>CM052890.1:23090067-23137141 GCA_028534135.1 Potos flavus
TAAAGCACCTTTCCCACTCGTGCGCAGATCCCCAGGCGGGCTCGGGCCACGCTGCTGGCTGAGGATCGTCCCAGGGATGCAGGAGCCCTGGGGCGGTCTAGGTTGGAACACGCCGGCAGGGCTGGGCCTCGCGAGGACCGCCGCGAGTGGCTTTCTCCAGTCCCCAGCGCGTTTCCGGAGGCCGGAAGGCTCTGCTGGTCAGAGCGAGGCTGACGGCCGGGGCAAGCTGCTCGGGGAGCGAGGCCGCCGGGGTCAGCTCCCAGGGTGGCACACGCTCACCTCTTTCCCTGGCAGGCTCCCTGGAGTCCACGGAGCACACCTACGTCTACAAGGTACAAGGCACGGGAGTCACGCCGCCGCAGACCCCCACGGGCGCACGCACGAAGCAGAGACTCCCAGGTACATCTCGCCTTCCTGTGTGGGTGAATGACCCCTGAGAGCTGGGCTTTCCTCTGGGGAACACGGCCCTTCGCGTCCTGGGGGCTTTTCCTGTTTGGTGTTACCTGCATACTTTTGTTCTCTTGGTGCTTTGACCCAAAGTCCTGTTTCTCCTCACTTACGACTAGCTGTCATCTTCACCTTGTCCGTTGCCTTGAGCTTTAGATTGGAGAAATTTCTCTGCAGCACTTCACGGGGAAAGTTAGGGTCTGAGAGCTGGCGCCACGTTTAGCCTGGCGTGGACTCGCCCGAGCCTTTCCCAGGGCCGCGCGGGCGTCCTGCTCCTTCTCCTTTCTCACCTCCTCCCTTGCGGAGCGCCCGAGCTGGGGGTCGCAGGGCTTCTGCCGGGAGCACTTGGGGTTAAAGAAAGCGGTCGCTCGTGGCACGGAGAGCGTTCAGCACGGTCCGTGGCTCTTCCTCTAGGCCAGAAGCCCTTCAAGAGGTCCCTGAGAGCTTCCGACGCTCTGAGCGAGACCAGCTCAGTGAGCCACAGTGAAGACTTGGAGAAGACGGAGCGTCTGAGCGGCGGGCCGGAGCCCGATGCCCCGGAGCGCGGCAGCCCCGAGCCGCCCCCCGGCGCTCGCACCCCGCAGGACGCAGAGCAGACGGGCGCCCTCCGGCGCGGCGCCCGGCGCCCAGAAGACGACCAGCCACAGGTAGAAGAACCGGAGAGCTTAAGATAAAATTCAGTGTTTTGCTTTGAGACTGTAGTTTTGTTTCAGGGAAGATGAAGTTACACTGACAATGTGACCTGTGCCACGTGCTAATGCAAGAGAAATGATTGGCATTTGTGTTTACCTGGGATTTTTGCACAAATACGTGCCTGAAAGCAGGCTTTTTAGAGGGCAACTGACTTGTCTAATTCCATGGGCCTGCGGAGCAACTCCTGCTGTTTCCGTCCGCCCAGCCGTAGTTCATACTGGTTTCCCCCGCTACCATGCACACTTTGAGTCACAAAGAACGCTTCGAATTTCAAGTGCCTGCCACTTGAAACACTTGTGCTTACCTTTCTAAACATAAGTGTAACTCTTCATTAAGACCGCCTTCCTTAGAACTCTCCGGGTTCGCCGCCGCCCGGGAAAGACCGCAGGCGTGGCCACGTTGTAGCTGGTGTTCGGTTTGGTCAGGTTGCAGCGCACAGCGGGTGTGGATTTGGCTTGAAGGAGAAAGGGATGCAGTGGGATTGTGAGAGAGCCCGAGCCCGGGCCCCCCATGCCCGCTGCTACTTCCCCGGGGGGCGTGGGGTCCCTGCCGGCGGGGCCGGGAGCCCCCCTGCTGCAGATCCATTTCTCCCGTTATGTACTGTTTGTAAACAAATTAAAGGACTATCTATGAAGAGTAACTGTAAACTCTTGACCATATATATGTATATTTTTAAATATTGGTAAAGCTTTTAAATTGGCACACAGGTACCGACTGTGCTCATTTCTATGTTTAATATCCGAAAACCCGAGAGAGATGCTACTCTTACCCGAATATTAACCATGCTGTGTAGCACCCAGTTAAGTTCCAATTCTGAAATAAGTAGACCTGGGACCCGCTCGACATGGGCGCCTCTGTCGCTTCTCCCCACTAGCAACTCACCCCTGCGGGCCCAAGTCAGAAACAAGAACCAGAAAAATCTCGCTCAGGCTGGTCAAGCCAGACTGCTCCGGAAATAACTGGAAGTAAGCCCTGAATTACTGCCCATTTCTACTTTTCCAGAATTACTGCGTCTCTTCATTTAGCATAGGTAGTGGCCCCTGTGCCTTTAGTCCAGCTGAGTCAAGCTACGGGCTGCCTCAAGGTAGTGGGATTCACACCGGGTTTGTGGACTGTCGCGTTGGAAGCCTTAGTTACACCATATTAAGCCTATAATTAGAGTCTGATTGGACGTGATCTGACATTTGGCACTTGTCAACATGCAATTTTTTTTTTTTGGTGCAGATGATTAAAGTCTTCCCTGTTTATTTGGTGCAATGAAGTATAGCAGATAAAATGGGGAAAAGGGAAATTATCACCTTTAACAAGATTAATTTTTAAATGTTTTTATATATATTTGGAATTGTTAAATTGGTTTTGCTGAAACAGAATTTCACCCTTAAGACACTATTTGAATGTTGGTTTCAATAAAGGTTCATTGAAATTGTTACCAGTGAGTTCAGTTTCTCCATAGTAATTCATCAGACCTCGTGCCTGCCTTTTCAGAACATAAAGGTCTGGACAGGTGTAACTGGCACCACAATTTGGGCATTTTAATGACCTTAAAGAACAGACTTCTCAGTGGCTTTGTGGAACTCTCACATTAGATGTGGTCTCCTGGGAGATCCTTTTAATGGTATTGCAGAGCAGACTGAGCAGATTCTGAACCCATCCTCTCATTCATCTACAAGTTGTGAAATTGATGCTTCTAAAACATTTTGGGGCCAAAAAACCCCTCTGTGAGATGCATCTATTTTCACAGAATTTGAGTGCATTTTAAATACTTTTTAAACAAACTTACCATTTTTCCTTTACTCCCTGACTTGGCAGAATGAGAAGTA
This sequence comes from Potos flavus, assembly GCA_028534135.1. Taxonomy (NCBI): domain Eukaryota; kingdom Metazoa; phylum Chordata; class Mammalia; order Carnivora; family Procyonidae; genus Potos; species Potos flavus. The sequence goes on from CM052890.1 coordinate 23,093,028, forward strand.
CTCACCGCATATCTGAAACGGCTGCTTGTAGAATCACGAGGCAGGCGGCTCCTCGGGCGCCCTCGTCACCAAAAAGGAGAGGCTGGAGGTCAGCTTCCGCGAAGCAGAAAGTAAACCCTGTAACAAATGCCTTTGCCAAAATAAGATTTTATTTTGAAAGTCATTTGAAGGACAGTAAGGAGGGAGACCTAAAACTTAGCAGATGGAAATTCTGATGTGCATTCTTTGCAGGCCCCACGGTGGTCTCTGTCAGGCCAGCAAGTTGCTTTCTTTGGTGATCCCGTGTTTAGCTTCCGGGAGAAGAGATCTTTTCCCACAAGCCACCTTCATTCTTTTTGTAGAGCAGAGCCTTGTTTCCAGGGAACAGGACGCTGGTGGGAGATGGGTGTTTTTTTAAAAACATCAAGGTAGACCTAATATGTTCCACAAAGTGGGGCGGCTCAGCCAGAGGCGAAGTGGAAAGGTTCTGGAAAAATAAGATTCTGCGTATGAGAGAGAGGAACAAGCTGGTTGTTACCTTCCCTGACAGGGCTGGCGAGGCGCCTCCGTGTTCTTAACCCGGACCTGGATGTTCAGCTCCCCCAGGACCAAGCCGCGGTAGAACCGCTGCAGACACGCGGCGCTGCCGGGAGAGCAGAGGGGGGCTGCACACTCCTCCCGACCCACACCCGGCTGAGACCGGGCTTCTCCGCTGATCTAGGAGTTCAGCGGGGTCTGCCGATGGCATCCTAAAAATTACTGCCCACCAAAAGCAGAGCGACTCTGCTCTAAACACTTTTTTTCCCTTACAGATGAAGAAACCAGGGGGCAGAGATTTAAGATTTACCCCACCTGTAAATTCTCACCTCTAGTATTTGCTTGTCATCTTGCTGCAGCCAGAAATCCACATGTGGAAATGGCATCCAGGAATACGGTCCTATACGCAGTTGTTCTGTCTTTGCGTCGTAAATACTAATCATCTAAGAAAGACCATTTCAAGGGCAGAACGTGAGGCGTGTTCCCCGCTTCTCAGAGCCCGCCCGTGATGCCAGCCCCAGTGTAGGCCAGCAGTCCCGCCTTTTCCCGGAGGATAAGCTTCTCGAGAATGTGTAATAAAAGCCGCTACTGCACTGGGTGAGTAACAAGCGGTATTTCCTTCAGTCCTGACAACAGTCCTCTAGGAAGATAGCATTTTCCCCATTTGGGGTGAAAACCTGAGGCTCAGAGGGGACGGGCCCGCGGCCACACGTCCCGGGAGCCGAGCGGCGGCGCACGGCACTGCGGCGAGCAGCTACAGCCACGCAGAAGCACACGGTGCAGGCCGCCCGATCAAAGGCAGGGACAGAGCACCTTGTACAAATGCTCATTTGCCAGACGATCGAGTCTCTGAACTCCCACAGCTACCGGGGCCGGGTTCTAACCGGCAGCGTTGGGCGTGGGTTCCGAGACTGACCTAGGTGCTGCGTTAGCGGAGTCCAGGCCACTGTGCCGCCGGCGAGCGAGCAGGGGTCCAGCGGCGCACCGGCTGGCCGAAGAGCCCACTCTGAACCCAGACCCGTCCCAGGGAGACACCCCCGCCTCGGCGCGCACACCCCTCAGGGGCCGTGAATGCGCCGTTTGCTCTCGCCCCGGAGAAGGGCTCAAAGAACCCTCTAGGCATTTTTAAGCGACATGTGAGCCTTGGGTTTTTATATTTCTTTCAAAATTAAGGTATTACTATTAAAAAGCATCCCTGGCGATCAGACTTATGAAAACTGATCTGATCATTCTTTGGGATGAATCCATTTGTTGAGGCAGACGGCCCTTCAAGGGCGTGGTCCAAAGGCGTGTGGGCTGCCGAGGCGCCGAGGGAGAGACCTCCCCTTCCCCTGCCTGGCTCCCCTTTGCTCGTGAGTCGTGTAGGTCAAGGCTGCACCGAGTAAAAGGGGGTCGTGCTCTTGGCACTGGATGGCGGTCCCACAGGTTACCTTCCTCTACACCTTCAAGGCCGAGCACGGAGTCTTGAGCTTACAACCAAAAATCATTCCTTACTCTGTGTTTTTTGGGGGAGGGGGGGAGAGGTGATCCCCGATCACAGCTTTAAAGAAACTCCTACAAACTATTCACTTCTAAGGTCGTCTATAAAACTTGAGGCTTCGGAGTGCGATGCCCTTTTCTCCCCCGAGCCCCTTAACACAAAGACGATTCCACACTCACTGGTCCTCCTGTTAGAGCTCGGGCAGCCCGCAGCGCCTCCTCCGGGCCCCGGTCTGGGAAGGATGCTCGGTAAATCTCCGCAGTCTTAATGTTGACAGCTGTGGGGCACAAACAGCATTTTGACTTAAGACACAGAGAGTTGGCATGATCTTACACTTCTACCACATGTAACAAAGCGCTGAGTCTCCCCAAGAGAGAGGAGAGTCTTTTTGTTCCATTTCCACTGTGAAGAGTCTCTAGCCGCCCCCTTCGTGGAGAGGGACACCGCGGCCTTCCAGCCGAGCCCGGCGCGCACACAGCTGGGGCCTGGGCCCGACGAGGGGGGAGACTTGCTCCCAACCCAGGGCGGCTGCTCGGCGCCCCCCGCAGCCTGCCATCCCTCCTGGCAGGCACGTGGCCAACTCCCCTACTCGGCCCAGGGCCCAAGTGTGGCCTGGGATCGTGGCCAGATCTGGTGTTTGTGTTTAAGTTTTATGATTTCAGACAGAGTTCCGGGGAACGAAACAGTAAACACCAGCGTACCCAGCTCGATACGCTATCACAGACGGGACAGAAGTCCTCCGTGAACACAGCCCGCTGCACCCTGCTCTCAACCGCAGGAGTCCTGAGGGCTGTCGCAGGAGAGGGTTCTGGGTTCTCCCGAGCCGGGAGAGCTCTACACCTTCCTTAGGAGGAACTTTGTTCACAATCACACCTTACGAGCTTGCTTACGGGTAAAGAGATGCAAAAGCCCCAGCCGCTTGGAGCCCTGTTCCCACTGCCGCTGGCTCGGCTTCCTACCTGCTCCCTGTTCGTCCTTCCTGGCCGCAGGGTGTGGACACTGTTGCATAGACAGAGGTCCGAGAAGGCACCTCCGTGCCCGGGGCCCCCCATGGGCCACAGAGGAGCCAGGACAGGAACCTAAACAGTGCCCAGAGCGGGCTCACCACGTGGTCCCGTCAGCCTCGGCCCCGAGCCCGGCCTCTACCCTCCACCCTCCACGAAACCCGCTACTTACCGATGCCATAGATTATTGGAAGGTGGTTTTCATTTTCTTCCCGGTCATTTAATTCTAACAAAAAAAAAAAAGTTCAAGATCTAATTTCTGAGAAATACTCAACAGTTGCTTTCGTGTTCCATAATTAAAGCCGAGAAGGAGCCCACACCGAAAAAGAAAAAAATCAGAACACGCAAGGGACTGTTTTCCTGTGCCCCTGCCAAGTCCCCGAGCCGTGGGGCTGGGAGTCCACAAGCCCCGTCCCGAGTGAGAGCCTCCCGGCCCCCCACGCCCTCGGCCGTCCTGCTGCCCCCTCCTTCCCAGGAGCTGGGGAAGCCTCCGAAAGCCCCAGGAAGGAGAGGGAAGTTGCACTGAAGGTGGGGCTCAGGGTGTCCCCGGGTGGGGGGGGGGGCGGTGTGTGGCCGCAGAGGACACCAGTGGGACACGCGGCAGCCATACATACGCTGCTGGACTGTCTCTCATGACTGAGGTGCTCGCGCGAGGTTCTGCTTTAGGGTGAGGGCACCAGCCTTGGGGAGGATGGCAGAACTCACCTGTCACGCACAACGTCACTAAGTGAATGTCCTCCTCTTGTCTGTCAAATTCACCTACAACGAGAGTTTTCAGTTAGCGACACACAGGCTGAGCGAGGTGAGACGGGGCCGGAGGGACAGCAGCCGGCCGAGCCACCTCTGTCCTACCCTTCCGGCCACAACCTGGCCCATCTGCAGAGGCCAGATCCCCGCACCCTGACGCCACGGCACCCCGCCTGCCAAGTGACAGGCCCGGTCCCAGCCTCGGGCCCAAAGGAACCCGACCGAGGCCATCCCCTCTCCTCCTCTCCCTTCTGAGTCCCTGCTGCGGGCTGTGCGGGGACCGCTGACTCATAAGCATTTTGCCATTAAGTAAATTTTGTCTTGATCCAACAGTCATAAAAAACGTAATCACTGTAATAAATAAATAAAAGGAAAATACAAGTATAAGGAGCATGTGGGTTTTTAATGGTCTAAGTACGTGGGTTTTTAACGGCCACAATCCCAGCAGTGAGCAGCGCGTGCACTTCCTTTCTGACCCGGGCCCCGCTGAGCCCGCACCGGCGGCGGGGGGGTGGGGTGGGGGCAACTTCATGTCCCAACTACGCACGTGCCTTCCCACGTCATTCTAAGTCTTGCTTAATGGCTCCTTAACTGCTTCTTTACTGATGGACATTTAACTGTTTCCTAACGTAAAGAATGTTCTTACTGCCCATCGTTAGGCCTAAAGCTCCATGCACGCTGCAGATGATTTGCAGATGATTTTCTTAAAGTCCCAGGTGGGAATTACTGGGTCCAAGGACGTGAAACCTTAAGACTGAAGGCACGAGGCCAGGTCGCTTCGCCCCGGCTAGCAGCAGCGCCCACGCCCACCTCGCTGCCTCGCGGTGAACAGAGCAGGGGCTTTTTTCACGCGACTTTAGTAGGGAAAACAATGGTATCGTTGGTGTTTTAACATTCTGCAGATTAAAACGGACCTCCCTGCCCCCCAGGGGTGGGGTTCTGTCTTGACACAGCTCAGTGCTGACTACTGGGACCGTGCCGACTGCTGTTGCCCGGGAAATCTCGGCCCGTCCCCTCTGCCCCTGAAAACTGAGCTCTGTGCGCCCTGCTCCTTCTGCACGAGTCCCGGCCGAGCCGTGCCCGGGCTCCAAGCAGCGGGGCCCCCTGGAAGTTTGGCATTAATGAGGATTTTTTTACCCAAGCAACAGTGGGTGCAGACTTTGATCAGAGGTGGGGAGAAAACAGGGCACTTACTAAGAAGCTGGTGAGTAAGTTTTTGTGACAACTGCCTGTCGTCACTGAAGCCTCCCACGAGGTGCACCTCCAGCCTGGCAAAGAGACGGGACGGTGGTCAGAGGCCCGCACGACAGCCGCGGGGACCCTGGGTGTGCTTGGGATCTCCGCTCTCCGCGTCCACGAAGCCTCGCTCTACAGCAGTGCTTCCTCCGGGCCGCGGCGCAGGGAGGACGCGTCTGGGCGGCACTGGGGGAAACGGGTGCGGCTGCCAGGGCTGCGCGAGCCTCCGGGGACCCCGCCCAGGGGCCCTGATGGCGGAGGGGAGCTGGGTCTGCACGCGAGACGCCCCGCTGTGCAGGGACCGGACTGCCTCACACTCTCACCCGCCCAGCGCCGGGTGCTTCCAAAAGCCTCTTCCACACCTCGGCCGGAGAGGGTGCGGGGCTGGGGAGGGGAGGCGGCAGCCGCCGCGGGGGCTGCAGGGGGCCCCACGCCGCACTACGTCCCGTCCACCTCACCTGGACGGACGGAGCCTCGCCTCCATTTCCGAGAAGGAAATGAGGTCTGTTCCGAAAGCCACGTGTACCCGCTACACCAGCTTTTCTAAACTGGGAACACCGTGCCACTTCCTCGGGGCGACCCTCCCGAGGACGGTCCCCGCACACACGAGCACGACAGAGCCCGGAGGAGCCCCGCGGCTGGACCCCGTGTTCCCCGCCCTCGTCAACTAATCTCTTTGTCCACAGCCTGGGACAGCGAGGGACAGCACCTTCCAAGACCCACAAAGCCTTCCGGGGGAAGGAACCCGAATCGGCCGCATCTCCAGCACGAGGACAAGTATCAAGCGGCCCAACAAACGTGAGCCAGCGACGGGAGCCGTGGTGGCCACGGGGCTGGCCCGGGTCTCCGGGTTCACCTGCCCAGGGCCCTGCCGCAGACTTGCCGGTGCGCCCACGTTGGTTCCAGAACCGTGCAAGGATCCCTCCCGTCCGCGTGGCAGGGCCCGGGGCCCGGGGCCCAGGGAAATCACCGGGCGCCGTCCGCACGGCTCACGTGCTCCTGAAGCCGGCCCCGCCTGGGTGCCACGAAGGAAACTGAGGCCGAGCTTCCCTGCCTCGGCGGCCTCCAGCCCGTCCCAGCGCGTACCATCCCGTGGGGCTTCCTGAGGCCCCCTGCCTGAGTGCGCGCCCCGGGGCAGCTTCTGTCTACTCTGGTCGCGGCTGCGGCCTGGGCACCTGGACCGGGGTCTGGCTGGGAGGAAGTCCCCGCCAAGTGGCTGCCGGGAGAGCGAACGAACGAGCCCTGGGAGACGGCATCTGGGGTCTAACAAAGTGACGTCCGACAGGTGAACATCTAAAAGCACGCGAGTGAAGAGACAGCTGGAGGTTCAAAGTCAGACCTTCGGGACGGTTAGCCTGTACCCGTCACCCCGCAACCACCGACGAGGGCCCGGCGCCGTGCCAGTTGTGCTCCCCTGGAGCAAGCCGGCCGCCATGGCCGTGGCCGTGACCGTGACCTCCAGCGCGGCTGCCTCGGCCAGCCCCTCCACAGCACGGCGCATGGTTCCCGACGGTGCCGGACGGCCGGGAGCTCACCTTCCACACTGCGCGTGGTCGGAGAAGGACCTTATGGAGCTCATGATCAAGGGGACCTCCGCTCTGGTGTCGGTTCCGTCACAGTGGGTCAAGCAGGTGGCCCCGTTACCTGGAGAACAGGGGGAAGGACTCAGGTTATTCCCGCTGAGAACCTGGGACGCAAGGCGCGCCTGCTCCGGTCTCTTCGGGCCGCCTCCTCTCTGGGTGGCCTGGAAGGAGGAGGAACAGAAGCGTCCCGCCGTCCCGCCAGCCCTCCTGACCGGGGCCCCGGGGAGACGCCCCGCGGACTCGAGACAAGGGGAGCGGGGCCGGGCTGCAGACGGGGCCCCGGGAGGCGCGGGCGGCCGTTTTCAGGGATGGTTCCCTTCGCGTCTCTCACCCTACCTGTGTGCCTCAGGACCACAATGTGACAAGTGGTGGCATCATCAGAACCCAGAATGGAGACGGAGCCTGTTTGAAAAAGAAATAAGATAAAGTATCCAGTAGCCTCGGGGGTAACGCCCAATTCACTGCTTCCTAACCTACCATCCTGTGGGGAGGTCACTGCCAGCTCTCTTTGCTGAACATACAGAAGGCCCTGGGGTCCCACTTGTTGAACAGACTGACCTCTGAGAAGTCTGGCTCTTTCCTGTTTAATTAAGAAAAAAAATAAAATAGTGATGGCAATTAGTGAGGGCTGAGTAGCCAGCGAGGGCTCACAGGGCTCGGTGTGGGAGCACTACGGGACGGACCGGCCGGGCTCACGGGGCAGCGGTCGCTGTCGTCGGGGACGAGGCGGGGCAACAGTGCAGTTCTGGTCCCTCGCGGACCTACAAAACCGGACCGGACTCCGGAGCCCAACTCTGCAGCTGGGACGGGAATCGGAGTGTCCGGGCGAGCGCCCCGGCCGGCTCCGCAGCCGCAGCCCTCGTGGGAGGGAGGCTAGGACCGTCCCTGTCCGCCGTCTGGTCCTCCCACTGCGGGACCCCCGCACTGAGGATGCACCCCGAACACGCGCCTCCCCGCGCTGCTCGCGACGGCGGCGGGGACGGCAACGCTGAGGGCTACAGAGCAGGGTGGCTCGGCGATACACACGGGCAAGATGCCAAAGTGTCAAAAAACAAACAAACAAAAAAAACCACAAGCCCAAAACTTAAAAGCTCTAATCACGCTGGTCCTACAGCAGGGCTCAGAGGCTGCTACACCAGGGAGGCTCCTGCAAATGCTCTCGGATGGGGTCCCTACCGGCGCAGAAAACCGGAAAGGAGCGGCTGGAAGTAAGCCAACCCACGGAAAGGCCGGGGTGCCCTCAGGTGTCAAAACGTCTCCCCTCGAACACGAGCCCGAATTCTCCCACGGACTCGAGCGCGGAGGCGCGCGTTCCCGGATGGCGCGCCTGGAACGAATCTATCCCCCGGGAGCGCAGCTACCCTGGAATTAGGCTTTAAAAACTGTTAGGCTGTAAGCCTAAAAAACATTCAAAGAGACAGTAATTTAAAAAAAAAACAAAAAACCACGGGTGGTTCAGTTCTTTCATGAAAACTGAAACTTTTTTTCAAAGACGTCAGATGGATACGGTTGCGGTCACTGCAGGACACGCGTTCCAGGACGCGTGCGGCGCGGGGCCGGGAGCACAGCCTGCTGGTGTCACAGGCTGGTCTCCTGCGGGGGGCTCGCTCGGGTGGGCGCGCGCCGGCTCCGTAAAACACAAGATGTAGAAACAAGTGAACTCGCTAACTAAGCACGATCAGCTTGATTAGTCACAGCGTGCGTTCAGTGGAAGCGAGGCAGCCACGAGCGCGACAGCGGCTCCTCCACAGAACCGACGAGAAGGAGCCCAGGACCTGCCGGGTCAGTCGGGCCGGGAGGGACCGGCGGGACTCGCTGTGCTGACACTGCGGGCGCCTTCTCACCTGCAGGGAGAGCAAGAGACGGGAGAAGGCCGCCTTTCCTCTCCGTTACTCCTTGAACACGTACCTTTGGCTTTATTCTTTCGGGGCCGGGGGAAGGAGGGCGAGGGCTACTGGGGACAGCCCGCTTTCACGCGGGGTCACCACCCCAAAGCAAAGCCGTGTGTGTGAGAGCATGACCTGCCGCTTGCGCACCCGAGACCAGAAATCACGAAGTCCCAGCCCTCTGCCCCTCCTCCCAGGCTCCTCTTTCCCCGACAGACAGGAGCATAAATTAATTATCAGAAGAGAGGACGCCAAGGCACCTGGGGGCTCGGTCGTTAAGCCTCTGCCTTCGGCTCAGGTCATGATCCCGGGGTCCTGGGATCGAGCCCCACATCGGGCTCCCTGCTCAGCGGGGAGCCTGCTTCTCCTCTCCCTCTCCCTGCTGCCCTGCCTACTTGTCTCTCTGTCAAATAAATAAAATCTTTAAAAAAAAAGATGATGCCACAAAGCGAAAAGAACATGTTGCTCTGGTTTCCCAACTTTAAGAAATGAAAAAAAGTTTAGCCACACGTCTCCGCTGTGGAAAAACACCGAGGGCTCTTTTACAAACTCCCATCCCTTCCAGAAATAAAGGGGCCCCGTCTTCTCGACGTCTGATGTTCTCTGGACACTCAGATTCCCTACAGAACCCCCTGTCCCGCAGGCTCCCGTTTCCCAATTCCTCTTCCTTAGTGCCGCTTGCTGAAGCCAGGGCTCAGCAAACTTTTCTCCGAAAAGGGCCAGGGAGGAATATTTTGGGCTCTGCTGGGGTGCGGTCTCCTCTTGCAACCACTAGGCTCTGCTGTGCAGCCTGAGAGCGGCAGGGACAACTGTAAACAAAGGGACGGGCACCGTGTCCCCAGAAGATTCTGATGGGCGACGCTGCAATCTGAATTAACTTCCTATGATTTCACATGTCACGAAATACGCCTCTTGGATTTCCACACCCGCCCCCCCTCCCCATTTAAAAATGTAAAAACCACTCGTGGCTCACGGGCTGTCTGTAGACAGCATCTGGCCCGGGGCTGGAGTCTGCTGACCTCGGTTCCGGCCATTCAGTATGACCAAGCATCCCCTTACCCCTGCTCCTAGAGTCTGTCAATTCTTCCTGCAAATTCTCCTCCCCCGGGGAAAAGGGAATGATGCTGTCTGCTCCTTAGCCTGCGTGAGGACTAACTGGGTGGCTGTCCCCCTGCCCGCCTGTTTCCCTGACCCCGAGGTCCCCCTCGCCACCCACGCTCCCTCCCCGATGGCTGCCGGCGTCCCTGCGTCAGTTCCAAAGGTGGATTCTGTCACACCCCTTTTCTGCTTGGAAACCCTGTGAGTCCAGCAATTTCACTTGTGGGAATAATTACGGGGGTTGATTAAGACCGAGCTCTGCGAATGTTGGTAACACAGAATTTTTAGAAATATCCTGCGTGCCGAGAGGCAGGAACTAAGTTACGGTGCGTTCATGTCATGGAATTCTATGAACCACACTTAGCAAGATGCTGGGGGCACTGGTCATGGAGCCCCAGTGGCTGACTAGGTTAAGAGCAAAGGCTCGAAGACAGCACCGCCCCCAAGGAATGTTCTGGGGTGCTGACCATGATCTAGGACCCCCCCATCTCACAGAGGGCTGTCAAGCCACACCCGGCTGTCGAGCACCTGAAACGGGGCCAGTGTGACCGAGGAAGTGGGCTTTCCATTTTCTTACATGGTAATGGCACGCAAGTAACCCAAGTAGTGGGGAGAGTGGGGGTCCACACTGAGCAGAGCCGCGCTTAGAGCCAAAGGCAGGCCCCCAGGGTCCCCACGCTGGCTTTGCCCCTCCCAGGACACGGGACTCTGGGCAACTCACTCCGCCTGTTTGTGCCTCCAAGTGCTCGTCTCTGAAATGGGCTCCTCTCTCAAACAGGCGTAGCGAGAGCACCTGCTTCCGCAGGTGGGGCGCGGTCCCCGGCGCTCCCGTAACGGGGCCGCAGCTGCGCTGTGCCGGGCCTGGCTAGCGACGGGCTTCGAACTGCCGCCACCAAACAGGCCAGAGCATCCCGTGAAAAAGACACATCACCGACCAGGATACGTAGTTTGCGCTCACTTTCCGAAGTACATCATTCGTATATAAAGAAAACCCTCTGTCGAGACCGGTACCAAAACGTCCAGAGTGGTTGTGGTCTTCTTCTGATATTTATGTTAGTTCTTACAAAGGGACCACGCTCCTTGTTACAGAAAACCTAATGAAAGCTTTCGGCTCACCCCACTGCTTATTCGTTGAAAAGACCCACCGAAAGCCCTCCGACCCCGGGGCGACCCACCTCCCTGGGTCTCTATCTTCTACTCTCTCTGCTCACGCCCTCTGCCCAGGCCAGTCCGCCGGCCCTCAGGGCGCTTTCCGTCCTGCCCACGCAGCGCAGCTAGACTTGCCCAGCTGGAATGCCCTCTCCCTCCTCCCCGTTCCGATCTCTCCCCTACGTCCATGCTTCCTCCCTAAGACCGCGGCAAAGGCAGGTGAGGACCCCCAGTTTCCTGGAATGCACACTGGCCCCCGCTACACGGGCTGGCCTGACCCCCCACCAAGCGTGCTGCTTCGGACACTCATCTTTTCAACTTTTGATCACAGAAATTCTCAGAGAGACATAAAAATAGTGTCACCTAAATTCTGTAGGCAGCTGAAATAGTTTCCCCTTAATGAGTCCTACTCCGACTTCATTAGGTAACGAGGTAACAGCGATGTGGCCCAAGGAACGCGTTTAGCACAGGACCCGGTGTCCGCTCAGTACCCGGCAGGTGCTGGCTAACATCACAGCTGTGTTCTTGAACCGCAGGCTGGGAATCACAGAGTTGCCCCTTTCCCCGCAACTCCTCACCCTTCAGGTCATTCTCAGGGGTCCCCCTGTTCATTCATGGATATAACAAGTATTTACAAAGTGCAGATTCGTGACCAGAGACTGCCCTAGGCTCGAAGGACACAGAGCAGTAACACACACACGGTTCAGGAGAGCTCACGTTGTGGGCGGCAGATCAAGGGAGAAATCACCACGACAAGTATGCAGACAAAATAATTCCAAAGTGTGCAACGGCGGACAGAAACCCCAAGACGACCTTCGGGGAGCCTCGAGGCTAGGTCTAGCTCCCCTGCTTCACATCTCAGTGGGAAAGCGGGCATTCTTCCTTTATGGCACTTAACAGGAGACGGTGTCCGAGCCATTCCGTGATTAAAAACCATCCCCTCTAACTCGGCTGTAAAGCATTCCGCCCTGATTGTAAGATACAGGCGAACACGGTGCCCAGCAGACATCAGAAGCTCAGTACCTATCTCCAGTCAACGAACTGACGGATTCCCGCTTAACCAGATCTGGGGCACGTGAGAGGTCTGGACCCATTTCTTTTCTACATTAAGAACCCCTTTCTCTGCCTAAGCGTGGACTAAGGGCTCAGAGGTAACTATTTGAGGACAAAAGCAGGAAGACGAAACAAAACCTAACCCTTCCATCAGGGCGTGGTCCTCAACACGGCTCAGCTGGAGGAAAAGCAGGGCCCTTTCTTCTGGCTAAAAATACCCAGGGGCCCTAAGCCTCCGGGCCTGGGGGTGGGGGCGGACGGGGTGGGGGGAAGCCCGGGGGAGCGGCCGGATGCCTCTGGCCGCAGCCCTCGCCAGGAGGAGCAGCTCCCCGCGGGGCGCCGCCCGGTTGGCCTCAACGGGCCAAGCCCGGCTGGGGGGTGGGGACCGGCCGGCCCGGGGTCGGGGAGTCCCCGGGCGCCCTCAGGCCGCAGTGCTGCGCGACCTCGGGCAACTCGCCTAACCTCTCTGGGCCACCGGCCCCTCCTCCGGCCTCGGCATCTGCCCTCGAACGTCCCAGGGACGGGAAAGCCGCACAGACGCCCCGAGCCAAGGCAGAGAGTCGCTGCCGGCGGCCGGGGCTCCCGACATGCCGCCAGCCGCTCCGCTGCGCCAAGTTTAAACTCTGCCTCCGGGAGCGCGGCTGGAGGCGGCGGGGCGAGGAGGGTCGGGCCCGCCCGGAAGGGCCCCTCGGGCCCGCCTCGAAGCCCCCCTCCCCCCGGCCCAGGCCCCGCTCACCTCCAGACGCGGGTGGGCTCGCACGAGGTCCCCGGCGGACTGCGGCAGCCGCACTCGCCGCCCCTCGACGAGCAGCGGCATCGCGGAGGCGGCCGCCCCGGCAGGCCCAGGGAGGCGGCGGCCTCCCCAGCCCCGGGCCGCCCGCGGCCCCCGCCCTCGGGCCGCCCCGCCGCACCCCGCCCCCCGCGGGCGCCGCCGGGAACTGGAGTCCCACGGGGGGGGGGGGCGGTGCAGCCCGGAGCGGCTGGGGAAATCGGGGGCGGGGCCGCACGGCCCTGTGGGAGATGTAGTCCAAAGGGAAGGGAGCGGCCCGCGGCCAGCCCCCTCCGCAGGGGGCGCTGGGAAATGTAGTCCCGAAAGCGTGGGCGTCCAGGAAAGGCGGGGATTTGCGCTGAAGGGAGAGCCTCAGCTCCTGGTGCCCTGCTTGGCTCGGTTCGCTCATCAGCCAGCCTGGCCCGAGTGTGGGCTCCGGGATCTGACTATCTCGAGTCAAGATCACGGCTCTACTACTCGTCGTGACCTTGAGCAGGTTATCTGCGTTGGGGAACCTGTGCTGCTCCATAGGATTGTGTTCAATCAATAAACGTTGAACTGCGAAAACAGAGCCCAAACTTGGCTAGCCCCACACATTCAGAAATCCTCAATAACACTTGCTGCTTGGCGTCCAGGAGGCACGCATTGATGGGCTCAGAACCCTGGGAGTGAACAAGATACCATCCGGTCCCTCCTGAGCACAGGTACCGGGGTGCGAGGCCCCTCACCTGGGGGCTCTCTGTTAGGAAATTTGGATATAGTCCTTAAGTGGACCCAACTCCACAATACGTTAACCAAAAGGCAACTTTACAAAACTAATGGTGAGATGAAGAGCCACCTCACAGAGCAAACACTGTTGGAATGGTATTTGTATTCCACTGCCTTCGTTTCTCGAAGCTCCAGGATGATTCTAGAACCAAGAATGAAGAACCACCATAATAAGCAATGCGTGGCAGGTGGCAAACACTGGCCCTTCCTCTCCAGGTGAGACCTCTTCAGTTGGTACCAAGGAGGCAACTGGTGTGGATGGAGTGAACATTACCCGTGCCTTAGACCCTTCCGTGGAAGTGCTTCCTGCTTAACTACTTTCTCACAAGGCAGCTCAAGGGCTACTGCCTTTCCACGCATTTTCACTGAAGCCTCATGACCCTAAGGCCAGCGATAGTCACGTCCACCTTACAGCTCCAAGTGGAGCTCGGACTTGTTCAAGGTCACACAGCTGGCTAGAGAGACGCCGAGTGTGTTATCCGAGACACCTGAGAAGTCCCTGGTGCTTTCACACTCTAATTCACCACTGCTCGTTAAGGAAGAGCCGACCATAGCAAACATCAGGACGGACCCGGAACTCCCACCCCAAATAAAGACTTGCTTTTCAGTAAGAGGATCAGAAAATCCTTTTTCTAGAATTCCCAAGAAAATTTCCCAATTTTCCCCCATAGATGTTCCTTTAAAGCATGTGCATTTTTCAAAGAAGTGTTTGTTTTCCTGGAACCCGTTCAGGCCTGGGGGGGTCCTGTGGCTGGGCGTGCTCACCGAGTCCCTGACACGTGGGTTGCCCCTGGGAGTTGCTCTCGTCCCCAGCATGTGCTTCGTCTCCCAGCACCCGCAGCCGCTGTGGCGGGACGTCCGTCTCTGACGGAGTAAGGGCTCAGCTGCAGCTTCTCACAGAGCTTTAACAGAGATCAGTAAAAACCACAGAAACCACGACGTCAGCGTGAGAAGCCTCTTTATTGGGGTACCTCCCTCGACTCATTTACTGGTGTAAGAACCAAACGTGCAGATTAACCATGCCATTGTTTTATTTTCACAATGTTTTTTCCCCTCAAACCCCTTTGAAATTAAACAGACTTATTTATAAAGATACCCTTAACTACATTAAAACTTCTCAATCCACAAAGGCCCACTTACCATTAACTTATAGGGACACATTTTCATGTACTCATTTACCCAGGGTACAAAAATCCTATCTTTTTGCCAGCAGTTAAAAGAACAGAGAACTCAAAGGTTCTCAAATGACTTTCCACCAAGTCACCAAAAGAAAATCAGCAATATCCAAAACTTTTTAAACCCATAAAAATTTCTGTTTTCCAAAAACATATTTACTCTACATTGCCATCAATATAATTATACAAGAGCATACAAAGCCCTACGAAAGAGAAAGTATTTCATTACAAAATATTTGTGATCAAGAAAATATCGCTTGCTTTTAAATAATAGGAAAAGTGGCAGAAAAATAAATATGTTTAGAGATGTCCATTTTCACAAGTAACAAAAAAGTTCACAAATAAGGAATGAAGCTAAAATATGCATTAGCTACAAAATGAGTCTAGCAGTGTTTGCACACATGTGTTATAAAGTGAGGTTGTTTCGACTCCTCTCTGTGTTTAGTTATAAAAGTACAAAAAGAGCCTCCCCAGAAGAGGCTCTCAGCGAGCTGAAATCCACGGTACGGACAGCCAGGAGACGGACGCTGGAGCTGTGACCTTGGTCTGTTGTCGCCGGCGAAACCATTCCATCAAATAACCCAAGCCCCCCTTTCCCCGCCCCGTTAGCACAAAGAAAGTCTCAAAATGACCAACTGATTCTAGTTTAAAAAAAAAAAAAAAATCCAAGTAACATTCCACTACAAACGAGTAGTTTCAGTTCTAACAGCTCCTGGGAACCTCAGGGTAAAATGCCAGGTGCTGTGTTTTATAAAAGTCCAACCCCACTCTCCATGCATGGGAATTCCATTTACCCCACACTCCGTGTTTCTTTTAAATCCATTTTTAAACTTACAAGTGTATGATTTGTCTGCGTCTGTTTCCCTAAATCCTCCATCTCTTCCCTCTAGGACTTCATGGGTCTCCAGAGTCCCCGGGGCTCTCCCCTGCCAGGGTCAGGGACCAGCTCTGGCCACCTCCGCACCTTCCTCCCGTCCCCCCTACACCCCACTGAAATCTCAACACACAGATACGTTCCCTCTGAGGGGCAACAATGTGTCCAAAGTAAATCATTTTAAAGACACTGAATAGCGTCTACATAGAGTATTTTTTCACTGAAAAGAAATCAGATCAACACAGTCTTGTGACTACAGCTCAGACAAAACCTGTGTGAAAAATGCAAACGGTTAAAACAGCCTATTGCCAATGTTAGAAATTTCACAATGATGTCAGAAAGCTGTAACAGAAATGAAATACACATTAAACAAACAGCCAAGCCTTCAACATTTGTCATCAACTCCATTCTAAAATATTGCACATGATATCCAGTCTTTTCCTTGTCTGGAGGGGAGCAAAAAAGAAAAAAAAAACACGTCCGTTCAGACAGTAGAGTCGGTCTACTTTGAAAGTAAGATGCCTGAGGCATGTCCTCGCTCTAGTCCAAACAGGGTGAGCCCTGGTACTGAAGGGCACGATGGGGAGGAATGCTCGTCTCAGTCACAAATCCTTGCGATCAGAGGGGACTGGTCTGGCACGTACAACACGGGAGGGGAGCCCACACTACTCGAGGGACTTCGGAAATGCGCGTCAAAGGAGCTCGGGGTGATCCCAACTTCACCTTTCAAAAAATCATCATCCTCATCTTCCAGCACCTCCTGTATAAAGAACAGAGGTTATCAGTAGGAACACCAGCAGCGGTGTGACATTTCAAGAGTTCCTGTTCCTCTCAGGAACGTGCCACTTCTGAGAAGAGGAAGGTAAAGATACTATCTTAATTTTGGAGGCTTCCTCTGACGCGCACTTTTTCATTACCAACCACCCACACAACTGCTCGTCACACGTCGTTAACTACTTCTTAGGTCTGATTTTTTAAGAGATTTTAAGCTCACAGAGGGCGGGCGGCATGACACATCATTCTCGCTCGGCGTCCTCGCCCTTGTATCTGACACGGTGTGACTGAGTGAAGGAACGACCCCCCCAACCCAAGCTAAATACAAAGAAAAAAAGAGCTTTCCAATGACTACTTAGGAAAAACGAGACTTAAGGAAATCTGAGATTGTTACTTGGTGGTGATGACCGCGTGAAGATGTGAATTTGCTAAGCTGGTTAACCTTCGCTTCCCAAAACCCACTTATCAAGTGTCTAGTTTAAACATTCATCAAAAAACCAAAAATTCTTTTCGTACGAAGAACATAACCTGAGTTTGGATTTTTGTAAAGGGAGAACGAATAAAATGTCGTGGTTTTTAAGTGTGACGTTGCTGTTTACCATCTGACTGTGGTCTGTGACCACGCTGGAGCTTCCCAGGTGCTGAGGCACAAATTTACCTGTTTGATGGGTTTCTTCAACTCCTGAAGCTCTTCTGCACTCATGTCTTCCCATATCTGATAAACAGGATCGATGAATTTCTTCGACCTGTGGACAGAGGTCATATTTCAAAATCAAGTTCGATGGCACACTAACTGGTCAGACTTGTCTGGCTCTTTTCTCACAGGATCCACTACCCAAAATAAAAACTACGGCTCAAATAATTGGTGTGCCAAAAAAACACTGGATGTCAGTGCCACACATAACGTGGCTCCTCGTCTGTAAAGCTTCATGTACTCAGATAGCGTATTCGGCTACTGTTTCTCACCTTTTTATTTTCAAGTGAAATCATTTCTCAACTCTGCCAGGACCGACAATGAGTTAGAATATGTCCAAATGAAAACAAAATTATATTACTCTAGAATTTAATTTTTTTATATCCCTACAGTAAATCCACTAAAGATTAGTCTGGGAAAAAAGACCAACGGGGCTTCAGTGAACCAAGACTTGGGAGACCAGATAACCCTAAATGTGGTGTTGCCAGGGAGAAACTGCACAGCGAGCAGAAGTCCTGCTTCCTTATACAAACGCAAAGTTCCAGACGGGCCCGGAGGTTTCTCACCGTTACCCACCCAGATAACCCACATGGCTGCCGTTTATCCTTGGGAAGGTGGTCTCTAGAGGAAGGAACAAGTCGCTTGGGAGAAAATTCTGAGCCACGAAAGGCAGTGTCCTCCCCACCCAGGTACCTCTATGCCCAGTCCCTTATAGGTTGAAACCAACCGGTTTACAGAAAAACAAAAGTTAAACGAGAAACCTTTGGTGTCAATCCGGGCTTCTTCCTGAACCATGGGTCTGCTAGCCTGCAGCCTCCACCAGGCCTTCTCTGCCTTGGGCCCATGAAACATGTGAAGGGGACCCCGAGCCACTGATTAACAGATACGAACGAACGCCACTTACGACAAAGAAACCCCCGGCCCGGGGAAAAGCACATACGCATCCCACACAGCCCCCCCCGCCGGTCGAAAGGCTACGAGTCCCACCTCTTAAGCACACAAGGATCGAAGGGGAAGAAGGTGTCGAGCGGGTTTGTGCAGGTCTGCACCGAGTCCCCTCCCGCCGTGTTCCTGATGACCGGCAGCATCTGGCGATTGTTCCTCTCGATGATGGTGTAGCAGAAGACCAGCTGGTATTTACTGCGGGGCGACAGGGCCGAGAGCAGACGGAAGAATGAACCTCGCGGGGGCGCCTGTCCGTGTGACAACCGGGCTGACCACACAGATGCTGTCACACATCACACGTGCAAGAAAAAATCACATAAAAAAGGGGAGCGATGCTTTTAGGGTACAGCCTACAGGCCTGCCGTGTACGCTTGCCACGGAGCAAGCAAGCGTGGCTGTCGCTTTCGCACCGCGAGCGGGCCTACTGATACGCACGACTCACTAAAGATGAATGTGTTCGAGAGGGGACTCTCTTGGTTTGCGAGGTGCTGTAAACTAAGTGACGTGTGCGATCTGTAAGAGAATGAGGGGGCTGGCGGAAAGGGCGTGATCGGAGGGCAGCGGCTGCTGAGGGAGGGACCTGGCCACCCAGGTAAGGGCTCCACGGACGCACCTGCAACGAGGCCCCTCGGCTGCCGCCCCCCAATTCAAAAAGAGTAACAGCCCAAATCCCAACAAACTGCCGATTAAAAACAAATTAACAGAACAAGACACAGCAGATCAAATCAAATGCAAGCGTGTGGGTCAAGAGGAATCCCCAACCCATCAAGGAAGCGAAAGCAGCAGCCACAGGACGACCCAGCAGTTCGACACAGACCTCCGCCCCAGCCCCTGCTCTCGGCCTCACGCCGGACCCCAGACCCGCAGTCTGCTCCCACCCTGTGAATATTCTGGGGTCCCCCCTCTGCTGCTCTTCGTCTGCTGCCTCCTATCTCCCCACACCTCCCCACAGGCTGAGACCTTTCACACCGCCCCCCCATGCTTCTGCTTGTCGTTTATTCCTTTCCTTAATTCTCTGTTATCATTTTTGAGATCTCAGGAGACAGAACACCTTGAACTACAAGCCCGGCAAAGGAAAAATCAGATTACTGAACACGAGCAGCAGGTGGTCTAAGGCCCTAAAGGATGAAAGAATTATCTTTGTCTTCTAACTGAACAGACCCTTATGTGCTGAAGATTTTTCGCTATGATCCTACCCTGAACATCCTGATCAAGGGCTCAAAGCCTCCAACTCGCTGTGCACACAAAGCGGAATCACTCGGGGAATGATGTCAGACCGCCTGCACTGGCGCGCCGGCTCGGCCACCGGGGAGCCCCTTCTCACAAGTCATCCTGTCTCTCCGGGCCTCCACCGTCTGGGTCTGAAACAGGACTTAGCACTACAACTCCAGGACTGGGAGGGCGCAGGGAGTTCCGCATGACGCCCCTCCGGGTGCGCGGGGACCCAGCCCCCCGCCAGCCTGTCTGTGCCGCTGTGTACCCCTCCCTCGGCTGGTCTCTGTTTATTACTCTAAGAAACACCTTTGGTCTGGACCGCTCAGCTTACTGGTTGCCTTATTCATTTCAAAGCGCTGAGGCCTCTGCTGACTTACCATCTTTGAATACAAAGCACTAGCAACTTCCAGGGGCATCAAAGCATGAAAACAAAAGCTTAACTGCAGTGCTTCCTGATAGGTTGGCTTTACAGGTTTTTACGTGTTTTATGGTCACTAATTTGCTGAATAATTTCACAGAAATTTAGTGGAATTGTACAATACTGATACTAACATAAATTTATTTTTAAATAATTTCTACTCATACAGTATAAACAACTTACCTTGTGATTGCAGCAAAAAAGTTAACTACTGAAGGCAGACAAATCTTCAGGGGATTTAGCTGACTCATCACTATACGTTCAAAATTTAGACTTTGAAGGTATCTCAGACCTTTGATTAAAAAACAAAACATTTTTTAAAACGTGCAAACTCAACAGTCTAAATACCTTTAAGCAGCACAGAGTATTTCGCACATCAAAAATATTTTCCACAAAGTCGCCTGCAGAAATGGTTTAAGCAAGTGAGGTCCGTGCAGTGGCACATGCAGAGCCCGGAGGTCAGCTGGCTGAACCACACTCACTTGTGACTAAGTCAACTTTTTTAAAGGAAACAGTGTATTCTTTCAAAGACCAGGGAAGTAAGCACACATCCCTAGTGGGCTATAAACTTATATGACAATTTGGAATTCAGGTTATCTGTAAACTCAGGATATTCTGAGTTTGTAGAGGGAAAAAAAACATGTGATCTGACTTTAGTTAATCACGAAATCAGTAGGAAGCTGAGGCGACATGTGGAGTCTCCACTCCCGAGGGGTAATGACTACGATCTGGAATTTCTCCTTCCTGACTTCCTGAGACAGACACGTATGCCAATCTGACAAGAGAAGCAAACACCAAGACCCGCACATCTGAAATTACTAGTGAAGTTGAGCACATTATTCAAGTGTGTTACGGCTGTTCATATACCAGTTGTGTTTTTAGGACACTATGGAGGTAAAGTAAAAGTTCGATGCCACTCTCCTAGAACAAATAGAATTCTCTCCTATATTAGTACAAGACACCATGCTTATTTTAAAAGGCAAGCAAACCAACTTGTGCTTAAGTAAATTTTTTTAGGAGATTCTTTTTTTTTTTTTTTTTTTAGGAGATTCTTTAATGTATTTTTTTAAGTTTTATTTATTTAAGTAATCTCTACACCCATCGTGGGGCTCAACTCACAACCCTGAGATCAAGAGTCACATGGTCTTCTGACTGAGCCAGCCAGGCGCCCCATCTTTGATGAATATTCTGATTAAAAATAACTAAAAATGGGATACTGTCATGGCTTACAAGAACCGCATCCTCCTTAACCAAGACTCTTACCATTTATTTATACCCAAAAAAGCAGATACTTTATATTGTGCTAAAACTTTGTCCTACTCCTAGTTTATGCAACTCCCTTTAACCTTTTGAGAAGCAACAGAATATAAGTAAATACATACAACGTAACACTTACAAGTTTCAGTTTAGACCCGTGGTTCTAAACTCTCAAGGCAGCTGCGCCCCCAAGAGGACGTGGGACAGCGTCTGGAGAGTTTTAGCTGTCACAACAGAGTTTGGGGGGGGAGCTACTGGCATTTAGTGGGCAGAGGGTGCTAACCATCCTAAAATGCCCAGGACAGCCGCCATAACAACTAGAGACCCAGCCCCGAATGTCAAAGTTTGAGGTTTAGAGGAAACAGCCTATTAAGCCATTTGAATTATTCATGCAAATAAAAAAATCATTTAAACGGACTTAACCGATACTGTTCTTGTCACACTAACCTGATAAACAAGCTTCATTGGGTAGATTTAAATTATACGTAACCCTTAGAAATTAGCAAAACTGATAAATGGTAAATTAACGCTTAAGTCCCTAGACAAAGCAGCCTAACTATTATGACCCCCAAGCTTTAGAATCGCATCTAATCCTGCCAATCAGTATCGGGCATGTGCTTCGGGTCCCCCTGTGAAGAGGGGGGGAACGACGCCCGCCTTTCCTGGGCCGGTGCAAGGACCAGCAGGAAGCACTGTGCTGGGCCTCACCCCCAAAGAAGAGCCCCCCCCCCCCACAGCTCACAATCGGTCTAGACATCACCCTCTAAAACAGAGGTGCTCCACCACCAATCCATCCTCTGTTCAAGAGGGGCCTTTAGGGCTTTAGGGGCCTAAGGGCTGCTTGAAATTATGTGTCAAAGCTTGAGTGCATGGGCAGTATTCTAACTCCACAGTTTTCATCAAAATCTCAAAAAAGAAACGATTCTCCCTTCTAAAGAGTGCCTAGTATTCCAGGAAAACCCAGTTCACTCCCTTCAATCCCACATCACTGACCTTCTTTCAGGTTTCCACTTAAAAGCTGCTTGTGTCTAAACACAAAAGCGTAGAACACAGCTTGGCAGGCCGAATAAAAAGGTCCGTGGAGAGCAACGTCACAAAATGCCTTTGTTCCTGAATCCTGGTTATTAAGGTATATGTGCAGCCAGGTAACCAAAAGATCTAGGCATGATTTTACAGTACTAGAGAAAAGAAAAACTCAAGTCAACTTCACTCGCTTCATAAAAAACCAAGAATGACACAAAAACACACAACTGCCTCTCACTACAGACTAAGAAAAGTCAGTCCGTAGGCTTCTTCATCTATTACCCGTGGGCACAGAGAAGCAGCAAACAAAGGAAGAAAGGATGGGCGGGCAGGAAGATAGCTTTTCGATTATCCGGTAAAGTGCACGGACCTTCTAGGAACAACAGGCCCCTAAAGCTGCCTGTGGTCCCAAGGGATGGACAAGTGTCTCCTTATCGACTCAGAAGGACTTCTCCGATGGCCTCCCTGCCCTCTCAGAGGAATACGGCCATAGAAAAGGGCCATTTAGCAACATCTTACAAGGAAGAGACTGTGTGGCTGACTTCACCCTTCCCTATGGGGTTCTGATGAAGTCCTGTGGCCGACAATGCAGGGTAGAGGGGACAGATGGCATTTAGTTGTCAGGGAAGGGTTTGCAACAGCACCCTTGTCCAAATACATCTTCACGGATCACTGGAAGCAGGCCCAGAGCTGGCCTCCTAAACAGATCTTTCTATTACCTTTAAAAGAGTTTTTTCTTCAGCTTTAAGCTACAACTGATTCGGAATGCAAATGAAAAATGACAAACCTATAAAAAGAATCAAAACAGTATACAACACTGTACAATATCCATGAAGACAAATGGGTCTTCACGTTCAAGTGTAACCATGCAAAACAGATGACAAAAGCTTTCCATATGAGGCTTTACATCTAAAGGAGACATTTTATTCTGAAATCGCCTTTTGGAAATGTAAACATCTTACATAGAATGGGGGAACAGATTTTTTCACTTTAAAGGCAGACAAAAATTAAAGCAGGTATTTCTCTGACTTAAGACAATGCTATAATCTTTTTAAAGCACAACATGAAAAAGCACTTGGAAAATTAGGTTACTTACATAAGAGGAATAAATTTAGCTCTTGCCAAAAAGCTTCCAATATAATTTCCAGCAGCTTGCCTGATGATGGCAGGATTATTTGGATCCTGCAATTTTTTCCAGAGATGTTCCAAAAATGCTTCTGCGAATCCCTATAAAAAGAGAAGGTATTGCTCTAATCTTTTTTAATGTGGAAGAAATCTCTGGCTATCGGAATCCTAAGATTGTAACTCAACAATAGGGGAAAGTGCTAGTCTCTCAGTCATACCGCTGGATAAATATTACATACAGTTCTCATGGTTCTTAATTTTACAACACTCTGAGATAATAGTATTAAAAACTAAAGGTGTTCCCAGCCTTAAATAAGTTCCCCAAACAAGCTGAAATTTAAATACAACCCTATAGATTTCATAGGTTCAGTGACAGGGCTTTGGAATCCGCAACTGATCCGGCCATTTGGCCAGAAATGGAAAGCAGGGACAAGCCACACTTGCGTGGGAACCGTGTGGCAGGCCTGTCACAGTGCCAAGTCCTGTCCTAGTCTCTGACCACACGTACTGACCTTACCCAGAAACAGAGACACAGATTTAAGGACAGTGTTCGACTAATTATGCTACTCATAGAAAAAAGACTAGTTAAAGCTTCTTTTTAACAAAGGGCACAAACTCCAACTTCTCCCAAATAGCTCTCTTCAAGAGCTACTAACACAGGGACGCCTAGGTGGCTCAGTCGGTTGGGCGTCTGACTTCGGCTTGGGTCATGGTCCCAGGGTCATGGGATTGGGTCCCATATTGGGCTCCCTGCTCGGTGGGGAGCCTGCTTCTCCCCTCTGCCTGCTGCTCCCCTTGCTTGTGTGTGCTCTCCCTCTCTCTTGATCTGACAAGTGAATAAATAAAATCTTAAAAAAAAAAAAAAAAAAAGAGCTACTAACACATACTTCGGGGCAAAGTGAATTTAACCTTCTTACCCATGCTCAGTACTCTCCTGACAGTTCTAGGAAGCTACAAAACCGTGGCAAAGGAACAGTCGTCCGTATTTCCTTTTTTTTTTTCCAAAACAAAGCCAAGCCCTAAAGTTTTAAAACTCTGGATTTAGAAGTTGTTTTGGACTAGTTAGGATCAACTGAGAGAATGAGGACAGAAACAGTTAAATATCCCCTGGGATTTTGATAGCCAGGGCTGGACTGAAAGGGAAGGGCGCCGCCTGGTGGAGCAAATGCAGAATGCCACTTCCGGAGCACTTGGCCTAGGATGAGCCATTTTATTAGAGGTACCAGAGAAGTGAGCTCAAGAAACGCTCACCTCCTGTGCCCCTTCCCTACTCCCCCCCTCCCTCACCCTCAGTTTTTAAGGGAAAATCATGGGCAAGAATAAAATAAGCTAAGACCAATGCTGCCATAGTACTCACCAATTTAAAGCTGCAGAGGTAAAACATGAAAAACTGTACATGGCAGGAGGCGTGGGTGGGCAACAGGAGTTTGTCGAAGATGGTTATGAGATCTCGATATAAATCCTTTGTTTTGTTGGTATCTACCTTGCCTAAAGAGACAATTTGGCATTTTAGCTTCATACATCATTTTCATTTACC
Source organism: Potos flavus (assembly GCA_028534135.1). Lineage (NCBI taxonomy): Eukaryota > Metazoa > Chordata > Mammalia > Carnivora > Procyonidae > Potos > Potos flavus. Next base: position 23,117,354 of record CM052890.1, read on the forward strand.
AAGTTTCTAAAAATAAAATACCATTAAGAAACATCATCCACTTAGCTACAATTATAACAAAATGCCATTTTTATTTTGCACAGATTTTCCTTTATAACCATAATAATCCAGCACTGACAATGAAGCAGGCCCTCACCTCCCACACTCCTGTGATGCCATAAATAGGAAGCCCTTCTAAAGGGCAATTTTACTATTTATGTGGCAGATGCCCTTTGATCCACTCATTCTATTGCTAGGAATTTACCACAAGCACATTATGAGACATATATACATATATATACACAAGAATGTTAATTACACATTTATAATGGCAAAAAAAAGGATAGGGGAAGGCCCCTGGGTGGCTCAGTCAGTTAAGCGTTTGCCTTTGGCTCAGGTCATGATCCTAGAATCCTGGGATTGAGCCCTGCAACAGGCTCCCGGCTCAAAGGGGAGTCTGCTTCTCCCTCTCCCTTTGCTCTCCCCTCCCACCCCTGCTTGTGCTCTCTCTCGCTCACTCTTTCCAATAAATAAAATCTTTAAAAAAAAAAAAAAAGGAGGGGGGAGAAAAAAAGTAAGAGACCAGTTAAATCCACACAATCAATAACAACCTAGAAGGACAGTGAATGGTCTAAGAAAATGTTCACAGCAGGTGGAAAAGGGCAGATTATGAATCACTGTGTACAGCATGACCCCCAAATCCACTGAAAAACACACTCCTAAATATACACATGCCAAAAGAAAAGAAAAACATAGATCAAAATGCTAATAATGGTTCTCTGAATAGTACAAATGCAGACATTTAAATTGTCTTTTTTAATCCTTTTCTATAGTTCCCAAATTTTCTCTCATCAACGGTATTGTAACAACAAAAAAATTAAATAACACATTCAACTCAGATTCCAGTCTTATTATTCTGAGGGGCCAACTACCATTCTTAAATCTTCACAATGCGAACGGAAGAATGCTTTCGTGGCAAAGCCTCCAGACGCGCAAAGTTCCAGGATGGCAGGAAGTGCCCCGATTCATTCCCAACACAACACAGCGCTACATCCCCAAACTCAATCCCTAATACCAAGCAGCCTGTATCAACGTGCACTACACTCTTAGACGTCCTGAACAACTCGAGTGTGCTTTGGTTGCCACCTAAAATTGACCAAAGTCCAGAAATCATCCCCAACTACAACAGTCGGTGAAACCATCAGGGGTCTTTGAAGACAAATACAGCTGAGCCTGGATCCGGTCCCGCCATTCTCAAGCTGTGTCACACCGGCGAGTCACGGGAGCTCTCCGGGCCCTCTTGCGCAGGACCCCTAGGAGGACGCGGTCACACATGAGAAACACCCAGCACACAGCCAGGTGCACCGCCGCGTTCACACGCGGCTACTGAGATGAGTGCGGGTCCTTACCATCTACGTAGCAGACGTCCTTGAGGTAGGACAGCAGCAGAGACAGGAGGATGTCCAGGCGCTCGGCTACGGGATGCACCATGTGATCGAGCCCTTGCGGGTCAGCCTTGGCGTCAGGTTCAGTGTCCTCATCCTCATCCTTGGAAGATAAAGGACAAACTGACATTAAAAACCGGAGTAAAAGAGGTAAGAGGGAAAATTCTCAGCGCTGATTATTTCCTTTGAAAGATAAAACAAAGAGAAGACACAGCCCCTCCCCCCCAGGCAGGGGCTCCCCACCAAAGGTGTGACCCGGAACCCCTGGTGGCATTCTAAATAAAAGCAGATTCCGAGCCCAGCCGGAGAGTCATGGGGAACGTGCCCCTGGAGCAAGGCCATGCGAACACCGCAGCTTTCCCCCAGCTCCCAGGATGCACTGTGCTGGGCCCTGCTGGTGCCAGGTCTCCTCCCCCAGGACAGGGCACCTCTGCCCCAGCTGCCGGGAGCACCGGTTCTCCGGAGAACAGCCCTTGCACTCCTTCCCGCCCTCCACACCGAAATGACCAGCTGACAAGGGCTCCCGGGCGGCTGGCTCCCTGGCCGCAAGCCGGGATCCACAGCTGTTTTCCAACTGGGAGCAAACTCCCGCTTAGTTCCCCCGCCCCCCCACCCCGCCCTTTCCTGCTTCTTCACGCCCTTTGTCCCTAGTGACCTAAGTGGCCCTCTCAAGCCCTCCTCCTCCGGTAAGCCCGGCCCCAGGCAGAGAAGTACTGCATTAAGCCTGAGACTTACACAACGGAGAAATCACACTGGTATGCTTTCCTGCGTACCGCTCCTTCACAATGTGTGGTTTACGAAACAAAAAAAAAACAACAGAAAACACAAACTAAGAACAAAAATGAACCCGCTTCAGCACTCCCACATCAAAGCCTTGGGAACAAACCAAGTCCACTGGACAGTAAGCAACGTGACAGCAGCCACTCATTTAAACCTCACTTTCAAGTTTGCCGAACGACTGTTTAAACCTAAAGCCTTGGAGAAGATGAGGGGCCGTGAGCCATCCCCCCCACCCTGCGGAGTGACGACTGCACGGGACGCTAACCATATTGAAGAGTCCTTCGGTGGCATCTGGCCCACTGCCAGTCTGAACGGCTGCTTCTTCAGCATCCTCAATATCCTGCCGGGATGCATTCACCTACATTATAACAAAGGGGGAAAAGAATGATGGCAGTGAAAACACACTACTTTAGGGGCGCCTGGGTGGCTCAGTCAGTTGGGTGCTTGCCTTCAGCTCAGGTCATGATCCCAGGTCTTGGGATAGGGCTCCCTACTCAGCGGGGAACCTGCTTCTCCCTCTCCCTCTGCCCTTCTCCCACTCCGCTCCCATGCTTGCTCCTCTCATGCTCTCTCTCTCAAATAAAATCTTAAAAAAAGAAAAAATACAATTATTTTGGGGCACCTGGGTGGTTCAGCTGGTTAAGCATCTGACTCTTGGTTTCGGCTCAGGGTGGGATCTCAGGATTTGTGAGATCGAGCCCCACGTTGGTCTCTGTGCTCATTGTGGAGCCTGCTTGAGATTCTCTCTCCCTCTCTCTGCCAACCCCCCACCAACTTGCTCCCTCTCTCCCTTAAAAAAAAAAAATACAACTACTTTATTTGGGTACTGGAAATTCATCTGATATACATACTTTATTTTCTTTTAAGATTTTCTTTCTTTATTTGACAGACAGAGAGACAGAGAGCACAAGTAGGCAGAGCAGCAGGCAGAGGAAGAGGGAGAAGACGTGGGGCTCGATCCCAGGACCCCGGGAAGGCAGACGCTTCACCGACTGAGCTGCCCAGGCGCCCCTGACATACATCCTTTAAAGGAGTCCACATAAGCACCCTTCCTGGAACTGTGACTCAACATACAATTATGGTGCAAACCCACAATCTGGTCTGGGTCACAAAGGAATTTACGAGACTACAAATCAAACCTCTTTCACTACATACTTCTATAAAATCACGAAACGCAGTGTGCTGCTCTAAATCAGCTTCCACAAACTCAACACTCATCCCAACTCTTACACGTTGTACAAGAAGCATGTCATCCATCAACTGAGCAGGAAAATGACAAAATGCAAGTCGATTTGAATTACTGAATATTCATTTTGGTGTATAACCCTTCAGATACCTCGTTTCACACAACATTCAAATCATGCCTTTTTCCTCTCTCTCCACGACCTTCTTTCTGAACGCGCTCTCCACTGTTGCACAGTATGAGCCATGGGGAGACTTTACAGGTGACGAATGCAGCGGGCCAGACAGCTTTCCTCCTGGTGAGCCGCGCGCCAGCCTACCCACCCTGCAGCTCTTCCCAGACCTGCTGCACTGCTGCCTTGCCCCCCCCAACAATATCGGGGCTCTCCGCCATCACTCACAGCCCCTCAGCCCACAGACCTCCCGTCTCCCCAACAGCCCAGCTCCATCCCCTCCTACACCCTCACCAAGGCCTCACTCGCCAAACACACACACTGCCCCCCAAAACGCAACTTCCCCTTCCAGGGACACGGCAGCAGACTCCCTAATCACCAAATCCAAGGACTTTGGCTCTGTTCACCCTCCTTAAAAACGTCAACAGTAGCTCACACCCCTGACCAAACCCTTCCTTCTTCCAGATCCTCCATAGGTGTCTGTACTCGCCCTCCCTCCCACTCCCCACCACACTTCCGGTCTCCCACCTCACCGCCACCACAGCACAGGTGCGCCCTGGCCCCTCCCTGCCGCTACCACTGCTCGCTGACCATTCTCCATCTGGCTCCCCAGCTGCACCCCAATCCATCCACAACGGAACTCTTCCTCTTCCAACATCCTCCTGACTCTCCTCCTTACTGTTATCACCAACTCTGCTCCCCGCGGGGCGACCGCCCTCTTACCCTCTACTTCCCCACTTCCAACCCAGTCTCAAGGACCAGCTCCCTTTTACTCCCCCAGGTCACTAACATCCATGACTTTCCTTCATGACCACAGCACCCCACTGCAGGCCTCTTTGAAAAGGGTATAAAGAATTCAACATCACTTCCTTAGGAATGCCTTCCTGACCCCTTCGCATAACATCAGGTTTTCCAGCACGTAACGACGCACGTGTTCCATTCACAGCATCTACCACGACTGTACTTTCACACGTGTGTGGCCATCTAATGCCTTATTCCCCAACCATGAGAGAAGGGACTGTCTACAAAAACCAGCACATCCATCGAGTTCAAACAATGTTCAAAGGTAGAAATGTGGACTCTTCTCCGTCATTGCTACTATTGTTTCACATACTATGACTACATATCTAATAAATGAAAATCAATGAGAAAAACTGATTATCAAATACTTACATCCAACTTGAGTAGCTTCTCAATCACAAGCTCCAGAATTTCATGCCTCAAGGTTGGAAAATATACACTAATCCTTAGTAAGTTATGAACGTAACATTCCTAAAACATAGAAAAACAAAACGTTTCAACAATGACATAAGAAAACATTAATTACACAATTACACAATCTTCAGTTTCAATTAAACAGAAAAAACAGACTATCCAGCAACACAGAAACTATACTGTTCCTCCATCAACACAATGTTCAGTCTAATTAATCCAATTACCCCCAGTAAATTAAATTTGTTTGGGGGGTGATTTTATTAAGATTTTATTTTTCGGTAATCTCTACACCCAATGTGGAGCTCAAACTCACAACCCTGAGATCAAGAGTCACATGCTCCACCAATGAGCCAGCCAGGCGCCCCCCCCCCCACCACCCCCGTTAATTAAATTTGTAATCTGTATACCTCTATAGTACTTTTTTTTTTTAAGATTTTATTTATTTATTTGGCAGAGAGAGATCACAAGTAGGCAGAGAGGCAGGCAGAGAGAGAGGAGGAAGCAGGCTCCCTGCTGAGCAGAGAACCCGATGCGGGGCTCGATCCCAGGACCCTGAGATCATGACCTGAGCCGAAGGCAGAGGCTTTAACCCACTGAGCCACCCAGGCGCCCCATATAGTACTTTTTTAAACAGGTGTGTTGAGAGATAAGTCATTCATCTAAAGCGTACAATTCAACAGTATTTAGTATATTCAGAGTTGTGCAACTATCACCACAACCAACTTTAGAACATTTTCATCACCTAAAAAGGATAGGGTATTTTTTGGTAATGTACCTCCCTCCCAAGCCCTAAGTAACCACTGATCTACTTTCTGTCTAAGGATTTGCCTTTTCTAGACCTGTCGTGGAAGTGGAATCTTCTACTATGTGGCGTTTTATTTATTTATTTTATTTTAAAGATTTTATTTATTTATTTGACAGAGAGAGACACAGTCAGAGAGTGAACACAAGCAGGGAGTGGGAGAGCGAGAAGCAGGCTTCCTGCTGAGCAGGGAGCCCGATGCAGGGCTCGATCCCAGGACCCCGGGACCATGACCTGAGCCGAAGGCAGATGCTTAACTATGTTGTGTTTTAGCATGTTTTCAAGATTCCCTCACTTTGTAGCAAGTAAACCACTCTGTTTTATTGCCAAACAATATCCACTGTATAAACATAACACATTTTGTTGATTCACTGGCCCGCAAATACTTGGTTGTTTCCATATTTTGGCTATTATAAATAATGCTGCTTCTGAATAGTCTTGTAAAGTGCTGCGTAGACATACATTTTCTGCTGGTTAGACACCTAGCAGTGGAAATGCTAAGTCATATGGCAGTTCTCTGTTTAACCTTTCCGAGGAACGGTTGGTCAAGAGGCCTTCCCAAAGCACTTCCGGCACCTACCATTCTCCACTCTCACCAGCAATGGAACGAGGGTTCAGAACTTCTCCGGGTCCGCACCACTACTTGTTACCGTCTGTCCCTGTGAGTACAGCCATCCCAGTGGGTGTGAAGTGGGATCTTGGTATGGTTTCGTCTTGCGTTCCCTGATGGCTAGTGATGTTGAGCTTTTGCTGTGCGCACTGCCGTAAGCGTTATCAATTCTGGAGAAATATCCATTCAGATCGTGTGCCCATTTTTTGAGCCTTTTTATTATCAAGATAGTGAAGAGTTCTTCATATATTCTAGATATACTCCCTTATCCAATACATGACTTGCAAGTATTTTCTCCCATGTTTGGGTTGTTTTTCACTCTCCCGAAGGTGTCCGTGTAGCACAGCTGACTAATGGTAAAGAAGTCGAACTCGTCTGGTTTTCTATGGCCCTTGTGTTTCGGGCATCCTATCTGGAAACTGTTGCCTAAGGCCAGGCCACAAAAATGCTCACCTGTGTGTTCTTACTAAGAGCCTTTTTTTAGCTTACATTTAGGTCTTTCATCCACTTTAAGGTCATTTTTATTGTGTGTGTGGGGGGGGGGGGCCTTGCTTCATTCTTTGCACGTAGATTTCCGCTTGTCCCACAACCATTTGTGGGAAAGACTGTTCTTCGCCCCGTTAAATTATCTTGTACTACTGGTTCTTGTATATTGATCTTATATTCTATAACCAGGTTGAACTCATCTTAGTTCTAATAGTGCTTTGAGGATTCCTCAGGATTTTTCTAAATGTAGGATCACGTCATCTGTAAATACATGCAATTTTACTTCCTTTCCAATCTGGATGCCTTTTCCTTTTCCTGCCTGCCCTTGCTAGAACCTCTAGTACAATACTGAACAAAAGTGGCAAAAGCAGACATCCTTGTTCTGTTCCTTAACTTAGGGGAAAACTCTCAGTCATTCACCATTGAGTGGGATGTTACCTGTTGAAAAAGTTCCCTTCTATTTTTGTCATGAAAGGATCTTGGTGTTTGGCAAATGCTTTTGTGAATCTACTGAAATGATCATGTGGTTTCTGTCATCTATTCTACTGACATGGTGTGTTTTATTAACTGATTTTAACAGGTATTAAATGAACCATGCATTCCCAGGATAAATTTCACTTGGTCATAGTACATTAACTCTTTATGTTGCTAAATGCAGTTTCTAGTGGGTTGTTGAGAATTTTTATATCTATATTCATAAAAGATACAAGATTTATAATATGCCACTTGACACAGACTATCACAAACTAGCAAACCTTATTAACTCCGTATTTAATACTTATAATACCTGATTTAGGAAAAAATAAGCATGCTTACTAGGAAACCACTATTCATTACTCATTATTGAAAACCACAGGTCATCTTTATACACAAAACTTAAGAATTCATCCAAAGAAGGTTCTGCCTTCATATTCAAATAAGGCATGTTTACAATTCGTAATGTATAAACTATTATCTTCTAGCAATTTTTATCTGTATAATCACTAAGCCTATTCAAATATTTCTGAAATGGACTCTTCCCCTGACTTGCATAAGGAAAAAGGGAACTGAGGATCCTCAGTGAGTTCCTAAGAAAGGAATCTGAGTCAAATTCTTAGTCTTGAGTTTAATTGGGAAGACAACTACTAAGAAAAAGAAGTAACATTGGGGCGCCTGGGTGGCTCAGTGGGTTAAGGCCTCTGCCTTCGGCTCAGGTCATGATCTCAGGGTCCTGGGATCGAGCCCCGCATCGGGCTCTCTGCTCAGCAGGGTGCCTGCTTCTCCCTCTCTCTGCCTGCCTCTCTGCCTACTTGTGATCTCTCTCTCTGTCAAATAAATAAATAAAATCTTTAAAAAAAAATAGAAATAACATCACCTAAAACTAAATCATAACTTTTCCATTATTTTCCCCATGAAAAGATTTCTTACCAGTGTTCTTTCTGATTTTCGAACAAATGGAAATTTTTCCACCAGTATTGGCATAAGAAACCACGGTGTCCTATTTAAAAAATAAAAAAATTTAAAAATCAATCCATGTTAACTGGACTTTCTTGGAAGGTGACATTTCCATTCTAAGAGCAAATATGGATGCAGGAGGCAAATAGTTACTAACTACTTCAAATAATCGGAACTTGAAATAAACACATAGCTTCAGAGAAAATCTACACTAACTTAGGGGAAACCAGCTTTCTATTAACTTTGATATCAATGGCAAATTAAAGTGGGATTCTTTTTTCTACAAAAGCAACAGAGCTTCAGTTTAAAATCTAAATGTTTCCCACTGTAGTGCTTTCCCACATATCTTCTTTTAAAAAGGAGAAAAAAGTATCAACTTGAGTATTTTTTTAAGTTAGCAAATAATGAACTTACAGAGGGAACTTGAAGTCCACCCTTCCAAAAGAAACCCAAGCTTTTCTTAGAACTATAACTTTTTAAAAATGCAAATACGGGGTGCCTGGGTGGCTCAGTAGATCAAGCAATCAACCCTTGATTGTACCTCAGGTTACAATCTCAGGGTTGTGGGATGGAGCCCCACGCCAGGCTCCGCACTCAGAGGGCAGTCTGTGTGAGATTCTTTCCCTTGCCCTCTGCCCCTCACCCTGCTCAGGCTCTCCCTCTCTAAAATAAAATAAATCCTTAGGGAAAAAAATTTAAATATAATCAACATATAATATTAGAACTGCAATTTTTACTTATATGGCATGACACAAGCACACAGGGATTGTTCACTGAAAATCTTTGGATATCACATCTTGTTGAAGATAAAGGCAAAATTCCAACCACTACACAAAATTTGGAGGAAAATTTGCTTTAAGCTTTAAGTAAGCTTTAAGCTTTAAAAACAAGCTTTAAGTAAGAATTTAAATAATTTTAATTAAGTCATTAATTCTTAAATTAATTTTTAAATAATTTAAATACAGACAATGAAGAGAGAACTAAAAAGCCATTTTGTAGAATGTTGTATCAACAAGGTACAAAAACATGTAGTATACAACTTGAGTTTTGATGCTATGAACATAGTAAGTTCCCACTAGTTGATTATCATTTTTTTGAGACTTAAAGACCATGATTCAAAATAAGTAGCAAAAGGATACTCACGAGGGGACATATCTTGCTATTATTTGCAAGGCTCTGTGACATGTGTCAAAATTGGCAGGAAGATCTACAAGAAAAAAAGTGAGAGTATGAGCATAAAAATAAAATTAAAAACTGAAAAGTTATGTGTTTTTTAACTAAAAACACCTGCTAACCAAAACTGAATCATTTATTAGTAAAATATTAAATTTAAGATTTTTCTCCAGAACAAACCATCAGTGAAGACTAAATGGATTAATTACATAAGTAATGCACTAAGGGCAACTGATTACATGTTAATGCTAAATGTAACAAAAAAGATTCCATCAAAGGTGCCATTTGCTGCAGTCTAACCATTAACCATAAATCCTGGAGTTGCCCTATACTTTATCCTTCAGCATGCATTCTCTCAGACACAGGAGGCATCCCTTGCTTTAATCCTCCTTATACTTACTATCATCTTCATCATCAGAATCTGAAACATCGACGTCACCTTCCTTAATGACCACTCGGGCTTTTGAGGGAAAAAACAAAATATGTCATTCTTTTCGTCACTAACCTAAACAATCAACAGCTACAGAAAAAAGTGATTTTTCCATTGTCCAAACTTAGTATATGGAATTTGCAGTATAAAGAAAAAAAAAAGTCAAGCAACTTTACAGTTAAAGCTAAAAATTCCTGACTTCTAACACTTTCTGAGACTCTCACTAAAGCAAATTACAATATTAAAAAAAAAAAAAAAAAAAATCACAGCAACAAATCCAGATGCATCCATAGAAATCCTTATAGAGAACAGACATGTACCAAAACTGCTGCCAATATGCATCTCAGAATTTTCCATGTTGGCACAATCCCCACAGGGTTCTGAGAAGGTAGTATCTTAATAAAGAGGTATTTAAAAAATGAAAAAGCAAAGAGAGCAAAGAACCACTTACGAGGTACAAAATGAGAAACAATCATGCTGAGACATGGTCTAAGGAAGACAGTCTGTGCTGATACAAGATTACCAAGAAAAGCCAAATACTCCTCCACCACTGTCTGACTTCTATTCAACCACTGCAATCTCTAGAGGTGGGAGGGAGAGAAACATAAAAGAAACATTTTACTGATACAATGTGCTCTGTTTTCAAAATACCAAATCACATACTAGTCAATGAAGTAAGTGGCCAACTTACCAATAAAATACTGATAAGCTGCTCAAATTCTTTAGTCAAGTACATGATGGAAGAACGGAATTCTAACAGCCAGTTAATGATCTGGTCATCCTTAAGGTAAACAAAGAAAAGTGTTTGCAAAATCACAAATCCTCTAAAGTAACTGAAAAGATGATACCTATCTTGCACCAAGCACCTATCAATAATATTTAAATTAGGAGAAAAAAGTCACAAACTTGCACGGAAGCCAAAACTGAAACGAAAATTTCTTAGTTTGTATCAAAACAGAAGGACGATACAATACCATTTCCTGTTTTAAAAAAAGTAACATAGTAACTCTGACATACAGGAAAGAGAATTAAATGCGGTATTTCATTCTGATCGCTTCTGTTTGCCCTAAATAAGCGGAAACACCTCAAATGTTGACACGTGGGAATTTTTTAAACTGCACAATGATGATAGCAAATTCAAATACTTTAACACCGCAAGGACCAAGTTACCTCAATTTCCTCTATATTCATGCTGACATGCAAACATGCTAACACTCAGTCTAAGCTAATTAGAGACGTCAATACATATAACTTTTTCTCAAGCCAACCTGTAACTAGACTTAAATATACTAAGATCTGTTATATAAAGAGGCAACTGGGTGGTTCAGTTGGTTAAGCGTCTGACCTTTGATTTTGGCTCAGGTCATGATTTCAGGGTTGTTGAGATCAAGCACCATGTCAGGCTCTGCGCTGAGCGTAGAGCCTGCTTAAGAATCTCTCTCTCCCTGCCCCCTCCCCCACTTGTGCATGTTCTCTCCCTCTCTCTCTCAAAAAAAAAAAAAAAAAGATGTGTTGGGGCGCCTGGGTGGCTCAGTTGGTGAAGCATCTGCCATTGGCTCAGGTCATGATCCCAGGATCCTGGGGTCGAGCCCCGCATCGGGCTCCCTGCTCAGCATGGGAGCCTGCCTCTCCTCCCACCCACCCTGCTTCTGCGCTCACACACACATTCTTTCTCTTCTGTCAAATAAATAGTAAAATCTTAAAAAAAAAAAAAAAAAAAGACGAGTTATAATATAAATGTCGGCTCCACTACTCCATGAAGCATTTTTTAGGCAAGAAAATTACTGTTCATCATTAACAAGTTCTAGCGACATGGGGAAAACCACTAAAAGAAAACAAGTCATGTATAAAATATGCTATTAGTTAGGTAAATATAAAATATATTGTTTGTATGAGCTCATATGCACAACATACATAAGAACAAACTAAAAACCCCCAATTTTGAAAGAAATGGTTAATGCTGATTAAGACTCGGAAGAGGAGAGGAACATATAAACAAAGAAAAGCAATACAATGTTGTACCTATCACAAGAGACTATACACAGACAGTGTGGTGCTCATAGTGATGGATTATCATAGACAGCATTGTACCTGCGTGAGAGACTACCAGCTGGGGCTGTACCTGCAATCCCAGACCACTGAGACGGGGCATCGTTTAGTGAGAACACAGCAAGTGCCAGGCACGGTGCCGACACCACACAAATGCATCTCTTACCAATGCCAACAATGCTGAAAATGGACTGCCCGTGTTCCCACTTTACAGCGGAGGAAACTGAGGCCAAGAGAAATTAATAAGCAACCTGCCCATTTGAGAAGCTAATAAAGAACTGGGTTCCAACCTGTCTGACTGGGTCAAAGCCTACGCTCTGTCCACTCTCCCACAATGCCTTGCTCCGGAAAGAGAAGGAGCCCACCCCCTTTTCCCCAACTTCATTCAACCACTGACCGCTTGCAATGTGCCGCGACAAACTTCAATGAGACGGACTCTTTCCTGATGAAACTCCCAGTAAGCTGGCAGTAAAATCAAGTAAATCGCAACTCCTTTGCACTATGGTAACTTCTTAACATTCACAACCAGTAAAGGTAACTTTACTGGTAGCTCACCAAGGCCTGAAGCAGAGAAGACAAGCTAAGGTACGTGCAAATAAAAATGAGTTAACTGTACCCTATCCCTTTCCCACTAAAAAAAAAAAGGTGCCACAAAATTATAAAGCTAGCATTTGAACTGCTCTGTTTTTTAAAGCAAACTAGTCGCAGACTCTGGTGCTTTAGTACTGAACCGCTATTAGAAGCAAATCACTTGCAACACTCTGAACTAATGGAGATACAACTGATGCAACTGTTGGTATGTCAAGATACCGATGAGAATTGCTGATAAAAAATACAGTGGGGGCCCCTGGCTGGCTCAGTCGGTAGAGCATGTGACTCTTGATCTCAGGGTTGTGAGTGCGAGCTCCACGCTGGGTATAGAGATTACTTAAAAAATAAATAAAATCCTAAAAACTACAACAGAACACAAAGAAAATGGTCCTCTTTTCCCGTAGAAGAACGCAAGGGTCAGGGAGAGCTTCAAACAGGAAGTGACACTTCTGCTGTTCAGCTTGGGTCATGATTCCAGGGCCCTGGGCTCAAGCCTTGCATCTGGCTCCCTGCTCACCAGGGAGTCTGCTTCTCCCTCTCCCTTTGATCCTCTCCCTGCTCGTTCTCTCTAATAAATAAATAAAATCTTTAAAAAAAAAAAAGGATACTTCAGCTGGATCTCAAACAGGAGTTTTATAGATAAAGTAATAATAACACTAAACACTAATATAGTAATTACCATGTCAGGCACTGTTCTAAAGTTTGAACACATAATAAGTCATTTAATCCTTACAACCATCCCATGAGGTAGGTGCTACCACTGCTTCCCATTTTATAGCTGGGGGCAATGAGGCACAGAAGTGCCGTATATTTACCCTTAGTCACAAAGCCAGTAAGGGAGGGAGGCCATGTAGCCAGAGCCCATGCTCCAAGAGGGAGTAAATAAAGTGGATACAGAGGATCTCTTGCAGCCACAAAAGGCACACGCAAAGAGATATAAAGATGAAAAGAAGTGGCACCCAATGCTGGGTGTAGAGATTACTTTTTAAAAAATTTTAAAAAAGAAAAAAGATGAAAAAAGTGGCAAGCTCATGGAATAAAGAAAGTATACTGAGACTGAACATAGAAAAAATGCAGCAGAACATGCTAAGAAGGTGGGCCTTTCTGCAAAAGGCATGAAGGTTTCCCACAGGAAAATGACAGGTTTAGCACGTGCTTTAGAGATGATTTAGGCTGCACCGTGGAGGGTAAAATTTGGCAGGGGGGGGCGGTAATGGGAGCTAGAGGAGAACTGGAACCTAGATAACCCGAAGGAGTTAAGGGAAGAATCCAGACAAAAGAGCATCAACAATGCAAGAGGCCTTGAAAGATTTTTTTTTTCCTCCAAAGGCCCTGGCGAATCAATGGAAACGAGGGGTGACAAAGTCGAGAAAGACCCCAAGGTTCCTAGCTCCAGGATTAGGTTAGCAATTCATCAGTTAGGCCCATAAAGAAGACTATAGAGGAGTATGTTTGGAAGAGAGAAAATGCTAAATTTGGGGCACTTCTAATACTTGTGGGCTGGCAGTTAAGAAACAAACTGGGCGGGGCGCCTGGGTGGCTCAGGCAGTTAAGCATCCTACTCTTGATTTCAGCTGGGGTCATGATTTCGGGGTCCTGGGATCAAGCCTCACGTCAGGCTCTGGGCTTAGCAGGAGTCTGCTGGAGAGTCTCTCTCTCCACCCCACCCCCAGCTTGTGTGTGTGCTCTCTCTCAAATAAATAAATAAACCTTTAAAACAAACAAGTCTGGAGCCCACAAAAGCAATCTGAGCTATAGATACAAATCTGGAAGTTATCAGGCCACGAGTGAATTCCAAAGCCACGAGGGCCTAAGGAGATCATGCAAGAAGAATCTTCACAGGAAGGAAAGGGTCGAGTATGGAAACCTCACGAACACCAAATTTAAGAACCAGTCACAGGAATAATTAAATGTAAGTGATAAGACAGGAAGATCCCAGAAACTGAAGGAAAGGTTTTAAGATGTGGGCAGCCAACAGTGTCAACTGCTACAAAGCGTTCATATGAGGCTTGGGGGAAAAAAAAAAAAAAGAAGCCCGCTGAAATCAGCACGTAAGAAATGACTGGTGATCTGTCATAGTAATCCCAGCAGAGGGCTTCATAGTGGATTTGAACACGCAGGGAAATAAAGTGCAGGCTGTCAGCAGGAATAACGGCTAACAGCTACAAAGCCCTTTGTGTCAGGGGCTTCTCATATATTAACTCACTGGATCCTCTAAAACCTCTACATTTAAAAGACCTCTATTGTCTTCCTGGTTTTACAAAGACAAAAACAGAGGAAGAGAGGTGAAACAAGTTGCCCAAGATCACACACTGGGAAACAACCGTGTAAGGATTTGATCCCAGGCACCTGACTACCAGTGCCATGGTAAGAGACTATGTTTTCCAAAATTGGGAAATAAAGGGAAGAAAAGGGAAACAAAATTCATTGAGTTGTGCCTACAGGACAGGTACATATCTTAAAAGGTACATCTCTTGAAACATTTCCAAAAACACTGAAAAGGGCATTAGCCTGAAAGACAAGTCTTTCACAGTACACACAGTGCGCTGTGTTTTTGTTTTCGCAGTGAAGAGACGTGAGAGCAGCATGGAGCACAGAAGTGGTTCCAGAAAGGAGAGCTAAAGCACGGATTCTCAACCTGAGCACTCCTGACACCTTGGACTCGAGAATTCTTTGTTGTGGAGGGCCACCCTGTGCATCGCTGGACGTTTAGCCACATCCCTGTCACCCACCTCACCAGATGCTAGTAAACCCTCCCTCCCCAAGACAGGGCAACCGACCAAAAACGTCTCCAGTTCAATGCCCAATGTGCCCTGGGGGCAAAAGTGCCCCTGGCTGAGAGCCGCAGCATTAAAGTGAGGGATCATACGGAGAGAGCAAGTTCTAGAGGATGGAACAGGACCAAAAGTGCAAACTGAATCTGTACAAAGTGGCAACAACTTTGCTAATGATCAAATGTAAATTAATTACCTTTATGTCTGGATCTGACAGCTGGTTCTTCAACAACTCAAAGTCATTCGTTTCGCCCTAAACAAGAACGGGGTAAAAAAAAAAAAAAAAAGTAGTTCTGCTTGCTTCAGTTTCCTGTTAAAGACCAACGGCAGGACTTTTAATTATTACAAAAGGATCATCATAACTTTCACACATCAGTGGATTGTAAAATTGGTAACTCCAAAAATTTAAAAACTTACATTAGTGCAGCTAGGCGGTTTGGAAAAAAATAAAATGAATACTGAAAGGTTGTTCACATTTAGCTATACTTGTGTACTGACACCTAAATATAAAAATTGATGACACGAGATACCATCCAGTCACATATGCAGATTTAAAATGCCTATACGTATAAAAACAAACATTTATATTTTCCCTCCATCACTGAGATTTAGTAGAATCACTTCTAAACTAAAACAAAATCAAAACAAAAAACAAATCACTATTGATAGCGCTGGTTTATTGTCCCAAAACAATGCGTAGGTAATTCCTTAAGAAATAAAATGCTCTTAGGCGCCTGCGTGGCTCAGTTGGTTAAGAGTCTGCCTTCAGCTCAGGTCATGATCCCGGGGTCCCAGAATCGAGCCAGCAACGGGTTCCCAGTTCAGCGGGGAGTCTGCTTCTCCCTCTGACCCCCTCCCTCTGGTGTTCTCACTCACTCTCTCTCAAATAAATAAAATCTTTTTTAAAAAAATGTTTTTAAGAAAGAAAATGCTGTAATAATGATTTTTATTCTAGTACTTGCTCAAGTTTTTTAAGATACTATGTAAATAAAGCATTTGAAGATATACAACCTCAGCAAAGAGGTTATTACTCTAATTCTGAGCTGATGATACAATGCTATTATTAAATAACTGACTTCAAGACTGACATTTAAAATTCACTTTATTATGTCTACTGGTCTTTAGTTTTATAAAGGCTACGATTGTATCCTAACTGATAAGAACCAAACCTCAACATATCAATTACATCTCAAGAAAGCAGGGGGGAGAAAGACACCAAACCTCACAATATCTCCTCTTACCTTTTTGTACTTCAGCAAGACTTCTGTCACAGTTCCACCAAACCGAACGGTTTTTCTTGGGGGAGAACTGAAGAAATCATTCTCTAATGTGAGCATATCTGAAAGCCTGTAGAACCAAGATTATCACACTATTAAGTGCAGGACAGAGAATAATAAAAATTGTAATAGTCAACATTTATGGAGCCAACATCATTCTGTGGGGCTATTGCTAAAGCCTCCTACCTGGCCTCCTTGCTTCCCCTCTAACCTCCCAGTCTTCATTCAGTGATCTAATGATCTTTCCAAAACTTAAAATAGATCCCGCTACCCTACTCTCCCATTAAATTCTCCAAAGCTCTTCCACCTCACTTAATACAAATTCAAACACTTTGTCACTGTCTTCAAGGCCCTACATTAATCTGACCGGTGCCTACCTCTCTGACCTCATCTCCAATCACTTAACACGCTGCAACCATAGTGTCCCTGCTATTCTTCAAACTTGCCAAGCTGATTCCCATTTCTCTTACTGTTCCCTTTATCTGAAACACTTCATGCTCCAGATCTAGACACGTTGGGTTCTTGTCTTTGGTTCAAGTTAAAGGTCAAATGTCAGAGGGGCCGAAATAGAACATATCCATCCACTAGCTTCCCCTATTACCCTGTTTTTATTTCTTCAGGTTATCTCTACCTGAAACCATGCTATTCTTTTATTTATTAGCCTAGTCACTGTCTTTTCCTCCTTAACCTGTAAGCTCTTTTGAGAGCAGAAATGTTGTCTCTTTTGATACACTACTGTCTTCAGTGTATAACCAGGAAAGTATAGGCACTTAATAAGTACTATGAATGATATAATTGCTAAGTGTTTCACAAAGTTTTTTTTTCCCTTTACACAGAGCAGAGTAGTGGAGGGGGGGAACAGTATTAAACCCCAAAATGTTTTATGGGGGTTATGAGCTTTTAAAAGTTAAGAAAGACGGGGCGCCTGGGTGGCTCAGTGGGTTAAGCTTGATTTCGGCTGAGGTCATGATCTCAGGGTCCTGAGATTGAGCCCCACCTCCAGCGCTGAACTCAGCGGGGAGTCGGCTTGAGATTCTCTCTCCCTGGGACCCTCCCCCAGCTCGCTCTCTCGCTCAGATAATAAATCTTTTTTTAAAGAAAGAGTTCAGGAAGACTGTTAAAAAACGTGTATGTGGAAACAAATCTCAAACATCAACAGAAAATTACGAGTCCGTTTGCCATCAATGACAACATTCGCCTGATACATCACATAGCTCAGGGAACTCTTTCCAAGTCTAGACGAAGAAGCGGGAGTAAAAGGATGAGTAAAGGAGAAGGTAGTCCCCAGGCCTTGGGCGCTAGGAGGGAGCCCCGTGGGGAGAAATGGGGACTCTGGAATGGAGGACAGATTCATTTTCCCAGCCCCTCTCCAATCTTTACTACCCACTTAAGGGGCACGGCCTTACTCCCGAGAACCTGAGATGACCCTCTACCCGTTGCTCCCACGATTCCATCAGCTCTGCCCCAGGCCCTTTCACATCCGCTGCCCTAACCCCGGTCCTGGGCTTCGGTCCCAGATGCGCAGAAGAAGCGTCCCGGACTCTCACCCAGTCCTCGACGCGCCCAGCGTCTTGACTGCAGAGGCCGAGGCGGCCGCATCTCCGGGCAACCGCGTGTGAAGCAGCGGGGCCGCCATTGGGCCGGACAAGCGCGACGACTGCGCTTCGCACCGGAAGTCGTGCTCCTTAGGGCAGCGCCAGTGGCCCGGAAGACGCGCGCGCGAGCGGCGGCCGTCAGCCAATCAGGACTCCCGAGTGAGAGCGCGGCGGTCCGGCGGGCTAGAGCGCCGCCAAACCTTTCTCCTCCCCGCTCTGCGTCGGGGCCCCTCCTCGCAGTTGGAGGACCTAACGCAGGGCGCGGCGCTTCGGGTGGCCACGGCACCTGCGGCGGAGAGATCTTTGGCCGCTCCGAGCCGCTCCCGGCGTCGCGAAGGAAGCGCGGGAACCCCCGGGAGGTGCTAAGCGGTGGCCGGGTTCCACGAGTATTACCTTGTCAGAGTGAAAGCATCCCTTAGTCAAAGTAAAGAAACCGAGGCTCTAATTAACCCAAACCCGCACAGAGATGGGGGCGGGCCGGGGATTCGAAATAGGCTGCCCCACCCAGCGTCCTGGGCTCTTGTACCCTTGGTGCTGTCCTCACAGGCATCCAAACTCATCTTTGCCGAAACAGGTTTGACGGAGCGATTTGCCCAAAAACCTCCGCTCTGTGGTGATCTGGGGTGAGAAATCAATGAGTGAGAGGAGACAGTTTGCAAGAGGCGTTAGCCTTTGAACTTAAATTTTTAAGGGACGTCCAGGAGTCGGCCAGGTCAACAAAGCAGAGAAAGGTTTTCCAGCATAGGGAACAGCAGGTGCCAAGGCATGGTGGGTGGGAAGGAAGCAGAGGGAAAGAAGGATCGCCCCTCCCCTCGGTTTCTAAGAATGGAAAATGTTGCAACCTTTGGAAACTGTATAGAACCATCAGAAGGACATTAAACCAACTACAGCAACTTGTTAATATAAAACACTGTTCTATTTTGCAACACTGTAAAATCAGTAACTATCTTTCTGCCAACTCCATACCGTCCCAGCATTTCTTACGCCATTGGTTTAGAGTTCCTTCGCAATGTTGGGCAGATATCGTCGATGTCCTGAGAGCAGAGGAAATTGCACCCTAACTCACAAAGATACTCCAAGACAGCCGTTGAAGTGGGAATCTCCTCCCCTCCATCCCCAAAGCAGTAGGAGAAAAATTAAATCACCTTTATCGGCACTCTCAAACACTGTCAGTAGAAATTTAACTCTGCAACGCAAGCAATTTGACAATTACTTTATTCTTTCATTTTTGAAAGTCTGACATGCACGAAAAATATGCTAATGCAGACTATACAACATAATAAAATAAATACCTGTGGATATATGGCCAAATTTATGAAATAGAACCTTAACCTGTACTGTTTTGTTTTAAAGATTTTATTTATTTATTTGACATAGAGAGAGAGAGAGATCACAAGTAGGCAGAGAGGCAGGCAGAGAGAGGGGAAAGCAGGCTCCCCGCTGAGCGGAGAGCCCGATATGGGGCTCGATCCCAGGACCCTGAGATCATGACCAGAGCCCAAGGCAGCGGCTTTAACCCACTGAGCCACCCAGGCACCCCTTTAACCTGTACTGTTGAAGCTTCCTGGGTGTTCCTTCCAGGTCCCACAGTCTCCCTGCTTCTTCCCAAAGCTGATTACTACCCTAACTTTTTAAAACCATTTTGACTTTTCTGTATGTAATTACCATATATATTCCTAAAGTATTATATATATACTTTTGCTTATCTTTCCATGATAAAAATTATTTCCATGCTGCATTATACTTCTGATTTCAATCCATCCCTGTTGTGTTTCTCTGCCATGTAACATTCC
>CM052890.1:23137641-23152602 GCA_028534135.1 Potos flavus
ATTCCAGAATGAATTTTTGCTTTACTTTCATATACCCAGAAGACCTATTAAAATGTTTTTCAAAAGAGCAGTCTTCCCTGAGAGATGAATTTTACAATCATCCCTAGAGTAATTCTGTTGGTTAAAGCTTCTTGGCTTGAAAGTAACAGAAACTATCTCAAGCTAGCTTAAGCAGAAAAGGAGAGTTTGTTTCTAAGGATACAAGGATATATTAAGGCAACAAAGAATTTCTCATTGACTAAATTTGAGTCAAGTGCCCTTCTCTAACTTAATCCAGACAGGTGAGGTCATATTGTACCAAATGGCTTCCAATGAATACTTGCTGTGGATGAGAGAGTCGCTATTAATGCTCAACAAATGTCTACCCAAAAAAAAAAAAAAAAAAAAAAAAAAGTTTACCAAATGGCTGAATGGCTGGGAAGATCCAGATCAACAATTTCTAAACAGCAAAACCAATGGTAGGTATCCCATTTGTTCCTTTCCCCTTTCCAGAAAGAGTCAAAAATTAGTTCATGAATCAATTATCTCTCTAAAAACTCCATTCACTAATGCAAGATCTCAACTGTGTATCTTTAGTATTAATATACTAGTGTATATTAACTAAAAATCTACTTCTGTAATAGAGGATAAAGAAAGCCTTAGAACTGTATTTAGCTATATGATCCATTTCCCTATTGATTAAAAGAGCATGATAAATATATACTGTATGATAATAAAAGCACATTAAGGAGAAAAATGGCAGCCTAGAAAAGGCATTAGGCTCTAGTGCAATTGCCTTGACCTAGCTCACAGGGTGAAACGTGCAGCTCACCTTTCAGCCCAACTCAAAAATAAAACAAGAAAAGTATTCATTTGTAGACTGATCAGACTTCTATTTCACCAAACTACGGCTGAAATAATGAGTGAAGCTCTTAATCACCACCCTTTTCTACTTTCCCAAAAGTAGGGCATCACTTTATTAATTGTAAGAGATGTTGCCCGTGCCATTTTGTCCAGGAGAGTCAAGCGATGGGAGATAAGATGCTGGGGAATTCACACTGGATTTGTGGACAATAGTACTGAAAGCCTTAGTTATACCACATACAGTCTGTAATCACACTCTAATATAATTTATGAATTTTGGCACTTGTCAAAATGCAGTTTTCTTTCTCTCTTATTTTTTGTGTGCAAATGACTAAAAAGCATGTAGTCTGGGGTAGTAAAGCTCAGTCAATATAGCATGTGACTCTTGGTCTCCAGGTCATGAGTTCAAGTCCCACAATGGGCATGGAGCCTATTTTTAAAAATTTCTGAAAATTAAAAAAATTTAAAAAATGAAAAGCATATAGTCTTCCATGTTTACTTAGTGCAATGAACTATATTAACTCATACAAAATGGGGTAATGGTAAATTATCACATTAACCAGATTAATTTTTAAATGTTTTTATATTTGAAATTGTCCCATTGGTTTTGCTAAAATTTACCCGTTAGTAGAACCAATAGTCACATAGAGCAGGATAAAAATTCCAGCTTTGTTGTTTACTCCATTACTCTGGACAACTGATTTATGTTCTTAGAACTCCAGTTGCCTTATCTATAAAATGGGGATAACTATTTTTTAAAATATTTTGTTTATTTATTTGAGAGAAAGAGTGAGAGAGCACAAGCAGGGGGAGCTGCAGGCAGAGGTAGAAGCAGGCTCCCCACTTAGCAGAAAGCCTGATGTGGGGCTCAATACCAGGGTCCTGGGATCATGACCTGAGCCAAAGGCAGACACTTAACTGACTGAGCCACCCAGGCACCCAGGGGATAGATATTTTTTTAAGCTATTTCAGAGCTACTGTAAGGATTAGATTGGAGCACATAAAGCACAGACCACACAGTATGGCACAGTGAGCAGAACAGGATAGGTTCTTAGTAAATGACAGTAGTATTTGCCCACTTATTTTCCTGTAAATATGAGATATTTTGAGATACTTGATAGAGTCACAACCAGGTGAAAACTGACCAATGAGATAGATGATTGTTGGAGAGAAGAAGATAATTCATAAATTGCCCAGCAATAATATCTTACATATTTTGCATCTTATGACTTAGAATATAGTTTGTTTCCCATGGTTTTTTAAACTTTCTATTTTAAAAACTGCAGCCAATGTCTGATTACTTTGAGCTTATCTAGTTCTAGACTAGTTAGTTAGCCCCTTAATTTCTTGCTGTACAATAGCACAAAGAGAGAGAAAGGAAATGACTTCTGTAGAGACTGAGTCATCTTTGTGTCCGATGTGGTACCTAGCACTTAGTATGTACTAAATAAAAAATACATCAATTTAGTCACTTTTTAGTAACTCCAGTTTTAGGAATCTTGGGTAAGACCAAAGGTAAAAATGAGACTCTTTGAACTCTGGTATTTTGCTTTTCACTGTCACTATCTCTAGCCAGCGATTTTCACAACTGAGTTCATACTTATGCCAGAGACGTTACATCAAATGCTTGGAATAGTGTCCAACAGAACGCACATTGATTCTGATTCTTATTCAGAATGATGTCAAGTATGACCTTAATTACTAGAAGAATAAAACTAAGTCCAAAATACTTCGGCGTATTTTATACATCTTGTGGGAGAAACAAAAGGGAGGACTCCAGCCTTCAAGGAATTACAAACATGTAAAATCAGATTTAACTTGCATATTAACAACTTGAGAGAAACTTTAAAAGAAGGCAAAAAAGGGAAGGTACAGAACAAGATCTATAGTGTCCTGTTTGTTACGCAGACATACACACACAGGTGTGTGTGTGCAGGGTTTTGCACAGACTCTGAATAGGTACACCAGACACCAGACACTAATAACAATGATTGTTTCTGGGTAAGGGCCATGGAGGACTGCAGGGTCAGGGGCTGGAGGAACACTTACTTTTCAACATAGAGCCTTTAGTACTATTTAGTGCAATTTCACTTTTCCTTTTTTAAAGATCTGAGAAGGAGAGAGAATGGGGAGCCTAATGTGGGGCTTGATCTCCTTACCCTGAGATCATGACCGGAGCTGAAATCAAGAATCAGACGCTTAACAGACTGAGCCACCCAGGCGCCCTTCACCTTTTCTTTTTTAACCATGTCCTTAAAAAATTAAAATATTCTGGTGGTGAGGGAACAGTGAAGTAAAATGCCTCATTATCCTTTCTGAACTCAAGTTCAAACCACTAAGATGATATATTTTTTAAAGGAGGCTATTAACAATGCAGTAAAATGTTAATTATATAGATTTGTTGGAAAGAGGACTCGAACCAAGGGGGGTCAGATTTGAGCCCAGACTCTGTCATGAACTACCTATAAGATCTTAAGCAGGCCCCTTATTTTCTTTATGATTTTTATTTGTGTGTTTGTTTCAAGGGAGGAGGGGCGAGGGACCAGACTAAATGGCCTTTGGAATTCTTTTTTTTTTTTTTTTTTAAGATTTTATTTATTTATTTGACAGAGAAAGAGAGATCACAAGTAGGCAGAGAGGCAGACAGAGAGAGTGGGGGGAAGCAGGCTCCCCGCCAAGCAGAGAGCCCAATGTGGGGCTCCATCCCAGGACCCTGAGATCATGACCCGAGCTGAAGGCAGAGGCTTTAACCCACTGAGCCACCCAGGTGCCCCATGGACTTTGGAATTCTTAAAGTCAATGGTCAAATCATTAGTCCCTAGATTAGATTGGTCCCTATTTATTTATTGGGTCCAAATTTTGTATTACTTAAAAACATTCATTAGATTAGAAACAACCAAAATGTCCATGAGTAGGAAACAAATTAATTATGATATATCTACTAACTGGAATACTGTGTTCTTAAAAGGAACAAGGTCTTTAACTCCACAAAAGGGAAGGATCTTCAAGATATATGTTAAGTAAAAAAAGCAAGGTGCTGAAAAGCATGCTAAGAAACACTGGAATATGCAAGCACTTTATATATAATGTGTGTATATATATATAAATGAATATTATATATGTATGTGTGTGTATATATATATATAATATTTGAATGAAAGGATTTACAAGAAACTAATAACATTTTTTAAAGCAGGGGGAGGACGAAAGAGGAAGAGAGAAAATCTTAGGCAGGCTGCACACCCACCATGGAGTTCTATGCAGACATAATCTCATGACCCTGAGATTATGACCTGAGCCAATATCAAGAGTCGGACATTCAGCTGACTGAGCAACTCAGGTACCCCTCAAAACTAATAACATTTTTAATGTCTATCAGTAATACTGTGCTGCAAGATGTAGGAAAACTTCACCATATGCTATTTTATGCTTTTTGAATTTTGTAATATGGAAATATTTTACCTAGTCAAAGATTTAAATTTTAAAAATCTGTTCACTCTATAAGAACATTTCTATTTTTTAAATTTTGAAAAAGATCTATTCATAAATAATAAATAAAAGCTTTACATAAATACGGGGCGCCTGGGTGGCTCAGTGGGTTAAGGCCTCTGCCTTCGGCTCAGGTCATGATCTTAGCGTCCTGGGATCGAGCCCCGAATAGGGGGGGGTCTCTGCTCAGCAGGGAGCCTGCTTCCCCCTCTCTCTCTGCCTGCCTTGCTGCCTACTTGTAATCTCTCTCTCTGTCAAATAAATAAATAAAAATCTCAAAAAAAAAAAAAAAGCTTCACATAAATAAATAAATAAATTTTAAATAAATAAATAAAAGCCACTTCCGGTTTTCTTTCAAGGTGCTTCTAGGCACTGTGGTAGCACCTGAGGTCCACTAATCACAATTCTTAAGGTGTGCCTCTATGTATCACAGATAAAGTCCAGTCCTATTAAAGGTTTGCTGTACAGTTTTGTAAGCACGGAGCACTTGCCTGCACACCCCCTCTACCACGCCCTTTACACTCATATAGTCCTTTGTTCTGTAGTACATTAAAAGTGATTTTTCTCTAAGTTCCTAGCCATAGTTTCTGAGGTATTAAATAACTGCTTACCTGGTGCATTTTATATATAGAAACTCAACTGCTGCATACATTTATTCCTTAAAAAGAAATTTATAAGTGTCAGATGGTTTATAAACTGCCGATTTAATCCAGTTTTTTTTTATTGTGGTAAAATACACATAAAATGTACCATCTTAACCATTTTTTTAAAGATTTAATAATTAGAGGCGCCTGGGTGGCTCAGTGGGTTAAACCTCTGCCTCCGGCTCAGGTCATGATCTCAGGGTCCTGGGATCTAGCCCCGCATCAGGCTCTCTGCTCAGCAGGGAGCCTGCTTCCCCCCGCCCCCCCGCCCCACCTTTGTCTGCCTCTCTGCCTACTTGTGATCTCTGTCTGTAAAATAAATAAATAAAATCCTTAAAAAAAAAAAAAAGATTTAATAATTAATTTATTTGAGAGAGAGAGAGAGAGAATGTGGGAGAGAGCATGAGCTGGGGATAGGGGCAGAGGGAGAGGGAGAAGCAGACTCCCCGCTGAGCAGGGAGCCGGAGGCAGGGATCGACCCTAGGACCCCAGGATCATGACCTGAGCCTAAGGCACACACAACTGACTGAGCCACCCAGGTACCCCATCATCTCAACCATTTTTAAAAAATTTTATTTATTTATTTGACAGAGAGAGAGCACAAGCAGGCAGACTAGCAGGCAGAGGGAGAGGGAGAAGAAGGCTCCCCGCCGAGCAAGGAGCCTGACATGGGGCTTGATCCCAGGACTCTGGGATCATGACCTGAGCCGAAGGCAGTTGCTTAACCAACTGAGCCACCCAGGCGCCCCATCTTAACCATTTTAATTGTGCAGTTCGCTAGTGTTAAGTACATTCACACTGTTGTGAAACCAGTCTTTCATCTGAAAGGCTTTACCTATCATACAACTCCCTGTTCCTACCACCAGCCCCAGCCCCTGGCAGCCACCCCTCTACTTTCCATCTCGTGAATTCAATTCTGTCATATGAGAAATGTCGTGTAAGTGGAACCATATGGTATTTGTCTTGCTGTGACTGGCTTACTTCACTTAGTGTAATGTCCTTCCATTATTCTTTGTTCCAAGTATCTGCAATGCATAGTCTTCCTGTCTGAGTTAATTTTTTAAAATTACAAATATAGAACTATGGAAGTATAGGACAGAAAAGGAGAAGAAATATAAAAAAACAGCTTAAATTTTTGGAAGTTTTGATCAAAAGTTCTGTACTATCTAAAAAATGCTTTTGTCTATAACTAGAAATTTCAAAAGAAAACTATCCATCTATTAGAGTATTCTTACATAAATAATCTACCGATACAAAGAAAGAATGTAAGAGGAGGATACTCTCAAATGAATTTTATTTATCATTAAAATATACAATCCAATCAGATTTTAAAATCCTTGGGAAAATGGGAAATTTATGTTCCTTAAATCAAAATGAACATATAAATTGTGGCATGTTTTAATGCCCTGATTGTGTTAACTTTTCTCTTAGCTAGCGAGGTCACAAAGTACCCTGAAATACACAGACTTACATTTTCCAGGGTCCATTTCTGTGGGAAGTGTACTTACTTTCACCTTCACTCAGAGTATGCGAGGTGTTCTTTTCCACTTGGAATGCTGGAATGCTTTCTCAAGGAGTCTATTTTAAAAACCAACTTATTTCAAAAACAAAGTTCATTTGGAATAGCATAGTTTATTATGGCTGAAAATTCTGGCAATAAAGAACCTTATGATGCGAAGCTGGAAAACTCTCCCCAACACTGACACAAACATACTTGGCAGAGGCAGCATCGGAGGCCTGCTGGTCTGAGACATGAGAAAGGTCAGGACCCCACACGGAGGTTTCTAAAACGAGATTAAGGTACGTAGTTGTGCTTTCATAAAGTTAGAACTTGAATCTGTGGAAACTTTGGTGATTCTGGAAAGAAAAAAAAGCAATTTTTATGTGAGATGGTATTTATAAACAGAGTGGGACAATTCTTGATTTTCGTTCTCTGTCTGGGAGTAAAGCTTTCAATAGAGAAATCACCCATAGACTGATCTGGAGTGTTACAAATGACAGGCTTACAAGAAAACGCTCATTAATAACTTTCACTTGGAAGCAAAGCTTATAATCTACACCTTTTAACAAATTATACATGAACTGCACATTAATTCCAGCTCCGCTATCTGTGTGGCACCGAGAAAATTCCTTAACCTTTCAATCGATATCAAGTCTACCCTCCTTGAAGAGGACACAATAATGGTGCCTACCTGATTGTTATGAGAAATGAGACAAGGCCTGTAAATTACTTGGTACAGTGTGTAGTGTATTATAAACCCAATGAATGTTAGCTATATGTTATGAATAAATGCCCCCATGTCTGTGTTGATTCAAAATGGGAATATAAAGAGCAATAAAACAAAGGTGAATAAAATCTTCAGGGTCTAGAAGATACCATGGCTGTTTAAGAGCTAAGGAGTTTAAGGCCTAACGGGCCAGGCCACACCCCTCACACTCTGTCCCAGCCCAGTTGCTCTTGGGTGAATGCCTCTGGATGACAAGACTGGGGTCAAAGTAACTAACGCTACTGCCTACCCAGGCAAACTGGGGGGCAGCTTTCTCTCTTCTTATATAAACAGCCACATAATATCCTTGATTTTGCTTCTTGGCCCACAGAGCCTGAAATATTTACTATCTGGGCCTTTATAGAAAAAATGTGTCAACTCTTGTTTTAGGTAAGTATATATCTTACGGTCAATATAGAGAAATGTGTCATAACATTTGGTGTTCATTCTACCTGATGTCATCTTTGTAGCAAAAAAAAATAATAATAATAAAGGTTATGTACAAGTAAATAAACACCTGAAAGTGTTTTCCGAGATGAATGCCCGTGGAGCCCACACTTGGGTTAGAAACTGCTGCTAGTGTCTAAGAGGTCCATTTTCAGCTCAGAACTAACTGGGAGAGACCTTGGCAATTATTATCTTATTATTGGCCTATTGCCATTTCCTTACAACAGAGACCACAGGTAGGATTTTAACATACCTTATCCTTCTTCTCGAGCCTTCAAAGCTTCTCCCCTTACCTCAGCCTCCGAGTCCCAAGCACCCATCCCTACGGCATCAGATTATCTTTCCCCAAATATGTCCCCAGCAAGTCATGGACTTTTATGCCTCTGTGCCTTCTTGTTGATGCTTTTCCCCTTGCCTGGCATGTTCTTTCCATCTCTCTCACCCAATGAACGCTGACTTTGGGATCAAACTCAAAAATACCTCACATAGCCCACACCTGTATTCTGGAAGACTTGGACTAGACTTCTGCTATAGCACACTGCATTAGTCATTTCTTTTCTTCTTTTTTCCCCCAATTTTTATTATTATTATTTTTTAAGGCCGGGGCAGTTGGGGAAGAGGAAGAGGGAGAGAGAGAATCCTAAGTAGTCTCCACACCCAGTTCAGAGCCCAGTGCTGATGCGGGGCTCGATCTCACAACTCTGAGATCATGACTGAGCTGAAATCAAGAGTCCGACCTTCAATCAAGTGAGCCACCCAGACACCCCTGTGCTAGTTATTTCTGTATCTGTCTCCCTTGATAAACAGTAAGCATGTGGACAGCAGAGGCATCTTATTAGCTCTGAATCCTCAGTGCATAATGTAATGCCTAGCACTTAATAGAAATTCAGTAAATGTCTGGTCAGTGAAATAATTATTGGAAGGGTACTGCATGGCTCTTCCTGTCAAAAAATAATTCTTCCACTAAGAATTCTTAGGTAAACCCCTTTTCCTTTCTTGTCTAAAATTTTCTCCTCTTTATAGTTGTTCCTTTGAGTTAGAGAACAAAGTCTATAACAAAGCCTTCTGATGTCAAGGCCTGCATCCTTTCACCTCTATATGTGTTTACCAATATTTCTGGCAGCTAGTAAGTGCTTAAGCCCCCTTCAAGAATTACATTGAGACTTAATCCAACCATATAAATTACGTGAAAGGATATGATTAATGGGAAAAAATAAATGATCTCTTTCAGTCATACTAAATCTTTTCCTTCTGGAATAACTGTGGTTTGTTAGTGTTTTGCTTTTTTGTTTTTTTTTAATAGAAATAAACATAAGTCACTGAATTTATTTCATTTTAAAATCCAAGTGTCCAAACTGTACAAAACCAAAGGAGCCAGAATGTTTTGTCCCTACAGATTATCTATAGATTATATATGTGTGTGTACACTTATATACAATCTCTTGAAGGAGAACTGGAGAAAATTATAAGGAAATTAAGAGTTTGACATCCACCGAATATTCAATTGTACCCCACCCTGGAAATGAAATCAACCTATAAGAAATAACCTTCTTGGATAACATGTTGGTAGCATTTAAATAAGGAGCATTAACATAACCTCTAAATATTGCTCTGCCCTATACTCCCCCTCCAGAGTAGGTAGTTTATGGAATAGGATTAAAAAGAAAGACCAGGAAATGGATACTCAGCAGTGAATACCATTATGACAGCACGTAACCGACTGAGAAGCAGGCTCACCAATTTTGACCTTCACATGACCTTTTTTACCTTTCTAACTGACAAGGGGTTGGAGAATTAAGTGCAATTGGTCCTCAGTAGCCTCAACCATAAAGTTCATGAAACAGGTTAGCACCAAGGGTCTTTCGATTTAGTAGAAAGCTCATGTGATTTACAAATAGCCAAATGGTTTCCAAACCTAAGGATCATTCAAGTTTCACTACACACTTAATTTTTACCTTTAAGTTGTTTCAGTGTTTTTTTACGTAAATGTATTTTGAAAAGCAACTATCGCTATTGTAAATAGAAAAAGCAGCATGACTTGGCATAAATAGAAGTTGTCCATTGAAATAACTTGAACACGCATGGTATTACATCCTAGCTGGGTGCAGTTGTTGCCTAATGAAATGTTGGAGAGCTTTCGGGAGATCACTCCACACTAAGGACGCTCTCCTTGATAGAATCATAAAGACTGCTAAAGAACTGAGAGGAGAATAACTTTCCCTCGGAAGGGCTCATTGCTATTCCATGCTGTGTCCCTGTACCACCTAAAATCATTTTGTTTCAGAAGCAGTGCAGACTCCCTTTCCCCATCCCACCCACAGCCCCTGATGGAATGTCTTAATGACCACCCTGTCCTTACGAAGCCTAAATAAAAGAGAGCGATCTCACTCTGATAGAGTAGGTAAGACCTTAACCTCAGTAGGTTTCAAAAACCTACCAAAGTGGAAAAAATCTAATCCCTGAAGGAACAGGCCACTTCACCTCCACTTGGTTTTTTCCAGCAGAAGGCATTGAGGAAACCATCAGAACACAGAGCCGGAAACAATCAAGGAATACTGCAGGTGAAGATTCTGCCAACGGCACTTACTTGGCAGAGGTCTGAGCGGCCGCTCCGATGGCTGAGATCTGGTTCCGTACTAGGGAGGGTGACTTTTCTTCTCTGAGGCAGGGGCAGGTGTGCTTTCAGGGGACACTGATTGCTGGGCCTGAGAAGCTGGACCTTGGGACTCAAGGGGTGGGGACCCGGTGGCAGGGAATTCCTGACTTAGCTCCTGGCCCGCTGGTGGCAGAGTTTTAAAAGCCTGTACAAATGGCTTCTTCTGAAACTCCTGGACAGGTGCAGACGGGCTAGGAGAAATCTCTTGGACCGAAGAGATGCTCCGGAGGGTCTGTTGGTTGTGATAGAAGGCCTGAAAGTCCTGGACAGCAAGGGAGCCCCGAAGGCCCACAGGTTGGGTCTGAAAAGACTGGGATGACAAGAGCTGGATCAGAGACTCAGGGGTGGCCAGGGCCTCCGACTGGGAAGCCTGAGCACTTGAAGACGGAGTTTGAGAGGCCCGGGGAATATTCTCCAGCTGGCTCTGGGAGGCCAGTGGGACTTGGAGGTGGCTCTGTGCAGCCGCAGACACCAGGGGGTGGCTTTGAGAGGCCAAAAGGATCTGGAGGTTGCTCTGTGCAGGGACTGGCCCCAGGTTATGGACCTGAGAGTCCAGAGAAACCAAGAAGTGGTCTCGAGAGGCCACAGGCACTGCAGTCCAGCTCTGAGAGGCAAGGACAACTGTAGATTGAGTCATCGAGGACAAGGGGACAGCAGGCTGACTCTCAGAGGCAACACTGAGCGCAGGACTGGGAGAAGCCAAGGAGGCAGCAGACTGGCCTGCAGAGGCAAGAGTGGCCGCAGGCTGGCACCTGGAAACACGCAGAGGCTGGCTGGCAGAGGCTGAGGGGACGACAGGCAGGCTCCTGGAGGAGAGGACGGCTGGGGGCTGAGGCTGGTCTGGAAGAGATGGAGGGAACTCAGGCGCCACCATATGAGTGAAAAACGATCCTTTCACAAGCCCTGGCAGCCCAGCCTCGGAGCCCAGAGACCCAGCATCAGGCCCTGGGAAGCGAACTCCCTCTGAACTCGCGACAGCATCAGGTTTGGGGCCCAGGTCCTCGCTGCCCAGGTTTTGCGTGTCGCCGCTCTCCTGGGCACCTGTCGTTCCGTCTTTGCCCTGGTTTTCCTGCTCCAGCTGGTTTTCGAGCCGGGCCCTGACGGTCATACCCAGAGAAACAGGTCTAAGAAAGAAGGCCCTGCGGCCGCAGCGCCGCCGGATCCGCGTCAAGGTGCCGGACACGTTGCAGACGGTGAGAGAGAGGCGGTGGCTCAGCGCGTCCACCATGGTGGAGGACCGCACGTGGAAGGGCTCCTTCAAGGACTCTTCAGCAGTCAGCTCGATGTTGCCGGTGTACCAGAAGACCCACCACAGCAGGCTGAAGAAGATGATGATGGAACCCATGTAGAGCAGCAGGTCGTAGAACTGCAGGTGCGCGAAGACCCCGGTGAACAGCAGGGTCGCGCCCACCGTGTCGAAGACCACGCCCAACCAGAAGAAATGCCTGCAACGCCCGAGGCCCGTGTGTTTCCCGGTCTCCTGCACGCTGTTTCTTGGAAGCTCCATGACTAGCCACTGCCGCCGCCGCCAGGTCCTCAGAGACCCGGCGGGCTGTGCCGCCACGGGCCGGCTGTGGCCCCTGGGTCGCCATGGCAACGCCCGGGGGGATGCGACGCACAGGGGGCGGGGCGAGAGGGCGGGAAAGTGAGGCCACCTCCCACCAGCCGTGACGGAAAAAAAGGGCGCCTCCCAAAAGACGGACGCATGCGCAGTACGCCCCGTCGCCCGCGCGCCTGTTCCCCCCCCCCACCCCCCCCCCGGCAGGAGCAGTGTTTCTGCCCACTGCGTTACTTCCGTGTCCCCCTGACATCCTGGGGACGCGAGTGTGGGGTATTTACGTTTGGGGACTGTGTGCTGAGTCCCCGCCTTTGGGGAGTGAAGTAGCTGCATTCTTTTCCCCACGCCCCCCGCCTTCGAGAGCAAGGGTGAGTTCGCGAGGAGAGCGAAGGGCAAGAACCCTCTTTTTAGTAACTCCTCCCCCAGCTGGGAGTACAGCGTGGCCCCCAGGTGCTGCCACCTTCCGAGGAGTTAATGCTTTTTCTTTGTTTTGGTGACGTGGCCAGATTAGGATCTCTTGTTAAATCTTGGTTTCCATCCTATCCGTTTGCGGGTAGTTACATTCTTGTGCTAGTTAATACCAGACCTAGAAGTGGATTCTTGAGGCTTTTTTCACTCTACATTTCCTTCCTCTTTATTGTTACCACTGTTGATCACCTGCTTGCCCAGACCGTTGGGAGTGCTTAAATAACAGCTTTCCCCACTATTCCCAACAGAGTAAGGTAGGAAAACTACAATAGATTAAAAATGAGCTCATTTGAAGCTTGAGAATTGGGCGTGAGAATATTAAAACTAGTATGAGACCTAGTGTCGTTCAGGTTCTGTTAATAAAAAGTCATAGCCAAGCACTGACCTTGGGTCCCTCAGTTGTTAAAGGTCGATTCTTTTTTTAATAACCTTTTAATTTTAGGGGGGCCTGGGTGGCTCAGTTGGTTGGACCGCTGACTCTTAATTTCAGCTTGGGTTGGGACCTCAGGGTTATGCGATCAAGCCCCAAGTGGGAGGGAGTCTGCTTGAGGATACTCTCTCCCTCTGCCCCTCCCACTGCTCATACTGTATCTCTCACTCTCTTTCTAAAATAAATCTTTAAAAAATAATAACCTTTTAATTTTAGAATAGATGTGAATAGATTAGATGTGCAGAAAAATTGTGAAGATGATATAGACAGTTCCTTTCTACCTCCATACACCCAGTATCTGTGATGTGGGGAATAAAGGCAAAAGAAAAAAATTAAATTTCCTTAGAACTTACAGCCCACTGACAAGTCCTTGAAACAGGCAGAGTGACCTTCCTCTAGGAACTCAACTGCCTAGGTGTTACTACTTTGCTAAGGACAAAAGACAATCTTAGCTTAACATGATCCCAACCCCTCCAGATCCTGTGAGTCTACTTTAACATACACAGATTCCTTGGGAAACTTCCTTTATCTCTACCCCCAAGATCTGTGTTAGCGATCATCCTCCAAGCACATGGTCCAGTGATAGACATCTGAGGGGTCTCTGACTGAGGATTTACTAAACAGTAGTAAATGACCTTTTCCCAACGATAGCTAGCCCCTTCAAGGTCCTGGAAACCTTGCTTCCAAAATTCCTTAGAGACTTACACACCCCTTAACCCCTTCCCAACTCAAAGTATATACTCAGCCACCCCTCACAATCCAAGTGCAGCTCTTTCTGTCCACTGGTCTTATCCCCATGCTTTAATAAAACTACCTATTTGCAGCAGAGATGTCTCAAGAATTCTTTCTTGACTATTCACTCAGAACCCCAACATTTTCATATCATCTGTACTTTGTTTTTTAAAATGTATTACGGGGGTGCCTGGATGGCTCAGTCGTTGGGTGGCCGCCTTTGGCTCAGGTCATGATCACAGGTTCCTGGATCAAGCCCTGCATCACGCTCCCTGCTCAGCAAGGAGTCTGCTTCTCCCTCTCCCTCTGCTGCTCCCCGCCCCCCCGTCAAATAAATAAATAAAATCTTTAAAAAGAAAAAATAAATAAAATGCATTACAAAGCAGCTCCTTCTCTTTATAACTTTTGTGTGTGTGTGTGTGTGTGTGTTTCTAAAAGTTTAAGAAGCAATGTTTCACGAACTTCTTGGCCGACGAATAAGACTACTTCTGAACCTAGGTACCCCAGAAATATGCTAAGGATACCTGATGTCACAAGATAAAACATGATCCATCTTCCTACAGTGTCAATTTTCCTTGATAGCAAGTACTTTGTTATGTACTTTGAAAATACTATGAAAATAAGCATGTACTGTGAAATAAAATATGAAATGAGAAAGCAGAAGTTTTGGGCTAAAAACCCAAGATAAAAGTTCATTCCTTGTGGGCTATTCAGAAATATTAGACAATGTGGCCAGACTTTACACAAAGACTCCGTGTAAATAAACATGGTACACCTTCAAGGAAGCTCAGTTTCTTAGTAAGAAACTTTAGAAGTTTTTATATGAAATATTCACATTTATTTTTTGTATATTTATATTTTCAACAGTTTAATTAATATCAAAATAAACACAAGATATAGGGTAGAATACAATATCCATATGCATTTATTAGGAGACACAGCTTTGTGCTGTATCTTCAGGATAGGGGCTTTTTTTCCTCTTTTTTAAACTTTTTTTTTAAAGATTTTATTTATTTGTCAGAGAGAGAACACAGCATGGGGAGCGGCAGGCAGAGGGAGAAGCAGGCTCCCCGCTGAGCAGGGAGCCCGATGCAGGACTCCATCCCAGGACCCTGGGATCATGACCTGAGCCCAAGGCAGATGCTTAACAGACTGAGCCATCCAGGTGTCCCACCTTTCTTTCTTCCTTCCTTCCTTCCTTCCTTCCTTCCTTCCTTCCTTCCTTCCTTCCTTCCTTCCTTCCTTCCTTCCTTCCTTCCTTCTTTCTTTCTTTTTCTTTCTTCCCCCCCTCTTTCTTTCTTTCTTTCTTTCTTTCTTTCTTTCTTTCTTTCTTTCTTTCTTTCTTTCTTTCTTTTTCTTTCTTCCCCCCCTCTCTCTCTCTTTCTTTCTTTCTTTCTTTCTTTCTTTCTTTCTTTCTTTCTTTCTTT
>CM052890.1:23152702-23254546 GCA_028534135.1 Potos flavus
TGAGGGGTGCCTGAGTGACTCAGTCTATTAAGCATTAGACTCTTGATTTTGGCTCAGGTCATGATCTCAGGGTTGTGTGATAGAGCCTCACGATGGGCTCCTAGCCTGCTTGAGATTCTCTCTGCCCCTCCTGCCCCCATCCTCTCTTAAAAAAAAGAAAATTTCTGTTGAGAAATATTGCTATATATAGGATGGTGAAATAAGGAAAACTCCATTTTGGGAGAGAAATAAAATAATCCCACAAACAAAAGACCCCTCTAGAGCCTGGGTGGCTCTGGGTTAAGCATCTGCCTTCAGCTCAGGTCATGATCTCAGGGTCCTGGGATCAAGCCCCACATTGGGCTCCTTGCTCAGCAGGGTGTCTGCTTCTCCCTCTCTCCCTCTGCTCCCTCCCCGCCAACTCACACGGGTGTGTGCATGCACGCTCTCTCAAATAAATGAAATCTTAAAAAAAAAACCCTACACCAATATAAAAAAAAATTGTTGAGTAATTATTAATAGACGTATGTGCATTTAAGGTAGCACAAAATCTTTGTGTTACTTTTGTTGTATTAGGACATGCATTGGACTCCTGACTTCAGAACCAACTCGGTGGCCTGTAAATACTGAGTAAAAAACTTTCCTCTTGTGGCCTGACAGCTTTGCCAAGCCTTCTCTGGAGACTTATTTTTCAGTTAGTAAGCACTGAACCTTTTTTATATTCTAGATGCTTCTCATGAAGAGTTTTATTTTTTCCTTTCTCGTATGACGTTTTAGCAAGATTTATTTTACAAAGTACCCATTTATTGAGAGATTTGATGGTTCCCAATCTTAGCATGCTATACTATATTTTACACACTTGAGCCTGTTCTGGGGAGAAATTCTGCTACAAATTTAAAGAAGGGAAACACATTCAGTCAGGAAGTAAAGACACAAAATATCAGGACCTTCCTTTCGGGAAAATAAGTAGGGCATACAGCCAATGCCCAGCCAAGTCATATTCGTTCCAGAGGTGAAAGAGAAAATGTGTGCCAGTAC
Organism: Potos flavus; assembly: GCA_028534135.1. Taxonomy (NCBI): domain Eukaryota; kingdom Metazoa; phylum Chordata; class Mammalia; order Carnivora; family Procyonidae; genus Potos; species Potos flavus. The sequence continues at coordinate 23,153,720 of CM052890.1, forward strand.
ATTTATATTTTTAATAATTTTTTAGTGGTTAATTTTTCCTACAGTATTAAAGTAGTTGAAATATATGGAAAAATTGAAAAGTGAAAAAAATGAAGTTTAAATATAAAATTTATACCAAATCAGAATTTATTATAATTTTATATCCCTGGCCTTAATGGAAGCAAATAATATTTATTTTTTTAAGATTTATTTATTTGAAAGAGAGCATATGAGTGGGGGGCCAGAGGGAGAGGGAGGGAGAATCTCAAGATTCTTGACTCCCCACTAAGCAGGGAGCCCCATGTGGGGCTCAATCTCATGACCCCAAGATCCTGACCTGAGCCCAAATCAAGAGTCAGTCGCTCAAGCTACTGAACTACCCAGGCACTCTGGAAGCAAATATTCTAAAAATATACTTCCTAGTGTATCTCACTTTAATAGAGAGAATTGCCATGTTTTACATTTTCTCAAAACTAGTTACTATCTTAAATAATTTTTAATTACTTTAAACTTATGGAAACATCTTTTTCAGGACCCCAATATTGTGACTGGTATTGTAAAAAAATATATACATAAAGTAGCTTCAGGTTTTCTCATTGGAGGATTACATGCTCTTTCTCCACGATTAAAAAGTCGTTTTGCACTGATAAGTTGGATAAAAATGTGTGATCTTTTTGCATCAAGATGCTTTTGAGGTCAGCAGTGTATTTCTTCATTTGATATTATGTGTATTAGTACTGAGTGAATGCTAATTAGTGTGGTAAATGCCTGGATTGCATCTCATCTTGATGTCTATGGATATACCCTATGTGTCTAGGTTTTTAGAATAGTCATTAGAATAGCCCATCTGCTCACTGCATTTGCTAAATAAAAAAAATAAATCTTTTATAAAATATTTAAAGTAGGGGCGCTGTGTGGTGCAGTCAGTTAAGTGTCCGACTCTTGGTTTCAGCTCAAGTTGTGATCTCAAGGTTCTCTGAGATCAAGCCCCACATCAGGCTCTAGGCTCATTGCAGAGTCTGCTTGAGATTCTCTCTCCCTCTCCCTCTGCGCCTCCTGCTTGTGCTCTCACTTTCTGTCTCTCTAAAATAAATGTATCAATCTTTTAAAAAAGGAAATATTTAAAAGTTATATTGGAATTCAAAGACACAGAAGTTTTGCCTGTGAAATTATGGCAGAGCAAGGCACACATGTGGGATAATCATTTAGGGGGAGGAAATGATGGCATCTGCTCTTTTACACACCTGCCAAAGTTGCTCCATTATCATTTTTCTGGCCATGAGCATTTGCATGTCAATATCATCTTTTTCCAGTTAAGAATTTCCTAAGCCCAGGGTGTCTGGCAGAAGAGCATCCGACTCTTGATCTTGGGGTCATGAGTTCCAGCCTCGGGTTGAGTGTAGAGATTACTTAAATAAATAAAATTTTAAAAACAAGAACAAAACACAAACCCAAGAACTTGCTAGGCTTAACCATATCAAAATTTTTCTTTCACTTCGATCATGTCAATACATCTTTCTTGTTATGATAGTACTCTTAATGTGAATATAATTTATAATCTGACACTTTTGTCTATGATGGGTTACACCTGTTTAACTGTATCAAAAAGTAAGGAAGAGGGGCGCCCGGGTAGCTCAATCCATTGAACAGCTGACTCCTGATTTCAGCTTGGGTCATGATCTCGGGGTCATGGGATCGAGCCCTGCATCAGGCTCTGCACTTGATGGGGGTGGAGAGGTGTCTGCTTGGGATTTACTTTCTTCCTCTCCCATTGCCCCTCCCCCCATGTTCACACATTCTCCCTCTCTCAAATAAATAAATAAATAAATAATTTTAAAAAATAAAGAGTGTTTTCCTTCTTATATTCTCAATGGTATCTCAGGTGTAAAGAGATTTCCTACTAGCATTGTAAATTCCTTTTGAATTCCATGAAATAAATAAGGCAGATTCCTTTCTATCGTTGGCTATATCAACATTACCATAAACCATAAAGTCATCTAAATCTGGAAAGATTCTAGGGTTTAGACTTCCAGTGCTTTCTTGTTATCCTCTAAGAGGTATATATATATATTTTTTGCACAAAACCCAACACCTAAAATCCCTGGCAAAATATTCTGCCTTTTTTATTTCTCTGATTGTATGACTCTCTACTAAGCATTGTCTAGCAAACTATCAGTTTGAATATTTCTTAAAACCTTCCTGTTTTAGAAAACATCACGATGAATGGATCTTTCTGATCTCAAATTCTGTTTACATTCGTCCAATCTTTGTATTTTTTCTGACTTACAGATATTTGATTCTGTTGAACCACTGCCAAAAAAATATGCATGGAAATAAAGACAAAGATTCCTTGGAAGAAGAGAGTCAAAAAAATAAGTCAACTTGCCACTAGAATCTTTTTTTTTTTTTACAAAAGCAGTCTTTTGGAAATTTTCACCCATTGTGTGAAATAGATTCTCCAAAATCTGAATCTATCCCTGGTCTGAAGTGACCTACTTCTTCAGAGAACCATTGCAAGGCATAGGTATAACAGACCAAAAAACCCATAACATAATATACAATAGATAAATATACACTTATTTTTTAACAAGAGAATGTATAAAATAGGTGTTTTTTTTAAGAAAGAATTTTTTTTTTTTTAAGATTTTATTTATTTATTTGACATAGAGAGAGAGATCACAAGTAGGCAGAGAGGCAGGCAAAGAGGGAGGGGGAAGCAGGCTCCCTGCTGAGCAGAGAGCCTGATGAGGGGCTTGATCCCAGGACCCTGAGATCAAGGCCTGAGCCGAAGGCAGGGGCTTAACCCACTGAGCCACCCAGGCGCCCTTTTTTTTAAAGACAGTGTATATTGGGGCGCCTGGGCAGCTCAGTCAGTTAAGCATCTGCCTCTGGCTCAGGTCATGATCCCAGGCTCCTTGCTCAGTAGGGAGCCTTCTTCTCCTTCTCCCTCTGCCTGCTGCTCCCCCTGCTTGTGCTCTCTCTCTCTGTCAAATAAATAAATAAAATCTTAAAAAAAAAAAAGAAAATGTATATTAGTTTATATTATTTACTTTTATTTGACAAGCATGCTATTACTTAAACAAAAGAACAATAGGAATGGTTAATAGTGGCAAGAAAACTTTGCAATTTTAGAATCTAAAAATTACGGAGTTCGGATGTAGGCCCAGGAAATTACAATTCTTCAACTTGTGGTGCTCAGTAGAATGCTGTAAATGGAGGACTCACTGCGCCCATCTTTTACGGAACAACCACATTCTCTTCTACTTACTGCAGTTTCTTCGAGAAAGAGTTAATTGTCCAGCAGAAAAACACTGTATTCTATTCTCCAGGGTATTTCTTTTTCTCTTTGTCCATCTTTAGTGTAGGCTTGGTACAGTCATATTTTCCATTTGTGTTAGGATGAAGTTCTCATTAGCGAAGGGTGTTCCCAACATAAGACCCTATGTGAAGCTTATACCCTCATCTTTATTTTTATTTGTTTTTGAGAGAGAGAGACAGAGCCTGAGCAGGGCAAGGGGCAGAGCGAGAGGGAGAGAGAGAGAATCTCAAGCGACTTCTATGCTCAGCACAGGGCCCAACCCTGGGCTCCATCCCACGACCCTGAGATCATGACCTGAGCTGAAACCAAAAGTTGGTCGCCCAACCGACTGAGCCACCAAGGCGCCCCACCATCTTTGTTTTTAATGAATTCGTCAGTCTGATTCTTCATAAAGTCTTTCAGAGTTCTTCGAAGTTTGCATAAGCTCTTTACCCACTAAGACGCGTTTCCTGCTATTACTAAAAGGTTGATGATAATATTAATAGCTTTACCTAAGTGCTTTCTTTGTTCACACTAACCTCTTTATTTGCACGGTCCTTTAATTTTCACAACAGTCCTATGAAGGTTTAATTATTACCTGGGTTCTATGGTTGAAGAAACTGAGAAACGGGGAGCAACTTGTTCAAGGTCATACAGCCACTAGATGGCAAATCAGTCCACAATACGGGATAGTGTAGGGGACTGGAAGTCAGGAGATAGGGCTTCAAGACTGAAGCATTTGAACATATACTATGTGCTATACAAGGGACAATGGGGTAACAGGTGGTCAAAAAATGCAAGGAAGTAGAGCTACAGCTCTGTTCTGTTCACCTTCAAAATGAAAACTTCCAGTTATTTTATCAGCGAAAGATGGGTTTATGCAGGAATAGCAGAGAATTGCAATCCGGGAGCAGCAAGCTACCCCAAAACCATAGGCGAGTCCAGCAAACAAGAGAGAAAAATTATTTTGCAGAGAAGAAGGAGGATGTTGGGAGCGGGTGTTTTGACCAAAGTCCCCTGGAGGGCACCTGGGTAGGTCCATCGATGAAGTGTCTGCCTTCAGCTCAGGTCATGATCCCAGTGGTCCTGAGATCGAGTTCTGCATCAGGCTCCCTGCTCAGCGGAGAGCCCGCATCTCCCTCTTCCTTGCCCCTGCTCATGCTCTCTCTCTTAAATAAATAAAATCTTAAAAAAAAAAAAAAAAACAACTCCCTGGGAGAGAAGAGTTCAGGGTGATGATCGTTTCTCACTGGCTGGGTTGCAGGGGTGGTTGATTTCTTGTGGGAGTTGCAATGTACATCCTTCTCCTTTGGGGCCTGTAAATGATTCCTATTGAGATACTTCTGATAGGGATCTGTAATTAACAATTCTTTCCACAGTTGACCCTGGGTGGTAGGGTTCCCCCTGCCAGCCTCCCCTTCTAGCATCCCGATTCCACCTTGTGAGGTTTCCCTGTATTAATATTCACATTTCCCCCTTTTGATTAAACTCTTTCCTTGAAAGCATCATTGGTCAAGAGTTAGCTTTTTTTGTATTTAGTGGTTTTGTCCCTTAGCGCCGGGAAGGACCTTTCCTGATTGTAATGTCCTACATTGGAAGGAAAGTGCATAGCAGCTGGAAACCACTTAAGGTCACATTTGAGTAACAAGGAAGGTAAGGAGGGAAAAGTCCCATGCACTTCCCTTCTGAAGTCTGTATCTTCTCAAGGTCGTGTGTGCTGGAGAAAGTCTTGAAGTATTGAGCCAGCATCACCTTATTCGGTACAATTGTTTTTACAGAAGAGTGACAGATAAGTACAGAATCAAAAGTAACAGAATTCCACCACACACCCATGTGGCTCAGTTGGTTAAGCATCTGCCTTCAGTTCAGGCCATGATCCCAGGGTCCTGGGATAGGGTCCCACATTGGGCTCCCTGCTTAGCGGGGAGCCTTGCTTCTCCCTCTGCCTGCTGCTCCCTGGCTTGTGCTCTCGCTCTCTCTCTCACAAATAAATAAATAAAATCCTGAAAAAAGTAACACAATTCCAAACTGTGTGTTGGTTCTAAACCGGGACCGTAGGTCTGGGGGGTAGCCAACTGAAAATATTTATTGGCACTTATTCTGACCTAGGGAAGAGAGGTTTATCCCTATGGAGGCAAACCCAGACTCATGAATGCCTCCTGGATGTTCCTGCTTAAAGCAGTAATGAAAGTGGAATAGTAAATACTACAAAATCCCACGGAAAGAATTAACTGAGTGCTTTTGGGAAGATACAGTGAATACAAGTTCAAGTATGAAGTTGAAGCAATAGCTGATGAACTCTTTGCAAAACACATCTTCGAAGACTTTTTTGGGGTACCTGGGTGGCTCAGTAGTTTAAAGCCTCTGCCTCATGATCTCGGAGTCCTGGGATCGAGCCCCGCATCGGGGTCTCTGCTCAGCGGGGAGCCTGCTTCCTCCTCTCTCTCTGCCTGCCTCTCTGCCTACTTGTGATCTCTCTCTGTCAAATAAATAAATAAAATATTTAAAAAAAAAAAGACTTTTTTAAAGTATTGTTGTTATCTCAAAAAAACTGTTTTAAAAATAAACGTTATTGAATTATATAGTCTGCAAAGTTGTAAATTCGGAGACCATGAATTTGGATAAGAACCCAACAGCACTTAGTAGTTTAGATGAAAAAGGACTTTGATGAATTCTGAACCTTGAAACCCTTCAGAAAAGGCACATGAAATCATGGGATCATGATGCAGCTGTTTCCAAAAGGCCATGATCAAAAGTTTTCCCCTTTCACAGGCATTTGGGAAATGTGGACAAGGAAATGGTCTTTTCATGGGAAAGCAAGGAGAGGCAAGAGTGAGAAAAAGGTATCAGGGCTGCTCAGGACATCCCAGGAAAGCTGTCCATCCAGATGTCGTCTGCTTCAACCAGGAAATCTTCACGTTCACCTCCCCAGATGGTGTGCAGGTCCAGTGTGGGTTTCATGCTCTCTTTCTTTCTTTTTTTAAGATTTTATTCATTTACTTGTCAGAGAGAGAGAACAAAGCAGGCAGAGGGAGAAGCAGGCTCCCCACTGAGCAAGAAGCCCAATGATGGCCTCGATCCCAGGACCCTGGGATCATGACCTGAGCCGAAGGCAGATGCTTAACCGACTGAGCCACCCAGGCGCCCCTTGCATATTGAATCCTAATTGTGCTATTAGTGTGTGTGACTAACCCTCAGGACTGAGGATGGTATTGACTGGGAGCAGGAGCTCCTGTCCCTTTTTGGGTCCTTCTGGCTGGATTAAGAATCCAACTGACATGAGACAGGTTAACAGGAGAAAATTGAATTTGATTTTGTATATACAGAGAATCCATGTAGACATGGAAATTCCAGAAACAGGCAGAGTGAGGTATATAGGTCGTCCTGAACTAAGGAGAAGGGGATAAGGGTCTGGGACTTCAGGGGAAAGGAATGCGATTCCCAGGGCAATAAGAAGAGCAGATGTTTGGTAATTAGATGTTTGCCCTGCCATACGGATGGGTCATGCAGATAAAAGTCATCTCTCATAATAACCCTTATTCTAGGAAAGACCCCCAACTGTATTCTTCTTTGTAGTTAAGGGAGTGGCCAACGTTTCTGCTGATCCCACAGGGTCTCTAGTGCCTTTGGCTCAAGATAATCTCAGGGTGCCTGGCTGGCTCGGTTGGTAGAGTACGTTACCATTGATCTCGGGGTCGTGAGTTCGATCCCCATGTTGGGTGTGGAGCCTTTAAAAAAAAAAAAAAAAAAAGATAATCTTCACCCCAGAGTGGCTCATCTTGGGACGGCCTGCCCACACCCAGTATGGTTTGCACAATGAAAGTGTTGTAAAAACCAGCCAAAAAGCACACACTTGTTGAAGCAGCTAACCAGTCAAATGGGTTCCCTGATCACTATGAAGTTCAAGAGGGGTTCCACAAGGTAGGGAAAATGTTTTCCAACAGTAGAAGTATTGGCTTGTCTACAAGACCAAAGTTTGGTCCAGTGATAAATCACACAAACCGTGACTCAGACATATGTATATCTAGGAGATGGGGAAGCCGTAGGAAATCCATTTGTGTGAGTAGATTTCCCTGGGCTATACTTTGGACAGGTAAGACAAGCGACGGAGTCACGTTCCGTGGCCTTATTCACCTTTCCCCATCAATACTGATTTGTGAACACTGTGATTGTGTCGGTAGGCCAACGGTTTAAAGCATGATTAAATGTTAGCGGCAATTTTGGAACTTCTGGCAGGGCCACATTGTTACTTGGTCCAAACCAGAACTCTCTCTTTTTATCAAGCCAACAATTATTAGAGTTTCAATATTGTTTCTCCCTCTCTGGGGCCCAACGTTGGGTATCTCTTATCAGTTTTTCCAAAGTTATCATTTGAGAGAACATATCTTTGGACTCTGACAGAGGTTTGGCTACTGGTCTCCCTAGAGCAGGATTTTTGGTGGAAGTATCAGTGATGTGGATTACTTTGGCCTCCAGTGTCAAATTACTTTAGCCCCTCCAGGGCCTCGGGAATGCCCTAGAATTTTAATAACAGGTAGAGCAGCTGGCAAAAATATGGTATCTAATACATTTGGACATAAGATCCATTTTTTTTTTAAAGATTTTATTTATTTACTTGAGAGAGCACGAGCAGGGGGGAGGGGCAGAGGGAGAGGAAGAAGCAGACTCCCTGCTGAGCAGAGAGCCTGATGTGGGACTCGAACTCAGGACCCTGGAACCATGACTGGAGCTGAAGGCAGATGCTTAACCGACTGAGCCGCCCAGGGGCCCCAAGCCCCGGCTCTTGGCAATAATAACAGAAACTAGGGTGTTTTTGGTTTTGTTTAGAATCCTCATTTGCCAGAATTAAAAACTGAGAATTTTAGAAGTTTTTCACTTGGGCAAGTCACCTAGGATGCAAGCGAGCTGGTTTGCCAAATTTCCTAAATCTAGAGTGGCCAGTTTCCTGTCCCAACCTGGTCTATTTAACTAAAAAGGTCCAGCTCATTGATAAACACCAAGTTGAATGCTACTCACGGGGTGGCTTCAACATCTAAAGGGAGACCAGAATATTCTTTTTTTTTTTTTTTTTTTTTTTTTTTGAGACCAGAATATTCTTAAAAGCCAGTTTGGAGGGGCACTTGGGTGGCTCATTCGGTCGAGCGTCTGACTCTTAATTTTGGCTTAGGCCATGACCTCAGGGTGGTGAGATCGAGCCCTGCTTCGGACTCCACACTCCGTGAGGAGTCTGCCATGATCCCCCCTTCCCCGGGCTGTGCTCTCTCGAAAATTAAGAAATAAATCTTTAAAAAAACAAAAGACAACTTGGAGTTGATTGTAATAGACATGAACAGGTTGGTCAGGCTTTTGTGGGAAAGCCTGAGTTTTGTACCAATCAGCAGGTTCTGACAATCTAACTTATTGCCTGGTGGACATTTCCAGCGAATGCTCTAGCATCTTGCCCAAAGTTAGGGGTTTGTTTCTCTCAGTCCCCTTCAGGATGTTCCCACTGGGTTAGTTTCATCCAATGTTTGGCCTGGTCCTCACCAGCAAGCCTGTGAACTAATAGATATAAATCTGAGAAACCAGGTTGGTAACTTTGAATAACTATGCTAATATTCTTCAGCAAACTTACGGAGGTCCTTGGTCACTTTGAGAAACTCTTCCACTGTGGCCCATGATTCGGCTGTAGTCCAGGTCATGTGGGAAACAAAGGCAAAAGAAAAAATTAAATGTCCTTACTTCCTTCAGTCCACCGACTAGTCCTTGAAACAGGCAGAGTGACCTTCCTCTGGGTGATCAGCTGCCTTGATGTTAATACTTTGCTAAGGACAAAGGGCAATCTTAGCTTAACATGATCCCAACCCCTCTGGATCCTGTGAGGCTACTTTAACGTATACAAATTCCTTTGGAAACTTCTTTTATCTCTATGCCCCAAGATCTATGTTAGCCATCATCCTCCAAGCATATGGCCCAGTGATAGACATCTGAAGGGTCTCATGACTGAGAGTTTACTAAACAGTAATAAATGACTTTTTCCCAACAACAGGTAGCCCCCTTCAAGGTCCTGGAAGCCTTGCTTCCAAAATTCCTTAGAAACGTACACTCTCCCTAAGCCCCTGCCAACTTGAAAGTATATAATTGGCCATTCCTCATAACCCCAGAGCAGCTCTTTGTTCCCAAAGGTCCTGTCCCCCTGCTTTAATAAAAATCACCTTTTTGCACAAAGACGTCTCAAGAATGCTTTCTTGGCCATCGGCGCTGAACCCCAACATCCTACCTAGGGAACATACGAAAATTGAGGTTTATTTAGATCCTCAGAAGACTTTGAAGAAGTAGGTTTTAATAGGTTCAGAAGAGGAGGGAGCAGGGAGTCCAATGAAGAGGTAAATTTGGTAGAGAAAAGAGAGGAAAATGGTGCTGGAGGTGAGGCCTGGGCCCCAGGTGGCTGCTTTGTTTCTAGAAATGAAAGTGGGGAAGGGGAAATGAGGCCTCAGAGCCATTTTTATTTCTTTCAGTTATTTGCCTCAGGTAACTTAGAAATAGTATTTTGCAAAGAGGCAAAATTAGAAGCCTCAAGGTACCATGTAAAATATTATTAAAATAATAATAATAGTAGTAGTGTGATGATAATAATAATGATAGACTTCCCATTCAGGTTTTTTTTTCCCTTCCTTTTAAAAATTTTTTTCAGGGGATGCCTGGGTGGCTCAGTCAGTTAAGCCTCTGCCTTCGGCTCAGGTCGTGATCCCAGGGTCCTGGGATCAAGTCCCACATTAGGCTCCTTGCTCAGTGGGGAGACTGCTTCTCCCTCTCCCACTCTCCCTACTTGTGCACGCTCACTCTGTCTCTCTGACAAATAAATAAAACCTAAAAAAGTAAAAATAAATATAAAAATAATTTTTTCAGGAGCCATGGCTTTCTAATTTAATTTTGAGTAAAACAAGTATGGGGAGATCGGAAGTTCTCCATAATGGCCATTGAAGTTCTAAATTACTTTTGGTCCAGTCAGTCTACTTAGGTGTCAATGTGTATGTGGAAGGACCGTAGTTTTTAAATATAAAGGAAGGGTCCGAGTTTCAGTGGGGGGAGGGAGAAGCCCATTTCTTAGAGATTTTTCTCTAAAGCAAAAAGAAAAATCCCTAACAGCCATTTCAACAGGAACAGCCTGCTCCCAGAAAGAAATCAGAGTAAAGGCCAGCACGGTTCTGTTGGAATAGTCCGGTTCCAAACAGGACTTGGACCGAAGGGCAAACAGGCATTCTCAAAGTAAAAACAAACAAGAAAACCCAAGGCCTTAAAATAGATCTTGAACACAAGGCATGGAGCTTGAAATACAGGAGAAAAGTTACCTTCGATCTCCAGGGCTGGAGAGAAAGCAGTGAACTCAGTAGGGTCTTGGGGTAGAGGTACCTGTTTGCTCACCAGCCTCCGAATTATTGGGGGTCTTCTCTGGATCCCACTTCTGATCACCAAGTAATGTTAACCTTAAAAATGAGGCTGTCAGTTATGTTACCGACAGTTATGATGGGTTTATTCAGGAAGAGCAGAGCACTGCAATCCAGGATAATCAAGCTATGGAAAAACCATAGGAAATCCAACAAAAGAGAGGAGGATGTTTTACGGAGGAGAAGGAGGAAGTTGGGAGGGGTTGTTTTGAACAAAAGTCCATTGGAGAGAAGCAAGAGTTCAGGGCTGATGACGGTTTCTCACTGACTGAGTTGCAAGGGTGGTTGATTTCTTGTAGGAGATCCAATGTACATCTTTCCTGGTGGGTCCGTAATTGACAATTCTTTCCTCTTGCGATTCTTCAGGTAGGGATCTATAATTGATAAATCTTCCTGTAATTGACCCTGGATGGTAGGGCTCCCCCTACCAGCCTCCCCTTCTAGCATCCCATGTCCACCTTAGTGAGCCCTCCCTTTATTAATTTTCAATAGTTCTAAGCATAAATACAGAGGAGAAGGGGGCCCAGCATGGGTAATGGGTCTTTTGGCTAGGCAAGGCCATTGTGTGAGCACAGGAGAATGAAAACTCTGGCATATTAAAGAAGCTGTCAGTGGACCAATGTAGTTGATGTGGGCGCCTCTGTATTTGGGGACAATGCTGGGGAAATGGGCTGGAGATACACGAACCGACAGATGAGGCTAGGAGGGCTTCAGTGGTGAGGGAGTTTAGGACGTGATATGGAGGGTAGCATTTTGTGAGCAGGGGGGAAATCACAGAAGGGCCCTAAGGGAGGGGATGATAACAGGTACAGTTTTAGAATTCCCTGTTAGATAGTGGGAAAGGTAGACTGAAGACAGCATCGGTCATCAGGGTACCAGTTAGTTAAGATTTATGCAATATTTCAGCGTTAGGAACGTGAACAGAGGCAGCAGCAGTAGTGGGGTATAGAATTAGTGCCTGGCAAAAAAAAAAAAAAAAAAGGTTAAGAAAGATTTGATAAGGAAAGTCTGAGGGACCTTTCACTGATGAGTCATAGCCGGAGACTTAGAAAACACTATCCTGTGGTCCTTTCCAGCCCAGTGGCTTTTAGCATCTGAAATTTTATACAGTATGTCCTTTACGTGTTTGTGTTATTGAAGTGCAATTAACATACATGTTATAGTAGTTTCAGGTATACAACATTTTGATTCAACAATTCTATACATTACTCAGAGCTCACCATGCAACATTAATACAATATTGACCATATTCCCTATGTTCTATGTTTCACCTCTGTGACTTATTTGTTTTGTCACTGGTAGTTTCTACCTCTTAATCACCTCTGTTCTGCAACTGCACCCCCTCCCCTGCCCACCTCCCCACTTCTCCTTTTGGCCACCACCAGTTTGATCTGTATTTAAGAGTCTGTTTGTTTTCTTTGTTTGTTTTGTTAGGTTGCACACACACATGTGTGTGTGTGTCCTTTAAATCACAGGCTTGAAACCTCTGTGAAGTCAGGGACCAACAACCTACCTTGCTCACCATTGTATTCCCACCGAAGGATTCTGAAACAGATTTTAAAATAGTTGTTACAGATCAAAAATTAAACAGTATGTCCTTTGACTAATAGAATTAAAGTTTGCCATCAGATGTGAGAGGAAAATTCAGGTTACTTTTCCTGATACAAGCAAGTCTTTTTTAAGGTTTAAAAGAAGAGGGCGGCTGGGTGGCTCAGTCAGTTAAGCATCTGCCTTCAGCTCAAGTCATGACCCCAGGGTCCTGGGATCAAGTCCTACATTTGGCTCCCTGCTCGGCGGGGAGTCTGCTTCTCCCTCTGCCCCTCCCCGCTGTTCGTGATCTCTTTCTCTCTCTCAAATAAATAAAATCTTTAAAAAAAAAAAAAAAAGTTTAAAAGACAACCAGGGGCGCTTGGGTGGCTTAGTCGGTTGAGCATATGACTTTTTTTTTTTTTTTTTTAGCATATGACTCTTGATTTTGGTTCAAGTCATGATCTCAGGGTGGTGATATCGAGCCCTGCCTGGTGTTGGGGGGGTCCACAGTCAGTGGGGAGCCTGCTTGAGACACACTCTCACCCTCTCCCTCTGCTCCTCCCCCCTGCTCACACTCGCGCTCTCTCTCTAATAAATAAATAAATCTTTTTGGGGCACCTGGGTGGCTCAGTGGGTTAAAGGCTCTGCCTTCGGCTCAGGTCATGATCTCAGGGTCCTGGGATCGAGCCCCGCATCGGGCTCTCTGCTCGGCGGGGAGCCTGCTTCCTCCTCTCTGTCTGCCTGCCTCTCTACCTGCTTGTGATCTCTCTGTCAAATAAATAAATAAAATCTTTAAAAAATAATAATAAATAAATAAATAAATCTTTTTAAAAAAATAAAAGAAGACCACATCAGAAGTTTTATGAAGAACTGCTAAAAGCTTAATGGCATTTGAGAAGATTTTCAAATTCTTCGAGTTGAACAAGGCTTAGAATAAATTACACCTGCATTTTTCAGTGTTGTTCAGTTATAAGACATTTTTGAGTAAGTACTCGAAAAAAGTTGTTATTTTTATGAAAGAAATGCTTACTTTACTTATCTGATGGTGAAAAGTAGTTCTTACACAAGAACAGAGAACAAAGCTTTCAAACCCAACAACACAACCACCAGTGGATTCTTAAAAAGCAACGTCATGGGGATGCCTGGGTGGCTCAGTCGGTTAAGCATCTGACTTTGGCTCAGGTCATGATCTCAGGGCCCTGGATCGAGGCCCCACTTGGGTTCCCTGCTCAGTAGGGAGCCTGTTTCTCCCTCTCCCTCTGCCCTCCTTCCATCAAATAAATAAATAAAACCTTAAAAAAAAAAAACCCAATGTCACAATAGCTCCTTTATAGGCGGCATGAGCTTGATTAGATAATTATGACAACACAGCTTCTCAGAGAAAGCCACTTTCACACTTCAGTTTTTTGAAGTTTTTTTTTTTAACTTCACTCATTCTTTTTTAAATGTGGCAAAATACACATAACATAAAAACTTACCATCTAAACTATTTTTTCCAGCTTTTTTGCAATGTAATCGACACATAACATTGTGTGAGTTCAAGGGTTCAAGGCATATGATATGGCGATTTGATACACTTACAAATTGCAAAAAATTCCCACCATAGAGATCGGTAATAGCTCCACCGCATTACAAAATTGCCATTTCCTTTCTGTGGTGAGAACACTTAAGGTTTACTCTCTTAGCCAATTTCAAGTACATAATACAGGATTATTTTTTAAAAAAATTTTCCATATTATTTATTTATTTATAAAGTAGGCTCCACACCCAGCGGGAAACCCAACGCGGGGCTCGAACTCATGACCCTGAGATCAAGACCTGAGCTGAGATCGAGTCGGAGGCTTAACGGACTGAGCCACCCAGATGCCCCCCTAATACAGGATTATTAATTAAAATCATCATGCTGGATGTTAGATCCCCAGAACTTAACTTGTCTAATACCTGAAAGTTTGTACCCTTTGACCAACATCTATCTCTCCATCCCCTCTCTCCCCGCACCCCATTCCCCCATCCTCTGGTGATCATTTTACTGTTCCTATGAGTTCAGCTTTTTTAGACCACTAACACCGTATGTGATATCATACAGTATTTGTCTTTCTCTGCTTAATTTTACTTAGTAAAACGCCCTCAAGGTCCATCCGTGTTGAATCAAATGGCAGGATTTCCTTTTTGCTCACATCACGGCAGAATAATGTTACAGTATGTGTATATGTAAATTTTGTTTCTGACTTTATTCATTTGAGTCTTCTCTCTCTTTCTTTAATCTAGATAAAGTTTTGTCCATTTTGTTTATCTTTAAAAAATGCTCTCAGTTTCGCTGAGATTATTTTTATTTTATAATATTATTATATTATTTTAATATTTATATTAATATATATTAAATATATTAATATCTAATCTTATACTATTCTATTTTTATTTTATAATATTATATTATTTTATTCTTATAATATTAAAAATAATATTATTTTAAAATTATTTTTCTGGTTTCTATTTCATATATTTTTTGCTCTGGACTTTGTTATTTTCTTCCTGCTGCTAACTTTGGGCTTACTTTCTTCTTTTTCAGGTTCCTTGGGGTGTCAGTTTATGTTGTTGATTTGAGATCTTTCTTTTGTTCTTAATGTAGTTTCTCTCTATGAAGTTCCCTCTTAGAACCACCCCTTCAGCATCCCATAGGTGTTGCTGCTATGTCGCGTTTCCATTTTGGTGTGCTTCCCTTTGACTTTTTCTTTGACCCATAGTTTGTTCAGGACAGTATTGTTTCATTTCCATATATTTGTGAATTGTCTAGGTTTTCTTCTGTTGTTTTTTAGTTTTATGCTAGAGTGTTTGGAAAAGACATTTGGTATGATTTTCATCTTTTTACATTTGCTAAGACTTGTTTTGTGACCTATTGTATGCTCTCACTTGGGAAATATCCTATACGCTCGTGAGAAGAATATGCATTCTGATGCTGTTGGATGGAATGTTCTGTATCTATCTGTTAGATCCATTAGATCCATTTGCTCTATGGTGTTACTCGTCCTCTCTTTCCTTTTTTTTTAATTTTAGATTTTATTAATTTATTTTTAAGTAATCTCTACATCCAACGAGGGGCTTGAACTCACAACCCTGAGGTTAAGAGTCCCAAGCTCCACCACAGAGTGGAGACTTTTGTTTTATTATAGTACATGAGCTGGGATTGATGGGAAGGGGTAGCTGTCATGGGGAACCACCACGCTGATGAGTAGCGGATGCCCACCCTGAAGACCAGGGATGGGCCAAAGGGGCTACTATTTGCATCATGGTTTTTCTGATGCCACCCATCAGCTCCCGACCCCATATTCTGATCCTGAGACAGGAAGGGACATTGAAGAGTGCCCTGGCCACCGTGCCCACTGCATAGCCCATCACTAAGCCCATGTTCACGAGGTCAAAGCAGCTGGGCTGGGACTGTCCATCTCATTGGAGGCTTTGGTGACTCAGTTCTCAGGTCCTCCGTTTCCTTATTCGATGATCTATCCATCATTGAATGCGGCATACCGAAGTCTCCTATTATGATGGTATTGTCTATCTCTTCCTTCAGATCTGTTAGTATTTGCTTAATATATTTAGGTGTTCCTCTGTGGGGTGCCTACACATTCACAATTGTTATATTTTCTGGATGGATTGACCCCTTCATCATTACATAATGAACTTCTTTGTACCAAACCATTTTGGGCTTAAAGTCTATTTTGTCTGATACAGGGGTAGCTATCCCTGCTCTCTTTTGGTTTCCACTTGCACAGAATATCTGTTTTGCATTCCTTCACTTTGAGTTGAAGTGGGTCCTTGGAGCTGAAGTGAATCTCTTGTAGGCAGCGGATAGCTGGTTTTTTTGTTTTTAAACCATTCAGCCACCCTGTGTCTTTTGATTAGAGAATTTAGTCCATTTACATTTAAATTGGGGTTAAACTCAATAGGTTAAACATCTATTCTATATGGATGGTAGCTTTCATGACTTATTACACATAACAACCACCTGGACCTGCACGGACACAGGCAGGCTAAGGAATATTGTTTGTGAAACTCATGTTACGTAAAGAACCTTGAGATCCTGGTTGTTCGAAAAATACTATCTGGCCTCCAAGTCAGAACTGCCCCTTCTGTTCTGGACGCGAAGAGCTTTGAATTTTGTCTCACATCCCCTTCTGCTCCAGGCTGGGCTGGTCCCCTAGAACGGAATCCAGGAGGGGAGGCAGACACTCATAGCTGAGGCTCCTTGAAAATATAGAAACACGATAACAGAGAAATGCAGCTTGCTCCAAAAGGCACGTAGCTGAACAAATGTTTAACTTCAAACCCTGTCATTTACCCTATATATATGGCCCTTATGGGGATGGTCAGTTGCAAGGCTCCCCTGAGGGGAGGATGCTCCACCCAGGCCTCCAGGACCCCAGCCTGCCTGTCTCCAGCGGGCTTCCCTGGCTGATGAGGCTGGGTGTTTTAAGTACCGATTTGATGTAATTTTGCCTTATTCTCATTTATTGCCTAAAATTACCTTCATCTACGTATAGATTCCTTTCCTCTTCTGTTTCTATTAGGTTTCTATAATAATACAGTTTTCTTTCCTTTTCAAAACCCAAACTCAGCTGTTGTGAATCTTTTTGTTCAGAACAACATTGGACTCTTGGTTTTGGCTCATGTAATGATCCCCTGATCCGAGATCATGAGATCCTGCTATGAGATCAAGCCCCATGTTGGTATCCACACTCAGTGGGGAGTCTGCTTGAAGTTTCTCTCCCTCTGCACCTCCCCCCACATGCGCATGCTGTCTCTCTCAAATAAATAAATCTTTAAAAAAAATAATTATGATAGGTATAGACTTATTCTTATCATTTTGTTAACAGTTTTCTGGATGTTTTGTAGTTCTCTTGATCCTTTCTTCTTCTCTTTCTGCATTCCTTTGTGAACTGATGATGTTCCATACTGGTATGATTTTTTTTTTTTAAAGATTTTCTTTATTTATTTGACAGAGAGATCACAATTAGGCAGAGAGGCAGGCAGAGAGAGAGGGAAGCAGGCTCCCTGCTGAGCAGAGAGTCCGATGCAGGGCTCAATCCCAGGACCTGGGATCATGACCTGAGCTGAAGGCAGAGGCTTTAACCCACTGAGCCACCCAGGTGCTCCCATACTGGTATGATTTAATTCCCTTCTCTTTATCTTTTGTGAATCTACTGTAGGTTTCCGCCTTGTGGTTACTGTGAGGCTTACATATAACATCATATAGATATAAACATCTACTGTACCCTAACAATTTAGCTTTGATTGCATACAAAAACTCTATCCCTTTACTTCTCTCCTTTCATGTTTTTTTTTTTTTCTTAAAGATTTTATTTATTTATTTGAGATAGAGAGTGAGAGTGAGAGCTGGGAGAAAGAGGGAGAGGGAGAAGCAGGCTCCTTATAGAGCAGGGAGCCCAATGAGAGGCTCAGTCCCAGGACCCTGGGATCATGACCTGAGCTGAAGGCAGACACTTAACTGACTGAGCCACCCAGGCATCCTGCTATCTTTACATTTGAAGTAACAGGGGCGCCTGGGTGGCTCAGTTCATTAAGTGGCTGCCTTCGGCTCAGGTCATGATCCCAGGGTCCTGGGATTGAGCCCCGCATCATGCTCTTTGCTCAGCAGAGAGCCTGCTTCTCTCTCTCCCTCTGCCTGCCGCTCTGTTTATTTGTGCTCTCTATCTCTGTCAAATAAGTAAATAAAATCTTTTTAAAAAATTTTAAAATTTGAAGTAACAGACACCTTCTCCAGTTTTTACAGAAGACATTTGGAAAGAGGTACGCTCTATCAGCCCTGCTAGAGATTCTGAGGCTATCTTAGACCTTCTATGGATATACCTTCTCCATGCTTCTTGCTCCTTCTGCTTATGGCAGAATTCTTAAGCATGTATGCCTTTTCTGGATGCTGCAATGCACCAGTTTGAGTTCTGACAGCCTCTCTTTCATTTTTCCAAAGGTGGCGCTAAAGCTTTGTAACAGGGGGGAGACCACAAACTAAAGTTGTGGTCTCTCCCTGGTCCACAGATTCGGGCCAGCGTTCTGTGTGTGTTTGGTAGCTATCTACCAAAGTCTGCTCTTGCTGCTGCTGTCAGAACTACACACAAGCTGCAGACCATGGGGTTGGGGGCAGGGAGGCAGACAGCACCTGGGTCTGTTTGCCTATCCCTTGATGTACAGTTGGGCAAGATCGCTCCTTGGTCCCTTGGCTTACGGTCCTGGATCCCACAAGTCTTCCAGTGCCACTCTGTGCATGGATGAAGGCCAGATTTTTGTTGTTGGGCATAGGGACATCTGCACCACAATGTTGCTGACATCGCCTGCCCCATTTTAGCCATTTCTAAGTGTACAATTCAGTAGCATTAAGTATATTCATACCGTTGTGCAAACATCACCACCATCATCTCTGGAACTTCTCTATCTTCCCAAACACGGAGTGTGTATTTATTAAACGCTAGTTCCCCATCATCCCTTTCCCCCAGCACCTCGTCACCACTATTGTACCTTCTAGCTCTATGAATTTGACTAGTCTAGATCCCTCAAGAAAGAGGAATCATACAATATTTGCCCTGTTGTACCTGTCTTCTATTTTTTCTTTATTTGTGTTTTATTTTTTCCCATTAAGGTGTTTATTTTTATTTAAAAAAATTTTTTTTCCCCAAAAAGGTGTTTTCATTAAAGCCAAGGGACAGGACCCATGGGCAGAAAGCGCTGCACTGGAATTGTGTGGAGTGACTGATTATATTCTTTTAAGTTGGGAGGTAGCAATAAAGGAAGTTTGCAAAAGATTTTTCCTGTGTTAGACAAGACTTGCAGGATCCTGGAGGTCTGGCTATTGTCAAGCTAAGGTTGCTTTTTGCCTCTAGCAGCGCTTAACATTAAGGCAGCTGGGAGGTCCTTGAGGAATGTCATACTCTGCCTATCTCGGGTCTTTATCAATGGGCCGCAAGTTGTAAGGAAATTTATCTACATTTCTTTCGCCTTTGTTCTCCTCCTTATTTCCCCGGTGAACAATTCTGACCACCTCGTGCCAAGCCTCCTTCACGTTGGGCATAACTTCAAGCCAACAGATGCTCCTTTCTACTCAACGAGATACCTCTATGTTGTCCGTCTTGGACTCAGCTTCCTCTGCCTTTCATAACCCCAATATATAAATTCCCCAACTGGCCAACGTTGACCCAGAGGTAGGGACATCTCTACGCCCCTGTTCAGCAGGAAGAAGTTGCAGAAGACCTTCCACCCTCACCAACCTTCAAGACTTCAGTGTCTGTCTCCTTTAGTTACTGCCCATGCTCTTCTAGGTTCATCCATGTTGTATTACTTGCCAGAATTGTATTCCTTCTTAAGCTCATCCTTTCCAATGTATGGACATCCTGTGGGGTGACCCGATCGCGTGGAGGCCAGCTGCACAGGCGGGGGGAGAATTCATCCAAGGCAGGACAAAGGAGATAGAAGTCTGTTGAATACCTCACAAGGGAGATGCAGGCAGGAGAGACTATCGGCCACAAGGCAGGGGTGGGGGCTGCTGTTGAAGGGGGAAGGCGAGGAGGGAGGGGAATGTATGGAATTTTCCTTTTTTGGTAACTGTGTCCAGGTGAAAGTAACCCGTGGCTCAGCCAGGGCTCATGGATATTTTGAGGTGGGTCACCTACTGGGTCTGCTCTATTTATTCGGGGTAGGGGGGAGTCACCGTGGTCCCTTCTATCCCACACTGGTTTCCATTGTTCAAGTTGGTTGCCTAAGAGCAGCCTCTGCATATACCACATTTTGTTTATCCGTTCATCCGCTGATGGACATTTGGGCTGTTTCTTCCTTTTGGCTACCATCTTTTTTCTTGACTGTCAGTCCAAGAATCTGAAATTGGCTCCAGAGTGCAAGTCTAAGTCATCCTCCCTGTTAGTGATGTAGCAAAGATCACAAAGGGTTCGAAGCTGATGGCCAAGGAAGAATCCTTGCGATGTCTTTGGTGCAAAAAGGTGGTTTTATTAAAGCAGGGGGACAGGACCCGGGGGCTGAAAGAGCTGCCCTGGGGTCATGAGGAGTGGCCCATTTTATACTTTCAAGTTGGCAGGGGGTTAGGGATAGTTTAAGTCTGTAAGGAATTTTGGAAGCAAGGTTTACAGGATCTTGACAGGGCTAACTATTGTTTGGGAAAAGGTCATTTATTACCGTCTAATAAAACCTGTCATGAGACCCTTCCTATCAGTGGGTCATATGCTTGGGGATGATTGCCAACATAGATCTTGGGGGTAGAGATAAAGGAAGTCTCCAAAGGAATTTTTGTATGTTAAAGTAGACTTACAGGATCCTGGGGGTTGGGTTAAGACCGCCTCTTGCCTGCAAAGTATTAACATCGAGGCAGCTGAGTTCCTAGCGGAATGTCACTCTGCCTGTTTCAAGGACTTGTGAATGGGCTGTAGATAGTCAGGAAATTTAATACATTTTTCTTCTGCCTTTGTTTCCCACATCATTAGTATCATTCGAGTAAAGTACTAGTTATCTGAAAATAAACAAATTCCAGCCTCCCCATGATGATCTTTAAGAAAATGGTAGCTGAAGACCCGTGTAGAATGTACCATTTGAACCTTAAAAATACAATTTTTTTTTCTTGTTGCTGGTATCGGTTCATTTCTATGTCATAAACGGCTTCTCTATTGAACTTTTTAAAAAAGATTTTGCTTATTTGTTTGAGATAGAGCAAAAGACAGAGTGAGCAAGAGCTGGGGAGGGGTAGAAGGAGAAGCAGACACTTTGCTGAGCAGAGAGCCCTACACGGGGCTCGATCCCAGGACACTGGCTCACGACCTGAGCGGAAGGCAGACACTCAACTGACTAAGCCACCCAGGCGCCCCACTAAGCAAACTGAACTTTTTCTTCCTTTCCTTTAAGAAATTTAGTACTTTAGGGGCACCTGGGTGACTAAGTCAAGTGTCCAACTCTTGGTTTCAGCTCTGGCCATGGTCTCAGGCTGGAGATGGAGCCCCACGTTGGGCTGCATGTTCAGTGGAGAGTCGGCTGGGGATTTTCTCTCTCCCTCTCCCTGTGTCCCTCCCCCGCTCGTGTGTATGCTCTCTCTCAAATAAACAAACCAATGTCTTTTTAAAAAAAGAAATTCAGTACTTTTAAAAAATCGTCTTTTTTTTAAGACTCCTTTTTAAAGTGGTCCTTTCAAATAGAATGTGTTAAGTATCAATTTTTTACTCATGCTCAAGCTGGTGTCATTTTACTCTGCGGGGGACCCTGGTCCCATTTTGTGACGTTTAATCACACACTATTGTTCCTCAGAGATTTTTGTTATTGTTGTAATTTTTTTTTCTTCCTTCTTTTTAAGTGTTTACTTACATCCCAGTTAGTTCACATACAGTACGATCTTAGTTGAGTTTCAGGTGTACAGCAGAGATTTTAGGTAACGGAAGAATGAATGGCAACCCAAGAGCCATCAAGCAATTAGGTTCTGCTCTAACTTCACTGCTGTCGAAATAGCTTGGACCTCCTGAAAAAGATGTTCTTGGGGGAACATGGAACGCTTTTTTCAAGATTTTATTTGTTTATTTTAGGGAGGGGAAGAGAAAGAAAGAAGGCAGGAGAGAGAGAGAAAGAGAGAGAGAGAGACACTCTTAAGCAGACTCTGTGCTGAGTGTGGACCCTGATGTGGGGCTCGATCTCATGACCCTGAGATCATGAGCTGAGCTGAAACAAAGCATGAGCATTGGGGGGAGAGTGGGAGCTCGTTAAGCAGGTTCCACACCCAGCCAGAGCTCTCGAGGGGCTCCATCTCACGACCCTGAGAACACGACCTGAGCCAAAATTAGATTAGATGCATTAGATGCTTAACTAAATGTTTTTAAAGGGCAGATTTGAGGGTCCCTGCATTCTTTTGGTTGCACAGGACAAAAACCCAAGTCAAACTGGCATTAGGGAAAAGCAGGATTGTGTTGGTTGATACTGAAGTGGGGAAGCACTCAGGATTGATGGGAGCGCTAGGGCGGGCGGGGGCTCCGGCTCAGAGTCTGGGCTTGGGACTTAATCCAACCAGCACTCTTCCCATCTCTGCTTGTCTTCTTTCTGCCTGTGGTCTTTCTCTGTTTGGCCAAGAAAATGTTGACCGCCAAGTCCAGGTTGCTTGGTAAGAGGTTTTCTTGTTCTCGTTTTTGTTTGTATCATTCATTTTTATGGTTCCTATAACATCTATACACACCTCTCTGTCTCCCTGCCTTCCAATATACCTCATCTTTTAGCTTTGTGTTTTCATTATGTCTCTATGGGATCAACTGTATATAAATATTTATTACTCCTGGTCTGCCTGTTGTTATCTTCTACCTACCTTTTTTCATTTTATCTTTAATGTTTTCTGGGTTTCATGTATCACTTGGGGAGTCATTGTTCCCTACTCCTTAATTGTAAATGCATGATCTTCTACAGTGTCTTTGCAATATTTTGTAATTGTGATTTCTGGGTTTAAGCCTTTTTTTTAAAACAAGATTTTATTTATTTGAGAGAGAGAATGGTACCGAATCACAAAATTCTCTGAATGTCGAATCTCTCCTAATACGATGTTTAAATTAGGAACATGTGGGATCCCAGGCATGGTGGAATTTTGCTGGTGGCAGGAAGAAGAACCCAAGAATTACAAATCCAGTTTCAAGTCTAAGCCATTTTTCATTCTGGAAGGACATTGTTTCCAATATAAAGTTCACTTGTACTCTATGAGCATGAAGGTCAGACTAGGGTTCTATCCTATCTGGTCTTCTGGGGATAGTTTGAAGAACACAATGGTCTAGGATAACCTAGAATACTTTCCACAAAAGGTCTTCGAGACAAGAGAATGCCTAGGTTCAATTCTACATGGCTTCAGACAACTTGGCTCTCATGAATTTACTCAAATCCCAGTGAACTCCTTTTGGAACTAGGATACACCCTGTTTTCCTGAGGCATGGTAGGGAGTACTGGACACAAGCTTTGGAGGTCATTCTGAAACCTTTTCACTATATGACAAGTCATTTCATACTTTATAAAAACAAACATAAATGATCCATAGAGCAAAATCCATTCGAACTTAAGAATCAACATTTGGAAGGGCACCTGGGTGGTTCAGTCAGTTAAGCGTCTGCCTTTGGCTCAGGTCATGATCTCAGGGTCCTGGGATCAAGCCCGTGTTGGGCTTCCTGCTCAGGGAGAAGTCTGCTTTTCTCTCTCTGCCCTTCCCCCTGCTCATGCTCATTCTCTCAAGTGCACATGCTCTCTCTCAAATAAAATCTTAAAAAAAAAAATCAACAATTAGAGTCACAATTCAATCATTGACTATCTAGTAATATGTCGTCTCTCCACATGGGTTAAATGTCTATATGCTTTACCGGTCTGAACTTGCTTTAAATGTCAACATTTCTTAAGATCTCAATGTCCGAAGGGGACTAGCTCTTAATCTGGGAGGCAGCCAAGATAGCATAGGTATTTAGTGGCCTCCTTGGGGCCATGCGTATACATCAGGCCATGGCGATTTGACCCCACCCTCTTGGAGAAGTTACCTCTCTGATCTCAATTTCTTCATTAGTGATAATATTCACATCTCATTTGGCAACTGAGAGGATTAAATTCGCATGCTTAGGAAACTCAAGGCTGTCTTTGGTAGACACCCCTTTTGTGGTAAAAGCTACCCTATCTTCTCTTGTAGTTCTCAAGTTTTCTCAAGGAGATGATGAGAACACGCATCAGAATGCTCCAAGACTTCTAGACCCTACAGTTATCCTTGAAGATTGGTCATTGTATGACTGCTTCGATGCCTTTCACCTCTTTGTCCCCTATCTCAGTAGAGAGAAATGCCCTCAACAGATTCAAAAGAGATATACTTCCAACCTACTGAGAGACTTATTTCCTCTAATTCTGCAAAATCATGATACACATTCAAGGAGTTTGCTGATACCCTTGACACACTAGGATACTTTTCCAATATTCTTCAAGGTTAGGACAACCTCCTAATGCAGTGTAGACATGTGGAAGGCTTATCAGATTAAGAATCTGAGGACAGGGCTTCAAAGTTTTTGAACATCTGCATCCTGAAATTCACACCTATTGGCTTCATGAGCCCTGGCTTTGAACAGCCTTATCTGGGAGAGGTCAACAGTTGTTTCAATCTGTCAATAAAGTTTTATTGGTGGGACTCTAGAGGCTGACACAGGTGAATCGATGGAGAGATGACGGAACAAACAGGAATAACCTCCTAGCAACATATGAGCTTAGTCCGAGAATGATATACATTACTCTACTCTACAGATTAAGCAGAGAAATAAAGTAAAATAATGGTGGGAATATGCTTTTAAGAATCCTGTACAAACATCCAGAAAAATGATAGTACAGTCATTAAAAAACAAAAACAAAAACCTCCAAGTTTACTTACCTGGTATAAAGAGAGGTTTTCAAAGCAAAGATTCAGAAGCAGCTTCATGAATAAGTAGCCTTCAAAACAACAAAAAAACCCTCGAAGTCAGAAAAATGTCACCATTTTTCTTTCCTCTTTCTTTTTTAAAGGCAAGGGATCATCCTTTTTTTTTTTAAAGACCGTATATAAGTATTTATTACTCCTGGTCTGCCTGTTATCTTCTACCTACCTTTTTAAGTCATTTAATAAATAAATTTTTTAAAATAAATTTTAAATAAATAAATTTAATAAATACATTTTGAGAGACAGAGACAGAGAGAACAATCACGACCCAAGCCGGGGGCAGATGCTTCACTGACTGAGCCACCCAGGTGTCCCAAGAAATCATTTTCGAAAACTGTGAACAAATACTAAATAGTTACTGAATAAGTAATTTGAAAATTTTTTTTAAATTTACTTATTTTTTAAGTGGGTTCTTCACCCAACATGGGGCTTGAACTCACAACCATGAGAACAAGAGTCACACACTCTACTAAGTGAGTCAGTTAGCCGCCCCTGAAATGTTCTTAAATATATACACTTACTGTTTTGTTTTGTTTTGTTTCGTTTTTTTAGTTAGTAATTGTAGCTCCTTCTCTTTTCGTTTGGTTTTACCTGCTCTCAATTTGCCGAAGTGAGGGCACCTGGGTGGCTCAGTCAGTCGAGCATCTGACTTTGGCTCTGGTCATAATATCTGGGGTCCCAGATTTGAGCCAACGGGGTGGGGTGGGCTCCCTACTCAACAGGGAGTCTGCTTCTCCCTCTTCCTCTGCCCCTCCCCCATGCATGCTCTCTCTCTCTCTCTCTCTCTCTCTATCAAATAAATAAAGTCTTTAAAAAAAAATTGAAGTGAAATATACCAAGAGAAGGATAATTATAAACTACCTCACAGTTTAATTTTCCCTACAAAATGCTTGATTTTAGCCATTTATTAAAATAAGAGTATGTACTTTTAGTAGGTGTTTATTACCAAACAATTTCATGAAAGAAAACTGGCAAAACAGAACAAGTGCAAGAATAATAAAGAAAAATCTATCATGCATAACAAAGTCCAGAAGGAAAGGCACCAAGGTGTCTATCACAATTAGGATTGGAGAGGCACTCAAAAAACATGAATTACCCTATCTGTTTATAAACTTTTAAGTAGAAGAATCCAGAATACTTCAAATTACTTTCTGAAAGAGCCCTCATTTTCAGCATGGGACCATGGGAGGGAAAAATCTAAGCCCCAAAGGCTATTTGTTGCCGACATCTAAGAACAATGCCAAGAAATCGCCTTTAGGAAAGCTCAGAGGAAGACTGCCTTGTCTAGTGGCCCTATTGTGAAGAAAATCCAGATAGTTCTGTAAGGACCAACTTCAACCTCCTACACAATAGGGCACCCGGTATAGCTTACTCCTTTGATAAATTCAGAACATACCTATTTTTAAAGTCTCTGATAACCTTTATTCTGAGTCACCAGAAAAGTGAAACACACTAAATTCAAACCTTTCAAACATTTCTAAAAAGGGCTCCTGTTAAATACGCACTGTATTTCTCTAATACTTTTAAAGTTCGGAATACTGAGAATTAACAGCCATTACGGTACTTTCTAAGTAAAAGGATCTTACCTTCACGTGAAGGTAACCTCTGTTTCAAAGGAAAAGTGGAAAAAAAAAAAAAAAACCCACATAACTCAATGACACCAAGGCACTTTATAAGAAATCTTTCTTACACTTACCTGTTATTAAAAAAAAAAAAGCTGTTAGGCAAAGAATTAGAAGATATTTTAAGAAACAGGCAATGTATCTTTGAACCATCAGAAACTTCCTCTTTTTGCAGAGAAATGAAACACCCACCTCTTCTCCACCTCTCACCTTTTTATTTTTATTTTTATTTTTTTTCACCTTTTTAAATATGTGGAATGGATTGTCATTAATTAAAATAATGTGGATTTTCAGAGGCTTCCACATTGACAACTCAGATCTGTGTTTTTCCCCCTAATTAAGCTTGTGATTTTGTGCTCTTCTTTAAGTGGTGTAGGATCTTAGGAATAGAGCCTGTGAGCGATATTTGTTACTATGGGGCAGTGGTTCTCAATCCTGGGGCCCAGAAGAATTAACCACCTAAGGAGCTTTAAAAAAAAATACAGATGCTTCTGCTCCAAGCCACCTGACTGACAAGAATTTCAAGGGGCCACGTCCTGCATCAGAAGAAATTGAAAGCTCCCAGGTTGTTCTAACGCTGAACTAAAATTCAATACTCTAAAGTAATTTGAAGGTAATTACGTATACAATTAGAAAGTAATACATCGATTTTATGCTACATCTGTACCCGTTGGAAACTGTACCTGCCTCCTCATCTGATTTCACCTGATGCTATTTTGATGCCGATGGTACTTCTAAATGAAGGCTGCTTCTAAGCGACTGGATTGGATCTCCAAGTGTCCTCCCAACCAGCATGAGAGTCACCTGGGAGCTTGGGAGAAATGTAAATTATTCACGTCCATTTAGACCAACTGAATCATGAACTCTGGAAGTAGGGTTCAGCAGGTTTTAATAAGCCCTTCACTGTTATTATTATTACTATTATTATTATTATTAATTTTAATTCCGGTATAGTTAACATAATGCTATATTAGTTTCAGGTGTATGATACAACAATAATTCCATACGTTGCCCGTGTGCTCATCACAAGTGCACTCCTTAATCCCCATCACCTATTTCACCCATCCCCCCACCTACTTCCCCTCTGGAAACCACCAGTGTGTTCTCTCTAGTTTAAGAGTGGTTTTTTGTCTGTTCTTTATTTATTTGCTTATTTGTTTTGTTTCTTGAATTCCACGTATGAGTGAAATCATTTGGTATTTGTCTTCCTCTGACTGACTTATTTCACTTAATACCCTCTAGATCCATTCATGTTGTTGCAAATGGCAAGATTTCACTCTTTTTGATGGCTGAGAAATATTCCATTATATTTATATACCACTTCTTATTTTAATAAGCACTTTTATGCACCTTGAAGTTTGCTAGGTTAAATACAGGATACCCAATTAAACAGAAACTTCAGATAAACGTTCAAAAATTTATTTCAGGATAATTCTGTCCCTGATTGCCTAAGACATACTTATACTAAAAAATTCATTGTTTATCTGAAGTTTCTATGTAACCGGGCATACTGTATTTTTATTTCCTAAATCTGGCAATCTTAAATCTCCTCCAACATAGTTTTAATTTTAGACCTGCAAGAACAAGATGAATACATCCTTTCCAGAATAAATGCTTTTTTTCTTTATAAAAATAATTTCATACACAAAAGTTGGAAAAAAATGACTTACTTGAAAAAAAAAACACATTCCATTCACTGACAATTCAGTGTGAAAAAAATATACCAGAATGTTCATATTTTTAATGCCTGGTGGGATGGTATCATGAATAAGTAAGGTTATTTACATATAGACTTGAATTTTGAGTAATTCAGATCAGTGTGAGTTATTTAGAAGTAGTATTCCCATTTCAGTGATAGTAAAGTGTAACACAAAAGGAGGTTCTCAACTGATTTAAAAAACAAAAAGAGAAAAAGAAACTCAAAGTGTTGTCTGTTTGGAAAATTTGTAGAGAAATGGAGAGTACACTCTTGGTGTCTCTGTTTTGATTAGTTTCCATCTGTTACTGGACAGCTTCCGTGTGGGAAGGAAGGTGTTGGAAGGTGGGGAAGGGAAGTTAAGCATGGAATTTGGGGGGATGGTTCCTGTTTTTTTTTAAAGATTTTATTTATTTATTTGACACAGAGAGAGAGATCACAAGCGGCAGAGAGGCAGGCAGAGAGAGAGGGGGAAGCGGGCTCCCCGCTGAGCAGAGAGCCCGATGTGGGGCTCGATCCCAGGACCCTGAGATCATGACCGGAGCCGAAGGCAGAGGCTTTAACCCACTGAGCCACCCAGGCGCCCCGGGTTTTTTTTTTGCATTTTAAAACATACATATTTTTGGGCGCTTGGGTGGCTAAGTGGGTTAAAGCCTCTCCCTTCGGCTCAGGTCATGATCTCGGGGTCCTGGGATCGAGCCCCATGTCGGGCTCTCTGCTCAGTGGGGAGCCTGCTTCCATCTCTCTCTCTGCCTGCCTCTCTGCCTACTTGTGATCTCTCTCTGTCAAATAAATAAATAAAATTAAAAAAAAAGAGTTCTCTTTAAAAAAAAACAAAACATATATATTTTTAAAAGATTTATTCATTTATCTTAGAGAGAGAGAGAATGAGTGGGAAGGGCACAGGGAGAGGGAGAGAGAATCTCAAGCAAACTCCATGCTGAGCGTGGAGCCCAATCCGTGGCTCGATCTCAGGACCCCGAGATCATGACCTGAGCTAAAATCAAGAGTTGGTTGCTTAACCAACTGGGCCACTCAGTCACGCCCTCTTTTTGTCTATTCTTTCACCAGTGTCACAGTGTTTTGATTTTTGTAGCTTTATAGTAAGTCTTGAAATTGGATAGTGTCAGTTCTCTGATTTTTTTCTCTCCTTTAATATTGTGTTGCCTATTCTGGGTCTTTTGCCTGGCCACAAAAACTTTAGAATGATTTCATGATATCCACAAAATAACTTGCTGGGATTTTTATTTATTTATTTATTTTAAAATATTTTATTTAGTTATTTGACAGAGAGAGAGATCACAAGTAGGCAGAGAAGCAGGCAGAGAGAGAGGGGGAAGCAGGCTCCCTGCTGAGCAGAGAGCCTGATGCGGGGCTCGATCCCAGGACCCTGAGATCATGACCTGAGCTGAAGGCAGAGGCTTTAACCCACTGAGCCACCCAGGTGCCCCGGGATTTTTTTTTTTTTTTAATGTTATTTATTTATCTGAGAGAGAGAGAGAGCACGAGGGGGGGAAGGGGCAGAAGGACAAGCAGACTCTTTGCTGAATGGGGAGTCTGATGCAGGGCTCGATCCCAGGACCCTGAGATCATGACCTGAGCCGAAGTCAGATGCTCAACCAACTAAGCCACCCAGGCGCCCCACTTGCTGGGATTTTGATGGGGATTGCATTGACTCTATAGATCAAATTGGGAAAAACTGACATCTTGGTAATATTGAGTCTTCCTGTTCATGAACACGGAATATCTCTTCATTTCTTAAATTCATTCATCAGTTTTATAGTATTCTTCATATAGATCGTGTACATATTTTGTAAGATTTACACCTAAGTATTTCATTTCGGTAGTGCTAATGTAAATGGCATTGTATTTTTAATTTCAAATTCCACTTGTTCATCCCTGGTATACAGGAAAGTGGTTGAATTTTGTATATTAACCTTGTATCCTGCAACTAATCGTTAGTGATTAGTTCCAGGATTTTCTACACAATTATGTCATGTCTGGGCAAAGACAGTTTTATTTCTTCCTTCCCAATCAGTTTACCTTTTATTTCTTTTTTCTTGTCTTACTGCATTTGTGCCTTAGTCTGTTCAGGCTGCTGTAGCAAATTACCAAAGACTGGGTGGCTTATAAATAATAGAAATTTATTTCTAATAGTTTTGTAGGCTAGGAAGTTCAAGCTCAAGGTGCAGGCAGATTTTGCATCTGGTGAGGTCCCCTTCCTGTCTCATAGATGGCTGCTTTCTCGCTGTGTCCTTTCATGGAAAAAGGGGGTGAGGGAGCTCTTTGGGGTCTCTCATAAGGGCGGTAATTGCAATTATGAGGGCTCCACTCTTATAACCTAATCACATCCTAAGGCTTCCCACCTCCAAATACCATCACACTGGGAGTTACATTTCAACACATGAATTTTGAGAGAACACAAACACTCTGTCTATAGAAATTAGCCAAAACTTCCAGTATGATATTGAAAAGAGTAGCAAGAGGGGATATCTTTGCTTTGTTCTTGATCTCAGCAGGGAAACTCCTAGTTTCTCACCATTAAGTATGATGTTAGTTGTAGACCTTTAGTAAATTTTCTTTATCAAGATGAGGCAGTCTTTCCTTTATTCCTACCTTGCTGTATTCACTTTGTTTTAATATTTACATACCATTACCATTACCAACAAGCTTGCTGAACACAGCTTATGATTTTTGGGGGGGAGGGGGTTAGGTGTTTTTGTCTTTAGGATGTACAGCCAAAATATTGTGTTTTAAAGTCTCTTGAAATAATTCCTCTCCTTGTGGTTATCTACCAACTATTTATATAGATTCATTTGTTTCTGTTTGCTTTTTATTTTTTAGGAATATTGTCCTTTTTAATTTTATTTTATTTCTAAATTATGGACAACTTTTATCTTTTAAAGATTTATTTATTTTAGAAAGGGGGTTGCAGACAGAGAGAGAATCTCAAGCAGACTTCCTGCTGAGCACTGAGCCTGATTTGGGGCCCATCCCATGACCCTGAGATCATGATCTGAGCTGACATCAAGAGTGGGGCTTTTAACTGACTAAGCCACCCAGGTGCCCCTATGTAAAGCTTTTATATGAATCCACAGTCAAAGCTAATAAAATACATGACGAGGTCTACCCTCTACCACTTTGTCAATCTGTTTTCACACTGCCCCGTAGGTAACCTAGGTAACCATTTTTTAAAAAATATTTTATTTATTTATTTGAGAGAGAGAAAAAAAAAAACACAACCGGGGAGAGGGGCAGAGGGAGAGGGAGAGAATCTCAAGCTCTCTGCACTCAGTTTGGGGCTCCATCTCACGACCCTGAGATCACAACCTGAGTCAAAACCAAGAGTCAGACACTTAACTGACTGAGCCACCCAGGCACCCCCCCATCCCCAGGTAACCATTTTTATTAGTTTTTGGTTACTTTTATTAGTTATTAGTTATTGTTACTTTTACATATAGAAAAAGTCATACATATATGTATTTCTATCCTTCTCCCTTTTCTTCTTTCCTTCCTTCTCCCTTCCTTCTTTCCTTCCTTCCTTCTCCCTTCCTTCTTTCCTTCCTCCCTCCCTCTCTTTCTTTCTTTCTCTTCCTTTTTTCTTCCTTCCTTTCTCTCTTTCTTTCCTTCTCTCCCTCTCTCTTTCTTTCTTTCTTCCTCCTCCCCCTCAAAAGGTTTTCCTTTATTTTTAACAGAGAGGTCCATTGAAAAAGCAAGTTTAACTTTCTGGTAAACGTTTCTCCATACCTATTCCCCTTCTTTAAAGTTTTATCCATTAACTTCAAAATGGAAACTTTCCTTCCAGGCCAAGGATGAGGGAAATATTTGAGAGTGGCTGAGCTTCATGGAACATTTGTCCTGAAATAATGACTGAAGGTCATATCAATGACTTTTGTTAGAGGACAAGCACAGACACCTATTGGTCTGCACGCATCTCTCATGAGGTGCAGAGTGGGAAGAGAAATCCTTCCCCCTTTTCTTAAAACAGGGCCTAGACTACATACTATTTTTACGCCCTGGTTTTTTTCACTTGACAATATATCCTGGAGATCACTCGGCTATATGCACAGTCCTACTTCAAGAAAACCTTACTGTTTTCGAGGTGCCTAGGTGGCTCAGTGGGTTAAGTGTCTGCCTTCCACTCCGGTCACGATCTCAGGGTCCTGGCATCAAGCCCCGCCTCAGGCTCTGAGGCTCCCTCCTCAGTGGGGAGCCTGCTTCTCCTCCCTCTGCCTGCAGCTCCTCTGCTTGTGCTCTCTTTCTCTGTCAAATACGTAAATAAAATACTTTTTTTAAAACAGAATACTGTTCTCGGGGTGCCTGGGTGGCTCAGTCGTTGGGCGTCTGCCTTCAGCTCATGTCATGATCCCAGGGTCCTGGGATTGAGCCCCGCATCAGGCTCCCTGCTCAGCAGGAAGCCTGCTTCTCCCTCTCCCACTCCTCCTGCTTGTGCTCCCTCTCTTCGCTGTGTCTGTCTCGATCAAATAAATAAAATCTCTTTTTTTTAAAGAATACTGTTCTCGATTAAAATTTATTAAGATTGTAAGGTTATATTGTTCCCTCTTGATACACATTTGTGTTGTTTCCATTACTTTGCTCTTATAAAAGTGTTGATATCGATAGCCTTGAGTATATGCCATTTAATATTTTTGCCAGTAGATTCTTAGAATTGGATCACTTAGTCAAAAGGTAAGTGCATATGTCTCTATATTCATTAAACAACAACTTCATTCTTCCTCCTCCCTCAGCCCCTGGTAACCACAGGAATACAGGGTTTTTAAAAAACTACAAAACAGAAACCCAAAACTGATGAATATCTTTATTTTTATGCCTGTGTCTTTCTGTTTTTAGAATAATACCAAGACAGTTTTTTGGGAGACAAGTTTTACTGAATTTAAGTTGACGGCTTTGTTTTAATTTTTTTTTCCCCTCTGAATCACAAAAGTTTAGGTTCTCATAGAAATTTGGAAAATAAAGAGATAAAAATAAGACTCAAGCCATTCCACTATCTGAAAATAATCAGAATCAAAAACACAAGAAATAACAAGTGCTGGCGAGGATGTGGAGAAAAAGGAACCCTCATGGGATCCTTGCTGGGAATGCAAACTGGTGTGGCCACCATGGGAGACAGATAATAGGGAAACTCCCCAATAGGGAGTTTCCTCAAAAAAATTTAAAAATAGAACTACCCTATGATCCAGTAATCACACTACTGGGTATTTACCCAAAGAATATGAAAGGACTAATTGGAAAAGATATTTGCACCCTACGTTTATTGCTGCGTTATTTACCATGGTCAAGATAGGGAAGCAGCCCATGTGTCTATCCACAGATGAATGGATAAAGAAGAAGTGGTACATATAGACAATGGAATATTATAGAAAAGAAGGAAATCTTGCCATTTGCAACAACATGGATGAAGCTAGAGGGTATAATGCTAAGTGAAATCGTCCAGAAAGGACAAATACCATATGGCTTCACTCCTTTGGGGAATTTAAGGAACAAACACACAAATAAAAAACAGGCAAACAGAAAACCTACTCTTAACTGTAGAGAACACACTGATGGTTACCAGAGGGGGGGCGTCGGGGGTAATGGGTGAAATAGGTGATGGGGATTAAGAGTATACTTATCATGATGAACACTGAGTAATGTAGAGAATTATTGAATCACTATATTGTACACCTGAAACTAATATAACACTGTCTGTTATTTACAGTGGAATTAAAATAAAAAAGATAATCAGTATTACATTTTGATACTTCTCATTCATCTTTCCTCTTTTTCCTTCTCCCTCCAGAGAGCCCCATGTATGTATGAGTATCTGGTATGTGTGTAAAGACATGTTTACACATGGCTCTCGCTCAGTTTTACATTCTAATTATAAAGGCAGGATTACACTGTAGCTTTCTGCTTTTAACAGTATTTTTAAATGGCCATTAAATATTCTTTTTTTTTTTTAATTCATTTGAGAGAGAGAGAATGAGAGAGAGAGCACAAGCAGCCAGGAGGGTCAGAGGGAGAGGCAGGCTCTCCGCTGAGCAGGGAGCCCCATGCGGGATTTGATCCCAGGACTCCAGGATCATGACCTGAGCCAAAGGCAGTCGCTTAACCAACTGAGCCACCCAGGAGCCCCCATTAAATATTCTTTAAGAACATTCTCTATTAGAATGAATGCTTATTCTGTCATATGAAAATCTCATCATTTTAATTAAAAAAAAAAAATTTTTTTTAAACTGAGCTTCAAGCCCAACGTGGGGCTTGAACTCACGATCCTGAGATTAAGAGTGGCATGTTCTATGGATTGAGTCAGCCAGGCACCCCAAACTACCATTTTATTGTTGGAAACTCAGGTCGTTTCCAGGGTTTTGTTCTTTGTTAGTGACCCACGTTGTGTATAAATTCTGTCTAAGCATTTTATTTTCTTAGAGCTATTCCCTAGGAATAGCTAGATCAGAGGGTGGGCTGGATCTGAGATTCACGGTTCTGTTTTTCGGGGACACACGAGCTGGAGAAAGCACCTGAATTCAGATGCTTCTCTCTATGTGTAGGGTCACTTTACCTTCTAGTTATAGGAGATACCCACTTCTGTCACACAGAAGAAGAAGTCACTTTTCTTACCAAAAGTTTGTAGCAAGCCTTTGTCAGTAGACCAGGATGAAACCCAAGGATGTGCTTGGATTGAGACTGGCACTTGGGTACAGTTCATTAGTATGGCTCTCCCTTTGGAAATGAACCTATTTCTGAATCCATTCCATTCTATTATATCCCCTTATCTCTCAGCGCCTTCAACTGAGGCACCTTTCCACATGATTTATAATTTTGGTTATTTTTAATATGTTAATTGAGGAGACTATGACATTAGTAATCTCTCTCTCTCTCTTTTTTTTTTTTTTTGAAAGAGAGAGCACGAGTGGGGGCGGGGAGCAGAGGGAGATAGAGAAAGAGAATCTTAAGCAGGCTCCACGCCCAGCACAGAGCCAGACTTAGGGTCCAATCTCAGGACTTGAGATCATGACCTAAGCTGATAGCAAGAGTCAGAGGCTTACCCGACTGAGCCACCCAGGTGCCCTGACATTAGTATCTCGGACAATGTTCCCAATCCCTCAGTCGTCTGCCATATCGGGAGCAAATTATTCTGTGTAAATGATCCTTGCAGATGATGGAGGAGAACTAGTGGTAGAGTTTGGGTACAACAGTTCTGATATTGAGAACAGACTTTCCTGACTTATTAATTATAATGGACCTTTCATGACAAGTTGAGTTTTCCTCTGTGCCTATTGACTAGGAAGGTCGTTGGAAGCAAAAGCATTTCTCCTGGGTTGACGTGGGTTATTTTATCCCCCGTCGCTCATGGGAGACGCTTAGAAGAAACGTCTATTTCTACCCTATGTTGCGGGGAGTTGGTAACCCATGCTCCCTGAGCGGGCAAGCCTTGATTGAAGATCTATTCTGTTGGACAGTGATCTCAGTGTGGGGCACCTGGATGTCCCCATATCTCAGGTTTTCGTAGAAGGAGGCACGTGGAGATTGACCACCATGCCAGAAGGCACTGCAATCTGGCCTCTCCTAATTCTTGGTTCTTAGCTTCTCTGATCCTCCGTTTCTTCCTGTGACATGTGGACATCAAGGGGTCTGAGGTTGTAATAAGATCACGTGTCTGATGCCCTTAGCACACTATGGCTGGTAAGCCACGACATCACTTTCCTTACTAGTATCTCTACCAGGGCTTAGCTTTGGAGGCGGGAGGGGTTGGGAGTTCCACTCTCAGAAGTAGTTTGACTCAAAATCAACAGAAGTTGCTGGCTAGCTGGATAGGGCTTGCACCAGGGACCAAGGAGCATAAACATCTCTTTGCAGTACTGAGCTCCAGCTCCGGGCGTCACTTTGACCCTCACAGCCTTACTGCCCTGGAGCAGACGCAGATGCGCAGATGCGAAGCGCGATGCGGGAAGGGGATGGGGTGTGGGCTTTGTTCCCACACCTCTGCAGCCTCCCTCTTCCCCAACCCCTACCCTTCCAGCTCTGTTTTGAGCCAATCTTTGACCGCCTCAGTTTCCCTAATAGGGTGGTGTGGTGGTGGGGATGGGGGTGGCTGCAGAGGGTTGATTTCGAGGGGTAGCAGGAGCGCCAAGTTTCCTGCGTTTAAAATGTTTAAGGGGCGCCTGCCTGGCTCAGTCGGTAGAGTGACCTTGGGGTTGAGGGTTCCAGCCTCATATTGGGCGTAGAGATTACTTAATAAAATGAAATCTTAAAAAAACAAAAACTAAACTAAAATGTTCAAAATCAGTTCAGTTCCTCCCCTTTTCCCCCAAGTCTTGAGCTCCTTTCGGACATCCAGGTGAGCGCCGGGAGGGGGCTTCAGGTTACACCGTCAACGGAGCACCTTTGCCGCACGCACGTTTACTCTTGACCGACCCGCGTCCTCCCTCGGCTATTCTCCCCAATTCCCAGTCGGACACCTCTGGAGCCGGATTCTCCCTCCCGCCCCGCGCGCCCATTGCGCATTGGAGTGGGGGGCGGTGCCCGGCGGCGGAGGTCCGGGAGCGCCCGCCCCGCCTGCCCGCGGGGCCCGGGGGCTGGGTGAGGCCAGGGGCGGGGCCGGGCGGGGCGGTGGGGAGAGGGGAGCGGGGCTCGGAGATGACACCCGCCGCCGGAGCGGCGGGCACCTGCAGCCGTCGGATGGCTCCGCTGCCTCTGAGCCCGCCCGCAATGCTGCCGCCGCGGCCGCTGCTGCTGCTCCTGCTGCTGCTGGGACTCGGACTCGGGCCCAACGCCGGTGAGTGAGGGAGGAATACGGCCCCGGAGGAACGGGGAGCCCTGCCTTCCCGTCCGTCTGCAACCCCTCCAACTCCTCAGCCTCTCTCCCTGCCCCCCCGGGACCCCGTGAGCTCCCAGCGCTACTTTCCCGGCTCACTGATGCATCCCTTACCAGGTTTCCAGGAAGCCTGTCCCCCAGCCCTGCGCCCCCACCCCGGGGGGCACCCTCCAGGCAGCTGGCCTGGGGTCTGTGAACTGATCCTTCCTTCCACCTGTCGCTGAGGTCTAACGTGGGGCTACCAGAGGGACACCTGGGAGGGGCAGGTGAAGAACAGAGGTGGCTTTCTCACCTGCCCTTCGCCATCACGCTTCCAGAGGTCTCCCCAGCACCTGACAATTTCTGGGGTGTACAGACACGTGCACTCACAGGAAAATATAGGGACACACCACAAGCAGGGAGACACGCAGGCGCAAAACACCTTCGGCCTCACCTGGGCACTCAGGTGTAGGGTTCATGGGCAGGTTCACACAGGGACACAGGCAAAGGTACCTTGGAGTGAACACACACACACACGTAAAGCTCAGGCATATGGGACAGCCCGACATGGAGACACACAGACACACACACACACACACACACACTCAGGCCCGTGGGACGCCTGGACAGCCTTGGCACTCCCAAGCAGAGGCTGTCGCGGGCAGACAGAGCAAACAGACCCCAGAATGACCTGCCTCACCTAAGCTGGCACGGAGGGAGTGTTTTCCTTGGTTCCAAACTCAGTGCTGGACGGCTGCCCCGTGCCTTGGTTCTCTGGAGGGCTGTGCCCAGGACCCTGAGATGGCCAGAGTGTGGTCAGGTCGCGGTGGGGGACCTCTGGGGACAGCTATGGGCCATGGAGTTAGGACTGGGGCCATTTCAGGGATGCTTAGATGGGGAGTGTTCTATGGGGCTTGGTGGGTCCGGAGGTCAAGGGACCTTTTCCGGAAGCCCACCGCGTGCAGCTGTGTACAGCAGAGATCTGCCCTCAAAGAGCTCCCAGCCGAGAAGGTCTCCCAGGGGCGCCTGGGTGGCTGGGTCGGTTAGGCACCTACCTTTGGCTCAGGTCATGATCCCACGGTCTTAGAATCGAGTCCCACGTCGGGCTCTCTGCTCAGCGGGGAGCCTGCTTCTCCCTCTCCTTCTGCCTGCTGCTCCCCCTGCTTGTGCTCTCTGTCAGATAAATAAATAAAATCTTTAAAAGAAATAAATAGAAGGTCACTCCCATAAGCAGACAGCTGCACAGGGTGGTAAGGACCTCTCTCGTCCCCTGGGGGCAAAGCCGATTATAGAAGGAGGTGACAGGTGAGCCAGGTGAGCATGGGGTGAGGGCGTGTGTGTTGCAGGGCATCGGTGATGGGAAATTCAGCTGGAGGAGAGGTTAATGATGGGCAGGGTCTGCGTGGGGGTGCTCAGAGAGGACTTGGGAGGGTTCAAGGGGCCCGCTTGTGCAGCGCCTCTGGGCTGAGGCCCCTGAGCTTTATCTGGACAGTGGTGGGAGCCACGGGGGGCGTTTGGACAGACACATGGGCAGCTGGGCGCAGCACCTGGCCAGTTCCGGGAGAGTGAGGACTGGTCACCCAGAGAGGAAGGAGAAACTTTTAACTGGTTTCTATGTTGTCTCTCTATTTACCTCATCTCTACCCCCACCCCCACAAATGTACTTTTTCCACTGAGAAAAAAACAGCAATGGGTTTAATTTTGGCCTGGACTCTTCTAAAAAGTCAGGGTGATGAAAACTTGTTTTAAAAAAATTTTTTTTGAAAGTTTTATTTGTTTATTTGACAGAGAGAGAGAGAGAGGGAAAGCGCACAAGCAGGGGGAGCGACAGGCAGAGGGAGAGGGAGAAGCAGGCTCCCCACTGAGCAGAGAGCCCAACAACATGGGGCTCGATCCCAGGACCCTGGGATCATGACCTGAGCCGAAGGCAGACGCTTAACTGACTGAGCCACCCAGGAGGCCTGAAAACTTGTTTTAGATGAAAAGAGATGAGACTCGATGCAGAGACCTGGCCTGGCTCCTCCGGGCCCTGAACGGTGGAGAGCAGACCCCCAGGAATCGAGCAGGATCCTGTGTGAGTTTCTGCTCCAGGCCTCGCCAGCCCTGTGCATCTCTAAGCCTCAGTCTCCCCATCCGTAAATGGGGTAATAGCTGCCCACAAGACAAGGAGGTTATGCTGTTGATAACAGGAGATGCCCGTCCATTGGGGAGCACAGTGCTTCGTATGGGGTGAGGTTCAGTGATCGTACTCCTTACTCTTGCTCTGTTTGTTTTGACCATTGCCAGAGAGCAGACTCATTCGTTGCCTTCACTAGGAGGAG
This sequence comes from Potos flavus, assembly GCA_028534135.1. Taxonomy (NCBI): domain Eukaryota; kingdom Metazoa; phylum Chordata; class Mammalia; order Carnivora; family Procyonidae; genus Potos; species Potos flavus. Next base: position 23,192,853 of record CM052890.1, read on the forward strand.
GAGTTGCTTTGGGATCTTTGGATGTCCCGGTCACAGCGGGTTTAGAGGCCCCTGACCCCAAGCAGTGGCCCCATTGGTGCCTCTCAGCTAAGTCACCCTGACAGGCCTCCTTCCCTCGCCGTTATTGGGTGAAGAGGAAGGTGCACCAGTCTGGAGGTCAGAAGCCTGGGTCGGAGCCCCCCAGTCAGATCAGGTTCTTGTTGGCTGTGTGACCGTGGGGGCCGTCCTTCGTGCCCTGATCTCCTCTTCCTCACCTGTGAAATGCAGGGGGTCCAGTCGCCCCTGCTGTGCACTGCTGTGTGTCAGAACTGCACGGGAAACCAGACAGATGGCTGGGCTCAGGCTGCAGGGCCTCCCTGTGTGGGAGGAAGCCATGCCTGGGGAGTGAAAATAAGAGAAGAGGCAAAAAACCCTGTGCCAGAGTCTGGAAGGGCACGGTAGGGGGCAGGGGAGACACACAGACAGGAAAGACCTTGCAGGGGAGCCCTCCTTGGTGGCAGGGACCCTGTTTAGCTCACCTCTGATGCCCAGTGCCCAGCACAGGCAACTGGACACATTTGATGCGGGACTAGCCATCTGGCTTCATCTGGAGTAGACAAGGGCAGGAGACTGGAAATCAAGACATTCCAGGAAGAGGGGCCAGCCTGTGCAAAGGCCCAGTGGTGTGACCTTTCGGATGCTGTGGCCCCGTGACTTGTTTTCCCTTGCAGGGCTGCCTTGAAGACATTAATAATAGTTAGTGCTTGTTGTGTGCCAGGGGCTTTACATGCATGATGTCATTTCATTCTCCCTATTTTATAAACGAAATTTATATTTATTTTATAAATGAAACCAAGGCCCAGAGAGGTTGAGTAAGTTGTCCAAGGTCACACAGCGAGGAAGTAGGAGAACAGGGATTCAAACCCAAATGGTCATCCAAGCCCTTCTCAGACTAGTGCCTTTCCCCAAGCCCTGCCCTGCAGTCTCTGACCTTTGTTTCCCTCTAGCTTCCCAGAGGTCACATGTGCACCGGCGTGGGCTTCTACAACTGGCAGGGACCATGAACTGTGTTGGCAGCCGCAGCCCCCTGTCCTACATAAGCTATGGCTGCTATTGTGGTCTGGGAGGCCATGGCCAGCCCCGCGATGCCATCGATTGGTGAGTACATGCTTGGGCCCGGGCTTAGAAGGTCCCCCAACCCCTGGGGTACTTAAACCCTATTTAAGGAAATACCCACAATGGAGATGTGTTTGGACTAGCATGATCCCAGCACATGGTACAACCTTGCATGCAGAGGGCCTCCTGGGTGATGTGACCAATGAGGACAAACCCTGGGGGGCCAGCTGCCCCCCAGCCTGGCCCTGGGATGAATTACTTGGGCTGCAAAAACAACATAAAGTTGATCAGACTTATGCACCAGGAACTGTTCTGAGAAGCCCCCTCAGTCCTCACAACAACCCCATTTTCAGAGATGAGGACACTGAGGCAGGAGAGATTAAGTAATTTGTCTGGGACCACAGAGATAGTGAGGGGTGGGGGCTGGGATCCGAACCCAGGCAGCCTGGCTGGATTTATGCCCCTAATCGCTGCACCCTGCTGCCATGGGGGAAATACCCATTCCGTGCAAGGCTGTGGGTATAGAACTTTCCGTGAGTTCCTTCCGTTTATCCTCAGAGGCGGGCAGGAGGGTTGTCCCCGGAGGCTCAGGGCGGCATGACCTCTCACCCACTTCCACAGAGCTAGTAGGAGGTGGCAGAGGGCACAACCTGAGGGTCTCTTCCCTGGCTTGGAGGATTTGACTGTCCCAGACAGGTCTTTGCTCAGTCTTGTGTTTCCAAAGCTCCTGGGCATGGCTGTCTGCTTCCTACACATCCTCCCAGATGTAGATCAGGCATCGCCTCCTCTGGGATCCTGGAGTCTCCCTCCCCTTATCCCACATTCCAGCACTTCTCACCACGGATGTGGTGTCTGGTGGCTTGTCTGCCTCCCCCATCAAACTGGGGGCTCCTTGAGGGCAGAGGGGCATCTGGCTGACCTCTCCCTGCTGGGTCCCACTGAGGGCTCTGGATACCGTGGGACTAGTGGCTGGATGGAGACAGTGCCAGGGAATGAATGAATGATGGGCAGGTTTGGGGACATTTCTGGATGTTTCTCAGAATTACTCAAAAGCAACTTATCATTATGATTGAGGTCCTAGTATGTGGCAGACCCCGGCTGGACGCTGGGAACACTGTGGAGAGCGGGACAGAAATGGTCCTGTCCCCACAGAGCTGTGGCCAGCATGGAGGACAGAGGCTCATTCGTCTTCTCCCTAAAATGAGAGTCTCGTTATAAACCTGCCCTGAAGGGAAGGAACCCAGTTTTATGAGAAGGTGAAAGCAGGAGACCGTCATAGACTGGGGAGATCGGGAGCTGGATGACATCCTGGGATCGGGGCTGGTTCTGGGGCTGAGACCTGGAGGGAGGAAGGATGGGCAGGAAGCCGTCCCAGGCAGAGGACAGGTCCTATGCAAAGTCAAAGTCAGGAGGCAGGTGGGGCTATGCTTACTCCCGGCACTGGCACCGAGAGGAGGCAGGTGGCTGGAGCTCAGAGACACAGAATGAGGCCCGGGGGACCAGGGGATCCCACACACTGGGGTCAGCAAAATTACTTCCCGGGGCAGGAGAATTCTCGGGGACACAGCTTGGACCAGAAGACTCCCTGTGTGTCCTCACTTACCCAGGGTCCCTGCCTCCACCCACCTGCCGGTCTGCCTGTCTGCCGTCCACAGGTGCTGTCACCAGCACGACTGCTGCTACACGAAGGCTGAGCAGGCTGGCTGCAGACCCAAGATCGAGCGCTACTCCTGGCAGTGTGTCAATCAGAGCATCGTGTGTGGTGAGTCCCCAGCGGGGCCTGCACCTCCCTCCCGCAGCGGCCCCGGGCATCATCCCGGCTGCAGGAACTCACCTCTGCTCCCAGCTCTGCGGGGTTATCTACTATAAGTGATCTTTAAGCACTTAGAGAAATAGACAAAGAAACCGGGACAAAAGCCAAAAAAGAAAGGACACCAGGTATAAACGACCTCAATGTCCATCAGCTGGGGGCGTGGGTAGATAAACCTGCGATGTGTTCTTACCGTGGAGGACTCTGCAGCGTAGAGAAAGGGATAACAGGAGAAAGTGTGGAGTGCAAAAGCGAACCACAGGGCGACCTGTCCAGCAAAACACAATTTCTGTTAAAACAGAAAAAAAAAAAAGCAGCCTCAGCAGCTTGCAACATAGTAGCATGCTTACTTTGGACGGAGACTTGTAGATACTTGCAAAGCACAGAAAAAGGTATGTAGAGATATGCTGCGAGCTGTGGCGGGGATGGGGGGGTGGGGGGGGCTGTGGTCATCCCTCTGCACGGGATCGGGCTGAGGCAGGGCCGTTGGAAGGCAAGTTCACGTTCCCGTCACGTGTCCCGAATGTCTTCATGAATTACTTTTGAGTCAAAGCTTAGAAAGAAAAGGCATGCATGGCCTGAACTGTGTAAGGGTGAAGTGAAGTTCTCGATCTCTGCAAATTACTCTGACAGGCATCAGAACGAAAGAAAATGAAAAGGTGGACAGATGGATGGGTAGATGGGCAGGCGGAGGGGTGACAGGTGAAGCAGGACGTCCGGGGTAGACTCGGCAAGGTGGATGTTCAAATGTTCTCCGCGGTTCGTTCAGCTTTTCTGGGTGTTTGAAATTTTCCACGACAGAATATTAGGAACCAAAAGGAAATGAAAGGAAAGAGCTTGGTGAGAGGGACCCGCGTCTCCATGTCCTCACCCCCAGCCCCAGTGTGTGATCCTCTCAAGAGGCAGGCCAACTCCACCTGGGCGTGGTTTGATGACCCCCCCTGCACCACGGTTCTGAGGCTCCAGCCCCAAATGTCCTGCACTAGGAGGACCAGAGGCCATGGGCTGGGGCTGGGGGTCCACTTAGTGAGTAGGGGGCGGATGTAGAACTTGGACTGAGCTTGTAATATGAGTGTTCATTTCACTGGTCCTTCTTGCCTAAGGCTGGGCCAGTGGAACAAGCCTGTATTCTAGAGACATCCTACCACTTACCATCTGGGGTCTCCAGGAAAACCCCCTCTTCTCTCTGGAACACTGTGCCCTCATCTCTCCAAATAGGGCTAAGAGTGTTGCAGGTTGGTGTCCCCTGGGCCATGTTTGTCTTGCCAATGTCTTGCTTCACCTGCACAGAGTTTAGAAAAGCAGTTTGAGCCAGTATTTGAAAAATCAAAATAGGTCACATGAAAAAATACGAATTTCTGAATGTCTAATTTTCCTTAAAAAATTGGGGGCTCCAATAGCATCAGACCCGGTAGCAACCATTGGCTGGAGCTTAAGAGGGCCTGCCAATTATAGGCAGGGCCTCTCTCTCCCATCTGCCCTAGACCCCACCATGCCCTATTGCCTCACATTGAGGCTAAGTGACAATTACCATATTTCACTTCCCTGTGCTCTTCATTTGGTTATGGAAAAGAAATATTTCTTTTTTTTAAGGTTTCATGTATTTATTTGAGAGAAGAAAGAGAGAGCAAAAGCAGAGGTCAGGGAGAGGGCCAGAAGGACAGGGAGGAGCAGACTCCCCCAGTGAGCAGGGATCCAGACGTGGGACTCAATCCCCAGACCCCGGGATCATGACCCGAGCTAAAGGCAGATGCTTAGCCACTGAACAGCCAGCTGCCCCTCTCTTTTACTCCTTCTAACTGTGGAGGAGAAAGTCTCAGTTCACTGCTACTTTAGCTTTAACATCCCTGGAACACTGCTGATTTTATTGTTTTTAACAGAGAGAGCAGGTTTAGATCCAAAAACACTTCCATTCATCAATTTAATTCTGCCAGAAAAACAAATTCTTCGTATTTCTCTATCTACCTACCCATTTATCTACATATCTGTGTTTACGGGCAAGCAGCATGTATTTAACGGGGAAAACTGTAACAGAATCCATCCTAACTTCATTGTACAGTTCACATGACCAGCCACTTTGGAAGTTAAAAGAAAAACATAATGGCAATTAAAAATGTTAATATCAGAGCGCCTGGGTGGCTCAGTTGGTTAAGTGACTGCCTTTAGCTCAGGTCATGATCCCAGGGTCCTGGGATCAAGTCACTCATCAGGGAACCTGCTGCTCCCTCTCCCTTTTCCCCTTCTCCCACTCATGCTCTCTCTCTCTCAAATAAATAAATAAAGTCTTAAAAAAAACTGTAGGGGCGCCTGGGTGGCTCAGTGGGTTAAAGCCTCTGCCTTTGGCTCAGGTCATGATCTCAGGGTCCTGGGATCGAGCCCCGCATCGGGCTCTCTGCTCAGCAGGGAACCTGCTTCCTCCTCTCTCTGCCTGCCTCTCTGCCTACTTGTGATCTCTCTCTCTGTGTCAAATAAATAAATAAAATCTTTAAAAAAAAAAAAAACCGTTAAGTGTCCCTCAGGGCAATCTTACTGATTTTTTTTTTTAACCTTACTGGGTTTTTTGTTTTTTTTTTTTAAACAAAGCAGTAAGAAAAGGACTGATGTATTTATTTTTAAGATCACCTTCTGACGGATATTTTCCATGTATAGGTTCCTTTCAAATGAATTAAAAAGCTGAATCCATTTTAAAAATAGGAAGTAGGGGTGCTTGGTTGGCTCAGTTGTTTGAGCATCCCACTCTTGATTTTGGCTCAGGCTGTGGTCTCAGGTTTGTGGGATCGAGCCCTGTGTCGGGCTTCGCATGCTAAGTGTGGAGCCTCTTTGGGATTCTCTAGCTCCCTCTCTCTCTCTGCCCCTCCCCCACTCACAGGTGTGCATTCGTGCTCTCTCTCAGGAAAAAAAAAAGAAAAGGAAGTAATGGGACACTTGGCTAGCTCAGTTGGTGGAGCATGCGACTCTTGATCCGGGGTCGTGAGTTTGAGCCCCACGTTGGGTGTAAAGATTACTTAAAAATAAAACCTTAAAAAACAAATAAGTATAGGAAGTAATAGTATAGGTACAAGGTGGGTAAGGCTGCTGACCCAGAAACTGGTCCCGTAACTTTTTCTTTCTTTCTTATTTTTAATCGATAAACATAATGCAACATTAAACATTTACACTATAAACTTCAGTGATATTTAATACATTCATAATGTCATCCACCACCTCTGTCTAGCTCCAAAAGATTTTCTTCCAACCCCACCCTCTCCCTCGAAAGAACCCCACTAAGCAGTCAGTTCTCATTCCCCCTTCTGCCAGCACCTGTCAACCAAATTTGTTTTCCATCTCTATGGATCTACCAATTCTAATTTTATATATATGTAAAATTATATATATTCTATAATATTTATTATATGCATTACATTTTATATATTATTATGTATAATATATAATAATATAATGCACATTATATATAAATTGAATTCTTTTATTATATATAATATATATCTCAACTGAATTCTATTATATATATATAATAAATATCTAACATAATATATGTTATATATAACTATATACATTATATTATATATAACAAAATATATATTATATGTAACATTATATATATAATTCATATAAATGAAATATATATATTTCCTATACATGAATTCATACAAACTGTGTCCTTTAGCGTCTGGCTTCTTTCACTTAGCATCCTATTTTTAAAGTTCATCCATGAGGTAGCACACAGCTGAATGTCATTCCTTTTTATGGCTGAGTAGCATTCCCTTTGCAGGATAGACCACACTCTGTTTATCCATTCATCCGTTGATGGATACTGGGTTTTTTGCACCTGCTGAGTGCTGGAATAGTGCTACTCTGAATATTTGTGAACGAGTATTTGTTTGAGCGCTGTTTCCATTTCTTTGGGGGATATCACTATGAGTGGAATGTCTGGGTCATCTGGTAATTCTCTTTTTACTTTCTGAGGAACCCCAAACTTTTTTACAGAAGCCGCATACCTTCATATTCTCACGAGCCATGTATGAGGGATCCAGTTTCTTCACAACCTTGTCAATACTTGTTATCTTCCTGTTTGTTTTGTATGCTTGCTTTTAGTGGGGGTGTTGAGTGTATCTCATTGTGGTTTGGGTTTGCATTTCCCTGATGACTAATGACTAATGACTAATGATGTTGAGCATCTTTTCATGTGCTTGTTTTCTTTGGAGAAATGTCTATTCAAGTCTTCTGCTCATTTTTATTTTTTTTTATTTGTTCATATGGGTTTTTTTGTTCCTTTTTTGTTCATATGTTTTTAACATTTTTGTTTTTTTGTTTTTATTTTTTTTAAAGATTTTATTTATTTATTTGACACAGAGAGAGAGAGAGAGAGAGAGAGAGAGAGAGAGATCACAAATAGGCAGAGAGGCAGGCGGGGGGTGGGGGTAACAGGCTCCCCGCTGAGCAGAGAGCCCGATGTAGGGCTCAATCTCAGGACCCTGAGATCATGACCTGAGCCGAAGGCAGAGGCTTTAACCCACTGAGCCACCCAGGTGCCCCTTAACATTTTTATTTTTAAGTAATCTCTACACCTGTCACGGGGCTTGAACTCACAGCCCCAAGGTTGGGAGTCACACGCTCTACCGACTGAGCCCACCAGGTTTTGCTCATTTTTAATTGGGTTGTCTTTTTGTTATTCAGTTATAAGAGTTCTTTATATATTTTGGATCCTAGACCCTTATCAGATTTGTGATTTGCAAACATTTTCTCCCATTTTGTAGGTCGTCTTTGCATTTTATTGATAACGTCTTGGATGTACGTATCTGTTTTGTCTTTTGTTGATTGTGTTTTTGGTGTCCTAAGAATCCACTCTCAGACCCTATGTCATAAAAACTTACCCCTCTTCTAACAGTTTTATAATTTGAACTCTTACACTTATTTTTATTTATTTATTTATTTATATTTTTAAATATTTATTTATTTGACAGAGAGAGAGAGAGAGAGAGAGAGAGATCACAAGTAGGCAGAGAGGCAGGCAGAGAGAGAGGGGGAAGCAGGCTCCCCGCTGAGCAGGGAGCCTGATGTGGGGCTCGATCCCAGGACCCTGAGATCATGACCCGAGCCGAAGGCAGAGGCTTTAACCTACTGAGCCACCCAGGCACCCCTATTTTATTTATTTTTTTAAAAGATTTTATTTCTTTATTTGACAGAGAGAGCAAGGGAGCACAAGCAGAGGAAACAGTAGAGGGAGAAGCCATCTCCCTGCTGAGCAGGGAGCCGGATACAGGGCTTGATCCCAGGACCCTAGGATCATGACCTGAGCCAAAGGCAGATGCTTAACCAACTGAGCCATCTAGGTGCCCCTGAACTCTTACATTTAGGTCATTGATCCACTTTGAGTTAATGTCTGTATATAGTGTGAGGTAGGGATCCAACTTAATTCTTTCGCATGTGTATATCCAGTTGTTCTAGCACCATTTGAGACTCATTTTTCCCCACTGAATAGTCTTGGTACCCTTGTTGAGAGTCACGTGGCCCTAGATGGATGACTTCCCTGCGCCTCAGTTTCCTTACCTGGAAGATGGGTGTTGCAAAGATGAAAAAAGGGTTTATAACATCATAAACAGATTGGACTGGGTCGTTACTCTTTCCCTTCCCTTCTCCTCCAGCTGTCAGCCTGATCTGAACCTCTCTCCAACGTCCACTACCTCCATTAGAGAGAACGGAGGATCTGGCATGACTCTCCATTAAACCCGCCACTCTTGAGCTGCAGGGAAGGAAGCCAACATAAGGGGTCCTGGAAAGATGGTCTTACAGATTCTTGGACTCTTAGCTGTATCTCCTTTGCATGAAGTAGCAGTTGGTATAAGAGCAAAGCTGAATTAATATGGAGACATAATATCAATGTTTAGGACCGAAAGTGTCCCAGACATTGTCTTGTCCAGCCCTCTTATTTCGAGTTGGGGAAACTGAAAGAGGCTCAGGGAAAGAAGGGACTTTCTTAATGTGGTGGTCATGTGCCCACTCCTGGACGCACCCCCTGTCCACAGACTGCCCCAGACTGCCCAGCCCCAGAGTGCGCAGAGAGGAGGTGAAATGGGGCTGGACTGGGAACTGGGTTAAAGTTCTCTCCCTTCTCCCTTCAACCCGCATGTTCTGCTTGTCGCTAAGCACGTGAAAGCATGTCTGTAAACGGTTTATTAGTGTGTCTGCTGGTGGAGCTCATGCCTGTTTACAGAACCGCCCGCCCTGAACCAAACGAAAAGAACCAAAATATCTATTCTGCATTTGTTTTTGGCTAAAAATATTCTCTTCTTCTGTTTGGAGATACTCTGAACATAGCTATTTACCTAATTACAGGTGTTGCCCCATTTTCCACTTATGGTCCTGACTTAAATATATTAAAAAAATTTTAAAGCCTATGGTAATATTTACTGGCAGGCCTTTATTTTAAGCTTAATCCTTGGGGGCTGTCTTTTCCTTTTAAGTTTTCATTTTTCTTGAATAACACGAGGCTGCTGTGTTCCTGAGGCTAGGGAGCGGGGAGACCACATCTTGCTTTTGAAAGAAACTTTCTGGGGCGCCTGGATGGCTCAGTCAGTTAAGAATAGGACTCTTGATTGCAGCTCAGGTCATAATCTCAGGGTCGTGGGATCGAGCTCGCATTGGGCTCCGTGCTGAGTGTGGAGACTGCCTGAGATTCTCTCTCCCTCTGCGCACCCCTCCCCCTTCCTTCACTCTCTCTCTTTCAAAAAAAAAAAAAAGACACTCTTTTGTGCAGGGAGAAGGGTTGGAGCACAAGGCAGGTACAGGTGTTAGAGAAGCTGATCTGGGGCTGGAATCCTGGCTCGACCTCTGCTTAGTGCTGTGATCTTGGACAAGTTACTGGATCCCTCTGGGCTCTGCTTTCCTCACCCGTAAAATGAGAATAATGAAATTTATGAAATTTAGATGCTGAGTTTGTATGAGGATTGGAAATGGTGTGTGGATTTCCTGTCGTTCTCCCAGCAGGTATTATCGAGAATCTACTCTGTGCCCGGCTCTGTGCTAGGTTTTGGGTAAGATGGAGAGCGAGGATCTGTAATCTAAAGGGAGGGGGGTGGGATATAGTGTCTGTGCTCTTTGCTGTTGTAAGTACTGCGTTGGAAAATAAAGCAGATGAAGCATCATACCTTCACCTACGTGAAGTGAAGGTTACCTTCATCACACCTTCACCTACAACAGGGATAAATCTTGAGAACATGAGGCTAAGAGAAAGAAGCTCTGGCTTCTGGCAAAAGGTCACATAGTGTGGACTCTATTTTTATGAAATGTCCAGAATAGGCAAATCCATAGAGATGGAAAACAGATTTTGGTGTCCTAAGACACCGGAGAGATCAGTGGGACTCAGGTGAGGGGTAATGGGGAGTGACTTCTTAATGGGTACGAAGTTTCTTTTGATGACAAATATTTTGGATCTAGATAGGAGTGATGGTTGCACAATGTCGTGAAGGTACTAAATGCCGCTGACTTGTGCATGTTAAAATGGTAAATTTTGTTTTGGGAATTTTGCCTCAATAAAAAATGCAGGGGAGCAGGGTAAGGGATACTCTTTTATATAGAATGGCCTGGGGCCAGAGAAACAGTGATAAGATGCCATTGAAACAGAGACCCGGGGAATGTGAGAGGAGCCAAGCAAAGAGGTGGTAGGAACAGCCAGTGCAAAGGCCCTGAGGCAGGAATGAATGTCTGGGTGGTCTAAGAAGGTCACAGAGGATGGTGAGGCTGGACCACAGTCACCTAGATGAGAGTGGTAGGTGATGATGTCAGTGTGATAGGGTCCAGATTGTACACAACGTTGAAAGCATTCCGCTGAGATGGGGAGCCAGGGCTTTGAACGGAGGAGGGACGTGATCTGATTTGCATTTTAACCAAACTCCTCTGGCTGCGGTATAGAGCATATCCTGGAAAGAGCAAGGATGGAAGCTAGGGACTGGTTATGAGGCCGTGGCTTGTCTTGGGGGCGGGGGGGACATACAGATGGATGGGTGAGAGGAGAGGAGATGGCACGGGCATTCGTCCGAGAGAACCTATCCTTAGACAGCCAGCTCCGTGGGAACAAGACTACCCTGGAGCTTCAGTGGCTCCTTCCTCGGGTGTCCACAGGGTCATGCCGCTCTGGGGGTGCCTGCGTCTCTCGTGCAGCAGCCCAGGGGAGATCTACGGGCAGAGGGCTCGCTCCTGGACGGTCTGGTTCTGTTATTGATTTTTACACATTATTATTTTTTTTATCTGTCACCCATCTATCTACCCATTATCATCTATCTGTCCATTCATCCGCCTGCTTGTTCTCATTCAAACCCAACATATGTTTGTTGTGAAAAACTCAAACGGTAAGGAAATATGGTAAGGCAGAGGGGGCGCCTGGGTGGCTCAGTCAGTTGAGCGTCCAACTCTTGGTTTTGGCTTGTCATGGCTCAGGGTCATGAGATCGAGCCCCACGGCAGGGTCCGTGCTCAGCAGGGAGTCTGCTCAAGGATTCTCTCTCTCCCTCTCTTTCTGCCGCTCCCCCCACTTGCCCACTCTCTCTAAAATAAATAAATCTTAAAATAAAAAAATACTGTAATGTAGAAAGTGACACTGCACCCACCCAGAGTTAACTAGTTTCTGTTAAGGTTGGCATCTCTTCCACCAGATTTGTATGTCTGTGTAAATACACACACACACATACATATATGTGTGTGTGTGTGTGTGTGTGTATACACACATATATGTGTGTGTGTATATATACATATAAAATCAGGTCATGCTACATATATTTTATCATTTTTTTCACTTAACATCGTGTCTTAGACATCTTGGAACATAGGGGTCAACCTTATTCTTTTCACGCAAGATAATAAGGGACGCCTGGCTGACTTGGTCAATAGAGCCTGCGACTCTTAGTCTCAGGGTTGTGAGTCCGAGCCGTACGTTAGGTGTAGAGATCACTTAAAAATAAAATCTTAAAAAAAAAAAATAAAGCAAGATAATAACCTATGGCAGAATTTCTTAATCTTGACACTGTTGACATTTGGACTCCAGTAACACCCCCCCACCCATTGTGATGACCCAAAATGTCTCCAGACGTTGCCAAATGCCCACGGTTGAGAAAAACTGGTCTGGGACAGGAAAGGTACTTTATTTTGACCACTTCCCCATCAACTGCTGCCCGAGGTTGCAGAGACCGTGGCGGCTCATAAATCCTTGGGCACCTGCGGGAGGTTCTGTAGCATCGAGTCCTAGAACCATTGGGTCTGATGGTGAGTTTGAGCCATGTCTAGTATTTGTATGTAGAAAGGGCTTGGGGGCTGGCTCGGGGACTTTCCCTTTTTTTTTCTTTTAAGATCTTATTTATTTATTTTGTGAGAGAGAAAGAGGGAGCACAAGCAGGGGGAGCGGCAGGCAGAGGGAGAAGCAGGCTCCCCGCTGAGCAAGGAGCCCCAGGCAGGAGTCAATCCCAGGACGCTGGGATCATGACCTGAGCCAAAGGCAGTTGCTTAACAGACTGAGCCGCCCAGGCGTCCCTCGGGGACTTTTCTTGAAGGAGAATTTACGTGGCAAGGATGCCAAGGATTTAAAAAAAAATGTGTATTGTGTTTATTTATACTTGGGAGGGACTAAAGGGGGAACCTGGTGACTATGAGGGGGGCAGGAAGGCCACTAAAGCCCCCTAGTCACCTCTTTTTGGCACTGTGACTCAGTGGTACAAACATTTTAAATCTAACAGATACCTTAAATTACACCTTGAAAGAGCGACCCTTCAAATTTTGAGATTGCTTTTTCTGTGAGGAAAGTGTCATAGGGCTCAAAGTAGAAAAGTCTGAGATTATAAAATATAAGTTTTATGGGAAACAAAACTCCCACTGATACTATACAGACAAACCCTTGACTAACCTTCTGGTGTTTTTCCTGTCTTTTTCAAGCGCATCATTAAAAAAACATACAGCATCGCTTCTCGGCCTTTTGGCTAAGATCAAGTGTAAAAAAAATATATGGCAGTATGTTTTGTACTCCTTATTTTTCCTGCTGAAGTAGATGCTGTTTCTCATGTCATTAAAACCCTATTAAAGAATCCCATGTTACAAACATGAATCGTATGGGTGGGTGCGTTCCCTGAGTCCGTGCCCCATTCCCTTCCTGCAGACGGGTCACAAGGTGTGATTGGGGCCCTAGTCTTCCCGCCTTCTTGGATTTCCTCTGGAAGGTTGGGGTGCCTGTGGCACAGCCCTGGGGGCTGGGTGAGATGGGGATCATGGAGCCTTTGCCTGGAGCCTGGTTCTGCAGAAATGCACAGTACACACACTGGCATCGGTCGTCTGGACTTCTTGTTATCGATGTAATGAATTATACCCGAGGCATCTTGCAGAGCGTTTAAACACAGGCTTTTGGATTTGGGGGCGTTTGCGTCTGGTCCTCCCTTCCAGTAGTTTTCCAGAGTGTGGAAAGCTTCATGATGAATTTACATGAGAATGTTCTCTTTCGGTCCTCTGTTAACAATTTTTCCAGTTAGGCGAGGAGCAAGCTTCGGTTGTGGGATGGTCTGACAGCTGGAGAGGTTAAACCTCTCTTGCCCTTGCTAATCTCCCTGTTTTTAACCCAGACACCCCAAGGGGCTTACAGCCTTTAGGTAGGCAAGAGCATCTAACTAGACTTTAATGTTAGAAATTCACTCCCACTGGTTTTTGTTGTGTTTTTGCTTGGTTTGTTTTTCCACCAGTTTCTTCTATTTATGGTATAAGATTTTTGATTTTCTATTTATGGCAATGATAGAATTTATTTAAAAAAATTTTTTTTAGAATTTAATGTAATGTAATACCATTCAATATAATTAAATTATAATTTATTTATTTAATAATTGACTATTAAAAAATGAGGGGGTTTAAAGCAATAATCCCAAAGCTGCCACGGACCTGAGTTTGGGAAGCTCTCATGCTTTACCTTGTGAGGGTCTCCAAGGAACATTTTTTTAAGAAGTATTTTATTTTTATTTATTTGAGAGAGAGAGAGAGAGCGTGCACATACCAGTGGTGGGGAGGGGCAGAGGGAGAGGGAGAGAAAGAAGCGGACTCCCTAGTGAGCAGGGAGCCCCACGTAGGACTCGATCCCAGGACCCTGAGATCCTAACCCGAGCAGAAGGCTGACGCTTAACCGACGCTTAACCGACTGAGCCCCCCAGGCGCCACTACAAGTAGCTGGCCGCGGAAGGAGGTCAACTCTGGCTTACTGAGTGTCCACTGTATGCCTTCCATTTTACCCATTGGCTAAAATGATCTGTTGGGTGTCTTTTCATTCTCCCAGCAACCCTTAGAAGCAGGTACTATTACTATCCCTGTGTTGCCCTGAGCAAACACCTAGAAGGGATGAACTGATGAGTCTAAAGGCACAGAGCCGCTACATCCATGACCGAGCTGGTTAACTCCAAAGCTGGACCTTCACTGTGCCTCTGGCGGGAATTTGGAAGGATTCAGTAGTGGGTGGGTTTTCTATGTATGTGAATAATTAAAAGCCCACACTAAAAGGCAGTGGGTGGCATGGTTAGGCGGGATTTCCAAAGCTGTTGCAGGCATTATACCTTCTTGATTAGTAAGACAGCACTTGAAGATCAGGAAATCTTTCTGACCCCAAGTAGTGAATCTCTGATGGCGGGATCACCACCAAGGCACAAAGAGACTTACCTCTGAGTGGCAGCCTCTGCGTCTCCAGAAGGCAGGCTCAGACTGGAAGGGAAAGATGAAGACACCCTTGAAGGAGCATGGGCAAGAGACGTGGAGAAGGCAGGCAGGGAGACGCAGGTGGAGCCAACATTGAGTGCTTGTCCCTTGCCAAGCCCCTGCTGGGCGCCCTACATGGGCTTCCCCGTAACCCCCGTTTCCAGTGAGGACTGGGCTCAGAAACCTTAGGCAAGATCACCCAGCTCGAAAGTAGCAGAGTGGACACTCCAAAGAAAGCTCTGGATCGTTCCCAGGCACCTACTGCTTATCTGCATGGATCCTAAGGGGAGGTAGTCTAACACTGATGCGGAAGAGAAGCCAGAAGGTCGCACGGACTTTGGACTTTTCCATCTGAAAGTACTTCCCTGGCAACTTCAGGTTCCTTTTCTGTAAAAGGGGGCCAACGTCACCCCCCCCCAAAAGTTGCCAGGACGGGGATCACATGAATTGCCAAGCTGCACGTAGATGCAACTTACGACCCCTCCTGCCTCTAGCTTCTTGGCTTCCCTAGTGTTTATTGTCAAGTCTCTGGGAGGTCCTGCTCTAACTCAGTTTCCCCACTTCTTCCAGGACCCGCGGAGAACAAATGCCAGGAGCTCTTGTGCAAGTGTGACAAGGAGATTGCTTACTGCTTAGCCCAGACTAACTATGACTTAAAGTACTTATTCTACCCCCGGCTCTTATGTGAGAAGGACTCACCCCAGTGTGACTGACTAGCCTAACTTGGAACGTTCTTTCGCATAAGGAAATAAAACCTTTTTCACTCATCAACAGCTGCATTCAGTTCTTTGCAGGAGGGAACGGAGGCCAAGTATGAAAGCTGCAACCCATGTTTGCTTTCTCTCCCGGAACTCGGGGCTGAAGCTTGTGTGGCTTCCAGTTTAAGGTCAAAAGTCCCATGCTTATTTTATAAAACCACAACTATGCCTATGGCTGTATTGGGTTTGGTACCATTTTTGAGGTTCGCCCTTCATGAAGAGGGCTGAGCTTTGTGCTCTAACCTGCTCCTGACAGCGGGTGGGCCCACATGAACGAACGCCCACCATGTGCCTGGCCTTGTTCTGTGTTCCAGGGTGAGGCAGTAAACAAGACGCCCACTCCTGGGGCGCCTGGGGGGGCTCAGTCGGTTATGCGTCTGCCGTCGGCTCAGGTCATGATCCCAAGGGTCTTGGGATCGAGCCCCGGGTTGGGCTCCCTGCTCTGCAAGGAGCCTGCTTCTCCCTTTCCCTTTGCTCCTTCCTCCTGCTCGTGCTTTCTCTCTCTCTCTCAAATAAATAAAATCTTAAGGAAAAAAAAAAGATGCCCACTCCTGTGAAGTTCTAGTTTGGTAGTTACGAGCTTAAGAATTTTCCATCCCACTCCACCTAACGGTTAAATGTCCTGGTTACAGAAGTAGTATATACTCAACGCTTAAAAAGATAAAAGGAAAATAAAGACAAATATAAAGGAGGGAAAAAAAGAAATCACTCTAATTCCCACGATCCAGAATGACCACTTTTAGCATCTTTGTGTGCTATCATCAGAGTTTTCTGTGATATTTAAAAATGCAGTTGAGACCATAGCATAGGACTTCATTTTTTTTCCCCATGTCATTAAAAAAACCTTTGGAAACTTCATTTTAATTAACTGTATTGCCATTTTATAAGATTGCCTATTTTTGGGTACTGGTGATATTTCCAGTTTTTATCGATTATTGACTTGACGAGGATGCTGGCGAATAAATCTATGCCTCATCCCACCACCCTCCTTTTTATTGTTCCTTAACCCAGTGTCATGGCCGAGGGCAGGCCACCCCAAGATGGACCACTCTGGGATGAAGATTATTTTGAGCTGAAGGCAGCAGACACCCTGCAGGCTCAAGAGAATCTTTTGCCCCTCCTTTACCAAGAAAAATCTAAATTGGGGGCTGTTCTAGAATGAGGGTTATTACCAGAGATCAGTTTTATCTGAGTGGCCCATCTGCACGAGCAGGACAAGCAGCTCATTACCGAACCTCTTATCGCCCTGCGAATCGCATTCCTTCCCTCTGGTGGCCCACATCCCTACCTTAGCTCAGGATGACATTTGGCCTCGTTTTGCCCATCTTTGGCATAGCCACTGTCTTTTGTCAATTTGATTCTTAGTCCAGGTAGAAGGACCCTGAATGGGGACAGGAATTCTTGCTGACGCGACTTGCAGAAGTGCAATTTTTGCATCAAAGGGCCTGAATATTTTCCATCAACGCCCCCTTCTGAGGTACCCGAGCCCGCTATGATTGAGAGGGTCTGAGGGCGGAGAGAGGCAGCCAGTGGCCCTTCTCTCAATGTGCCTGGCCCCGCTCTGGCGATAAGAAGCCAGAGTCTGGCCCAGCCCATCTGCTCGAGGCCCAGGCTTTACCCTTCCTCCCTCCCAGCACACACGTGGGGATTACTTACTCATCCTTGAAGCAGGATGTGGGGAGGACGTGGGTCGCTGTGAGCCCACAGGGTGCAGGTGGGGGCGCTGGACTGGCAGTCTGGCCTGGGCCCAGCCCCACCGATGCCAACCAGCCTCCTTGTGCTCATCTGGAAAGGAGAACAGTGACTGTGCAAGGCACCGGGCCAGGGATGTGCAAATAGTGCATGGTGTCCCCAGACCCGCTGTGCTGTGACACAGGGACGGTCAGGCAGCCCTGGGGCCTCATGAGCAAGCGCAGGAAGAAGGAAAACACCCTCCCTCCTTTCGGGTTAGACACTGGAGGGTGGCTTGTTGGCGCCATGCTCTCATCAGGCTGGGGGACCTCAGCGTGACTAGCAGGCTGTAGGGGGCGATGCAGATTTTCGTCACATTTTCAAAGCAATTCTTTTTTTCTCTAGATAGCACTCTTATCTATATAAAAATCTTTATTTTGCTTTCAAGTGATTGCGTCACACTTTTGGATGCAAAGTTTGAGGGAAATCTTCCAAAGGTCCGAAGGATTAATGAAGGGTTCAGTCAAACAACACTGTGGGCGCAGCTTACCTCTGCAGGGCCGATCTCCCGATGGCTCCCGTCCACACCTGCTATCTTTACACTGGAAGGAAAGAAAAGGCCCTGCTTCATCTCATTCATATTTACAATTGCAGCACTTGGTGTAATTATACTTGCTCTTTTATACATCAGAACAGGACAGTAAGATCATACAGTGCGAGGTCAATGTATGAAACGTTTCCTTGAACAAAAGGATTATCCCGGATATTAAATTCCTGAAAACAAAACAAACCAACCCCACAACAATCATTTTAAGTAGCACTGAGGCAGCTCAGCCCGACGTGAATTACTCTCCATTATCGCCTGACATCCTACTCAATCCCCAGCCCCGAGTCAGGATCCAAACTCGCAGCGATTATCCGTGGAAAACCTGACGACATTGTGACCACCAGTCTAGTCTCAAACAGAATCCTTTCAGATGCTTAACTCTGACAAACCTTCTAGCAACTCTTCCATAATACAGAATCGTCCATCAGATTTGGGCTTCTCCTCTGTATTTTTTATGTGCAACTGTCTATGCCTATGACAAAATCTTCTCCCGGTTTTCCTAATTTTGCCTTAGAGGACAGGCCTGGCCCCAACAAGCCGGGTCTCGGGCTCAGCCTTGGGCTGCAACTTGCGCTGGGAGCCTTTGTCCAGCGGGACCACTGACATGGCAGCCTTCTGCCGTTGCCACACTGCATCCTCTGGGGAGGGTCCTTGAGAGCCGAGGTGGACTGGGCCTCCCACGTCCCTGTGAGGGTGGCAGATGGCTGGGAGATGCTGTCGCTGTGTCGGCCGAGCTCTGGGCTGTCAGTCCCTGCTGCCATGATGCCACGGGCAGAGGGAGAGAGGACCTGGTAGGAGCCTCTGACAGACAAAGCAGCACCTTGTTCACGAGGCGTAGAAATAAGAAGTCTGCTCCCCGCCCCCCGCCCTCCCACTCAAGCATCAATGCTCCGATGTCAAGGAGGCTGGAAGAGTCCCTCAGGGCCTGGGCAGTGCCAGTCACAACACCTGGGTTTCCAGCCGTCGGACTTCCTTGACCACGAGATCAATGTTAATAATTGGGTTGAAGTACAGGGCCCAGTAAAATAAACAGTTGCAAACAAACTGAGGAATGAGGGGCCAGAACATGGCCACAAAAAGCCCCTGTGTTGATACTTTCCAAAAATGGTTCCACATCCTCTGAGGCACGGTCCTGTGAAAAGAAGAGAAGCATCTGAGAGGTGGAATCGTGACGCTGTTTGTAACGATGGCACCAAAGCGCCAGGCCCCGGGCCTCCTCCCAGCGAGGAGCCTGGCTGTCGGGGCTGCAGACAGCTTGCTTCCCGGCCCTGCCGCCCGAGGCGCGCCTCTGCCTGACCGACTGTCCTCAGCTTCCAGGATGCGGCCTGCGGCCTGTGCCCGGCCTTGGTCCCCACACCGGGGGAGGACCCCCACCCCTGTCCCCAGGACAGCCCCGCCTGCTTCGTCACTGGGTCGCACTTGAACATATTTAATATCCGTATTTTCTCAGTGAGGCTGTAGGCCTTCGGAGGCCAGACTGTCTATCTTCTTTACCAAAACCTCCGCAGCGCCCAGCAGAGAGCTGGGAGCGGGAGGGGGGGCTCAATTAACTGTGAGCCTGAATAAATCAAAAGGAGATTCCTGTCAGGGTTTTGGAACTATTTAGAGGGCTGTTACTGACTGATGAGGCCAAGAACTCTTTGCATCATGGGATGTTTAAGGCTTCAATGCTGTGGGGAAAGACGTGTTCTCTCCCCAGCAGGGCTGCTAAGCTGCTCCGATCCGTGCCCGGAGCGACTGCTGGCCCCCAGGGAGAGAGCGGCCTGACGGTGAACAACAGAGAGAGAGCAGGGCTGTGGGAAGGAGAGGGTCAGCCCTGACAACAGCGTTTAGGTCTCTGGGTCCAGCCATGCAGGAAGCCTTGGTGGGGCATTTCTCTTTTTGGGAAAGCCAATTCGGGCTGGTTTCTATCACATGTAACCAAGAGTCCTGACTCTGAACGGCTAGCCCAACGCTCTCATTTCTTGAATTAACCCCGAGGAGTGACTACTGTCCTGATCAGTGGCAGAGCAGGATTGGAACTCATGCCCACGAATTCCTCATCACATCTTTTTATGCTCTACCACAGTGCCTTTCCATAAAGTACGCTCTTCTTCTCACTTACGTACTCCTTACTACGATCCTTCATGCACACCCCCCCCTCCCCGCACCAGAAGTACATGGTATGTTATCACATGGGGATAAGACACATGGAGACACTCCTGAATAGTGAGCACCACGAAAACTTCCCCGCTCTCAAACATGAGGACAGTTTCCTAGTCGCTGCTTAAGCAGTGTTTCTAAACCAGGGCCCACGGAGTGTTTTCACGTTTACCTACTACTTCAAAGAGGACCCTTCCACCCCCCTTGGTAAAGGCCTCTCTCAGTGCCTGCTGTTCCAGCCACCTCCAATGTAAAAACACACTTACTTCAGTTCACTTCTTGACCAGATCCTCCAAAAGGAGAATAATTCCAGAACCGAGAGTAACATAGCATTGACGATGAGAAACCGTGATGTCCAGTAATGGACCTCCAGCCAGTCCCAAGCAAATTCGGCAATCAGCTGGTACGGAAGGAAGGAGTACTTGACAAGGAATTCTCTCCACTGTTTCCATGTGGGGTCTCTAAGATCCTTTAAAATAACATAAAGATAAGCACAAGTGGACACAAAAAATTGTGAGGATTGACTTTTACAGAAAACTTTACATTTATTAAAACACCCACATAATCCAACAACATAACATGAAATTTCCCTCCATCAGCTCACCTTATAATAACTAATCTTATACTGGATAAATGTAAAAATAAATAAATTAAATAATAAATAAAATAAATAAATAAAACCAAAGAAGCTGAACAGAGACGCTTCTTATGTAATGGGAGAAACACAGAAGTAAAAATCTAAGCATGAGTTACAAATAATGAGGTTGCAATGAATTGAAATTAAACAGTTTTTAAATTTCTTCTTCATTGCATGGGTAACTCAGACAATTTTCTAAATTCAACATCTTAGCTGCATTGGAATGATAACAGATCATGGGCAAATTAAACATACACCTTGAAAAAGTAATTTTGGGGAAAATAAAAAACTCTAACTACAGATATGAGCAAATAACCAGAGTATTTAAACAACTCATGGAGGCATCCAGAAGGCTCACGGAAGCTCAGCAGGGCTGTGTAGAGTGGAGCAGATACTAAGTATTGCAAGAAAAAAGTGAGCCTGCTGAGTGGGCAGGGGTTGTTGGGGCTTGTCAAAATGGAACCGTAGGGAGGTCTCAGGGCTCCCAGTCCAGTGAGGACAGGTAACAGCAGGAAACTGGGTAATTAGATAAACACTAAGCATAAGGGCTCATCGGCAGGCTTTAAACTACATCCAAGGCTCAAGTCAGTTAGGGAAACACTCGACAAATATTTTAAAAAGAGTCTTTGGAGATTTAGGAATTCTGTTTCAATATTTATGGGTATGGATCATATATGACGATTGCTATAACCACGTGGCTTTTGATTTAAACAGAGCAGAGGGACTGCCCCAAGAGCAGCAATGTGAAGGACATTACCTGAACTGACCAACCAGACACACAGAAATCACTAAGTGGGACCCACCAACCATTCTGGAGGACTCCAAGGATCAAACTGCAGACACAAAAGCCAAGGTGGGTGACAATCCTTGCCAGGGGCCTGTGGTCGGCTGCTGTGCCAACTCCCATCACTGAGGTGGATGAGGCTTACTTTCCTGAGGCCACTGGGATGAATGCTAACACTGCCCTGCGGTGGGACAAACCATCATCCTTTGGGGGATCCTCTTAACAGACGGATGAGGACTAAGATGGAAGGTCCGTAGACCTAACCCTCGGGCAATCCAGACGTAGGCTATCTTCTTTTAGAACAAAAGCAATGCTGTTTTTTCCCCCCCTAAATATTTCAGGTCCAGAGGGTAGCCCCTCTCGCTGTGTGTAATGTAGGAAATAAAACCAGCTTCTGGAAGTGGGGAGGGTCTGCTCTATGTTCTCTTACAGGGTTTCTCCTTGCAAGAAACAAACGAAGTCCCATCTCCAATTCCAGAGCACGCTGAGGAGTGGCAGAATAATTCCATTCAGGGCACTCTGCAGACCTACCAGAAGCCTGGTGATGATGTCCTCCCCGGAACTGTCTTCTTGCAGAGGGCAAATGGTGTGGATGAAGGGCAGGAACGTGTCCGTGTAGTCAAATAGATAAAGGTACAGCAGACCGAGTCGCGGGGAGCTCTTGAGGGCATACAGCAGGAACAGGGACCTGCCTGGGTTCACAGCCTGCAGAGGACAAGGTGGGCACGGGGCCCCGTTACAACCGGGGCGGCCAGCTCCCCACCCGTGCTCCTTCCACAGTCTCATGCCCTTTGCCTCAGCCTTTTTTGTGTGGTTTGCACAAACAATGAATGAATGAATGAATGGCAAGAAGAGTCCCAAGTGATCAATAAGTTGGTCTACATTTAATAAATACCCAGTCTTTCTCCATGGCTTTTAGAGGAGGGGTTGTGTGGAGCTGAGGTGCATACTCCAAGGCACTGATAGTAAAATCCAACCTTTCTGGAAAACAATTTTGTAAATTATATCAAAGAGCCTCAAAAATATTTAATTTAGGGGCACCTGGGTGGCTCAGTCGGTTAAGCATTTGACTCTTGATTCCGGCTCAGGTCATGATCTCGGGGTTGTGAGATCAAGCCCCAGTTGGGCTCCGCGCTGGGTGTGGAGTCTGCTTAACATTCTCTTCCTCTCTCTTTGCACCCCGCACCCCGCTCACACGCAAGCTCTCAAAAAAAAAAAAAAAAGAAAGAAAGAAAAGTCTAATCTAACCAATGTATTAGTGCGCACCACTTAAAATAGAAGTCAACAGAAATACAGAAGGTTTTAGGCACAAAATGTTTAGTGCAGCAGAGTGTATAACAGAGAAAGTGGAATCTGCGACTTAAACAGTGAAGTTATGGTAGATGTTTTAGCACAAAGTTCATACAGCCATTGAAAAATGAATATGGGCAATTTTGGGTAATGCTCATGGTACGGTGTTAGGTGAAACAAGATTCCAAGACATTTAGCAATCTGATCTCTCCGCTGTCGGCCCCTTAGCAGCCAGGCCTCCGTTGCATCCGTCCCTGGAGGAGCACCTGGCTCATAACAGATGTACGTGTTTGTGGAATGAATACATAAACAAAAGAACCATTCACACTATGCACAGAAAATTGTCTGGAAGAAAAGAGAGCAAAATGCAATGTGAACCGTGTTTGACTCTCAGGTGGCGCTGTGGGCGATTTATTTTCATTTTCATCACTGTGGCAAATTTTGCTATGAAGAATGTGTATTTATATTTTCCCTGATTATAAAACTAACTTCAGAGTGATTCAGTTTACTTGGATGCTCCTAAGTATCAAATAAAATGGGCAAAAGGTATGAATGGCTACTTCGCCAAAGAAGATATAATAAGGATGGCAAATAAGCACATAAAAAGATGCTCAATATCCTTAGTTCTTAGAGAAATCCAAGTTGGACCAGTGCATTAGCTCTGTGCACTCATTTGAATGGGGAGGGGTGGGGAGCAGGGCTTGACAAAGGGGCAGGAGGCAGCTTTGGAGAGAGAGGGATGGATATGTTCGTTTCCTTGATTATGGTGATGGTTTCACAGGTGTGTGCAATATGTCAAAACTTATCAAACTGATGAGCAGATAAAGGAGACGTGGTATATATACACAATGGAATATATTCAGCCATAAAAAAAGAATGGGAGCTTGCCATCTGCAACGACACGCATGGAGCTAGAGGGTACTATGCTAAATGAACTAAGTCAGAGAAGGACAAACACCATTATGATTTGACTCATATGTGGAAGTTAAGAAATAAAACAACCGAGGGTGGCCCAGTCAGTTAAGCAGCCAACTCTTGGTTTTGGCTCAGGTCATGATCTCAAGGTCATGAGATCGAGCCCCTGCACCGGGCTTCACGCTCAGCGGGGAGTCTGCTTGTGATTCTTCCTCTCTCTCCCTCTGCGCCCCCCCCCCACCTGGTGGTCTCTCTCTCTCTCACTCTCAATAAAAAAATTACGCAACGAGAGAATTACAGTATCACCATTTTGCAAGTAAAGAATCAATGATCATGGTGGCTGCTACCATCAGAAAGAAACAATTAGATATCATGAGCCTCTTGACTGAAGAATACGCCACCACCTATGAAGTAGTCTTGTTGAAATACCTACACCAGTGCAAGCTTCTAGATTTAACTACTGGCTTATGGGATATGCAGGAGACAGCATAGAGAGGCAATCAGCCAAATTCAAGATGTGGGAAAACTACAGCCAAAACTATCTGGTTTAATCAACAAATAAATGCAGGGTAACGAAAAGAGGGAGGGATAATCTGTACACTACAAGAGACTTGAGAGACACAATAACCAAATGTAGGCCCTGTTTGGAACAAATGAACTGGAAGAAAAAAAGATGTAGACCATTTAAATACTGACAAGTTATTTGATGTCACGGAGTTTAGTTTTGTTTTTAAATTTTTTAAAAAAGATTATATTTATTTATTTGGGAGACAGAGAGTGAGGGAGAGCATGAGTTGTGGGGGGTGGAGGGAGGAGGGGGAGAGGGAGAGGAAGAAGCAGACTCCCTGCTGAGCTGGGGGCCCCAGACATGGGACTTGATCCAGGACCCTGGGATGATGACCTGAGCTGAAGGCAGACGCGTAACCGACTGAGCCACGCAGGCGCCTCCCGCCCCCAGTTTTGTTTTTAAAAGCCTTTACTTTTTAGAGATTTACAATGAAATATTTACCTATGAAAAATAAGGTATCTTAGGTTTTCAAAAGTCGGGGGTGGGAGTAGGTGGGGGGATCACTGAAATAAACATGACTGCAAGCTGCTGTGGCTGGTAAGGGTACTTGGCAGTTCTGTACTGTCATCCTGCTTTTATGTATGTTTGAAATTTTCCATAGTAAATATCGCTGCAGCCTGCCCTAGGTGAGAAATAGACATGGGAGTAATTCGCCATTCAAAAATGTTTCCAAACCTATTTTTTTTTAATTATCCCTCTTTAAGGAGCCTTTTAAAAACTTTTTTTTTTCAAAATCCTGCCTCCCCATGAAATGTGAATACCACAGATATACTATACATCTGTTTATGTACTGTGGTCTTTTGGAGGGGGCCACAAATCACAAACTATCTAAGACTTTTTTTATTCTTTACCCCCCACCAACCAATCGCCTTGGGGCCAGTACTGTTCTTATTGAGTATGCAAGATCTAAAGGAGAAATGGTCCCAGAAATAAAGTCAGAGTATGGCCAGCCACATCAGGGTTAGTACGAGAGAAAGGGAGATGAGCAGGTGACCTGTTTGTGTCTGGGGTCAGTGTGAGTGCTGAACCAGTATGAGTGCTTGGTTACTTCTTATCAGAAAAGGAGGAAAAGCCACCACCCAGTAAGGTGGTTATGATGATAGCACTTCAACGGGGAGCTGTTTCTTTCATGTCTAATGAGAACAGGAATTGCACCTGGACACTAGGGCTGGAACAATCTTATCACATTGGCGAACTGTCAAATGGCCACCCTCGGGGAGGGGCTGGCAGCTTAGAAGATCTGAAAGAGCCAAGTGATAAGATTCTGCCTGGGTCCAGAATCGCATTCCCATTTGCTCTGGTTAATATTATGTCACTTTTATGTATTTTAAATAGAGGGTCAGTAATAATGCAAGAAACTATAAACCTTCTACCTAAGGACCTCCATGCCCATTCTTCAAAAGTTCTGAAAGGAGTGGTTTTAGTTTTAAAATACTATGTGTACACAGTCAACATAATGTTTTCTAAATGGCACAGAAATGTATTGACAAATAAAATTCTCCTTTCTGTCCAAGTCTCAATTCCTAGATGAAAACATGAACAGTTTGTATATCCTTCCACAAATATTCTCTGCATAGGCAAACAGATACATAGAAATATTTTCCAATGTGCTTTTCTGTATTTGCTGTTAACGGTGCGACTTGGGTACCCTTCCTGACTGGGACACCCAGAGTCACCATCTCCTACCTTCTTCTGTAATGGCTGCACATATGGCTGTGCCCTCCTTGTTTAACATGTCCTCATGGTGGGCGCTTCGCTGGTTTTCCATGTGCTGCTATTACCAACAATGCTGCGGTGAGTGTCTCCTTGAATGATGTTTGGGGACTCAGGGTTCAGTTCTCACTGTGACTCTATGAAGTCACTTACCGAGGAGGAGATGGGCACATGGGGCCCAGCTGCCTGCTGCTGGTCCACAGCCAGCGTTCCCTGGAAGAGCCCAGCGAGGAGTGCAGCCGCCCTGCCCTTGACCCCTAGACCAGGCTGCCTGTGCTCTAAGCGTAAAGAAGTGAAACTGCAGGTCACAGGGTGGGTGCAGTTTAAATTTTAATAGTTATTGATAAACTGCTCTCGACGGAGACTGCGCTAGATTTAGGATCCACAGAAGACATGAGTGTCTCTTTCCTTCGATTATGATACTCTTATGTTTGACAAGACCAGACAGGTGAAAATGATGCCCTCTGCTTATTTCAGTTTGCACTTCTTTAATTATGAGCGAGCATTCTTTCCCATGGACTCAGGGGTCATCTGTAATTCTTTTTCTCCATGCTGTCTTTTTTAGAATCTAAGTCGGTATATACTCCAGATATTTAATAATAAAACATATTAGCTTTATAGTACAGTATTTGCTAAATCTTATCTGTGGGGCAGGCACGGTAAATAATAATTTATCTTCAACTCATGAAGTTGGAGATGTGTATTTCCTGTGAGCTAGCAATCCCGTTCCTCAGTATATACCATCAAGCATAAAAACGTCCAAAGAATTTCCACGGCAAAAATGGAAAGAATCCCAGGTTCACTGACAGGATAAGGCCTCAACTAGCATATGCTCGAAAGAGAAAATGAATGAAGTAGGGCCAGAGAAGTAAAAGCTACTTGCAGAAGGACATACTCAGTTCATGCCCCTTCCGTGAAGGTTAGAGACTGTGAAACAACGCTCCTTGCGCCTGCATACGCACACCCGACACACGTAGGGAAACGGGCCCAGTAAGGACCCCCAGCTCAGCTGCAGGAGCACGGTACCTCTAGAGGGTAGGAAGCTGGGGGCTTGAGGGGTGTCTGTGATGTTTTCCTAAGCAGTGGGCACGCAGATGACAGAAAGGCTATTCTCTGTACTTTTCTTAATTAAAAAAAAAAAAATAAAGAGTTCACCTTATATTCCCAGAGATTTTGGGGGGGCTTCACACCTAGGGCTTTGACACGCTCCAGTTCCAGGAGGATGGCTCTTCTGTGGCTGCTGTTTTCTATGGTATATGGCGCCCTTGAAAATTCTTCCTCTGTCAGGGTTAAAAGCAACCTGTTGGGAAGGGGGAGCGGCAGGGGGAGATTGCTTTTGAGATTATGTACTGGAGGCAAACTCTTCACAGTCAGGCTTGCATCCTATCAGCACAAATGCTTTAGGCTTGAGTAAGGTAAGACACTTAGTATATGACACAACAGTAATAACAGCAAACCCCTGAATGCTTAGTGACTCTCTGAAAAGACCTCCACGAGTCATCACTGATCCATTTAACAATTCTGCCCAGTAGGTGGCATGATGGCCATTTTGTGGCTGAAAAAATGGCTTGGAGGAATAAAGCGGCTCAGCCAAGGCACAGTCTGGTCTCTTTTGCTCCTAATCTCTCATCTCCCAGCTATGCAGGCTGACCTCTCACATATTGCCCTATTTTTCAAAATGTGTATCTATGGGGAAAAAAATTGGAAAGAAATCCAATAAAACGTTATGGTTTTAAGAGTAGCTGTTTGGGGGTAGTAATTTAAGACAAATGATGGTAGCTCCCTCGTCTGATCCCTTTCATCGGAAAACACGACTGCACCTCAGCAGTCACTCATCGTTAACCACACCCCAGCGCAGCAGCCGCCAAGAGCCCCGCAGGCACACGACCTGGAGGTTGATGGAGGCTGATGTCCTTTCGTGGGGAATCTGGAAACATTTATCAAAGTTGGAAAGGTTTATGTGCTTTGACCCAGAAATTCCGGTTCTAGGAATCGATCTTCTGGAAGGAAGGCAATTACACAAAGATGTATTAGGTAGGTAGAGAAAAATTTTTTTTTAAATCACAATTGGGGAGAGGCGCTAATTCTTACAAAAAACAGATGATTCGAGTGGGAGGATTTGGTTTTCCTAAAGGAGAGTCAAGTGCTGGAAGCCCAGTTCCAGAGGGCAGTGAGTGGACGGCCGTCCAGGACAAGAGGATCGCGGCCGCTCTCAGCACTTCGTGGTGAGCTAAGTGCTATCCCTACACAGTCACTCTGGGGAAGGGAAGACTCCAGTAAAGATGGACATGCTCTGGAAGGGGGCAAGGGTGAGGGGATGTGCTGATGGACAGAGGCAGGCCTCCCCAGAGCCTGGCAATTGGATTTGGGAGTTCCCTGTATCAGGGCATTTGCTACAACGTTGCTTGGAATTGCCTGGGAAAAAGGAAACAACCCAGATTTGTTCTGGTAGAGATCAATTAAATAGACTCCGGTATATACACATACATGCATATATACATACATATATATAAACACAGGTCTGGTTGGTATAATTATATTTTCAGTTTAGACAAATAAATAACATTCCTTTATGTGTATCTCTGTATAAACATGGGAAAAAATATCTGGAAAGATGTCCAGAAAGATGACAACAGTGGTTTTCCCCAAAGAATAGAATTATGAGTGTATTTCACTTCCGATACCCTCTAGTTCTACATTATTATTTTTAAATAACTAGTCAATACCTTCTTCTTTTATAATCAAAAAGCAACACACAAAATGTCAATAACATAAAATGGTCTAGCTGCTTTGGAAAAACAATTTGGCAGCTCTTCAAAAACTTAAACAGAAGGAGTTATGACCCAGCAATTCCACTCCAGGAGAGTACCGAAAGGGCAGGTCTACACAGAAGCCTGTGCGCCGAGGATCACAGCGACACTGTTTGTAACAGCCCGCAAATGGAGCCAACCCAAGTGCCCAGCAACGGAAGGATGGATACATAAAATGCAGTTTCGGCACAAACTGGAATATTACTCAGCCCTAAAAATGCACGAAGCACGGACACCTGTGACAACTTGGATGAACCTTGAAAATATCCTACGAGGTGAAAAAGCCAGAACCAAAAGGTCACAAATACTGTCTGGTTCCATTTACACGAAATAAGTCTAAATAGGCAAATCCATCGAGATACCATGGAGAACGGTGGTCGCCGGGGGCGGGGGTGGGGGGTGGGGGAGTTATGAGGACTGCTGGCAAAAGAGTAAGAGCTTTCTTTTTAGGGTGATGGCTGTACCCATCTGTGCATATACCGAACACCATGGGCTGTATGCTTTAAACAGGTGAATTTTATAGTATGTGGATTGTATCTCAATAAAGCAGCTTAAAAAAATGTCAGAAGATCTTGCTTCTCACCTTCCATTCACTCTTTCCGCTAAAAACCTGTCTCTGTAGAGAGAGGCCCACGGGCCCAGCTGTTCCAGCCAGAGGACGACTTCTTCCGCTGTCCACTTGGCCACAGCCTTGTGGACCAGGAGGTCGTGCTCAGATTCCCTGCTGCTCCAGTGGTACACGAGCAGGACCACCTGGGGAAGAGGGAGAGCCCATAACACACAGAAAGGTCAGGGAGGCCGGCTTCTCCATCTCTGAGCGCGGGGCAGGGGAGGGAAGAGGCTGCGCTCGAAGGGAATGATGCCACGGTGGTAGGAGGAGGCAAAGAGAGCCGGGGGGCAGAACTCTCGGGGGGCCCCTCTCACTGCTGGGGGTGAGGCCACGAGGAAACAGAGACAGGAACAGGACTCAGCACAGATCATCTGGGGGCACTGCACCCTTGACCCCAACATCTTGGCTGACATAATGGACTTATCGTGTGCCTTTTTTGCTGGAAAATGTGTAACTTTTAAATTGTTGTAGCATGGAACTGAAAAGAAAATGGAGAGACTTTACTGTTAGTAAAGTGCTGTGCTCGAGGAGGGACCATCAAGGTAGACAAGGTCTTGAGTTCCAGTTCTAACACCCTCCGGTGTCAGTCTCCTCGCCTCTAAAATGGGAACAATAGGGGCATCTGGCTGGCTCAGTCAGTAAAGCATGCGACTCTTGATTTCGGGGTTGTGAGTTCAAGCCCCATGCTGGGCATGGAGCTTATGTTAAAAATAACTATAATAATAATAAAAAGAAATAAACAGATAAAATGAGAGTAATAATGGTGGCTACTGCAGAGGTTATGAAGACCATGAAATGGAACAAAGCTAACAATAACTGGAATCTGAATATGACGGTGACTACTTGAGTACGCGGCATCCCCGAAGAATAATGTGACCCAGCAGATCTTGATGCATGCAGTGAATCACTGCGCGAGGTATGCCATCGATTTCAACAGAACTGACTTCGGTGGAAACTGTGGGGGGCTGGGGGCGGAGAAACACAGTGATAAACTTACTGCCACACCAGTTAAAGCGGTGAGCACTCCGGAAAAGAATCCCCCGCCTCTCTGCGGATTCACTCGGCCTGTGTTCAGAGCTAAAGGAACCTGATCATTCCCATATTTCTGAAAGGCTGCAAGACTCTGGACTATGTCATTATTCTGCTGAATGTCTTCAAATCGCAGTCTAATGGCATCAGGAAATAATTTTTCAATGGCATCCCTATTGAGAAAAGAAAAAAAAATTTGCAAGACAGTTGTTTGCCTAAATCTTATAATATTTAGAGGCTAAAATCAAACTAACAGCCAATATTTAATAATATACAAGCACTTTAGAAGAATGAACAAGAAGGTTGGTAACAGCAAAAAATGAGAAACAACTTACATGTCCACGGTTAGAGAAACAGTCAAATAAAACATGGTCTATTCACACAATGGAATGCTACATGGTTTTAAAAATTAATTTACTGGGTATCACTTGTATCTAGGTGGATAAATTTAAGACATACATATCGTTGAATGAAAACAGTAAACTGTAGAACCATATAGATAGTACACCACTGATGTGAGGAAATATTTGCATTTCCTACTGGCACACATATGTATAAAAGTCTTTTTAAAAATCTGAAGGAAATCATAACTAAGTCATAACTGAAATGACTCTGGGGAAAAAGGAAGGAAGGAAGGAAGGCTGGCAAGATGGGGAAGGAGAGGTCAAAGGGGTCTTTATTTAACTGTATCAGTATTAACTGATTTTTTAAAAAGAATATAAACAATTGAAGGTATCTATGTTTTATGTTATTAAAAATTAATTCATAAAAAAGAAAACAAGGGGAGTTGAGTAGTAAGAGGAAGACCATTAGGTCCTACTATAGGGCTCCCCATTTTTATTTACATATAATCAGAGAATCTTCCTACAATTTAAGATCAACCTTCAGGTAAACCAGGCTGATAGGTGAGAGCAAAGTGTTTATAAATATATCTCATATGAAAAAGAGAATGTTAGGTTAATGTTTTCATGGAACTTTCTGGTACTCTGTTGGTATCAAGAAGGCAAGAGAAGGAAAGCAAGGATTTTTAGCCTCAAAGACCTCACAGATACATTATAAATATTATGGACAGAAGCAGAAGAGAACCTACCATCTGAAAGGTCTTGCCATTTGTTGTACGAGACTATGCATGAGAAGCTACCTCTATTGATATGAAAACTGGAACAGAGTTTAGTCAAAGATGACAAAAATGTGCATTGCATTGATTTGTACAGAATTGTACAGTTATACCACTTTCTCTATTGGACCTAGTGTGTCCTTGGTGGAAACAAATCAATAAAAAGTGTTATATGACAAAGGATTAGAAGCCATGGTCTGATACCCAGAATTTCTTTTTCTCCTTTATGAGAAACAATCACAAACAGATCACGGTCACCCGTGAGGAAGGGAGTTCTGGATCTGCAGTCTTTGAGCTCCCTGACTCACACACCAGCAGATCTAGAACGACCATGGTGGGGGGCGGCTCTGTGCGTCTGGCCCCCTTAAACATGGTCGCTCCCATGAAGAGAAAGCACACCGTGCAAGCCGTATGGGCCACCGATATGGACTGGGTGTTACCTGAGGAGAATGTTGACTTTGGGGAAACCTTCCCATTTTTCTCTGCATTCCGGACACTCTGTTTTCTTTGAAGAGGCCCACCATAAAGCTAGGCAGTGCCGGCAGAAGCTATGCCCACAGTTCAAGGTGGTGGGGTTAACCAGGATGTCGTAGCAGCAGTGGCAAGAAAATTCACTAACGGAAATCTGAGGGCTGGTGCTCTGGAGAGGGTCATCCTTCTCGTGGGTCACCGTGTTCACCTCGTTGTGCGGAGACTCCTCCATCTCTTAGCAAATTCTGGGATGCACAGGAACAGAAAGCTTCAGACTTAGAAAACTGTTGCAGAGCATCATTAAATCTAGAAAACAAAGACAACAGAACTAGGACAACTAGCTTAGCAGGTGTTTGAGATTACTGCCATTCTCTTAAAGCCGATTTTTAAATGTGACCAATATGATAATGTTTAAAAATTCACATTCCATAAACCAAACAAGCCTCGCTGAATTTCTTTCTGCTCTGTCATACTTCTGAAAATTTGGTGAAGCAAAACAATGTAGTGGAAAGTTCGATGGACTTGGGGGCGGTGGGAATTTCTAGATCCTTCTCTTTCACTAACTTACTTGGAAAATGTAATTCCTCTGGCCTCAGTTTTCCCAACTAAATTTCTCAAGTCCTTCCACGTGTATGATTAAAAAACAAAACAAAACAACAACAGCTTTTTGGGCCAGTAAAATGTCTGGAGTTGGCAATAACAGATGTACTTCATGTAAAGAAAGTCTTTTTTTAATCCAAAAAAATCTGCCTTCTCGTGAGGTAATTATTTCATAAACATGTGACTGCAGAGGCTCCCACAGGAACAGTACCAAAAAAGTGAGTGAACCCTTGTTTTCCGAAGTGCCCTGCGCCAGATCAACTCCCCTGGGGCTCAATCCACATCAATCCAAACACACGTCACACCCTCTGGATTTGGCCGATTTGGTGCCACAGGAACATGCTGATGTTGCTGATAAGCAAAGGGCAAAGGACCATACTCTCCTCGTTCCTATGTGGGTCTTAGGAGAGTGTTCTATGGAGAGGCAATATGGTGTAGAACACCAGGGAGTTAGAATCCTAGCTCTCTGATCACGTGCTCCGTGACTATGCATAAGTTACTTGAGCTCTCTGAGCCCTGTGTTCTCACCAGTGAAATGGCAGTTAACAGAAACCTCTTTGAAGGTAAAGTGGAAAGGATGGTATCTGGTGTAAACAGGGACTAAAGAAATGATTATTCACACTGCTCCTGGTATTACAACAGGGGAGGTGCTGGCGGGTAAGGCTTTCTCCACCTCGCTATTGTGAAGACAAAGGAAGTCAATCACTCTTCATCACCCACAGTGGTCATGCAGAGAGGGCTCGAATTTTCACACTTTCCAGTTACAGTGGTTAGGAAACTGGCTCTAGGGCTGGGCTGCCTGGGGTCTTACTCTAGCTCTGCCATTCACTAGCTGTGGGGATCGGACTTCTTGGAGACTCAGCTTCCTTGGGTTTAAGTGGGGGTGGTAACAGCATTTAGCCCCACTGGGAAGGTTTAAGAATTAAACATGAAAATGCAAATGAAATGCCTCATCCAGAGTCCAGCATGTGGTAAGTAAACCATATATGGTAGCAATTTACTTGCTTTTCAAATATAGTCATGAGAACTGTATTGCCTTTTACTTACTTTATTTATTTTTAAAGATTTATTTATTTATTTGAGATAGAGAGCATGTACATGCAAGTGCGAGTGAGAGGGAGAGTAGGGAGAGAGAGGAGGGCGTGAGGGGGAGAAACCCCAGCAGATTCCGCACTAAGAGTGGAGCCTGATGTGGAGCTGGATCTAAAGACCCTGAGATCATGACCTGAGCCGAAACCCAGAGCCAGATGCCCAAGTCACTGAGTCACCTGGAAGGCTGGAATTGTATCACCTTTTACAGAGTGATGTGTTATACTTCACAGAGCACTAGATTTTAAGCAAATCTGGGGGCACCTTGGTAGCTCAGTCAGTTGAGCAACTGACTCTTGGTTTTTGCTCAAGTCGTAATCTTAGCGGACCCAGCGAAAGCTGGTGCTCAGGGCAGAGTCTGCTTAGGATTCTCTCTCTCTCCCTCTACTCCTCCTCCCACTCTCTCTCTAAAATAAATAAAATAAATAAAATCTTAAAAAAAAAAGCAAATCTATAAACAAAGCTTAGAAGAAAATACAATGAAGTATGTGTAGTGGGTGGGGGTGTGTTGGGTGGGGGAGGGTTGTGATTCTTTTGGTTTTGGTTTTCTGTATTTATCAGGTTGCTCTTAATGAAAATCTGTGATGTTATAGTAATTGTAAAAACATATATGAAATTGTAACAAAAAAAACGTTATATTTCTTTTGGCCCAACACCGGCGGGGGATTTTCAACTCAAAGAATAAACAGAACTGAATTTCGAACTCAGTGTTAAAGTGGAATAGAGATTTCTCATTAGTACTAAAGAGATAATTAGGCAAAGATAAAAGATTTAATATAAGATAAAAAATTTTAAAATATAATAAATATGCTATTCACAATAATAAATAATAGCAAAGAGGCGAACAACCTTCTGTAGAGGCCCAAAGTGGTCTTTTTGGGGTGCCTGGCTGGCTCAGTTGGTGAAGCATGGGACTCTTGATCTTGGGGTTGTGAGTTTGAGCCCAATGCTGGGTGCAGAGGTTACTTAAAAATAAAATTAAAAAAAAAATAACAAAACCGTTCTTTTTGGAAGAGTTCAAATAAATGTTTTTAATGACAAACTAAATTTCTGATAATCATATTTATTATTTGTATTTTTAGGAACATTAAAAAAATTCCTAAGTGCTTTCCTTTGGGCTGTCTCTTCAAATTGCTATGGAAGTGGGAGATCTTACACAATTTTTTAGAAAAAGGAATCATTTTGATAAAGTCTTTATCTGGCTAATGCTGATTAAACAACTGCTATGAGAGCATTATCCCAGGAAATAATAACGAATCCACACTATTTATTTGCTTATTATTATTATTATTTAAAGACTATCTATTTATTTGAGAGAGAAAGATTGAGCGCCTGAGTGGGGGTACAGAGGGGGAGGGACAAGCAGACTCCTCGCCGAGCAAGGAGCCTGACATGGGGCTCGATTTCAGGACCCTGAGATCATGACCTGAGCCAAAGGCAGATGCTTAACCAACTGAGCCACCCAGGCCCCCCTGGTGCCTTACTGAGCATCTCCTATGAGCTGGGCATTGGGCAGGCCCTTTAGGTACATTTAGGATCTCATCTGGATTCAGGGTCAGAGGAAAGATCCTAAGGCTCCCAGTGAGGGCTGGGCAGGGGGTCAGAAAAGAGGGGCCTGACTTGGGCACTGCTGTCAGAGTCTTCATGGGGAGCAGTGAGTGACCCAGAGCTACAAGTCTGATACGGGGGTCTGATGTGCCTAGTTAATGACAGGTGGGCCAAAGGGAACACAGAAAGGTTTCTGGGGCAATCAGATCAGCAAAGCTGTGCTTAAGAATGATAAATCTCCTCAGGAAGGAGGGCCAGACTAGGATAACTTAGAAGTAAAATGTTTATCTCTTCTGGGACTAAGGTGACAAAAAATGAAAACAGCAAAGGAATGAAAGGTGATAAAGAAAGGGATCAATGTAGCTGAGAGACGTTAAGAAAATAATTTATGGGCTCTGGTGACTAGAGAGAAAGAATGATCAAAGATGCTGCCTAGGTGTCAGAGCTAGGGAAGAAGAAAGGTACTTGTGATAGAAACGGGTCACTGTGAGCACATGGGGCCAATCTTAGAAAGAAGTGGAATTTCAGAAATTCACTTCAGTGATGACAAGACTTCCAAGTAGAACTGTCTAGTAAGCAGCTGGAGACACAAAACTGTAGCTGGGAGTTAAGAATGAGGCCAAGCGTGTGCATTTCAGAGTAATTTGCAGAGAAATGACAATATGTATTGAAATTCATTTCTTACCAATTAGCCTTTTATTTACTCATTTTTTTTACTTTAAAAATTTTTTTTAAAAGATTTTATTTATTTATTTGACGGAGAGAGACGGAGAGAGACACAGCGAGAGAAGGAACACAAGCAGGGAGAAGGAAAGGGAAAAGCAGGCTTCCCGCGGAGCAGGGAGCCCGATGCGGGGCTCAATTCCAAGACCCTGAGATCATGACCTGAGCCGAAGGTAGACGCTTAACGACTGAGCCACCCAGGCGTCCCTCTTTTACTTATTTTTTAAAGATAAATTTATTTATCTAAGAGAGGGTGAGCAAGCAAGCATGAGTGGGGGGCCATGGCAGGGGGAGAGGCAGAAGCAGGCTCTTTGCTGAGCAGGGAGCCCAATGCAGGACTCGATCCCAGACCCCTGGGATCCTGACTTGAGCCGAAGACAGACAATTAACAGACTGAGCCACCCAGGCGCCCCAAGGCCCAAATTTTTATTCAGAAACTGTAGCTCTTCAGAATGACTCAGTCCCCAGAGGTTTGCTGTACTCTTCAATTCTGTGGTATTCAACCTGTCATTTTAAACTTGTCTCTGTTTGCAGTTTTGCAGACTTTTCCAAACTCAGGCATTCTTCCCCCTTAGTTTTGAACTAGGTAATTAACACTTGTCATTTCATATGACACTTAAACACAAACCAAAGTGTATCCCCGTGAACAGGGCACAGGGGGTAGACAGTGGAATGAATCTCCTCCCCCAGTCCTCTCTGGAGCCTTGGAGACAGGGAAAGAAGACAGTAGGCCACGGGGACATTCTAATGGTTACTTGTGAGGGAACTCGGAAAGACCCAGCAAAACCCAGGGCACCTGGGTGGCTCAGTTGTTAAGCACCTGCCTTCGGCTCAGGTCAGGATCCTGGGGTCATGAGCTCAAGTCCCGTGTCAGGCTCCCTGCTCAGCAGGAAACCTGCTTTTCCCTCTCCCACTCCCCCTGCTTGTGTTCCCTCTCTCTGTCAAATAAATAAATAAAATCTTTAAAAAAAAAAAAAGAGAGAGAGACAGCAAAACCCTCTCACAGCGTCTGCTATGGGCCGAGTTTACAGAGAACATCCATAAACATCCTCGAGAACACTGGCTTTCTCAAAGAGGCCTTTAATCATGGCCCGTGCAGAAGGGTGTGGTGACCCACAGCTTGGGACTTTAGTGTCTGAGCTACATTTTATCACTTAAGAGGTACTTTCTTCCTCTGCAGGTGCTGCTTTCCCTCATGGAAATAACCCAAAAGCAGACAGACAGAAATAGCGAAAGATCAAGTGACTTTGGTTAAGATGTGTACTCTTTCTCTGTTAGCTTTCGCATTTCAAATTTAGGGCAACCTGAAACTAGCAGCATTCCTAAGATGTAGTAATCAAAGCTTATGCAGTTTCTAGTTTGTAAAAGACAATCTTAAAACTAAGTTAGTGGCCACTTCAGCTTTTCAAAATATGACTTATAAATACATTTTAGATGCCATTGTGTGGTTCGTTTTCTCTCATGAGAAATAAGCTTTCAGAGCTGGTAGGGTAAGGACTTTTACCTTTTGGTTTTAAAAGGCCAATTGGTGAGGGGCGCCTGGGTGGCTCAGTCGGTTAAGTGTATGCCTTTGGCTCAGGTCAGGATCTGAGTCGGTCATGTGCTCTCTCTGTCTCTCTGTCAGTTGAATAAATAAATTTTAAAAAATTTTTGGGTCTTCAACTGACGTCTGCAGAGGCACGTCAAGAGGTGTGTGCATGCTCTCAAATTACATACCAGGCTTGTCTTTGTGCATAGGAGTGTGTAACATGGGACTTGCCTTAAGGAAATCTATAGTTTTTATTAGGTTCTCAAAGAAGATCAAAGCCCAAATAAGGTGAAAGACTACTGTTTAACCAGCAGAATACAGAAGTTGGGTTTTTTTTCATTTTTAAAGATTTTATTTCTTTGTGAGAGAGAAAGTGTGTGTGTGCGCACACCCATGCAGTGGGAAGAACAGAGGGGTAGGAAGAGGGAAAGGGAGAGAATCCGAAGCAGACTCCCTGCTGAGTGTGAAGCCCCACACAGGGCTCCAGCTCGTGACCCTGAATCGGAACCAACAGTCAGAGGTTTAACTGACTGAGCCACCCAGGAGCCCCAGGATAAAGATGTATATATATATTTTAAAGATTTTATTTATTTATTTGAGAGAGAGAGAGAGCACGAGCAGGGGGCAGAGGCAGAGGGAGAAGCAGACTCCCCACTGAGCAAGGAGTCCAATGTGGGGATCAATCCCAGGACCCTGAGATCATGACCTGAACTGAAGGCAGACGCTTAACTGACTGAGCCACCAGGCGTCCCATTAAAGATTTATTTTTTTAAAGAGAGAGAGGGAGGGAGGGAGAGAATACAAGCAGGAGTAGAGGGAGAGGGAGAGAATCTTAAGTAGGTTCCCTCCTGAGTGCAGAGCCTGAAGTGGGACTTGATCTCACAACCCTAAGATCATGGCCTGAGCTGAAATCAAGAGTTGGGACACTTAACCACCGACTGAGCCACCGAGGTGCCCCCAGGATAAAGACCTTTTAAATGTTCTACAGCCCTCTGCTTCCTAGCATGGTTCTCGTGAACCCAGGTGAGCCTTTCCAAGGTGAGGCAGTATTACTGCCATGAGCGCCCACCCTCTGTGTCCTGGGACACTCTCCACATGGGCAGCCACCACTCCACTGTGGTGATGTCTGGCCTTTGGACAGGTTTTCACATGATGTTGCTCTTTCTCCCTCTCTTTCCTTCCTCCTCCTCTCTCCCTTCTCTTGAATTTAGTGCCAGTGTTCAAAAAAATCTGATTTCACATAAAAATCCAGACTCCTGGCTTCTGCTGAAAAAAGGCAGAAGACCTGGCAAGACTGGGATGTCATAGGGAGCGCCAAGAATCAGCTTGAGCTGAGTAATTCAGCAGCTGCACCCTTAGATAGGGCATGTCCGCCCTGGTCTGCTGGTCCTCACCCACCTGTTTCCCTCATCTCTGTTTACTTCCTGACCTCAGGCATATTTGCGTGAATATCTGTATTTTCATGACCTCTCCCGTAGTTGATGCCTTCAGAGTCTATGGCAGTCTAAAGACTCCTGCTTTAATATTTTGGAGTTATTTACTCCCTGGTTCTAAGAAACAGTGTAATTTCCTTTTTCTGATAAGAGCTAACGTTTATTTGCACCATTTAACAATGATGTATACACCTTGGTTTTAAAATCAGAAGACAAGTTCTGAGTCCCACCTTCACTATTTATGAGCCATGAGATTGCAGGAAAATCAGTCATTCTAAGTCTCCCATTAGCATAT
Organism: Potos flavus; assembly: GCA_028534135.1. Lineage (NCBI taxonomy): Eukaryota > Metazoa > Chordata > Mammalia > Carnivora > Procyonidae > Potos > Potos flavus. The sequence continues at coordinate 23,231,804 of CM052890.1, forward strand.
GTAAGGAATGGGGTCACCACCGCGGACCTCACAAAGCTGTCATGAGCATTAAGGAGACACACGTAAGCACCACCACACAGGAAGTGTTCAGTAAATGTGGTCTCTTCTTTCACGTCCAGGCGTGTGACACTTCTCATATTGTGTCAGTGAGGAATCTCAAAAGTTGTCCTCGGGCTCATGCCGTATAATCCACAACTGGTTCTGACATCTCGCCAATGTAACTTTTAAAACCCCTGGAAAGATATTACTTCCTGAGGAAAATACCATCTCTAAAATTTCAGTGTCAAGAAATGGCAGTTTTAGAAAACATGAATATGTAAAATATGACATGAACAAACTGTATAGTTGACCTTTTCTGAAATGTCCATGGGCTTGGTCTCTTGGCACAACTGATAGGAAACAATGATTACAGTCAGATGACTTGGCCAATTCCAAGATCTCTATCATGGTAACCTTTTCTATGTTTCCCCAAAGAAATACCTAACCGACATGCTATAGTTATCTGAAAAATCAATGAAAGAAGAAACAGGGCTGGGATACAAACAATCTCCCAATTATTCTGGGTGATTAAAGGACCTGCAAGGAACTTGGCTACTGCTCCCATGGAAGTACAATTGTTTGATTTGGTCAAGTACTCGTCTGTGGATTCATCTAGAGCACCACTCTCTGGAAGGAAGTGATATCACGGGTGTCACCTGTTCAATTCCTTCGTCACCCCAACAGCAATTAACACAATAATTTGCACTGAATTGATCAGAAAGAATCCCATTAATTCTGAGTTTAAGTCGAGAATTTTTATACCTTAGCTTATAAAGATTTCACGTAATGATTGTTAACTCTTTAGAAGGTATAATCTTCAAACCGCTTTGTTCCATGGTAGATAATTACAGTTCTACCTCTTTATTCGACAAAACGTTCTAATGATAGTACATGCCTAACGTTTTAGGGATAATCCTTTGGAGGGCTAATTTATTGGGATTCCAGCCTGAAATATGATCTCAATCATTACTTAGCAAAGATGTCTCACTGCAAGAATACAAACATTCTGGCTTTATATGGGCCTTTAATTAGGCTATTTCCTTCTTTTCATTACATATTACGTGACAACAAAGAATAATGACAATCGCTAACATTAACTGAGTCCCTGTAATGTGAAAAGTAATCCTATGAGATAATTATTACTCTCATCTCCATTTTACATATGAGAAAATGGGAGGCCTCATTAATACAGGGCAGAGCCAAGTGCTGAGTCATGGTCTGAGTTAAAGCCTGACCTCAGAACATGACATTATTCCAACGAAGACATCAGTAATAGCTAATGGTTCAAAGGACTAATTTGCTCCTTTATGCTACTACTTTGAAGTTGAGAAGTCCAAAATGAAGGAAATAAACTAGGATATGACAACACTGCATTTTGGAACATAAACTCCAGCTTATGGCTGTTAGGATGAGCATGGGTTTCCATGCGATAAATAAGCAGGAACAGTCACAACAGAAACAGGGGTGAGAGGGGCGCCTGGCTTGCTCAGTCAGAAGAGCATGTGACTCCCAATCTCAGGATCATGATTTCCAGCCCCATGCTGGGTGTACAGATCACTTAAAGAAATGAACAAACTTAAAAAAAATAAAAAGAAAGATATAGGGGTGCCTATTTTTGGCACCACAGGTCTACTTCTGGGGACACCACTATAAACACTGGTAGAACACTACACGCTTTTTTTTAAAAGATTATTTATTTAATTATTTGACAGAGAGAGAGAGAGAGAGAGAGAGAGACAGCGAGAGAGGGAACACAAGTGGGGGGAGTGGGAGAGGGGGAAGCAGGCTTCCCGCCGAGCAGGGTCCAATTGCAGGACCCTGGGATCATAACCCGAGCCGAAGGCAGATGCTTAACGACTAAACCACCCAGGCGCCTCTACTACGGACATTTTAATTAACTGTCCAAAGACTGTCTGCACACATCTAGTGACTATGAAATAAAAAGAAATGTGTCCAAATGTAAGCAAGGCAAGGGTCAGAGATGGCAATAAAAAGAGAATATTATATGCATTTCTTATAGGTGGCAGAAATTGACTTTCATTAATACAAGAGAAGCATTTCTGGGCTCTTACTATATCGACTCTTGCCCTAAAGATTTTCTTTTTGGAAGGAGTCAGAAATTACTAGGGGAAGGGTAGCTAGCTAGCTCACAGGAGATTGACTTGCTGCCTGGACTTTGAGGCCACATGATTTACTGCTCCTGAGTGGTGCTGGGCAAGAGAAGAACACACTAGACAGGTGTCCTGGCTCTCCGAGAGACTGTCCGCTTTCGTTTCTGTTACGTGGCATATACTCAACGATCTGTCCTGTATTAAATGCTGTAGAAGTCCAATAACATGTGATTAAAAAAAAAAAAAACAACTGGTTAGTAAGCATACTTCAATGATCAGTTTGAGCAGTCTTTCCCTCTCCAGTCAAATCCTGAGCTCCTTGAGATCAGGTATCAAGCTACAGAATTCTATCATAGTTCCTGAAGTAGCTGGCACAAAGATGGGTTCTGGATATTTGTAGATGAAAATCAAATCAACATGTATCTGACTCCCTATGGTAGTAATTGCTTTAGAACTTCTGACAGAAACACCCGGAAGTTTGGTAAACCTGAACAAGGGTATCTGAGAGAGAGGCCCAGGAACGTATATTTTAAACAAGCCCCTTAGGAGAATCTTAGGCACACAGAAGTTTGGGGACTAGAGAGTTGTTACATACTAATAAATAAAGGTATATGCCAAAATATACATTTCAGACAAGGTATGGGTAAGGTGTGAGCAAAATAAAGTTTAAATAACACTTTCAATCTCATTCCTTCTTTTCTCTGATCTCTCCTCTGTCCAGTGCCTGAATCAAAACTCAAGCTCATAGTTCTAAGCTTGTCATTTAAGAATCTTTATGGCCTGCCAACAAACCAACGCAACTTTTTAATGACCTTTTTTTCCCCCTTAAAGCAGGCTCCATGCCCATGGTGGGGCTTGGACTCATGACCCTGAGATCAAGAGTCCCATGCTCTGTGGACTGAGCCAGCCAGGAGACCAAACACAACTTTTTAATAAGAGCACAAAGTCTGGAGCCAGAATGACTGGTTTCAAATTCCAGCTCCACAATTCACAGTGTTACCTCGGGCAAGTCACTTAATTTCTGTGCCTGTTTCCTCATCTGTAAAATGGGGATATTAATATTACATTACTGAAAGGGGGGTTGATAGGATTAAATGGATATATACACCGAACTCAGAATAGTGCCCAGAAAAAAAGTGCAACATAAAGGTTAGCTATTACTATTATGATGATTATCTCCTACTACTCATCTAGTAACAGACGACACTTTGGTCCCATTGCTTAATTCCTGCTCCTTGGGCATTTTTCTGTATCACACTGTTCCCATCATCTGTAATGCAGGTAGGTGGAAATCACTATGTCGAAAAGTGTTCAAATGACAAGATCCAAATCCCCTGACACTTGAAAGTCTTTAGTGAGTAATTCCCCTCACACTCAAATTAATCTTTTCTGCCTCTGTGCATTAATATAACATTTATTTGTGTTCACCTCTCAGACTGTAATTTCCACGGAGAGGCTTGTATACTTAAAACGGTGTGTTCTTAGGAATAGAGAGATGTGGGTTCCAAACAGGTCACATTTTTTCTTCCTGAGCCTCCTATTTCCCATTCAGAAGTTCAAGATAACAGTATCTACTTTGAAGGAGGTTTAAATGACAAACTCTGTCCATCGGTACTCAAAAAGTCTACTGAATAATAAGACTTATTAATAGTTGCACTTACTGAGCGCCAGCTACGTTAGTAGTTCAGCGCCAAGCACTAGAGCACAGTCTTCCCAACGTGTTTATGGAGACAGGCAGGGAAACGAAGAACACATCAGACATCCAGACTGGCTGTTTACAAAACAGCCCTCACAAGAACAAACCAAACAACCTAAATAGGCACGTGCACTCCGCGCCGGCTCTGGGGTGTGCCCGGAGAGGAGAGTAAAGCTTCTTCCTATTGGCCTTCCCGAGGGTGACATCAAGACCACCCTCCAAAGGACCGACCAATGGGCTTTAACGGGGAGGACCCAACGGCGACAGCTGAGGGCATGACAGCGTCTGGGCTCTTTCTCCTCTCCACCAAAGTTGGAGGGCACCCGCCCTGGGCACTGACAGGGCCGCTTCTGCCCCGCCAAAGACCCTCAGTTAGACACAACCTGATTCCCATTTACCCCTTTTTAATTTTTTCTTTTAAAGAAAACTCCCTTTTGCACAAGTTTCCATGAGGAGCTGGGAGCACGGAATCACAAGAGCTGGGTTCTAGCCTAACCCCAGTGCGACTTTTGGGGTTTCACTGTCCCTTTTGTGCGTGTCCGTGACCCTATTTTATAACGGAAGCAATCATTCCGCTTTGGGGCAGGAACTGCCTCCCCCATCAGACCCGAAGTTCAGTCTATCAGGAGCCTGATCAATTCTCGACGCGCAGCCAGAGACTGCAGCAGGGGCTCCTGCGGGGTGGGCGTCCCTTCGTACCCCCTCCCGCTCCGCCCCTCCAAGGGGTATGGAAGCGATGCTCCCTCCCTCCCGCCCCGGGGAGGTCCTGCAGTCGCCGGCTCTGACCCTGACTCCCGAGGGGACGCAGGCGAGGCCCAGAGACCGGCCGTGCCGACGTGGTGCTCTCGTGAAGGGGCGGGGGAAGTTCGCCACCCGGGGGTCCGCGCCCCGTGGCCGGGACCGCGGCTGCTCAGGACCGGGGCCTGAGTGAGGAGCCCCGCGCACCATCTCCGACCCGTCCCCCACAGCCGTCTTCCACACGCCGCCCCGAAATCGAGCCCGGGCCTCCCCCCATGCCTTCCCCAGCCACGCTGGGGCTTACCACTCGGCTCCTTCCGGGCCCACCCGGCCGCCGCCTGGACCCCCGCGGAAGCAGACGAGAAGGCGGCCACTTCACTTCCGGAAGTAGCCGAGGACTGAGTGCGGAGAAGCGTGCCCCAGGCCTGCTACCATAGAGGAGAAACCGCACTCTTCTCCCGGCCCTCTCAACCCCGCGACCTCCCCGCTGCCTAGAGCGGCCACTCCCCGGCCGAGGACTTTGGCGCATGCGTGCCACCTCTGGTCCCCGCCCTTTACTCTCCAGGGACAGACCTAGAGCCCTAGAGTTACACCCTGAGGGTGAGGCCTGTGCCTGGGTTTGGCCGTCCCGGAAGGCTGTTTCTGTGTCTGGAGGAAACAGCTTTACCCAGAAATTCAATATTATAAGACCGCACTGTGGTCCCTATAATTTTTTTTTTTTTTTTTTTTTTTGCCTCCGTATCTAATGCAAAAAAATCCCAGGACCTTGGCTGAAGTTTCATTTGCAGTATTAAGAATCGGAATTAAAATGACTTCATCACTGTGTTTTTCTCCCAATGTCTTGGTCCGTTGAGAATTCATGCTGATTATCTGTTTTAAACCACTGGCCTGGAGGTTGATAAACTGATCTTTTGGGATGACATTTTCACCCCCGTACAGATCAAACTGGCAAAGAATTAAAAGACGGGCTTGTGCTAGTGCAGGGAGAGTGTGAACTCACTTTCTAGAGAATAATTTGGCACTATCAGCGTGTGTGTGTGTTTGGTAAAAGACACATAACATAAAATGTATCATTTTAGCCATTTTTTAAGTGTACAGTTCGGTGGCATTAAGTACGTTCACATGGTTTTGCAACTATCACCAGCATCCCTCTCCAGGACTTTTTCACCTTCCCAAACTGAAACTCCGTACCTGTTAAATGTTTAACACCAACCCATCCTCCCCACCCACCCCCCTTTTCCCTCTAGCCTCTGGTAACTACTTTATATTTTTGTGATTCTGACTACTCTAGGTACCTCATATGAGTGGAATCACACTTTGTCTTTTTGTGACTGGCTTATTTCGTTTAGCATGATATCCTCAAAGTTTATCTACCTTGTAGCATGTGTCAGAATTTCCTTCCTTTTCAAGGTTGAATAATATTCTATTTTAAGTATATATGACCTTTTGTTTACCTACTCATCTGTTGATGGGAGCTGGTTGCTTCCCCCCTTTGGTTATTATGAATAGTGCTACTAAGAACACCGGTGTGCAAATACCTATTCAAGCCTCTGCTTTCAACGTTTTTTGGTGTATGCCCAGAAATGGAATTGCTGCATTTTATGATAACTCTATTTTTAATATTTTAGGAATCTCCATACTCTTTTCCACAGTGGCCACACCATTTTGCCCTCCCACCAACGGCACGGAAGGATTTCAGCTTCTTAACTAACAGATGTGAAAGATTATCTCAGTATGGTTTTGATTTGCATTAGTGATGTTGAGCAAATTTTTGTGTGTTTATTGGTCATTTGTATACCTTCTGTGGGGAAATGTTTATACAAGTCCTTTGTTTATTTTTTAATCAGTTTTTTTGTCATTGAATTGTGGGAGTTCTTTATATATTAGTGATATTAATCCCTCATCAGATATATGATTTCTCCCATTCCATGGGTTGACTTTTTACTTTGTTGGTTTTTTTTTTAAAAGATTTCATTTATTTATTTGAGAGAGCGCTAGAGAGAGCACAAGCAGGGGGAAGGGGCAGAGGGAGAGGGAGAAGCAGGCTCCCTGCTGAGCAGGAAGCTTAATGCAGGACTCGATCCCAGGATCCCAGGATCATGATGGGAGCTGAAGGCAGCTGCTTAACGACTGAGCCATCCAGGCATCCTGTCTTTTTACTTTGTTGATAGAATCCTTTCATTCATAAATATTTTAAGTTTTGTTATAGTCCCATTCATCTATTTTTTTGTTGCTGTTGCCTGTGCTTTGGGTATCATATTTGAAAAAAATCATTGCCAAATCCAATATTATGAAGCTTTTGTCTTATGTTTTATGCTAATGGTCTTACACGTTCATGAACTCTTACATTTAGATGTTGGATCTATTTTGAGTTAATTTTTATATAGTATAAAGTAAGGATCCAACTTCATTCTTTGCATGTGGATATCCAGTGTTCCCAGTACTATTGTTGAAAAGACTATTCTTTTCCCATTGAATGATCTCTGCATACTTGCCGTAAATCATATGTCCATTTATGCAAAGGTTTATTTTGGGGGTCTCTATTTCTTTGGTTTCTAAGTCTTTCTTTATGCCAATACCACTGTTTTAATTACTATAGCTTTGTAGTAAGTTTCATTATTTATTTAAATTACTAAGATCTTATTTAAATTACCTAAAATTATTTCGGTTACTTAAATTTTAAATTTAAGTGGCCATATGTGTCTAGTATTTTCTGTATTGGACTTTTTTTTTTAAGATTTTACTTTATTTATTTAACAGAGACACAGTGAGAGAAGGAACACAAGCAAAGGGAGTGGGAGAGAGAGAAGCAGGCTTCCCATTGATCAGGGAGCCTGATGCTGGACTCGATCCTAGGACCCTGGGATCATGACCTGAGCCAAAGGCAGACATCTAATGACTGAGCCACCCAGGCACCCCTATGTATTAGACTTTTTAAGCTGAAACAAAAAAGTAGAGAAGATATTTCAAGTTTGAAGTTTGATTATCTATATTTTTCTCTTTCCCATTCCATCTGAACTCTAGAATTCACATTCACTCTCTGCTGTTCACACTAGGGATAGTGAACATAATTAGCTATATGTAAATTTCCATTGAATGAGGCAAAGGAAATGAACTTGTGGAGGGAATTGGTGGGGAAAATATGTCTAGACTCTTTTGTGTTCTTTAGAGTACTTAATACTTCCTTTTGGGGGAAAATGGTTATCCTTTTTTCCAAAGACAAACAGATTTTATACTCAATAAATCCCAAACTAAGAGGTGTGAATGCAGGGGAATTGTGACAAGTCAGAACTGTAATCATATCTTACACTTATTTATACAGTACTCCATAATTCACAGACAACAACCTTATTTAATGGATGAGAAAATTGAGGTTTAGGAAGGTTGAATACATTCCAGACCTAATCAATGGCAGATCTAGCCTTTGAAAGCAGGTCTTCTAATCAACTTCAGAGTCGGCTTTTGTGAAAGATGAAAGTGAATTCATTCACTCAACCTATGTTTATTGAGCATCTACTGTGCATCAACACCGTTGTAGTCTCTGAGGGTCAATGGTATACTCCCAACCAACCAAACCAGCAAGATCTCATCTATTTCGTTTGTCAGTCCCATTGGCTAGTGCGGTAGATAAAGGTCTCAGCTTTGCATGCTCTTCACCTTTCTTAAGTAACCCTCTTTCCTATTCTTCTTGGCCCGGTCCCCCTCCCCCCCCCCTTATTCTTATTGCAGCACCGGGCTCTTTGTCTTCATAGCGCTGATTGTGTTTCGAAGTGGCAAGTTTGATTCCTGCCTGACTTTCCCCTCTTACCCCAAGCTCCAACGGGGCAGGGACTTTGTCTCTTCTGTTCATCCCTGTATCCCCATCCGTTTCAGAGTGCCTGGCACATAATGTTGCCAGAGAATATTTGTTCACCAACTGGGTGTCAAGACATGAACATTTCCTTGGAAGTTACGGTCCCCGCGTCTGGCGCCGCCAGCGAGACCACATCCTGGGGATTCCCATAACCACGCCCCTCCTCTGTCCCTGGAAGGGGTGAAAGGAGCCCAGCCTGGCTCCGCCCCCGCCGCTGACGCAGACTCACGTGACGCGCGCCGGCGCGCGCTGTTTCCGGAAGTCGCCGCCGAGGTCTCCCCCGCTGCTGCCTCCGCTGCTGCTGCGGTCCCCGTGGAACTTTGCGAGTAGAACGGCTGAGGCGGGCCCGGGCGGGGCCGGGGTTCAGGCCACTCTGCAGAATGGAGATAATCAGGAGCAGTGCGTGTCCTCCGTGTACCTCCCCGAGCCCCACGACCCTCTCACCACGCTTGCTAGGCCCAGACCAGGGCCGATTTGCTTGGCGGGGCTTGGGGCTGAGGCAGCCCCTCAGCGGTTTGCTTCCCCTTAAGTCTGTGAGCTTTTGGGAGCCCTGTCCCTCTCTGTCCCGTGCACCCCTAGGGGCCTTGTCTTCCTGCCCGGGCATCCCCCAGGGCCGTGTGCTTCGTGTCCCGTGTGATTCTGTGGCCCGAGCACCCCCCGGGCTTGTCCTGGGGACCTGACCCCCTCCAACCGTGTGCCGATCAGGGACTTGATACTCTCCGTCTTGTTTATCCCTCTAGGACTTGTCCTCCTCTTGCCCGAGGTCTCAGGATCCCCCCAGCCCTTCTTTCCTCTCCCGTTAGGACCTCTTGGGCAGGAAGCCAGGCCACCGTTTCTGAGCTGCTTCTCGGTTTCTCTGCAGATTTTAAGAGTAATCTTCACAAAGTGTACCAGGCCATAGAGGAGGCCGACTTCTTCGCCATCGATGGGGAGTTTTCAGGTATCCCTCGCTTGCAAGCTGGGGGTTAGCAGTGCGTAGCTAAGGCTTCTCCTGACCCCCTGACCCCCTGCCTGCTGGCCGCTCCTCCCTGTTTATGGCCTTGGGCGTTGTAGGAGTCTCTGCGTTTCCTCTTAGACGTTTCAAAGGCGTGGAAGAGGTCCGGTGGGTTTGTGATTGTTGAGCTCTGAGGGTTACAGATCGAGATCATGGTATTTTGGTGCCTCTTAAAACTGTGACATGCACGTGGTAGGCTTAAGGTCAGACTTTTTTTGTGTGCATGGTAAAATATGCATAACATAAAATTTGCTATTTTAACCCTCTTGAAGTGGTTTTTATAGTTCAGTGGCATTAAGCACATTCACATCGTCTTCCATCCATCTCCAGAACTTTTTCATTCTCCCCGAACTGAAGCTCTATACCAACAGTAACTCTCCATTTTTCCCTTCCCACTGTCTCTGGCAGCTATTATTTCTGTCTCTATGAGTTTGACTATGCTAGGCACTTCCTATAAGTGGAAGACTGTTTTTCCTTTGCGATTGACTCAAGGGTCAGGCTCTTGCAGGTAAATGAAGGCATTTCTTTATGCATTAGTGGAAGTGTTCATTGCCTACGTCAGCATGGGTCTGTATGTGTGTGTAAAACTTTATCAATACTTAACGATTGCAAAGTTTTTTTTTCCTTTGGATAGAAAACTAATTTCTGAGTTGTTGAAGTCAGTATGAGCAATTGGTGTAGATATCCACTTTTGCTACCTGATTTTATGTGTCTAAAAAACTTCAACGCTTTTTGAAGGAATCCATGCTCCGGTAAATATGATAATTACCTTTAAGCATGAGGTTTCTAGTTGGAGTCATTTCCCTGGGAAGCTTAGTTTTCACCAGAAATAATTTTGGTCATTGACCTTGAAAATTCCTTTGTTAAATACTACTCCAAACTTTAGATCAAGACTGGTACTCTAACAATAATATACTTCAGGATTCCTAGATCGTCTGATTATGCATTAATCCTTTTGAAAGCAACAAAACTTATTTATTCATAGAGATTACTTTCTTAAATCATTATTGTGGTTTGAAGCCTGTTTTAGACACTAGCACTGCCTATTACCAAATTAAAGCATTCACATCTCTAAATTCATTATTACAGTGTTTAGCTTGGTGCCAGTGAAATTCTCATTTTGAAAAAGTGAAGTAGGGAGCACTTCCAATTAATCCTAATTCATAAGAATATGAAATTACGCACCATTGAATAGCTGACTGATGTTTTTACATGAGTGTTAGAAAAATGTGCATTTCTTAAAATTAGGAATCAGCGATGGACCTTCAGTCACCGCATTGACGAACGGTTTTGACACACCAGAAGAAAGGTATCAGAAGCTTAAAAAGGTAAGTGGATGTGCTCCAACATCTTTTTTTCCCCCACGTTGGTCTTCCTTACATTGAATTATAAAGAAATGTTATCATTAAACTTGCACATTAACTTCTCTGCCCCTGCTGTGAAATGATATTTTAGTGATGTTAAGAATGACAGCAAAAATAATTGTTTGCTGGAAAACATTTTGGGGAAAGTTTAGTATTTTCAGTGTTAATTTGATTTGTAGGGAATACAACGTGGTTCTTTTAATCATTTGGAAATAGGCCTAATATGATGCTCTGGTTGGTGGGTGCTTAATTGCGAAAAGTATTAAGAAATGTAAATAAATTAATAATACTTCTGATATGTAACGTGTAATCTTTTGTAATCAGAAGTATTCTGCTAAAAGTCAAATTGAGTAGTTAGAAAGCCCATCTGATTGAGAGTACTCTTGCTCACGTTGCATATACAACACTGATTTGACAGGTGTTTTGTTTCCCTTTTCCAGCATTCCATGGACTTTTTGCTGTTTCAGTTTGGCCTTTGCAGTTTTAAGTATGACCACACAGATTCAAAGTAGGTTGTTTTAATAAGCGGTGGATTTCTTTTTTCCTAGTGTAACGTAACCCACTAAGTCTCCTTTTGTCTTCTTTCCCACAGGTATATAACAAAGTCATTTAACTTCTATGTGTTCCCGAAACCCTTCAATAGAGCCTCGCCAGATGTCAAGTTTGTTTGTCAGGTTGGTAGCATAATTGATTTTCTGCTATGAAGTGCTGATGAGGCAACGCGGAAATGTGGCATCAGAATTCTTTTTAAAATTTGGTTCTGCCACTAACTTTGGGTTTTTAGCAGACTATTTCACCTCTCCGACTTTCAGTTTGAGGGTGGCAAATTAATGACACTGCTCTTTTCCTCTTTCCTTTAGAGTCGGGGGTAGAGCAAGAGACAGGCAGACGGAAACCAGAACCTGAGGTTTATTATTAAGCAAAGCCGACTTTTGGGAACATGGCTTTGTAATGTGGTTCTGTTTGGGATTTTTAATATTTTACCCCTGATTTGAGCCGATAGATCAGGTCCTTCAGGCTTCTTCCTACCCTGTTCTCTTCGTACTCATCTCCAAGGGTAGAGCTCTCTTTTCTAGAGGAACAGAGTATGTGTGTATCCTGTTTAAAAAGAGAGAACCCAGAAGGAGCTAAAGTCATATGCTCATTTCCGTTTCCCTCATTCCCCAGTGAAGAGAGTCTTCCTGAGGAGGAGAGGGCATACTTTATGAGCCAAGATAAGGATTCAGGGAGGTTGCCCTTTAGAACATCGCCTTTAGAGTTGTACCTCATTTGGTAGACCTCAGTAAGTATCAGTTTCCTCTTTCTGTTCTCTTAATAATCTGTTACAAAGGGTAAGGAGGATGTGAATAAGTGGTGTAGTATATGGATACGTGATTAGAGACAAGGGATGATCTTTTTTCCCTTATAATCTTGTGTCTTTGCCTCTCTCTCAGCAAAGTTAGTTCATTTGAGTCTTGCCATCCTTCCCTTCTTCATGTAAGTAGCGCGGTTAAGAAAGCCTGGAGGGTAGGCTACTGAGTGACTGAGTCATGCCAAATTCTTTCTGTAATAAGGCAAGTGAATTATGAGTTAATCCTATGTCTGGGACTGTAGAGGAAAGGTGAAGGTAATTTTGGTTTTGTAACCTGGTTTCTTAAATTAGCAAGCAAGCTTTTATTCTGCATTCAGTTAATAGCTATTTACCAATTATCTTAGTAGGGGATACTAATTAAACAGTATTTGTAGATTCTCACTGAGAAAGAAATAGGCTCCTTTTGGCAATTTGTGTGGATAAAGTTTTCCACTAATACCAGGAGAAGACAGAAATGTAAGTGGGTCCCATGACATTAGCTGGCCGTCAGTTGGGCAAAAGCAGACATTGGCAATGAGACACCTTAGGAATGATGCTTTGTTCTAAATACCAACACAAGTACAGATACTCCAGATATGCGCTGGAAGTGAATCAGAAGAACTCCGCGTCTCATACGAAGCTCTTCTGTGGCCACACCTGGAATACTTAGTGCAATCCTAGTTGCCACCACCCCTTACAAAACACAAAAAAAGATATGATAGATTTGAACAGGCCAGAGACTCATGTCTAAAATGGACAATGGGGGGGCTCCTGGATAGCTCAGTCGGTTAAATGTCTAACTCTTGATTTTGGCTCAGGTCATGATCTCAGGGTCATGAGATCGAGCCCCGAGTCAGGCTCCACACTCAGCGTCGAGTCTGCTTGTCCCTCTCCCTCTGCTTCCCACCCTCCCTCCCCCGCTTGCATACGTGTGTGCACACGTGCTCTCTCGCTCTCTCAAATAAATAAAAAAATACAATCTTAAAAAAATACAATAAAATGGACAGTGCGATAAACGTTACAATTTTTTTTAGTTTGGAAAAGCGAAGTCAGAGTAAAGGTTTAGACTTAGTATGTAAACTTGTGAATTGTATGAATAAGGTGAATGATATTATCTTTGAGTTTTTGTTTTGTTTTGTTCTCCATCCAAGGTGATTTCTGTTTTGTTTAAACTTCTAGAGCTGTTGGGACTTCTGGGTGGCTCAATAGGTTAAGCATCTGCCTTCGGCTCAGGTTGTGATCCCAGGGTCCTGGGATCAAGTCCCACATTGGGCTCCTTGCTCAGCAGGGAGCCTGCTTCTCCCTCTCCCTCTGCCTGCCGCTCCCCCTGCTTGTGCACACGGGCTCTCTCTCTGACAAATAAATAAGTAAAATCTTAAAAAAAATAAAATTCTAGGACTGCAGCAGATTTGCGTCTTACATGGAAGTTAGCTTCTAAAGTCAGAGAGTGCAGCAAAAATCACGTCTAGGCAAAAATCACTCTTGGAAAGCTCTTATCATCCTTAAAACAGGTAGGTTTGGGGAGTACAGCAATGTAATAGGCTCCTTGAAAAATTATTGTCTGTACACGCAGTGAGATGCTCTCATACTAGGCAAGATTCGGAAGAATGGGCAGACCAAGAACCACACACACTCCCAGGGAGTGTACCCATCCAGTGGGATGGGAGGTATTTACATTACTTAAAAAAATTTTTTTGAGTACAGTTGATAAATAATAGTACATTAATTTCAGGTGTACAACATAGTGATTCAGCATCTCTCTATGTCATGCTCTGCTCACAAGTGTAGCTACTACTTGTCACCATACAAGACTATTAAAATATTATTGATCATGTTCCCTATGCGGTACCTTTTGTTCCTAGGACTTCATCATTCCATGACTAGCAGCCTATACCTTCCACTCCCTTCACCTGTGTTGCCCATTCCCTTCCCTCTTTCCCCTCTGGCAACCATCAGTTTGTTCTCTGTATCTTAGGCATTTACATTGTTTTCATCTCTTTTTCTTCTCTCTTTTTTTCTCGCTGAGCATCAAATGTTGAATTCATTGAAGATAAATGATTGTGAAATATCAAAACATTGCTGCTATTTGTAGAGTAAATGAGTTTTTTTTATACCCTCTTCCCCGTGCCACCTCCTTCCCCATTTCACTCCTTTTTCTTAACGTTTTTTTTTAAAGATATTTATTTAAGAGAGAGTGTGAGTGAGAGAGAGAGAGCACAAGTGGGGAGGAGGGGCAGAGGGAGAGGGAGAAGCACACTCCTTGCTGATCAGGGAGCCTGACATGAGGCTCGATCCCAGGACCCTGAGATCATGACCTGAGCTGGAGGCAGATGCTTAACCGATTGAGCCACCTAGGCACCCCTCCTTTTTCCTAACTTTTATTTATTTGTATACATACACCGATTTCTGCCACTTACGATGGTCGCGTGTCCCAGTAAACCCATTGTACGTCAAACTGTAAGTCAAACTGTAAGTCATTTTAAGTCAAACTGCTTTTCATACGCCTGACTCACTGGACATCATAGAGTAGCCTACCCTATCTTAAACATGCTCAAAACACTTAAATTAGCCTGCTCTTGGGCAAAATTATCTAACACAAAGCCTATTTTGTAATATGATGTTAAAAATCTCATGTCATTTATTGAGCACCATATTGAAAGTGAAACACAGGATGGTTGTATGGCTGGCGTGCGTGGCTTACTCGGTCTGGAGCAGGCAACTCTTGATCTCGGGGTTGTGAGTTTGAGCCCCATGATGGGTTAAAAATGACATCTTTAAAAAGAAAAATAGGAATGGTTGTTCGGGTACAGGATGGTTGTAAGCACTTGTGTTTGCGTGGTTGACCGGGAGCTGCCACTGCCTGGAGTCCTGAGAGACTATTGTGCTCTATAGATCACGAGCCCAGAAAAGATCCAAAATCAAAATTTGAAGTATGGTTTCTACTGAATGCTTACTACTTTTGCACCACCGTGAAGTGGAAAAATCCTAAATTGAACCATTGTTAAGTTGGGGCCCATCTGTATCCATAGGTCTACACATGAATATCTAACTTGACTTTAAAAAAAAAATATATGGAATCCTGGTATTCATATTTTATGTAACATGTACTTTCCGCTCAACACCGTTTCTTCATATTTCACCGTGTGGATGTATGTAATTTATTTAATTGGAATTTAGAAGTTTTCCAAAGGTTCCTTTTCTTTTTTGGGAGAGCGAGAGAGCAGGAGAAAGGGCAGAGGGAGAGGGAGAGGGAATCCTAAGCAGACTCTGCACCTAGAATGGAGCCTGACACGCGGCTCGATCTCATGACCCTTGAGATCATGACCTGAGCTGAAACCAGGAGTCAGATGCTTAACCAACTGAGCTACCCAAGTGCCACAAAAGTTCCCTATTTTAAACAATGTTATAGTCAACGTTCATGTGAAGTGTGTCTTAGTGTATATGTAGGAGAGGGACTTGAACTTAAGACCCTGAGATCAAGAGTTGTATGCTCTCCTGACTGAGCCAGCCAGGTGCCACATATATGTAGGAATATTTTTATGGGATTTATTTATTTATTTTTAAAAGATTTTATTTATTTATTTGACAGAGAGAGAGATCACAAGCAGCAGAGAGGCAGGCAGGCGGGGGGTGGAGGAAGCAGGCTCCCTGCTGAGCAGAGAGCCTGATGCGGGGCTCGATCCCAGGACCCCGAGATCACGACCTGAGCCGAAGGCAGAGGCTTTAACCCACTGACCCACCCAGGTGCCCCTTTATGGGATTTAAAAAAAAATTTTTTTTTTAAGATTTTATTTATTTGACAGAGACCGTGAGAGAGGGAACACAATCAAGGGGAGCGGGAGAGGGAGAAGTGGGCCTCCCGCTGAGCAGGGAGCCTGATGCAGGGCTCGATCCCAGGATCCGAAGGCAGATGCTTAACCCACTAAGGCACCCAGGTGCCCTATAGGATTTTTTTTACAGATTTCCTAGAAAGGAAATTGCTGACTCACTGGGCATATGTATTTGAAATTTTGATAGCTGCCTGAAATTGTTCTCCCAAATAGCTGTGCTCACTTTCTAAATCCTGAAAATGTTACATTTGGGACAAATCGAAGATAATGGATATGAAGCCCAAATAGATTTTGTAGGTTCAAGGATTTTTTTAAATTATGGTAAGAAATACATAACAAAATCCACCATTTTAAGTAGTTTTTTAAAAACTACTTGAGAAAAACTCAATTTTTAAAAAATATTTAAAAACTATTTTATTTGAAAGAGAGAGAACGAGCAGCAGGAGGGAGGAGCAGGGGGAGAGGGAGGAGCAGGGGGAGAGGGAGAAGCAGACTCCCCTCTGAGCAGGGAGGCCCCCGTCTGGGGCTTGATCCTAGGACCCTGGGATCATGACGTGAGCCGAAGGCAGAGGCTTAACCGACTGAGCCCCATGGCTCCCTAAGGATAGTCTTTTTTACATCCTGCCATGTTTTAAAAAGAATTTGTGTTGGCTAATAAAGGTAAATATGGTATTTACCTTTTAGCACAACTCCTAAAGAATGAATAAAGGAAAAATTTGAAGAAAAAAATGAAGATGTGCTTAGTATGGTGCGATTAGAACACAGAATTTGTGCCAAAGAAGGTCTCCACTATTTGTCTCTGAGCCTCCTAGCAGCTAAGATGGGGGAAACACACACAGCTCTGTGCACAGGATCAGAACAAAGCCGGGTATCAGAACATGCCTCTATCATTACCATAAAGAAATCATCAATCTAGAAAGCCTTGTCTTCGGCTACATGTCTCAAGGGAATACTGTCACAGATGTCATGGGACTGGTACAGCGACCCTCATCTGGGCTGATGGGATCCTGTCAGAGTACAGTTCAGGGTACTTCCATTAGCAACCAGATCAAAATGACTCAGGTGTGTCACCCTCTCATGTTCTGACTTAAAACAAGAAATTAGAGTAGCTACGGTCATATTTCCTGCTCTTCAGTCACATCGAGTCAAGACCTTTGTGATTTGTCATTCGTGTGTACCATGTATGTAGTATTTTCTTAATGTTTTCATTTAAATGTCTGTATTTCGGCTTACTCTAGGTTTGAGATATATTTGTTTAATCAGTCTTGTTCCTGGCAACTTCTCTCTATTTTTGATCTTGGATGTAAAGACCAGCCAGTGATGATTGTAGGTTTTCACAGTCACCCTTAGGGTGGATGTTGATGTGTACGACTTGCCCATGTGAGCTTCTTTAAACTTGAACTGGTGGTTAGAGGCTTTCAGTACATTTTACTTCTTTTTATAGTTTCCTCCTTAGTGCAGTGATCAGGAGTTTTCTGCCTTTTGGGAGAATATGTGTTTACCCATTAGAATTTTCTTAAATATCATGCAACAAAGGTGTTTGTGTTATAAGCTCTACAGGACAAGAGCCTAGATAGTTTATATGAATGAATTATTTGGCAGCCTTGGAGTAGCCATCCTAATTTTCTGACCTTTGGCATGCCACTTCCTTGGCTGTCTGCCTTTGTTTCTGTGAGTTACCTCGCTGCTTCTGTTCACGTATCTGCCACCAACATCACCAAAATGTGTGTTCTGTTCCCTCTTGTTTCAGAGTTCAAGCATTGACTTTCTAGCAAGCCAAGGATTTGATTTTAATAAAGTTTTCCGCAATGGTAAGATTATATATGGCTTCTCCTTAGAGCTTGTAAATTTGGGTTTGGATGGGAATGATCTTTTTGTGCCTGCCCTCTGAGACAGAATTTCAGAGTCCTGGTATTCCATGTGCAGCCTTAGAATTAAAAAAAAAAAAACAACTCTTTTATTGTGCCTTGTAAAAAGCGTAGCCTTGTCTACCGTGAACTGAATGGGAAGAGTAGACGCTACTTCATTTCGCTCTAACGAGACCTCACGAACTCCTGATCTTACTGAATGGAGTTTATTCTCCCGCTGGTGTGACTTCGTGGCCCTAACAGGCCACCTGCGGGGAGCACTGCCGTTTTCTTGCAGGGAGACAGGCGGCAGAGGACTTGAAAAAGTAGCTGTATGCCAGTAATGCTCTTGTGAAAAGCTCCCTTTTTCCAAGTGATGCTTGTTTCATACTTGGAGATGGTTTCTTACGGGAGAAAGTCTGCGTAGACAGCACGGTCACAACGGCTAACTTCGTGGGGTGATAGGTGGGCGGACACCCCGAGGAAAGGGACTGCATCTCATTCATGTCAGATCCCCGGTGCATAGTGTGAGCCCTCGGCTGTGTCAGCGAAGTGACCCTAATAGTCATGAGTGAATATTCGGTGTTAAAGTCCCCACCAGAGTGCTTTTCCTTCCTTTATTTCTTGAAAAGTGTTTCGGAAAGCCTCTGGTTTTCCCCGCTGTTTTAAGCCCCTGCTGTTCTAAGGTCGGTGACTACTTTTAATTATTCTCACAAATTGTATTCTTTTCCACCATGAAGGCAGAATTATTGAGTGAGTTCAGAAGGGAGATTTTTCTCAACAAAAGTATTGGAATATAGACTCAAAAAATTCTCTTCCCCTCAGCAAGACCATCTTGCGAGCCCTTTGGAACCCATGCCATGGTGTTTTTTAATTGCCTCGGTGGTACGGCATCTTAATTTTTATCGATGATTTTTGATTTTTGGAAATACTGAAAAAAAAAAGTTTGGAGCCCAAACTGCTTAACATTGGGAGTGAACCAGCTGGGCACCACAATTTGAGTATTTTAAAAATTTTTTTCCTTTTGGCTCATACTTGACTCTGAAAGCTATTGTAACATACAAGTTCCAAGGGGCACCTGGGTGGCTCAGTCAGTTAAGCATCCCAGTCTTGATCTCAGCTCAGGCCTCAATCTTAGAGTCATGAGTTCAAGCCCCGCCCTGGGCCCCATTCTGGGTGTGGAGCCCACTTAAAAAAGTTAAATAAATAAAATTACAAACTGCAAATGTCGCTAGAGCACTATATTGGAATAAGTGTAGAAATCTTTTGAAGGAACTACTTTAATCAGCCTCTATGGATGTTTAGTTTCCAGCCTGATGGTTTTATTTCCACAAAAGGAGAGACACAACCAAATCGTTCTCCTTGTTTTATAGCCAGACCTTGTAATATTTTCGTCACAACCAAATCAGGACTCCCAGGACATTTATCATGACCAGACTCTCATCCCCACACTGTTGCTGGTACTTTCTCAATCTGATCTAGACCCTCCTTTCTCTTCTTTATCAGTTCTTCCCACTCGGCTCTGTTAATGCCGGACTCTTATTTCCTGACTGTCTTCTTGGAAGTGTCTTTCACTTCCTGGCCTGGAATGGAACTGGGTGATTCCTCTTTTGCTCCCCTGCCCCCTGCAGCCCTTTGGAACATGGATGGTTTTACCTTCATTGTTTTGTCTGTCCAGGCAGGTGTCTGTTGGTCTCCTTGTTCCCCCACGCTACTTGCCCGGGATTCCTTCTGCTCGGGAGCTCCTGTTGGCAGGGGTGTGGGGTGTGCCACCACTTCTGTCTCTCCTCTTTCTGCCCATTTCATGGGCGTGGCATTCAGGACAGCCTTGGCTTTGGCTTACTGTCTTCTCTCCACTCCTCCATCCCTCCTCCTTGTGGGCGACATCAGCATCCACAGGGACGCTCTGTCTTGTCTGTTTCTTGACCAGGTGCACAGCAGTCTTTGCTGGTCCGTCCTCCAGCCATCTCTATGCTCTCCCCATCATGGGTCTTAGCACCGCTAACTGTGCCCACCTCCAGCATTTCTCACGCTGACTGCACTACCTCTTGCCCTTCTTGCTTACTTCGTTTCGTTACACGTGATGTTAACCTGTTTTTTCCATTGCGGAAAACGACACACATCACTTACCGTCTTAACCATTTTAAGTATTCTGTTCAGTGATACTAAGGACGTTCATGTCATGCAGCTGTTGGCGTTAACAATGTTGATCACCTTTTTTATCAATTAATTGCAACTCCCGATGATTCTTGCATGGAACCATGAGTATTGCTGACAATCGTGATTTTCCAGTTCTGTTGTTGGGGAAAGTTGATTAGTGTCTCGTGACCTTTAATGCTTTCCATATTGTGATGATCCCTAAATAGAGATCTCAATACCTTTCTCCTGAATGTTAGGCTTCTATCTACCACCCTAAATTTATGTATACCCTTAGCTGATTTATACATCCAGGAGATAACTTTTGATTTTCACTCCTTGGACCCAAACTGGTCTTTACCCAGTGTTCCCCACCTCCATAAGTGGACCTGCAATCTACCCAGCTGCTTACACCTAATAGTCCAGGGTCGTTTTGATCTTGCCCTTCCCTTTATCCCTCCCTTACAGTCTATTAGCAGATTTTCTCTTTCCTGTCTCTCTAGTCATTCTCTTCGTCTCTGTAGTCTAAGCTGGGTCACAAACCATGACCCACTGCCTACTTCGTAAATAAGGTCTTATCATAAATAAAGCCATGTCCGTTCTTTTACCCTGTGTGTGTGGCTTTTTTCGTGTGGCAAGAGTAGAGTTGATCGGTTGTAACCGAGCTCCCCATGTGGCCCAGGAGCCTGAAACATTTCCTGTGTGTGCCCCCTTAAGAGAAAGTTTTCTGACCTCTGATGGAAGCAGTTATCTCTTGCCTGGTAGTTGCTTTCAACTGACTTCCCTACTTCAACCCTCACAGGAGTCGAAATGATCTCTTAGAAACGAGAAGCAGATAATGTAATTATCTTGCCTAAAACCTTCTAATGGCATTCAGTGGCATTCAGTTGCTCTTAGAAGAAAACAAATTCTCTTTTTTTAAAAAAGATTTTATTTATTTATTTTTGCGAGAGAGAGAGAGAGTAAAAGCAGGGGGAGGGGCAGAGGGCGAAGCAGACTCCCCGCTGAGCAGGGAGCCAGATGATGCGGGACTCCATCCCAGGACCCTGGGATCATGACCTGAGCCGAAGGCAGACGCTTAACCGACAGAACCACCCAGGCATCCAGAATAAAATAAATTCTTATCCTGGCCTGTACAGGCCTGGGCAATTCCCTCCATGCCGACGTTGTGCCATTCTGCACAACGTGTTCTGGTCACGCCAGCTTCCTTGCTGTTCTGGGAGCAGTCTGCACCATCCCGTCTTATGCGTGTTTATACTTGTTTCCTTGCCTGAAATACTTCCCCCCCTGGCTCTTCGCTGGCCGTAGTCATTCTTATTCTTGGGGTCTTCCCTCGCAGTGACCTTCTCTGATCATCTTGTCGAAAGTCTTCCCCGTCACCGCAGGGCAGGATGCGTCTCCTTTGTCCCCTGGAGACTCCTTTGTGCCCGATACCGCACCTGGCCCGGCGGAAGTGCCAACTAAGCGTTTGCTGGAAGAAGAATGAATGACGGGAGCGAATGAACAGACGGACGTATTTCAAAATCATTTGCTTTGTCTGTTGATTATTTGGGATATAGTTACATATGTTCAGTCTTTCCTCAGTGTTTTAGACTCACTGCTTTGTTCAAGAATTTTTGTAAAATTTTTATGTTTAGTTACCTCTGCTAATGCATTCTTTTTACAATCACACTTAGGAATTCCATATTTAAATCAGGAAGAAGAAAGACAGTTAAGAGAGCACTATGATGAAAAACGTCTGCAGTCCAATGGCGCAGGAATGCTGTCTTACGTATCTCCAAACACTTCCAAATGTCCCGTGACGATTCCCGAGGACCAGAAGAAGTTTATTGACCAAGTGGTGTAAGTCCCAGAACAAACCAAACGTGCATTATGTAAATGTATGCTGGGGCCGAACTGACAGCTGCATTTTTTTTTTTTTAATGATTTTATTTATTTATATGAGAGAGAGAGTGAGAGAGAGCACGAATAGTTGGGAGGTGCAGAGGGAGAGGGAGAAGCAGACTGTCCGCTGAGCAGGGAGCCCGATGTGGGGCTCAACCCCATGACCCCGGGATCATGACCCGAGCCATAGGCAGACGCCCAGCTGACCGAGCCACCCAGGCACCCCCTGACATGTGTAGTTTAAGCTTGAGTTGCACACACACCGCGCACGCAGGGGTGATAGGGTGAATGGCAGGATTTCATTGTGTCACACCTGAATTTGTGCAATCACAGCACATTGTAAAATAGAATTCTGTGTACTGAGACTTCCCACGTGTCTTGAGCAAGAGACTCTCAGCCAGAGGGCACACGTCCTGCATGAACTGGGGGCCCCATAAACACCGTCCAGCGTCCCTGAAGGCAGAGGAACGAAACAGGCCCATTCAGATATTTGCAACACATCCACGTTTTTGTTTTGTTTTGTTTTTTGAATGAAGTTTCTGACTCGCACACAGGCCACTGGAGGGGCGTTTGGTTTTCCTGAGTTTTCGGTATAACTGCTTTACTAGAAAAGTAAAAATTAATTAGTGACTTAATTTTACTTGAGTACAGTTGACGCACAATGTTACATGAGTTTCAGGTGCACCACGGTGATTTGACAGGTGTATACATTGTGCCATGTTCCCACGTGTGGCTCCCATCTGTCCCACTACTTCACTATTACAGGGCCGTTGATGGTTTTCCTAATGCTCTGCTTTCCATTCGCGTGACTTATTTCTTTTTTTTTGGTTTTATTTTTTTAAATTTAAGTTCAATTAACATATAATGTATTATTGGTTTCAGAAGTAGGGCTCAGTGATTCATCAGTCTTATATAACACCC
>CM052890.1:23254646-23333578 GCA_028534135.1 Potos flavus
AAGTATTTTTTAAAAAGATTTATTTAGTTTTAGAGAGAAAAAGGGAGAGAGAGGGAGAGAGAGAGCTCATGAGCAGGAGGGGCAGAGGGAGAGAGAATCTCAAGCAGACTTTGAGCTGAGCAGGGAGCCCCCCACGGCAGGGCTCAATCTCACCACGCTGAGACCACCACCTGTGCGAGACTAAGAGTTGGGTGCTTAACCAACTGCGCCCCCCCCAAGGCGACACTCAAAGTATTTTTATGTGGAGCCACATAAAACTTTTTTAGTGTAGCTAAAAATTAATAACCTGCTTGGGTAGAGTTACATTGTCCTATGTTCTTATAGTGAGACTGCTTTTGAATATGGTTATATTCTGTTGGTTTCTGACTTAAATCCTTAAAGATACTGATGGTGATTGTTTTCATTCTAATTCCGCAGAGAGAAAATAGAAGATTTATTACAAAGTGAAGAAGACAAGAACTTGGATTTAGAGCCATGTACTGGGTGAGTTGCCCTGAATGTTTTCATGTGTTCTTTTTTTGGAGAGATGGATGATTTTTGGCATGTGTTCCATTTTGGTCTTTGAAACAC
This sequence comes from Potos flavus, assembly GCA_028534135.1. Classification (NCBI taxonomy): domain Eukaryota; kingdom Metazoa; phylum Chordata; class Mammalia; order Carnivora; family Procyonidae; genus Potos; species Potos flavus. Next base: position 23,255,217 of record CM052890.1, read on the forward strand.
ACATTCATAGTCTTGTTATTATTTGTATGTTCCCAAGATATAAGCACTGACTTTAGCATTAACACAGCGGGGACAATGGTGTATTGAGACACTGAATGAACAGCTTGTCCTATCTTGGAGGGTTGAGAAAACCCTTGTGCCTCTTTGGCTTTAAGTTAAGCTCCGGAGTGGCATAATTACTTTAGCCTCGAAGGATGCTTAATACCTGAAGGCTTAAGGGGAAGAATTCACCGTCAGCCTACTTTTATCCTCCTAATTTCTCCCTGCAGTAAAAAACATTATTGTTCGAAAGAGGCAGTGACTCCAGCACCTTACTTCCCTTTTACTTTGTGACTAGCTTCACAAAAGTGTTTTAATGCATGTGTCTATCTTAAAGTCATTGGACAGCCACAGGAAGTGATACTGTGGTTGGACAAGAACTTTTACCTCTTGGATAAATGTGGTAATAATAATAATAAAGAAGATTCTGATGAAGACAAGTGATGAGGGATCATGCCACCTCTCGTAGCCCGCCTGTATTTTGTTGGCGTATTACCTGTCACTTCTCATGGAGTCACTTTTAAAAATTAAACGTCCTTCCCAACCGGTGCTTGATCGGCTAGGATTTTCTTTTAATGAGCCCAAATCAGTACCTTCTCTTTTCTTTTTATAGGTTCCAAAGAAAACTGATTTATCAGACTTTGAGCTGGAAGTAAGTGTTTATATTATGTGTAAGAGCTCTGTGAGGGACCCAGGATTGAAAACTGAATATAATCTCTTAGCTCTCTTTTCACTTTTGAGATTGTGCAGCTTCTGGTCATCCGACCATACCACATTCTTGGGCTCTGCTTTATTGTGCTTCTTTCCCCTATTTCTTCTTCTTTTTTTAAAAATATTTTATTGATTTGTTTGACAGAGAGGGTGAGAGAGCACAAGCAGGCAGAGAGGCAGAGGGAGAGGGAGAAGCAGGCTTCCCAGTGAGCAGGGAGCCCAATGCGGGGCTCGATTCCAGTGACCTGAGCCGAAGGCAGTCGCTTAACCAACTGAGCCACCCAGGCGCCCCTTCCCCCTACTTCTTAAATTCCTTGCGTACCCACTAGTTTTCTTTGCTATTGTTTCTTAGAAAGTGCTTTTAAGCTTTAAAAAAATTTTTTTTTGTCACTTTGGCCTTAAGTCCACTAAGTTCTGGATGTATAGTGTCATGTTCTTTGAAGGTATGTGATACAAATGGGGTTTTAAGATCTAGAAAATAGCCAGATGAATGCTCTTTCTAAAGAAGGGGTTGGACCATGGGTGGGTTTCAGGAGGTCTCTGGATCCCCTGAAGTCACATCCACGATTTTGTGCATGTGTTTTTCCAGAGGTATTTCCGTTGGTTTCTCTGTATTTTCTTTTCTTTTTTTTTTCTTTTGACAAGAGATAGCGTGTGTATGCGTGTGGGGGTGTCGCAGAGGGTCAGAGGGTGAAGGAGAGAATCTCAAGCAGACTCCATGCTGAGCATGGATCCCGACGCAGGACTTGATCTCATGACATTGAGATCATGACCTGAGCCAAAATCAAGAGTTGGACACTTAACTGACCGAGCCACCCAGGGACCCTCTCTCTGTATTTTTAGGTGGATCTCTAGCCCAAAGATGAACATCAGTGATGAGCAGTTGGATGTTTGTATTTCTTGTTGGGACTCTTGTTCTCCCATTAGAATCTATCAGTGATACGTACTTGGAATTTACTTTGAATAACACAAGAGAAGGGCCATTGTCCTCTGACTAGGCTCCTTTCCTGTCATGTTACCCTTGCAGAACTCACGTGGTTCCAGATTCCTCTCCTTGGCTCTTGCAAGCTACCATGCCAAACTATGGCAGAATTACTTTTCTCAAATCTTCTCTACATATGCCCCATAAAATGGCCTTCACAATTTCACTTAGGAAGTAAATGTTCTATGTGGAAGCAAAATCGAAATGAGCTGATTGCATTATGTGATGCATGACATCTCAGAAGAAGCCTTCGTCCTGAAAAATCAACTTGAAATCAGATACACTCCTGCCTTTTTTTCTTTTTTTTACACTCCTGCCTTTTAAAAAGTAGACATAGGGAAATCTTTGGCAGCTGAAGTATTATGGACTATGCTTCCTATAAAGTATTCATTGTAGTAGTAGTTTATATTTAATAAAACTTACTGAACTATAACTGTAGATTTGCTTTGAAAATACCTAGGGTTTTATCTGTCATTGTGTCTTCTAGTGATGGCCTGTTGTCTCTCTCTTGTGTAGGTATCCCAAAGGCATTCACGTGGACACTTTAGAAACTGAAAAGGTAACCCCAAAAACTATCTGGCACCAAACCTATGCAATGATACATTGGACATGCTCAGAGTCAGGATTGACTCCTGGCTCTGCTTCCTGTGAGCTGGGTGACCTTGGGCGAGTCGTCTCACCTCTGGAAGCCTCATCTTCCTCATTTGTACTCTGGGGAACGAGCCTGACAGTGATGGTCTGTGCCTGTTTCACAGCTGTTTTGTGGTGATCGAGTGGGTCAGCGGACATGAACCTGCTTTGTGAACTTGAACGTATGCAAACATTAGTATGCGTTCTGATTATGGCAGAAAGCTGTAGTGCTCTGCATGAGAAAAAAGGCTTCCTGTTCGGCGGGCACGTGAAATTAAGTGATAGAATTTGGGGCATAAGCACGGGCATCGCTCTAGCACGTGTTCCCAAGGTGTGCTCGTGGACCCCTGACGGGCCATGGAAGGCTGAGGGTGGGCTCCCTTAGCAAAACCGCAGAATTGTAGAATTTCGTGGTTGCTCCTAAGTCAGATGTCCGATGAAATAAGAGATGAAGGAAATTGAAAAATCTTGCTAGAAGATAAATCTCAAACTCGGACACAGGATGTGGTGTGCTTAATTGATACAAAATGGAAAGCGTGAGAGAGAAGAGACTGGTTTTTTGACACGTTACCAGGACTTTTTTTCTGACACAGCCAGGACTTTTTTCTTGTCTTGGTGAAATATGATACGGAAATTTTATTTTAAAGCCAATTGTTCAGAAATTCACGTTCACGTGCAGCGCAACTTCTTAGTGTTCATCATGGAAAGTGTCTTATGCTCGTGGTCCGTGGATACTTGGGAGTGACCTCTGTTGAGATGAGTTAGTAAGACATGAGCAAACATCATGCATGCGCAGAGGCAGAATTTTAATTTGTAACATACCAACTCAGTTTTCGGCGGCGTTTCAAAATACTTTCATCGAGTTAGCCCATGAAAGGCCATGTGCTGGCAAAGCATGTAACTTCGAATGGTAGCTGAATCTGAGTTGTTTGAGGTCAGGTTGCTTCTGGAAAGTTTTACGTCTGCTTTATGTCTTTCAGAAAGAGCGCTACATCGTCATCAGCAAAGTAGATGAAGAAGAGCGTAAGAGGAGGGAGCAGCAGAAACTCGCTAAGGAACAGGTGACTGAGCCGTGTTCATGTCTTTTGGGTGAGAAGCGACACCTCGATACTGATTTAGGCCTTCCTGCATGTTTGTAGGTCCTGTGTCGCATTCAGCATCACGAATAGTGTCCTACCGTAGCAGAATTGAGTTGGCAGAAACACCTAGAACAGAACAAGGCAACTTAAGGTTAAAAATTTAGACGTACCACTACAGTGAGTCTGACTTGTGAATCGGTCTCGAAGAAATCGTCTTTTTGGTCATCATTCAGATTGTGTGTCCCTGAACGCACGCCTGTTAGCTAATACTGCTGCGTATATCTTCAGGCACGGTTGCTGGTTTTCCTAGAACAAACCGTTGAACCTGTGATGCGACAGATTAGGATGACGTGGTATTTGCATTGTTGGAGCATCATCACCCTGGTTGATGTCCAGAGAGCGGATTCCGAGGAGGAGGACCAAGGCAGGGAGACCGAGTTAGCTGTGGACTAACCTCGCTGTGAGATGTTGGGGAGCTGGAATGGGATAGTGCGGAGCAATGTAGGGGGGCCCTGGAGAGGTTCAGAAGGTAGAATCAGTGGAATTTGTGATTGGGTATGGGTGGTGAAAGTGGAAGGGAGAAAAGAAAGATACTCAGGCTGGAAATCTGAGCAACTGGGTAGATTGGTGTCAGATGGGGGTGGGCCAGAGTGATACTGGTAGGGGGACACGACGGCGGAGGAGGCCAGGAGCTCCCACATGCATAAGGCAGGGCCACATCTGACTGATTGAGTCAGGAAGAATGCAGAAAGCCACTACTGGATTTAGACAGCATATTACTTATATAGAGGAGGGAGAGTAGCCGACGGCCATACCACCTTGAACGTGCCCGATCTCGTCTGCTCTCGGAAGTTAAGAGGGGTCAGGCCTGCTTAGTACTTGGACGGGAGAAGGAAGAGCAGCCGGAGGTGCCGGCTGCATTGGTCCCACCCACCAAAACGACAGCATGGAGGCCAGAGGGGCCAGGGGACCGCAGTGTGAGTTGTGGCTACCCCATTACCAAGGAGCGCATTCTAGAGGGCAGCTGAACCCTTTTCTGTGCCATAGCTCTCTTCTGCAAAGGGGGGGCAAAAAACCCCAGGCCTCATCAGAACCTGGGAGGCAGTGAGAAACCCTCATGACAGCCTCCCACCTACTCTTCCTGGGGTGTTCCACCAACACTGAGATGGGTCAGGACTCAGGCCTTTGCCTGTGTGGATACGTGCAAGGTCTCCAGGGCACCATGGCACAGCTGTCCCCCAACATTGGACAAGGATGTTACCTTCTGTTTTTTGGCCCGATGACGTTTTAGATGTCTTAGGATGTCCACGGGTGGGTGTCCTATAGGCAGGCTTGTCCTTCTGGAGCGCAGGAGAGAAGGTGAGGTGAGGGCTAGGTGTGGCTGTCGTCGGTGGGGAGACCAGGACTGGGCTGGAGCATCTACCGTGTGCCGAAGAATGAGGATAAGATGGCCTGGGGTAGGTTCCTGAGGGATCTGGCATTTAAATGATAAAGTAGAAAAATATACCCAGAGAGTCTTGTGACCAGCAGCCAAGGGAAGAGATTGTTCGAAGAGGGGAACGTCAACAGAGGAGAAGTTAAGGATAAAGACGGAGGTGTGGCCATTGGGTTTAGCCTTGGGAATAGTTTTCCTTTTTTTTTTTTTAATAATACTAATTATTATTTTTAAGTGTTGCAGTAAAAGTTTAAGAACAGTTTTGAGAGCTAGAATTCCAACCCAGAGGACAGAGGAGAACAAGACAGAAATCTGAGACCCCAGGGAACTGGGATTTTTAGCAGGGACCCCAGCACAGCACTCATCATTCCAGGAATTCAGCCGTTCATCCACTTGACAAGAAAGACCTCTGGTTACAAGGAACAATGAACATTTTGGTGTAGGAATTAGGGTCTAATTAGTTATTCACCATTTGTAGTGGATTCACCGTATGTTCAAGCATTATGGTAGGTGCAGAGGACATAAGAACAAATGATTTATCTATTTATTTATTTGAGAGAGAAAGCGAGTTAGCACGTGAGCACTGAGCAGGAGGGAGAAGCAGACTCCCCACTGAGCAGGGACCCCCGACGCCGGGCTCGATCCCAGGACCCCGGGATTATGACCTGAATTGAAGGCAGAGACTTACCTGCCTGAGCCACCCAGGTGCCCCCGAATGAATGATTCATGGCTTTCCTGTTTAAGAGTTAACAGTCTATCTGGGAGAAAGTCCTAAAAAATGTCATTCAAACATTTGCGTAGGGTTATGAAGTTTTTAAAAAAAATTCTTAAAAATTAAAAAGATATTTTAATTGTGGTAAAGTATACATAACAGAAAAATTTACTATCCTGTGTCTAAGTGTACAGTTCTATAGTGTTAAGTGCTTTCACGTTGTTGTGTAGCCACACCATCCATCCTTGTAACTGTTCTCAACTGTTCTCATCCCATTAAACACTAACTCGCTGTCTGCCCCTGCCCCAGCCCCTGCCATCCACCCTTCTACTTTCTATCTCTGTGAGTCTGACTACTCTGGGTTCCTCATGTAAGTGGAATCTTGCAGCATTTGTCTTTTTGTGACTGGTTTATGTCACTCAGCACACTCCTCCAGGTTCACCCGTGTAGTAGCAGGTGTCAAAATTCCCTTCCTTTTTAAGATGAATAGTAGTCCCTTGTCTGTAGAGACCATGATTCTTCATCTGTCATGGACACTCGGTTGCTTCTGCCTTTTGATTCTGTTTGGTTTTGTGAATAATGCTGCTGTGATCATGGATGTGCAGATATCTCTTGGAGTCCTTGCTTTCAGTTCTTTCGGGTATATACCCAGACATGAAATTGCTGGATCGTATGGAAATTCTATATTTAATTTTTGGGGGAACTGCCACGCCGTTTTCCATAGCGACTGTACCACTTTACATTCCCACCGACAGGGAACAAGCGTTCCTGTTTCTCCATATCCCCACCATCGCTTGTTAGCCTTGTAATTTGAGATGAGTAATTTGAGATGAGCAGTTTCAGTGAGGGTGAGGCCAGAGAGCAGAGGGCTGCAAGGACCTAGTGAGCGGAGAGAAGTCTCGAGTAACGTAGCTCTGATGAGACAAAAAAAGGACAGCAGGTGCATCCAGCTTAGTGTCAAGATAGAGAAATTGAGCCTGTTCGGACATCACTGGGAGGAAAGGAAAGAAGAAACTGGGTGGGGCTGAGTCTCAGAGTGCTGTGTTCTAAATGTACAAAAATGCATTTGACAGGGAAGAAAGCCAGGAGTTAGGAGAATGCTTGATTTGATCCGTCAGCCAGCTGCTGGATGGGCTTCCTCTGAATTTAATGCAGTATTAAATTTGGCCAGCAGGTGGCAGCTTTGAAGAGTTTGTGTTTTTAAGGCTACTTGCTGGACTTGGAAGTTTCAGCAAATGATGCAAAGTGATGGGAAAACCCTAGGTACCGTTATTTTAGTAACTAATGAATAATTTGGGACTTGCTCATTCCACATTTTAAAACAGAGGAGAGGTGTACATAGGTTATTTCAGAGGCAGTTCTTTGGGATGATGAAGACAGAACAGGAGAACTAAAGCTTTCCAACTCAATATAACACTTAAGTGTTTTGGGGGGCTGTGCTTTAACATGTAGTTTTCTTGGTTTGTTTCTCTGAATCAGGAAGAACTGAATGATGCTGTGGGATTTTCTAGAGTCATTCACGCCATTGCCAACTCGGTAAGTGAACCAGGCTTTTTCTTTTTAACTAGATTCCTGCAGATAACATTTAAGTTGAAATGCTTAGTCATCATTGCCAGTTACACATTTGGTCACGTGTAGAATGTTTACCTGGTTTGGACCGTGGTTATAATGCGCTCGGTGACATCATAATTGCCGATTGGATCCGCACCATTTTCCAGAAGGTTTTCTTGTAGGGGTACCTGGCTGGCTAAGCCCATAGAGCCTATGACTCTTGATCTTAGGGTTGCGAGTTCGAGCCCCACGTTGGGTGTAGAGATTACTTAAAAATTAAAAAAAAATTAAAAAAAAAAAGGTTTTCTTGTACAACACATAGGAAGATTATACTATGATTTCCTTATACGGCTACATGAAACTAACCTTTATTATTCTCAAAACCTTTAAGAAGTAGAATAAGCAAGTAAGGAGTATGGGGAGAAATAATGTGGTATCTCACTGAGGGTGTTTGTTCCATAATTAGAGACTCTAGAGGACAAAAATAATTGTGTTGAGTTCTTCTACAGAACTGTGACTGAATCTTCTGTGTGATAGCCTTGATGATATTTGAGAAGTTTTAAAAATGTGTTGACCATTTGTGTAAATATGCTAGAGCATTCCGTGATCGGTGTGGCGGACATTTTTGCTTGTTTCCTAAGTCCCGTCGGAAAAGAGGCCTCCACATCTTGCCTAGATAAACTGGGTTAGGCTGCTGGTGGTTTTGCAGATTACACATCCGAGTCAGACAGCTTGCTGGGGTGCTCAATCACCCGGAGGCTAAGACTTTCTGTTCCTAGAGTAGTTGGCCATGGGAGAAGGAATTGTCCCCCCGGAGAAGGAATCATCTTGTCCGCTAGGTGCTGAGCTTTGCACCTGGGACGCTTTAAGGCCGTAGAGATCCCCGCCGTGTTCCTCCCACGGCTGTCTCACCGCCAAGTGCAGGCTTGTGAGAACAGGAGCACTTGAGCGGAGGCACGCCACTGTCCCCCACTGGGGATGAACAACAGTTACAGAGAGCCCCGTGAGAGAAGACGGTGGGGTAACCAGAACGGGATGGAAAGTCGGATGAATCTGTTCATAAGTGGCTAAGACACAGGTATCCAGAGAAGCAAGGAGGAATTTCTGGTCACATTTGCTTGTATCATTCGCACTCAGCCAGAGATTTCAGAGAAGTGGTTGATTTGACTGAGGCTGGCCCTGAAGTACAGACCTGTGGGGTGTCACTTGGCCTTGACCTCTCTTGTGGCCGTCCTGATGGTCTGTTGGCCTGGTTCGTGCTCCGATGCCTTAGCTGGCTGTGTGTGTCTCCCTGTTGTCTGTCAATTACAGAGTAATTCACAGCCTGTTGTTGACCATTGGTAGTTGACGTCACAAAGTATACTACGAGGATGAGTCCCCTTTATCAGTGACCCAGACATTTAAAATTGAGAAGTCACATACCTTAGAAACACAGACACAGGGTCTGTAAAGCTAGTGACTACTCAGTACTAATAAATATTTACATCACGCCGCGTTCTTTCCCTGCCACTCTTAGTAGTAAATCTGTCTTTTCTATAATGTTAAAAAACTTCATTTAGTACTAATCTTACACTCACAGTCGCAGAAATAGTACAGAGTTTCCCTAGGTCCCTTACCTCGCTACCTTCTGATGCCTCCTATAACCCTGCGGTTATCAGGACCAGGAGATGAATGCTGGTACGAAGTTATGAACCAGACTCCAGGCCTTATTAGAACATCGTCACTTTCCCCACTGAGTTCATGGTTCTTTCCAGGACCCCACGTTGCATTTACTTGTTTCTTTTCCTTAATCTTCAGCAGTCTGGGCCATCTTTCATTGTCTATTGTGATCTCACTGTTTTTTGTTTTTAAAGATTTTATTTATTTATGAGACAGAGACAGCGTGCGCACATGAGTGGGGGAGGGGCAGAGGGACAGGGACAAGCAGACTCTGTGCCAAAGCACAGAGCCTGATGCGGAACTTGATCCCACAACCCTGAGATCAGGACCTGAGCTGAAATCAAGAGTTACATGCTTAACCAACTGAGCCATTCAGGCACCCCTATAATCTCAGTGTTTTTAAAGAATATTGGTTGTCACTTTGTCAAACATCCCTAAGTGTAGGTTTGTCCGATCTTTTCTCGTGATTGGATCGAGGGTGTACAGTTCTGGCAAGAATGCCACAGAACTGATAGCTCCTGATGTTGACCTTGAGCACTTGGTGGAGGTGGTGTCCGCTGGATTTGTGTTCTGTAACATTACCGTCTTTCCCTTTGTGGTTAATAAATTGAGAGACTACTTTGAGACGATGGAAAGCCTATTTTTTCGGACTCTTGCCCGCTAATACAGCATCTTAGTGGATTTTACCCGCTGCCATTATTACTCTAGGGTTTTAATGGCAAATTTGTATTTTCCTCGTTCTTTCTACATTTGTTCTTGGAATTCTTCTGTAAGGAAGAGCTGCCCCTTCTTTCCTGTTTGTTTATTCATTTAAAACAGTATTTAGGAGCATAGACTCGGGGGAATTTATTTTATTCTACAGATTATAGTCTAGTATTTTGTTTCTTCTGTTGCTCAAATTGTACCACCTTTGGCCATTGGAGCTTCTTTAGGTTGGCTCCTGTGTTCTTCAAACAAGCCCCTTTTTTGTTTTTTTTGTTTTTTATTTTGGTGGAGGACTGTGGAGGGGTCAGGGAGGAGCAGAGGGAGAGGAAGAATCTTAAGCGCAGACTCCACGCCCAGCGTGGAGCACCATGTGGGGCTTGCTCTCACCACCCTGAGATCATGACCAGAGCCGAAATCAAGAGTCAGATGCTTAACCATCTGAGCCATCCAGGTGCCCTGGCCCCCATCCTTTTTTGAGTACCTCCTCATTCTCTGGCATCACAAGATGTTCGGACACACATTGTATTTTCCCTGCCTCCGTTCTAGAATCCACGAGTTCTCCAAGGAGCCTTGGTTCGTTTTATTGGATAATGGTGTTTAGAAACCCAGATCTGGCATTAGGTACTGCTGTGATGTTACCAAGCCGAAAGGACAGCTTGTCTGTTGGCTTTGGAAGATTTCGTACAGAATTGGTTATTTCTAAGAATTACATTTAGCCCTATGAGTCGAGAAGTATCCGTCTGATGGTGCACTGGGACACAGTCAGAAGCTCCACTGTGATGGCCCCACACTTTCTGTTAAAAATGGTGTCACCTGGCTGGCTAAATCTAAGTCGATGTCCCATTTAATTTTTATCACAAAGGAGTGATTTATTGAACACATATTGTACTTCAGTTGGTAGAAAAGCAATAAATTGCATTGGAAATGGTATTTAAGAATGTGCCCCATGAATTTTGGCATAGATGTGAAGGGAATGAGAATTCATTCTATTTAATAGAATTAGAAATTAATTATTTTTACCTTTCACTGTCATCACGAATATGTCTTTTAAAAATAAATGAGTTGTTTCGAGGAATATGCTCCTAGAATAGATATTTGAAGCCCGTTCACAAATCATTGACAGTTCAGGGTACTTAGCCTTTTTGGTTACTTCTTTGAGCCATTCAATAAAAATTTTACTACTTCTGATTCTTGAGGATGGCAAAATGAATAAAAAGCAGAGAAGATCAATGAAATCAAAGTCATTGGAGTTTTTACTTTGCATAACAATTGAGCACTCTAAGACTAAAGAGGAATAAAGCCAGCTCTAACTTATTTATTTGCAGGTTTTTTTTTTAATATCAAAAGGTAAGGATATTCAGTACAATATCCTCATAGAATCTGAACCATACATTTCACTCTCAAGCCCCAATATGATTTTGTGCCAAGAGGTCTTTTCCTTAACCCTGACTTTCTTTAGGGAAAACTCGTTATCGGACACAATATGCTTTTGGATGTCATGCACACAGTTCATCAGTTTTACTGCCCTCTGCCTGCGGTAAGTGACCTGCCTGCCAGCCTGTGTTAAGAATTCACCATGTCTTTCCATTTGCAACGACGTGGGTGGAACTAGAGCGTATTATGCTGAGCGAAATAAGTCAGAGAAAGACAAATACTGTATGATTTCGCTTTTATGTGGAGTTTAAGACAAGAAAAACAAATGAGTAAAGGGGGAAAAAAAGGCGAGAGAGAGACAAACCGAGAAACAGTCTCTTAACTCCAGAGAACACACTAATGGTTGGGGGGGGTGGTTGGGGGGGTTGGGGAGTATGGAGGAAACAGGTGATGGGGATGAAGGAGTGCCCTTGTGATGAGCACCGAGTGTTGTACAGAAGTGCTGAATCACTATATTGTACACCTGACACTAACACAACTCTATATGTTAATTGGAATTAAAATAAAAACTTGAAAAAAAAAAGAAGAAAAATCCATAATTCCTTATTACCGAGAAAGCGTTCTCTACGTGAGTGCTATTTCCTTGTATGCAGCATGTCCCCAGAGAGAGTCTCACGTGCTCGGGTGTACCTTTTTGAAGAGATGTTCTTATAAGCCGCTGTAAGGGATCTTCGGTCGTCTGCCATTGCCAGAGCAGAGTTGGACATTTGTTTCGACTTGACGCCAGTGGTTTGCTCAGTTAGTGCTGGGCAGGGGTTCCCGGCCACAGGCGTGGTCTTCTAGTTTGCTGCTGCTAACATTAGCCATAATAGGGCCATTGAAGGTGAGTAGTGTTTCAGGTCAACTGAACTGGATCAGGTCCTACAGAATTTGTGATGATCTCTTGCTAGGCTGCTTCCCTTAGATTCTCCATTCACTGTGGTGTTTTTTTGCTCTTGGAGCCAAGTTGGCTCAGGGCACCAAGGCACAAGCCTGTTTGGCTCTTCAGGAAAAGTTTCTCTTCTGTCTCTTCCCCTTCTGCTCCCTTACTGTGCACCTGGGCTCATCTTGCTTGCCTCCCATCACCATGCCCTCCCCTCTCCTTTATTTGTTTTCTCTGTTTTCTTTTGTGGAGGAGAGGAGGGGTGGAGAGAGCATCTTAGGCCCCATGCCCGATGCAGAGCCCGACGTGGGGCTCAGTCTCACAGCCCTGAGATCATGACCTGAGCCAAAATGAAGAGACAGACACGTAACCCACTGAGCCACCCAGGCGCCCCTACTTCACATTTCTTTTTTTTTTTTTTTTTAAGATTTTATGTATTTATTTGACAGAGAGAGAGAGATCACAAGTAGGCAGAGGCAGGCAGAGAGAGAGGGGGAAGCAGGCTCCCTGCTGAGCAGAGAGCCCGATGCGGGGCTCGATCCCAAGACCCTGAGATCATGACCTGAGCCGAAGGCAGAGGCTTTAACCCACTGAGCCACCCAGGCGCCCCTACTTCACATTTCTTATGAGACATTGTTCCATTGGGATCTTGAGGATTTTCTTTGGGAAGGTCTGACAAAGCCCCCTGTGAATACAGTGGGTCTCTTGCTCCCCTTGCCCTGTTTCCGCAACCTCAAGGTTGTCCTTGCTTCTCACAACAACGGGATCGCGCCCTCTGGGGCTCCAAGACTTCCTGGTGGTGAGTCTCAGACATGATGCATGTGAATGTGCAGTGTACACACGTAAAGAGCTGATGTTTGCTTCAGCTCATCCACTTCTTCGGGCCAATTAGACTGAAGCATAGCAGCTCCTCTCATGATTTTTTGACCTTTAAACCAGGGAAGTGACTGGTAAGGAAAGAGGAAAGCATATTAAAGGGCACGTTTATAGGTGTTTTGAACACCAAACAGAGCTTGGCACATGGGGGGCATTAAATATTGATTTAACAAATGAATATCTTCTGACTGTGCCAGTTTTATAATCTTCCGATATATGGTTCTGTTCACATCACTGACCCTGCTCAAAATTCTGAACCTAATCCCACCTTCTTTGCTTTTCTACAGCTGATTCTTTTTAGGCTGGCATGGCAAGATTTCTGTGATCTGGCCCAACAGCCCTGTGTCTTCTAGTCACTTGTGACCCTCCTTATTCCCAGCAAGACTGGCTCATTTATTCCTGGGGCCACTTTGTGTTTTTGCCTGTCTGTGGCTTTGGTATATGATTTCTTCCTCTTTGAGTTGTCTCCGGCTTCCCTCCACATTCGCTTGTGTACAACTTTACCTGTCTTACCAAGGTCTAGTGTATGCCTCTTCCGCAAAGGTTTCCCTGTCCACTGCCTTGCCCAAGAGGTACTTTTTTCCTTCTCTGAACTCCCACAGAATGGTGTAGCTTTTGAGCGTACAGTTTTTCTTGACTCCTATCCCCTTCTTCTTCTAGGTGGTTAGCTCCTCGGACAAGGAGTGTAACCTTTTAATGGTCTCTGTCTAAATGCCTGGCATAGCACATTATAGTAAGCACTCAGTAAATGTTACCTTGAATGAAACTACTGTAGTTCTGAATCCAGGTCTCATAGAAAGAGCTTGAGATTTGTTGCAGAGTTGGACGTGGCTTAGGAGACCTGGCTTCATCCCTTGCTTTGTGACTAAGGTGACCTGAGTTAGTAATTGAGCTTTTTTTGTGTTCTGCCATTGTCAGAGGGAGAAAATGGTTTTCTTCTATCTAGTTTTGGAAAAAGCGGTAAGAATAAATGAGAAAACATATTTAAAATGGTAGAACTTGGGGCGCCTGGGTGGCTCAGTCTTTAAGTGTCTGCCTTCAGCTCAGGTCATGATCCTGGGGTCCTGGGATCAAGCCCCACATCGGGCTCCCTGCTGTGCAGGAAACCTGCTTCTCCCTCTCCCACTCCCTCTGCTTGTGTTCCCTCTCTTGCTGTGTCTTTCTCTGTCAAATGAATAAATAAAATCTTTAAAAAAGTGGTAGAACTTTTTATATGCACTGGTACTGAATTTTGCATTTAAAAGTATACTAAAGAGTCTGTATTTTGGAACTGCCTTTTAGGGGAGACTCTCTTCCCAAGAATCTTCTTGGTACTTAAGCGTGACCTTTTGGAAAGCCTGCATCTAGAGCTCTGGGATGTGCTAGCCCCGGAAGCAGCCATAATTCTAATTTTTTCTTGCTTGTGAGGCTTTGTGATGGTATTGTGAGGTGACAGTAGTCATTATTGCATTTTTGTTTGACCTCCGCACTGAAACCACTTTTTCACGTATTGTCTGTCAATTTAACGATAGCCATTGAAAAGCTGGTAAATATCCCAAACTAGCTAAATGCGGTCTGTATTTACAGGCTTGGAAAGCTAATTGGAAATGGCAGTTTGCTACGAGGCATGAATAACGCTGAAGAGAAACGTAGTTACAAAGGGTCAGGAGTATGACTACTCAGTCTGGTGTGGCAATTATGTATGGAAATGAGTTCATTCAAAATTAGACCCATCTCATTTCAGCTTTAGACTTCCTGATCAAAATAAACTGGGAAATGAATTGTCTAATTTCGGCACTTGCTACTGGTGCTTCTTTAGCAGTTTTCTGAGTAGTTTAAAGCATACACTGTGCATATTGGAAAGTCTGTGTTTTAATGGCCATTTTAACTAGCATTTCAGAAATGTTCTCAGTGAAGGTATAACCTTGTTTATAGTATGTCCATTTCCTGTATAAACCATTTTATTTACATAACTCTGCTAGCCTCATTGTTATGATGGATTCATTTGATAGAACTATTACTGAAAGCTTTCTACATATAGTAGAAACTTACCCCCCTTCCTCTGTTTCAGCCATAAAATGCTCAAGTTTTGTCTATTTTGGTTATGCAAAAGTTTTATGTCAGATCATATGATTCCCAGTCAGGAAATTGTGACGATTTTTAGATAGTAATTATTACCTAGAAGGGGATCTGGCCGTTTAGCTTAAAGGTCCTGTGTGAGGTATCACAGTTTGTTGGAGAAGAGAGCTATGGAGCTTGAAATATTTATGTGTATTTTCAATATTGTGAGTGTATTAGTAAAATCACAGCAAGTCATTGTTCTTTTTTAGGACCTAAATGAGTTTAAGGAGATGACAACATGTGTTTTCCCCAGGTAAGCTTTCTTTGAGGATTCATTACCCTTCATTCAAAAGAGTGCTCATACTGTATAAGATACAAACAGGTAACAAATAGTGATAATAGTAATTATCCGATCATGATTACACTCCAGTTGATAATAGCTGGTTAATGGTTTATAGGTCCAACTGTGACCGCTTGCTTTTATAATTGATGATCGATTATATTGCATTAAAGACCTGAATTTGAACTGAGAGTGAAAATAGGCAGCACCTGCTTTTTCCTCATCCCACACCCTGCTGTCTGGAGAATGGGTGCAGTCCTCTCGAGTGGGCTCTTGTCTCTCTCGTACGCCGGACGTGCCCTGTCCCAGTCATGCGTTCAGTTGGGAGTGTTCTGAAGCAATTTGAGAACTGCCCGGCTGGAGAATTGTCCCCTCCTCTCTAAGTTGGTGCCTTTCCCTGATAGTGGCTCCCAACGTTAATGTCGCAGGTATTTCTGGTCTGTCGCATGTCTGGTGGGTCACGTGTCAGCCGCGTGGGGCCTCCAGAGCGAGGGTGTGTGTTGGAGGACCCGTCCGAAGACGGGCAGGCGTGGCCGCAGAGCCGTTGCTCTTAGGTCTGGGCTAATTTGGCCCTGTTATCTCTACTGTTCACATTTATGTCAGAGGCCACAGTTCTCATACTAGTATCTGTCTCCTTTTTTTCTTTTTTTTTTTTTCGTTATTCCAATCTCCGAAACAGAATTCTAAGAAATAACAAGAGCACGAAACTACCAAATGCAGATTTCGGCCTCCAAGAGTTTATTTTGTGCAAATCCAGGTAGTAGGGTAGTTGGTAACTTGGGGGACTAGACCTACGTGGTATTTGAACCGTGGAAAAACTCTCGAAGATCTTTGCCTTCCCCTTGGAATCGATGTAGCCCACACCCTCTCGGGGTACGAGCAGTTCTAGAACTTGTGCTCTGAGTGCAGCAGAGTGTGCCCTCCCCCATAGCCTCTCGCTGAAGAGGGTTGAGGGGACTGAGCCCTTCGACATAGCAGTGGCACCAGTGTTAGGTCACAGTGGCTCATGTGCTTAATTCTCTTGTCGGCTTGCAGGACCGGGGCGGCTGGCTCTTCATTTGAGTAAAATACATTTCGGACATTGTTGTGTGTTGTCTTTACCTTATTAACATTTCTTTTGTTTTCAGACTCTTGGATACAAAATTGATGGCCAGCACACAACCTTTTAAGGTATTGTTAAAATTGGAGCTGTCACTGCTAATCCATGTTTTGAATTGTTCTGAATCGCTACTAGGAGCTTGGAATTCTGGTCTAATTTAAATGTTATTTTCAAATACATCCGAAAAAGAAAAAAAATTGGAAAAAGAGTAGAGCTAAATATATCGAAATATGATTAGTGGTTGTCTTTGGGTTTTGGAATTTTTTTTTCTCTCCTATACTCTCTTTGAATGTAAACATTTTTAATATTAAAATATATAATGTATTTTTTGGGGAGTGGAATGGGGTGCCTGGCTGGCTCAGTCAGTAGAGTATGCAACTCTTGATCTCAGGGTCATGAGTTCAAGCCCCATATTGGGCATAGATCTTACTTTAAAAAAAATATGTACGTGTATATATATATGTATATATATTATATAATTTTCATATGTATATATATATAAAATGCATTTCTGAATAGGTTACACATGCACACACTTCATTATTTTCTTGATTTTATATATTTTGGTTCTTATTTTCTTGATTTTATGTGTTTTGATTATTTTTTCTAATCAGGAAAACTCAGATAAATGTGAAATCATTTGCTATTTTGTGAAGCGACTTTACATAACTGAGTGAACTGAATGCCAGAACAGTGTAGCTTTCTGGCCCAAGGCCTGTAGTTAGTTAACGTATCTCCAAAGACCTTTCCTATGGTGATGCTTCCTGCGCTGTGAACCTGACCCTTGCTGTCTCTCTTTCACAACCTGACCCTTGCTGTCTCTCTTTCATGTTGAAGAAACTGTGACTCCTGTGTTTCTTTAAAGAACATAAGGGAGCAGTACTAGATATACCTTTTTTTGTGTGTGTGTGTGTTTTTTTTTTTTTTCCTGACATTCAGTGAATCTCTCCTGTATGTTGTACTGAGATGATTAAAGCTCATAATTCTCTGCTTCCTGGTTTGCAGGATATCATTAACAACACATCCCTTGCAGAATTGGAAAAACGGTTAAAAGAGACGCCTTTCAACCCTCCTAAAGTTGGTAAGAAAATAAAGTGATCCCGATAGTGCCCCCTGTGCTTGTGATCAGGGATATCACAGGAGGAAGGTGAAACTGCTCTAGACATCATCATGCACATTGACAGATTTTGGCGGAGTTAACTTGCTCATGCCCTGTGTTGAATGGTCTCGTAATCCTACGTCTATTTTATGGTTATAGATTTGGGGTAGCCCATTCATTGAGAAGTTTAGCAATTAAGGCTTCAGGGCTTTTATTTCCTAGTGCTTGGAATTTTCCCAAAACTTGATGTGTCTTTCTTTTCTGTGGTGCATTGTTTAAGCAGAGACAAAGAGTTGGTGATTAATTGCCAGAGGTCGAATGAAAATATGCTTTTTGTCTTGGAAAAGCCCAAGACATAGGTTTCCAGATGAGGAAGGAGAGTCTCCAGCCCTGCCTCCCATCAGAGGCGGCTTAGCTGTGGGACGGCAGCAGCAGGAGAACCAGAAGTAGGGAGAATGTTTCTCGGGGCAAAAATGTGTTGCCACGTCTGGTCATGGCCCCTACCCAGGCGTTTGGTGAACCTGCCACGTGTTGCTTCCTTGGTTCCCGTACACCTCATTTTGCTGCTGACGCTGTAATTAGCATTCCATTAGCTGCAGCCTGCAAACTTCTGAAGACATTGATAATTAGACTGATGGTTTGGAAATTGACAATGGAAGGTACTAAAGCAGCCAAGATTACGGCTATTTGCTTCCCTTTCTGGGTAATAGTCCAAAAAAGGAATTAAGAAAAGGAGTGAGGGTGAGGGAAGAAAGCCTAGACCTTCTGTATAACAGTATGATGGAAATAATTGATTTTGGAAATATGTGTTTCAGCTGGTGGTAGAGTAGAGGATATTACTTACTTGGCTATCACGTTAAAAAACTTTTTTAAGGTTTCAAGTCTAATATTTAATACAGAGGTTAGAAAATTCTTGCTTAAACAGTCTTATATTGACCTAAGAATAGTTCCAGTCCTTTCGTTGTTAATTTCTATTCATGCTTTTGGTTCCGTTATAGGGGTTTTGATATTCATTTCCTGAATGGTTCTAGGAAATATTTATGAGTTATAGTTGTTTTTTTTAGAGATTTATTTATTTATTTTAGACAGCATTAGCGGGAGGGGTAGAGGGAGAGAAAAAGAGAATCTCAAGCAGACTTTGCACTGAGCACAGAGGTGGAGGCTGGGCTCGATCTCATGACCCTGAGATCATGACCTAAGCCGAAACCAAGCACCCCTAGGAGTTATTGTTTTATCCCATTCTTTCCATGTAACATTCTGGTACCTGGTGAGAATGTACTCTAAAGCCAATTGATCTTCCCAGACATTGTCTTCAGCATGGGTGTGTGTCAGTGTGACGTAAGAATCCTGTTGTAAAATGCTCTCTCCTAGGAAGTTGTTCCATGGGCAGCATGACAGTAAGTTCTGGTCTATTTTTAGAGTTCGTTGTGCCTCCATCTTTAGATCCATTAGCTCGAAAACAGCAGAAGGCAATGTTGAATTGAGCTGCCAATATTGAAGAGAGTCTTTTGCCTTTTGGGAGGGAGGCCTGGGTCTTGATGGGTACCAGTGACTTGAGCATTGACCACGTGCCCGGCACCTTGCGAGAGCTTTACTGGTGTTAGCTCATTTGATCCTCCTAAAAGCTCCATGAAGGAGGTTCGGTTTTCTTCTCCATTCTGCCAAAGTGGAGGCCCAGAGAAGTGACTTGCCCAGGATCACATAGCAGATAAGTGGTGGAACATAGATTCAGACTCAGACGGTGGGACGCACAAATCCGTGCTGTCATTAGTCATGACTGAAATACTTCTTATGTCCCAATGTCATCAGGGAAGAAGCTCCTTGGGACTTCAGAGAGCGGTCAGAAGAGGGATCATCGTCATAGGGCGAGTTATGCATGATCGTAAATAGCGCCCACCATTGTGCCGGGAGGAGGCCTGTGGCTGGGTCTTTGATGATGTCACTGAGCCATTTCCTTTAATCTAGACCCAAGCCCTCATTTTCAGTGACCCGTTTATCTCACACTGCAAGGTCTTGTGTGGAGAGAATCAAGCAGTAGGGAGCCTTTTCCTGCTTGTCTAGGATGTTTCTGTGGCAAATACTGACGCAGTTTGGATTTGGTAGGGCAGCGTGCCTGCCCGTCTTCACGACTTGTGATATCCTCAGGAAAACTCTTTTTTCTTTTTCCTTTTTAGAAAGTGCAGAAGGTTTTCCAAGTTACGACACAGCTACGGAACAGTTCCACGAGGCAGGCTACGATGCTTACATCACAGGGCTGTGCTTCATCTCCATGGCGAACTACCTAGGTACTCACCATACCTGTTTCCACCAAACACGCCGTGGCCTGCGGTGGATCTCGCCTGTCTTCCATATCCCTGGGGTCCGCTCACCCGGGTAGAAGTGGGAGGGTTGGAGGTCAGTGTTGGAGGGGCTTGGGGTGGGGCATGGAGAGTGCCCAGGAGGCCCCGTGGACCCTTACCTGCCGTGGCACTTGGCCCTTACGAGTGCCTCTTACCTTTCTGAACCATGCTGTTGATTTACATAGTTTGTTGTCAGAACTTTCAGGTTTTGTCTCCTTGACTGTATGTAATACTCTGCTTCTTTTCTTCATTAGGTTCTTTTCTTAGTCCTCCAAAAATCCATGTGTCTGCCAGATCAAAACTCATTGAACCTTTTTTTAACAAGTAAGTAATCAGGGTCCCAGTGCCCACATTCTCTCTCTGTGAAAGAGCCCAGTATCTGGGATGTCACATAGGGATGATTGGGAGCTGTGGCACCTTTTTAGATAAAGTAGTTCTTGTCTCAAGTGACTCAGATGTTTTTCGAAATAGAAATTGACCTTCTGGGAAATAATTTATTAAATCTATTGGCTAAAAAAGAAAGAAAGAAAAGAAAAGACTGCCAAAGGTAGTGCATCTTTTCCAAGACAAAGAACTGGTGGTTTTGGCACTTAAATTACCGACAAGGGAGACTGAGTGAGTGTGCGTGTGTGTGTGTGCATGTGTGCGTGTGCATGTGTGTGTGCGTGTGTGTGTGTGCGCGCGTAGTTGGACCTAACACTGCTAACATACTTTACACATGAGGTTATTGTTTATACTTGCATTATTATCTCATTAAATAATACTCTTTTTAAGAAGATGTTGGCTACACAAATGGCTTTTAAGATAATCTATGGAGAAGTTTTGATTGTCGTTTTATCCCAAGCTTTCATCTGAATGGATCCAGTGAAGTAAAAGCTTGCTCGTGTACTCATTGTTGCAAGAAGTCTGTGTGATTTAGAGAAATGTCTAAGTTTAGAGCATTTTCAAAGACTTTCAACATGATTACTTCAAAGCGTGGTTTGTGCTTTCTTGGCATAGTTGAGACGAAAGTTATAGATGTGATCCTCAAGCTGGCCACATTTGGGCTCTATGCCAGAGCCCTAAACCTTCTTCACCCCAGCTCTCTTAACAGGATTGGTTCTAGGAGATTCTGGGGGAGCCAGACAGAACAAGGCAGCCCACATGGGTCATTACTGCTGGGAGAAAGAACCGTTTCAGCATTGGCTTGGTTACATCATTTCCTTACATTATATGCAGCACTTTACAATCCTGTCAGTGCTTTTCTGGGTAAGAAGACTGTCTCCTTTGGATGTCTGTGTAAATACTAGCATCACAGTGCTTGTACTTAGGTGACATGCTGCAGAGACAGATGTTAATTCTGAACATCTGGATTCCTACAGGTTTGGAATTTGTGCAGTCTGAGTTAGTAAGTTTTATCACACTCTGGCTTCTTCTTTTTTTTAATCTTTGTTCTTTTCTGTGGAAGTTTAGAGCTAAATGTGTTTGACTCTCAAAACATCTTTCAGAGAGGAACAGAAAACAATGTAGTATATATCGAAAATACAGTTGAATTTTTCATTAAATTTAAATTTTTTTTAAAAGATTTTATTTATTTATTTGATACAGAGAGAGAGATCACAAGTAGGCAGAGAGGCAGGCAGAGAGAGAGGGGGAAGCAGGCTCCCTGCTGAGCAGAGAGCCCGATGCGGGGCTCGATCCCAGGACCCTAAGATCATGACCTGAGCTGAAGGCAGAGGCTTAACCCACTGAGCCACCCAGGCGCCCCCATTAAGTTTTAAATTTTAATTCCAGTGTAGTTAACATAGAGTGCGCTATTAATTACAAGGGTACAATATAGAAATTTAACAATTCTATACGTTATTCAGTGTGCATCATGATAAGAATGCAAAGTTGAATTTTTTTTTGGCATGGAAAATTAATCCTAGAAGCTAACAGTTGAATCCTTTCTGGCTGTCCATTTCCTTATGGGTAAAACAGGATTTTCTTAGCTTTTCACTTTTATTTTGGGGGCACTGTATGTCTTTGTTAATCTCTGGGAGGGCAGCTGCTTATGTCATAGAGTTTGGAATGTGCAGGTGACCCTAAATTTTGTTTGGATCATGGCCACTCCTTGCATTTTTATGTGCAGGATGTTAAGTCCATTGTTCGACAGTATTTTTCAGCTGGGACATGTTTACTCATTTTTAAGTATTTATTTTTTATTTTTTTAATTTTTAACTAGGCTTCACATCCAATGTGGGGCTTGAACTCGCGACCCCGAGATTAAGAGTCACATGTTCTTTCTACTGAGCCAGCCAGGTGCCCCTCGTTTTTATTTATTTATTATTTATTTATTTATTTATTTGACAGAGAGAGAGAGAGAGAGAGATGGCAAGTAGGCAGAGAGGCAGGCAGAGGGAGAGGGGAAGCAGGCTCCCCGCTGAGCAGAGAGCCCGACGAGGGACTCAATCCCAGGACCCTGAGATCATGACCTGAGCCGAAGGCAGAGGCTTTAACCCACTGAGCCACCCAGGCGCCCCTCACTTTTAAATATTTAAAACAACAAGCCTGCTTCTCCACTAAAATCAACTCCTTATAAAATAAGGTGATGGAAACAATTTGGATTCGATAATAGGCTGCATCTTAGTTTATCATTAACTTGGGTGACCAACATGAAGAGCAATCAAAATTAGCTTTAAGAAGCTTAAGAAAGACTTTATGTATTAATAGATCAGTGTATTATTGCTAATAATGTTCAAGACAATTCAAAAGAACTGGACAGTAAACACACAGTTTCATTTTGGATTGGGAATGTTCATTCATGGTTTCTTTTTTTTTTTCCTGAAACCTAGATGCATACCAAAAATAGTTGAAGATTCAGGAATTCTCCTGTGATATCGCCCTGAAAATTCTTGATTTTTTGCTCCATTTTTTTTCCATCTGTAAAAGAAGAATATTTTCTTCATCTCTGAAGGAAAAAAGTCCAGCAGGATTTGAAATGCAAAATAAGAACTGTTTTTATTCTATATTGGAATAGCTTGGTCAAGTATAGTCATCCCTTCTTTTTTCTATGAAAAGTAATTGATATGCAACATTGTATTAGTTTCAGATGTATGACATAGTGATCTGCTATATACATATGTTATGAAATGTGGTCATCCCTTCTCAGCCCATTTAGAAAGTGGGAAGAGCACTTGCCCCTTTTGACATCTCTTTCTGTGTTAATACTGACCTCATTCTTACTTCCATGCAGGTTTGATTTATGACCTTAACCTTGATTTTGTCTTTTTTTTTTTTTTTTTCAAAATTACCCTTGTAGAGAAACATTCAGAAAGGGCCATCAACATTATCTCAAGTGGTTGATTTTAGAAAAGTCTATAAATTTCTCTGAGAGTTTGTTTGGCACCAGGCTTTTCTCAGTATGAGTTTAACCAAAGATGCATAGTCCTAACATAAATTTGGGTGGAAATCAAGCTGCCTACATATGCAAATAACTTTTTGTTCCTCTCTCGCCAGATTTATGTTTAGAAAGTAAACCTTGAGGGGGAAATAAACTCCACCTATTTCTGCATTGTTCTGAATTAGCATTTGGCTGCATTAGTTATGCCTTTTTGGGAAGTTTTATTGAGAGCTATTGAGAAATCCCTGAGACAGCTGGCAGTTGAGTGATCTGCAAAGACCGCTAGGAGTAGAAGGTGCTTTCTGAGCCATGTTTGCCTAGAAAAATGTCCTCTGAGGATTTTGCATGCTGCCATTTTGTCTCTTTCATGGCCTGGGTACCTCCTACATTTCTCCTTCCTTTGTTGGAATCAGAAGGAAAGTCGTAAGGGAGCCGAGCAATGGAAGGCTGTGTGCAATATACCCTTTGTTCATGTTGTAGGTGCTCTGGGCAGGAAGTGATTGACCTTCTTTTATAACCTTGGTCAGTTTTGATCAATGCATGGAAAACCAGACTTAGAGAAGATCCTTCGGTCAAATCCTTTTAGGCTGGAAAGGGCTAAAAATACTCTCTGCTTTCACTTTTTTTTCATACCACAGAAAAGCACAAAATCAGGCTTTTGCCTTATGTTTTATTAATGGTCATCTGTGTTGGCAAGACATGTTGAACTCTCTTGTAGATAACCTTTTCTGAGGGTTTTTGCGAAGGTTATTTTCTGTTTACCTCACTTCTTAGAAAGAGGAAGGAAATGAGCAAGTCTCTTACTTTGGCTAATCTCTATAAGTTAGGGAATTAAAAAGGAAGAACTCTCTGCTGTTCGCTCTAGAGGATGGCGGTCTTGTCTTGGCACAAGTGTCCTGTATAGGAACAGGATTCTTGAGAAGTCTAGGCCTTCTTTTCTCTGCACTGGAGGTGAGGAGACAAGCCACAAGAAGGACTGATACACTCTTGGACAAATTGTTTCTTCCTTATAAAATGGAGATAAAATTATTTACCTCCCGTAGAAGTTACAAATACTGTATGAGATGTCAAAGGACATTACCCAGTATTTATTATTTCCCTTTCTTGAAAAGGAAGAGAATTTAACATGCTGGCAGGTTCGAAAAGGAGATGGGGGTAGTGGAATGTGTTTTGTGTTTCTAATTTCATGATCAAGAAGAAAATCTGTTACCGTGTGGCTATAAAGTTGGAGCACGTGTAAATTGTTCACTTTGGCTTGTACCCACCTCTTAGTGTTTGCTAATGAGAAATCGGGTGCTGATGAAGTGTGTCCCCTTGGGACGTAAGGGAACAAGCTGGCCTTGGTTCGGAGCGTTTATCAAGATTGTGTCCTTCCGATGAATCCAGCAGTTTACAGGACATTGTGTAGGTACATGGAACCACAATCAGCATAGAGGCGAAGAGATCATTACGACGCCTGAAATAAAGCACCCGTATTTTTTCCCCTTTTCCTCCATGGAAGGCCGTCACGTGCTGGTAGCAAATTGTTTTCCCTTACAGTAATATATGCCTGTGTGTCCTATTTGACATCGGAGAAATTTTGAACTGAAAGATTATGGGAAAACAGAATACCTCCTGTCTTCCCGGCCCTTGCGGTGATAACCAGGAGAGCAAAGCTCATTTGCTCCCTTGACAAGCAGCTGCCATTCATGCCGAGCGGTGTGGAGTGCCAGGTCGCTAGCGAGTTGTCCCGGGGCCCATGTGTCTGGAAGTGCAGATCCTGCTTGTCTCTCGAGGGTGGTGGTCTTCTCCCGCCCTGCTGGTCCCTCCCTGATGCAGAAGGTGCTGGAATAACAGGAGGGCGAGGCTAATCTGTTCTGATTCCCAGTGTTTGCTGTCGGCTTTTAGCATCCTGGGTGATGGGTCAAATGTGTCTTTACGGACCGTTCAGGTCGGGTGTAGAGTAAGTCCACTGCGGGGTTACAGTGATCTTCCCACCGCGAGACTTGCGACACCCCAGTGGAAGCGGGAGTTACAACATAGTGTGGCCTTGGGAAGGCGAGGGTGGGGATGTCACAACGGTCCGTGTAACTGGTTCCATTTGCATTTAAAAATTTTAAATCACTTGAGTAGCTTCTCCAGGAGAATTGCTTCACTTTGGGCTATCACGGAGTATAGGGTAGTTGTGGTCTCTGCAGTCAGGTGTCTGGGTTTGAATACCAGCCCCACTTCTTACATCTGCTCTGTCGGGCAAGTTACTCACCCTCTCTGTGTCTCAGCTTCCTCATCTGTAAACGGGGACTGTTCATACCCACTTGATGGGGGTGCGGTGAGGGTAGGAGGCGAGCATGTATGTCAGATGCCTGGCACATGGTTGCTCTCAGTCAGCTCGGCGCTGCCGCCACTGCTGTGGGGACATTTCTACTCGGACACTGTGCGTCTCTGACCAGATGCTGGGAGCACACGGAGGGCTGTTCTGCTTTCATAGAAGATGCCCTGTAATCATACCTTTTTTTTTTTCTTTTTTAAAGATTTTATTTGGGGCGCCTGGGTGGCTCGGTAGGTTGGGGCCTCTGCCTTCGGCTCAGGTCATGATCTCAGGGTCCTGGGATGGAGCCCCACATCGGGCTCTCTGCTCAGCAGGGAACCTGCTTCTCCCTCTCTCTCTGCCTGCCTCTCTGCCTACTTGTGATCTCTCTCTCTGTCAAATAAATAAATAAAATCTTTAAAAAAAATAAAGATTTTATTTATCCATTTATTTTTAGGGGTGGGAAAGGAGAGGCAGAGGGAGAAGGAGAGAGCGAATCCTAAACAGACTCTGGGCTGAGCCGACATGGGGCGCAATCTCATGGGGCTCGATTTCACGACCCTGAGATCATGACCTGAGCTGAAACCAAGAGGACGCCGCTCAACCGACTGAGCCACCGAGGCGTCCCTCATTATACCTTTCATACTGCACACACCCCGAAGGTTGGGCTTCGTACTCAGTCATGAGCCTTGATCAGAAAAGGGAGGGGGAGGAGGAAAGGCTGCTTGTAACTCAGTCGTGTCCAGGGAGAACGACTGATACTTTGCAAATACCCGGAGCATTTTTCTCTTCTGTCTGTTCGCCGTCTGAGGTTTAGATGGCTTCTTAGGCACGGAAACCTTGTGATGTGTGGATGTGAGGCCGTGCCTGGACCTCGGCTGGAGTTTGCTTGTTTGCAGGGCTGCAGAAGCCTGGTGGGTAGAGCAGAGGCCGTGGGCTGGGCCATTTGAGCCCCTCGGGTGGGACCGTCATCCTTTTGGAAGCAGAAGTGCAGGATGCCACTAAAATCCTTTGTATACATAAACAGCAACCTGGAATCCCCTTAGGAAGACTCTGCCTGTCTTCGTATCTTAATGAAAAAGGTCTTGCCGTGAGGTTGGGTTGTGAATGGGAAGAAGACACTCTCTGCCCGTGTGCCGGTCACGCTCATGTGTCTTGAGCCTTAGATGCTGGAAAAGCAGTGAATGGAAGGGCACAGACTCCTCCGTTTGTCTGCCACCTGGAGCAGCTGTGCCGTGTGTGTGCCTCTGGGCCCAGGAGCTCCTGGGGATCCCAGAACCGAGGGCTCAGGGAGGCAGGGTGGAGGCAGACAGCAGTGGTGGTGGTGACTGTGGGACCCTCCGTGGCCGACTGGCTGGCTTGGCCAACAGCGTGGATATGGTATCCTTTAATTTTGTATCTGCATTTGTGGTCCTCGAATGAAGGGGTAATGTCCTCTGCCCCTTCGCTTCTGCCCCAAATGGATTTTGCACCAGGGCTAGGGAGCATTGTCTACCGCTCTTTCTGCCCCGGTTAGAAGTGGACTGTGGTGCTCTTGTGGACATTACTTTTCAATCATAGAGAGCCAAGAAGTGCACCTTTTATAAAAAGAGTCCATTTTCAACCTTCTCAGGATCATGCAAATCTTGGAGTCCAGCACCATGAGGAGTAAAATCACAGCATCACGAATGCTTCGAGCAGCCTCCCAGATTCCAGAAGGTTTCTGGCTGGTGTGCAGAATGTATTTTCCCCCAGTGTACAGGAGGTATTTCATCCTCACATACTTTAACCAAGGCCCTTTATTTTAGCCCGAGTCATGCTCGCTTCACTTTCGGTTCCCCAAGTTACTAGGATAGAAGGACTGTCCAAGAATTGACTTGGTTTGGTTACCCTGAAAATTCTGTAATGCACTGGTTTTCAGAAAGGCAAAGACAGATGAGTCCAGGGCCCATCGAATGATTCTCAGGCCTTGTGTCTGGCTTCGTAAGACTGGGAACCTGTGCTAGCAGAGGGTGCCGGCCTCAAGTTGGTATTGCTCGTCCGGTTTCTACCTTGCAGTCTTGATTGCCAGCCGTGTTATCAGACGAACTGCGTCTGTGGCTTTTTCAGAAGGCTGCTTTTTAAAGAAATCTTCAAGGGCACAGACCGCGGACACCTCTTCTTGGCTTGCTAGCCCTGGGGGCGCCCCAGGGGTCTGCATCTGCTGAGCCCTTCCAGCCTCGTGTTGGCTCTGCTTACTTTAAGGTAGATTCCCCCCTGGCTGCCTGACTTGTTTATCATTATGATGATTATCATGTTTATCATGATGATGAACAAGTGATTTGCAGAAGTAAAAAAAAGAAAAATAAGTCAACCTTGGACATATATTTAAAGAGCTCGCCTCCTCCACAGTATGGGGTATGGTATTATTTTCCTGTGCCTGCTGTGACAAATGACCGCAAGCTTGGTGGCTTCACCACCAGGAGTCTGTTCCCTTACAGTTCTGAAGGCCAGAAGTTTGAAATCAGGGTGTCGGCGCGGCTGCATTCCCTCCAGACGCTCCGGGGAAGAGTACGTTCCTTGCCTATTGTAGCTTTTGGTGACTCCTGGCCGTCAAGGACTTCCCGGCCACATCTCTCCCATCTCTGCTTCCGTGGTCACACCGCAGCCTCCTCCGTGTGTGTGTGTGTGTCCTCCCTCTGCGTCTCTCTCATAAGGACCCTAGGGCTGGCATTTAGGGCCCCCTCGGGTAGTCCAGGATAATGTTCTCAAGAGCCTTCACATAATTGTTAATTACATCCGCTCAGACCCTTTTTCCAAGTAAGGCAGCATTGACAGGTTCCGGGAATTAGAATGTGCAGATGTTTTTGAAAACTGGCGTTCAGCCCACTGGAGGCTGTTAGTAGTAAAGTCTGCACTCTTAGGTATTCCTCGCCTTGCTTTGGCTCTGGCTAGGAGAAACCAGGCGATAGTTATTTCCGAGACTATTTAACATTTCATTCTACCATGTAAGCGTCCCCAGCGTATGGTGATACTGAAAATCTGGTACCACCATACACCAGAAGCTTCCCTACTGAACGCCTTCCACTCTTCAGTGAGTTACCTACATCGTTTCCTCGAATTTACTATAATTGCTGCCAGCAACCCTCAGAGGTAAATAATAGTGTCCCCATTTGCAGATCTCATTTTTAAGTAATCTCTACACGCGACGTGGGGCTCAAACTCATAACCCCCAGATGAAGAGTCATGCACTCTACCGAACAGGTGCTCCAATATGTCCCCATTTTAAAGCTAAGGCTGTCTGCCGAGGGTCTCAGAAATAGCAGAGTCAGGGATAAGCCAGGTCTTTCGTCGACCGGGAGCGGTTTCTTCCCCGCACCCCCCCCCCCCCCCCAGCACACAGTTTCTGAAGAGACAGTTCTGCAGTGGGTTGCACGTTTTCTGAAGAGACGATGCTAGTATCTTTGAAAGATTTCCTTTTCTCTTTGGTGTTTGGCCTGAGCTAGTGGTCATAAAAGATGTTGACTCTAACCATGGGATTGTGGGGGGCTGGTTTCCCCTGACACTTTATATTCTGCTGTTCACAGGCCGTGCACACATTGCCTTTGTATAATGCTTAGTTTAACATTTTTATTTGATGTAATTTGATATGGTTCATTTGATGGGGATTGTTCAGATGAGCTGCTGGTTTTCTTTCTTCCTTTTTTTTTCCCCCTTTTCTCCTCCCCTCTTTGTTTCTAATGTTGTATCTGTTTAAGAAAGGCCATGGGTTGGCTTCAGGACAGATGTCGGGTAATGCTCTATTTGTCAAAACATCAAGTGACTACATTGAAAACTGTGTGCCCCCCCCCAGTGACATTAAAATCACTGATGCCACAGTAAGTCCCCCCCAGCCAGTGGTTGCCTTCGTATTTTATACAAGCGCTTTAGTGAGCAAAATAAATGAGTTTGTTTTGTGGGAAATGTCTGTATGCTTCCTACCCTGGATGATAGAATTAGTTTTTTATAGCACATAAATATGTATAACGATGAGCCTTGCATACAAGGTTCTTATGAAGTGCTTTTACTGCTGTGCCCTGAAGGAAATACCAAGACCATTTGCAAGTACAGTAGGGTTGGCGGTCGTTAAAGGTTTCAATTTTCCTTTGGAAGGCTTGGGACTGGGGGTGAGCCTCGAATTAATTCACTGCTCGAATTGTGTTGAGATGAGATTTTACTCCACGTCTCTGTATCCCAGTCTTCGGTGGTGTGAGAGGAATGCAGTTTTATTTGGAAATTTCTCTCTCTTTCTTTTCTTTTCTTTTTTTTGGAGATAAAGCTTTTTAGGAACAGAAGTGTCGACTGGAAGAAAGCAGATGAACAAATGGAAATTTTTGGTCGTCGAATGAAATAGTGTGTTTCTAGGAGGAAAAATGAAGGGTCTGGTGGCCTCAGGTTTTTCTTTTGGCCAGGGAAAGAGACCAGATAAACACTAAACACTGTTGTTGTTGTTGTTTTTAAGATTTTATTTATTTATTTGACAGAGAGAGAGATCACAAGTAGGCAGAGAGGCAGGCAGAGAGAGAGGGGGAAGCAAGCTCCCCGCTGAGCAGAGAGCCCGATGCGGGGCTCGATCCCAGGACCCTGAGATCATGACCTGAGCCGAAGGCAGAGGCTTTAACCCACTGAGCCACCCAGGCGCCCAACACTGTTGTTCTTTATGCAGACTTGCCGTGACATTAGAAATTCTTCCAGATAATTCAGGCCTGGCTGTATGTGTCCAGGTCTGATATCACCTAAGATCCGCTCTTATATTCAGGCTCCTCTAGATCTCTCCCAGCCTGGGATGTGCCGATTCCCTGGTTTTCCTGAGGGCAATCACAGTGTGTGGGGCAGGTGTGCCCGGGAAGCCTGACACCCACACACCCCAGGGTAGCAGCTCCTTCTGCCCTGCAAACGTGGGAAGGCTGTCCTTTTCACCGATGACAGCTAGGCTTTGCTTGCTGCCTGTCGTTCCCACTGCCTTGACATTTCACCCTACCCAAAGCTCTTGCTCACACGGCAGCCTCACGTTGTGTGTCTGGGCTCTGCTATAATTCAATCAGCCCTTAGAGCATTCTCCCCACCAAAAAAATGTTCCTGGAGGCTTGTGTCTCAAGCTCTTGCTTCACTTATACCCATTAGGGGCTTGGGTAGTGATCAAGGACTAAAAAGCTAACTTATCCCTGGATGCTCCTGCTGGGACTCCAGCCTCGCCATTTCACGTCCAGGCTTTGGAGACAGCTCAGGTTGAAAGCCAGATGTGAGAGGCGCACCCAGCAGAAGGTGGGGGGGGGGGGGCGCATTAGCGTAGAGCGGTAGTGAGAAGCTTTGGGTCTGTGTCCAGTCTCTGCTCCCTTGCTGGCCAAACGTAAGCCACTGAGCTTGGAAAAACCTGCTTTCTCATTCCTGGTATGATGACAGGACTTATCTACCTGTCCTGCAGACGCCAGAGGATCAAATAAGCTGAACATATAATGATAAATATTGTTACTTTAATCAGGAACTTCATACTTTAAAAAAAATATATATATACACATATATATATGTATATATATATATGTATATGTATATGTTCTTTTTTCTGATTGAAACACAAAATACCCACTCGTAATTCCACCAGCCCCCCCACCCCGCAAAATCCCTTCATTTTAATGGATGTCCTCGCAGTGTGTTTTCTGTGTCTATTTCACTTACTAATTAAGATCAATATAATTCATTTACTGATTGAGATTATTCTAGTTCTATAATTTTGTAACTTAAAAAAATGCAATAGTGAATTTTCGAAAGACGTTAAAACTGGTGACCAGCGCCATGTGGATGGTATTCAGTGGTTTGTTGGGTAGCTGTCGTGTGATCCACTTAAAACTTAACCTTTGCGGTCGGACCTCTGGTCCGTAAGCACTTCCCTGCACTGCAACGGGCGTGACCATTTTTTGCTAGTTGCTTTTTAAAAGTGGCCATTGACACACCACTCTGATTTGCTTTCTTTCTCTGCCTTTGGACATAGCACCGGAAGGCATGCTGCTGTGGGAGCAGAATTGAATGTTTTCTTTAATTTCTGAGTAGAATCACTGATTATATACGTAGATGTGGTAATGCAGAATTTTTAAAAAGCGTATGGATCTTTTCAGTTCCCAGAGATTTGAACTTCTCATGAGTAGTGTTCCTGATTACCTTTGGGAATTACTCTGTGCGTTTTTGAGTATCGCTTTTGCTCTCTTTGTTTTTTAAGCTTAGCTGCATAAAATGGGTTAATCCTGGCATCCTTGTGCAATCCCTTTTTTTCACTAGACAACTGGGGAATGGTTTGGATAAGCCACAGTCCAAGGCAAACTGTTGTGTCATCAGAGAACGACCTTCGATCTTAGTGTAGTTCTTAGAGCAGCCTTGTGTGCTTTGTGGCTGCCAGAATGAGTGTCTGAAACTTGGTGGTAAGGTCAGAGTTTTGATAAGGTGAGAGGTGTTTTATTCAGTGTGTCGTGCGTGTTACTCACGCAAGTATTTGCCAGGCTTCGGTGCTGCGTTAATGCTAAAGTTTAATGCGTGATGCTAGAGGTGATCCTTTGTAGCCAATTCACAGAACCAGGTTGGACTTTTGCGATGAGTTGCCAAGAGAGTGGTATTAGTAATCTTTTTTCTCTGTCTTCTTAAAAACGAGAACAAAAGTGGTCAGCAGTGATTTCCCCCAATTTATCTCTTGCTGGGAAGATAATTGCTTGCCACAGTTGAGCTCCTGGTCTCAGGGAGCGGTAGAAGACTTCAGTTATAGCTTCCTGGATTTTGAGGTAGTCCTTGGTATTTGTTTGGAGAGTTTTGTGTTCTTCTAAGCCAGACTCATTTAATGTAAACAGATCATTAAGACTTATGCTTTTTGGGGAAGTTGGCACAACATCTTGGTCATTATTATGCCGGTTGATTAATGAATCATTATTAACGGCAGCACAACTTTGAACATACTCTTTTCGTGTTCTTTTAACTCTGTGATTCTCAGTCCCCAGAGTTTCTGAGTCAGCAGGGCTCTGATAGGGCCTGGGAATTTGCATTTCTAACAGGTTCCCGGGTGGTACTGATGTTGTCGATCCAAAAGGATGGGCCTTTTGATAAGGGCTCAAGAGTCTGGGCTCCTAAGAAGTTTTATATCTGGGATGGAATTTTTCAGTGGTCAGCAAGCCTTCTCACACAGTCTAGGACACGGGGTCATGCTGCCCAGATCTGAAAAGGACATTGGCGGATGGCTTTTTGTGAGTGGCATACAGCATGTGGGAGACTCTCCAGAGATAGACGTACTGTGCACAGCTTACGCTGGGTGGCTGCCCATTCAAGAGGCTGACCTGACGTTACCTAGTCTGATGAGCTAAAGAGTTTGCTGTGCTTTACTGTTGGATCTTTCCAGACATGTTCGGTAACGGAGATTAACAGCATCATCAGTCATATAATTGTAGAAACTAAAAACTTGATTGATGCCCAAAAGGGTAAACTTGGTTTCACGGCATCTAGAATGTGAACTGAAATTTATGGTTTCTTAGGAGAGATTCCTGGTGTAAAATTGCCGATTGTATCAAATAAAAGTTTAAATCTTCATCTTTGACAGAGTTAGTGTCAACCCTTTTAGCCAATAAGCACTGAAATAATCCTTCATCAAGAAGGCTGGCGGGAATGTGGCAGGATTCCCACCTGGTACGTCTTTACTGAATCATAGCCATCTTGAATCTTTACTAAGAAATACTGTTTTGTGTGAGTGTGGGTCTGAGTGTCTCTGATATCTGCAGATAGAGGCCTGTGCAAAAGCAGGCTTCAGTACCGTTCTCTGGGAAGGAGCACCCTTGTGTATGTTACCAGCGCCGCTGCTTGCCCCATGCATCCCTCCCAGGTACAGGGGGACACTGTCACTCAGACGATCCCTGGGCGAAGTCTTTTATCAGACCGTCTCAGGGAGGTGTTGGCCTTTGGACAGCCAGTTTGTAGGAGGCATGGGTATAACGAGATGTTGTAATTTTACTTCAGAAGGACAGGGATGTGCCCAGAGCTGAGGCTTGCACACAGCCTGGCCCAGGGGATGGGAGGCCACTGGGGAGTTGACTTTGGTTCCCTGCCAGTGACGCCCAGCTACAGCTTTAGGGTCGGTTTCCCAAGTGCAGGGCTTTCTCCAGAGGCGCGGGCTGCCAAGTCACACACAGAGTTGGTCTGCGTGTTCCCCCAGGGCTTGGGGCTTATTCATTTCTCTCTAAAGCCCAGACATGGAGGCATTGGGGAAGAGTGAGAAGTGCTATTAATAATTTATTTGAAAGGGGTTTCTATTTAGTGAAAGAAAGTGTTGAGCAAGCAAACAAGATAGTGTAGAACTAACTAACTTAAAAAAAAATTGAGTCTTTTAGCTAAGAACAGGTTTTTACTTATTTTAGTCAGGGGTGAAATTCAGATGAAATCTTAGAGAACAAATCTTCTGTCTGTTGGGTGCCAAAAGATACCCTTCAGAAAAGTTTCCAGACACTTAATATGGTGAGATCAGTTGGGGAGTTCTCCTTTTAAAAGTGCAATTCTTGGTGCTGTTTAGAGGACAACAGGTTTTCTTAGTTTGTTAGTGAGGTATCATGATTTTAGAAATAAAACCGTATTTTAAAAAAGAAATCAAGCAATTGCAGCCTCAGACATGTGATTTTACCCTACAGTCCTCTCTCCACGACAGGTGAGAGAGTGCACAGGACACACAGGTGGATTTAGTGGGCGTGTTCAGTCGTGTGCCTCTAAGAGTGTCTGTGTTTCCCTCGGGCCTCTCAGTTCTGGTGGCCTTTCTTTTCTTTCCTTTTCTTTTTTTTTTTTTTTTTAAAGATTTTATTTATTTATTTGAGAGAGAGAGAGGGAGAGAAGGAATGAGCAAGTGTGAGCAGGGTGAGGGGGCCGAAGCAGAGAGAGAATCTCAGGCAGACTCTGTGCTGAGTGGGGAGCCTGATCTCACTTCCCTGACATCATGCCCTGAGCCAAAACCAAGAGTTGGTTTTCACAATCAAGTGAGCCACCCAGGTGCCCCTGTTTTCTTTTTTGAGCTTAAAAAATAATAGTAAGAGGAAGTTTAAAAAACAAAGCCCAGTTTCCCAAAATCTTTGGCTTTTTAAATTTTTTTAATGGGGGTGGAGGGGTATATTTATTTCTTAGTTTAATGAGAAATATTTTGCAAAGCTGTAATCATAGTATAAAATTTGGGACTTTAAAAAAAGTTTTTATTTGAATTCCAGTTAACATATAGTATAATATTAGTTTCGGGTGTACAGTATAGTGATTCGCCTCTTTCATGTCTTACCCAGTGCTCATCACAAGTCAGCTCCTTAATCCCCATCACCTGTTCCCCCATCCTCCTCACTCCACCCCCTCGGTGACCATCAGTGTGTTCTCTAGAGTTCAGAGTCCGTTTCGTGGTTTGTGTCTCTCTCTCATTTTCCTTTGCTCATTTGTTTTGTTTCTTAAATTCCACATGTAAGTTAAATCATATGGTATTTGTCTTTCTCTGACTGGCTTATTTCGCTTAGCATAATACATTCTAACTCCATCCCTGTCATTGCAAATGGCAAGATTTCATTCTTTTTAATGGCTGAGTAATACTCCACTGTGTGTATGTCTGTGTGCGTGTATGTATGTATGTGTATATATATACACACATATACATCTTCTTTATCCATCCGTTGATGGACATTTGGGCTCTCTCCATAATTTGGCTATTGTAGATAACGCTGCTATAAACATCAGAGTGCATGTACCCCTTCAAATTAGTATTTTTGTATTTTTTCAGTAAATACCTAGTAGTGCAATTGCTGGATCATAGGGCAGTTCTGTTTTTACGTTTTTGAGGAACTTCCATACGGTTTTCCAGAATGGCTGCACCTGCTTGCATTCCCACGATGAAGCTAGAGGGTATTATGCTAAGTGAGGTCACTAAGAGAAAGACAAATACTGTTATGATTTCACCCGTATGTGGAGTTTAAGAAACAAAGGAGCTTAGGGGAGAAAAAGAGAGAGGCAAACTAAGAAACACACTCTTAACTCTAGAGAGCAAACCGATGGTCATCAGAGTGGGGGGGAGCAGAGGGGGTCGTGGGTGAAACAAGTGATGGGGATTAAGGGGTGCACTTGTGATGAGCACTGGGTGATGTATAGAGGCGCCGAATCACTATATTGTACACCCGAAACCAATATAACTGTATGTTACCTAACTGGAATTTAAATAAAAACTTTTAAAAAAAGATTCCAATGTCACTTTTACAGAAGTAGAAAAAAAAATCCTAAAATGTTTTGAAGTTTTCATAGTTACTTGGATTGTTTAATGCTCTTTTGAGATGATGAACTATAATTTACTGAATCCCCCCCCTCCCCCCACATCTTACTGGATCTTAAGGTTGATTTTGATTTTGGGGGTTATTGAGAGTATAGCCTTGAACATGTCGATTCAGCTTTTATTCCTCTGTTGAAGTTAGGGTAAAAATTTAAATTATTTTTACGGTGCTTGATATATTCCATTAATTTTTAAATTAAGGGGTTTTATTTATTTGGTTTTTAGAATTTGGGGACTGTCTCTAAATTTACTAAATGGAAAATTGAAAATTTTATGAAGCATAAAAATAGTGAGCCTTCTCACCCAGGAATAACCTCGTAGGTTCTGGTTGGCAATGGTAGTCGTAGCTGTCATCGCTGAGAAACTCCTTTGTGCCGGGTGCTCTGTGTGTCTGAGTGTCTTTTGGCATCACCGGTATTAATGATTGAATTGGGTAGAATGGATCCCAGAACCGAAATAGTATGCTTGAGCCTAAATTAGTGAACTAAAAATAAAATTAGTTTCTTAGCCATAGGATTTGGTTTATTAAATTGTAGGCCAGGCAACAAGTTCTTAAACCACAGAGCACCATGGCTCCATTTTTTTTGGCATTAACCGAACAGTGTTATTTACGCTGATGATTCCGTTTGTAAACTAGATCATGCCCTGCTTGGCTTCTGAATGCCTGGTAATAATGTGCCCTAATTGTGGGTCAGTGAAGCCAAACTAATTGCTTGTTGGGCTCTTGGATTGGCGTTTTAATTTGCTGTATAATGCAGTCTCTACGAGAAACGCACTCTGTATTGTCATCTGAGTAAAACTTATTAAAATCATCTTGCAAACAACAGAATGCCTGATATTTTGTCCATAATCTTGCACATTAAAAAAAAAAAATTGGATGGCATTACAGAGAGTTGTAATTTACAAGTCTTCCTTTTTAAGAGCCTTTGTAGCCTTCCCTTTGGAAGGTATACATAAAGTGACTGCTGTATGTTTTATATAGTGTAATAGCTTTCTTTACCAAGCATTGTTTTGCTTTGTGCTTTTAATATTTTTTTTTCTTTTAATATGTTTTAAATTACAGTAATAACATGAGCTTCTGAGACGGTCACTTATTTCAGACTGTGTAATTCACCCAGTAAGATTGGTACTTATCCAGTGACTTTCCATTTCAGTAAAAACAAAAAAAAAAAGATGTCTGTGTTGTCATTCTCAGCTCACAAAACACCAATCATAGGGGTTCCCTTTATAATTTGTAGGAACAGTTCAGAAGGCAGTAAGATGGTACGCATTCTGTAACGTTTATTTTCTCTGTCTCCCTTGACTAATGAGCAGACCTGCAGAGGACTTTTTTTTTACTCTGATTACTAATTTCATTCATGTAGCTAATATTTATTGAGTAGCTGTTGAGTGCCAGGAACTTTTGTAGGTTTCGGGGATATCAAAGATTGGGGTTTTTTCTATTTATAATATTTAGTCCTCGAGAAAAAGACCTTTGAGGCGAATCATAAGAGCTTTTTAAAATGATTTCAGAAATGGAGTAATATAAATAAGAAGCATCTAGTAAAGAATTTAATAGAGGCCTGTATCGGGTTTTTAATAGAAATTAGCCCATTGCCTGTTTTTCTTTCCTTTTTGTAGGTTATTTCTTATGAGAGTCATGGATATCCCCTATCTAAACTTGGAAGGACCAGACTGTAAGTGAATTTTTATTTTCTCATTGCATCTGCACATTGAAGTGTGTGGTCTGGAAGGGATAACAGGAAAAGTTTTACCGAAGAAAGAGCTTCATTCACTTAAAAACAGGCAGTGATTTTGTGGTTGATATGAATAGTGTGCTTACGTTAATGGTACCCTTGGGTCTTGATTAACTCATCTCTTTACTTATATTTTCCAGTTTATGCATGAGTTGAATTTTAAAAGAATATATATCTTCTCTTCATTATTTTGTTTTCACTCCGAACTCTAAATTCATAATTTCCTATACATACACATAATACATTTTGAGATGGCTAGCTATGTCAGTAACCATAAGTTCTCTATTTTCCAGTTATTTGAGTATGTATATATTTAAGTTGGGCAGAGTTGTTTTTTTTTTCCTCTCTTTTTCATTGAAAACCTCAGAAGGCCTGTCTGGGAGGTGATTGCTGCTGCTTTGGATTATTCCCTATTCTCCTCTTTGCTGTCCCATTCTTTTCCATTGCTCTCTTTCTAGCCTTGATTTATTTGCCTTAAAATCCATGCCACAGGGGTATAGAGATGGGTAAGCTGTACCTGATGGTAATAGCCATTGCAGTGATGTGCGGGGCACACATGTGTTGCACTCCTGATTAGACTTCTGTTTTGATGCACTCTTCTCACCACAGTTCTGCACGCTAAATATCATCATTCCCGATATATAGCCTCAAGTGGCTGGAGCAGTTTGGTCTCTTGCTCAGAGGTGCACAGTTCAGCGGCGGGTCTGAGATTGGAACATGAGACTGTGACTCAGGACTGCCCCTCTCCTTAAACTCATTTAGTCCATTGGATTTGGATGGTGTGCTAAATAAACATGCGGACAACTAGAGTAATAGGAGAAAGTTAAATGCCTAGTGAAATGTCTTCAACAAAGCAGTCTTTTTTTTTTCCCCTTGAAATGATTTGTATGGGAACTTCATGAGCAAAGATGGTTTGCATAGATTGTCAGGGTTCAAACCGTTGTGGGTTCTATAAAGTATCAGAGCCCCAGTTGAGGCTAACTAAAAATACAGTTAGGAGTTTTGTTTGGTAATCAGGAGTCATTCCTAGCAATTCCTCAAGTTAGCTGGGGGTTAGTTTCATTAGAAAACCACTGGTGTATTGTTCGCTTTTCAGCTGTCAACCTCTTATCAAAAATTTGTCCCATAGTGCAGCCGAAACGCGATCATGTTCTCCATGTGACCTTCCCCAAAGAGTGGAAAACCAGCGACCTTTACCAACTTTTTAGTGCCTTTGGTAAGTAACACTTAAGTCCATACGTGGTTTTAGGATTTTGCTATGTTTTTGGTCTGTCCAGGTAGCTGTAGGTAGAATGAATGACAGCTTCAGCTTGGACGTGAAAGAATATTACTGGGCAAGGATTTAGTCTCACTCATGAAATTTTTCAGGGTTTG
Source organism: Potos flavus (assembly GCA_028534135.1). Taxonomy (NCBI): domain Eukaryota; kingdom Metazoa; phylum Chordata; class Mammalia; order Carnivora; family Procyonidae; genus Potos; species Potos flavus. The sequence goes on from CM052890.1 coordinate 23,293,870, forward strand.
GTATATTGGTATCTTTGTACTAACATGATCTGAAGGACTTTCGATAGCACCCCACACTAGAGTGCTATTATTAATCCACAGAAAGCAGGATACTGTGACTGCCCTTACTGCTGACCGTGGGAAATAGATCTAGGCTGAGGATAAAGCTTTTTTTTTTTTTTTAAGATTTTATTTATTTATTTGACACAGAGAGAGAGATCACAAGTAGGCAGAGAGGCAGGCAGAGAGAGAAGGGGAAGCAGGCTCCCCTGAGCAGAGAGCCTGATGCGGGGCTCGATCCCAGGACCCTGAGATCATGACCTGAGCCGAAAGCAGAGGCTTAACCGACTGAGCCATCCAGGCGCCCCTGAGGATAAAGCATTTTTAAGACGAAATTCTGAGAGAAGGTCTGTTTCATAAGGGCAGGCGGTCACTGCTTGACATCGACTAGTCCAAGCAGATGAGCGCAGACGTTTGAGGACCAAGAGATGAGCTATGTGTGGTGGAGCAGTTTTTCTAATTCCTTTTTATCAGGTCAGGTGATAGGTTGAAATGAACCATCTTCTGATTAGCGTTTATAAAGACTTTCAGACTGTAAGTCTTCAGCAGTGCCTGTGTACTTTAACAAATGAAATATTCAAGCTGCTCTCTTTGGAAATTCTTAGATAAAGTTAAGGCAGCACAAACGGCCAATAATAAGACTGTTTAGTAAATGTTTATGTGCCTCCTCAACAGGCTAGTATGTAGCCATTTAAAAAATATTTGAAGAGTTTATTAAAAGATGGTAAAGTGTTTATGTTTTAACATTTAGTGTAAAAAGCAGAAACAAAGTAGGGTTCCTATAAACTAATATTTTTTTTTAATACTTTGTATAGAAATCAGACTGAAAGGAAGCCTCATGCTATTACCACTGATTGTTTTAGATAGGCTTTTTTTTTCTTCCTCTTTATGCTTTTTTGTTTTTTTATTTTTTAGGGAGGGAGGGAAAGAGAGAGAGAGAGAGAAAGAGGACGGGAGGGGCAGAGGGAGAGGAAGAGAATATTAAGGAGACTCCACGTCCAGCTCAGAGCCTGACAAGGGGCTTGATCTCATGACCCTGAGATAATGACCTTAGCCGAAATCAAGAACTTAACCAACTGAGCCACCCAGGTGCCCCAACTTTTCTGTGTTTTCTAAAATAAGCATATATTTATTAGCTTTTATAAGTAAAACACTTAACAGACTTAATTTTTAGAAAAGTAAGTGAAAGCAGGTATGTTTCAAGAAAGTAATCCTAGTCTTTGCAGACAGTCTCAATAACTTCTGAAATTCTAGTCCTGCTTTTTCATTTAAATACAGATTTAGAGATGCAGTTGAATTTCACAGCTCATTTCTTTTGAGAGCTTTCGATGTTGCTGTTTTTTTCTCATCTTGTATTATTAAGTTCTTACCCTTATGTAGTCAACCTTTAATTGGCTAAATTAGTAGAATGCTCTGAATAGAATTTTGTTTTCATTTTAATTAAAAAGAATCAGTCGTATGATGTCAGACAAGTAGCGTCTCTGTCCTTTGTGTCCTCATTGGAGACGATGACAGTGACGATGGCAATACCCCTTACTACATAAACCTTTCATGAGGATTAAATGAGCTGATTCATGGAAGGCATTTAGAATAGTATGTGGCACATAGTAACTACTTAGGGCACGTTCACTATTACTATTTATCTAAAACACACAAGGTGGGGCGCCTGGGTGGCTCAGTGGGTTAAAGCTTCTGCCTTCGGCTCAGGTCATGATCTCAGGGTCCTCGGATCGAGCCCCAAATCGGGCTCTCTCCTCAGCAGGGAGCCTCCTTCCCCCTCTCTCTCTTCCTGCCTCTCTGCCTACTTGTGATCTCTCTCTCTCTGTCAAATAAATAAAATCTTAAAAAATAAAAATAAAAAAATAAAACACACAAGGTGGAGGAGTGACTTTTGTAATGGAGAAAGTCATTATGGCACCTTGCTGTGCAGCAGGAAGTGAGTTATTGTCCTATGACAGTGAGACAGAGCAGTTTGGAAGCATTCGTAGCCTTGGAAAATTTTCGTAGGAATTAAAACATTTTTTCATTACTAAACTCCAGTGATGTTTACCTATTTTTTTTTTTTAAAGATTTATTTATTTGTTAGTTAGAGATCACAAGTAGGCAGAGAGGCAGGCAGAGAGAGAGAGGAAGCAGTCTCCCCGCTGAGCAAAGAGCCCGATGCGGGGCTCGATCCCAGGACCCTGAGATCATGACCCGAGCCGAAGGCAGAGGCTTTAACCCACTGAGCCACCCAGGTGCCCCTTGTTTACCTATTTTTAATAATTCCAGTCTTCCTGTGTTTTTTCAAGAAGAGCGGTAGCCAGTCAGGCCTCTGCTTTCCCTTGGGTTTTCTGCCCTGCTACCCCTTCCCTCCCTTCCCCCTGGCGCTCTCCCGTGTTCTGTTCTGTCTGCAGCTTGTTAGCCTTTCTTGAGGATGTGTTTCTTCATGTGAAAATCGTTCTGTTTCACTAGCCTGCTTTCTGCCCTTCTCAATGACTTTTCTGTATTAACCTGTCTTGGTTTTCTGCCTCTGCCGCCTTCTCTCCCCTTGTCCTCTCCTACTACCTGTTCTCCTCACCTGGCTTTGACATCAGGGTTGAATTTTTCCTACTTTTTGCTACATCGATTCATTTTATGTTTCCCATTCATGATTTTCAAAGTTTGTGTCTCTAAAAATTTAGAAAGATGTGTTTTTAAAAGAATTATTTGAGAGAGAGTGTGAGCGTGCTAACAGGGGAAGGGGCAGAGGGAGAGAATGTCCGAGCAGACTCCCACTGAGTGCAAAGCCCAGTCACTGTGGGGCTCGGTGTGGGGCTCAGTCTCACGACCCATGAGATCAGGACCTGAGCCGAAACCAAGAGTTGGATGCTTAACTTTCTGAGCCACCCAGGCACCCGTGTTGTGATCTTGATAGGAAAGAAATTGCCAGCTCTGGTATGGGATTGGGCTGAAATATCAAGTGCCCCAGAATTTAATCCAGAAGGATCTTTCTTTTATTTTTAAAACACATTTTTTAAATCCTCTTCCCCCTTCCCCCCCAGCCCGGCTTGTCTCTTCTCTTGATGTGTTCACTGAAATAACTTCTTCGGTAGATTTAAGTTTTAGCTCTCTGTGGTGCTGAGATTTTGATCAGATTTTAAACCAGCATCTCATCTCTGTTTAAATTTAACACATTTATTCTGAACTATATCAGATATGCAAATAAAGTCTGGTAGTGAAATAATTGGTCAAATGTTCCCTTTATTTTTATTTCAACATTGCAGGTAACATTCAGATATCCTGGATTGATGACACGTCAGCGTTTGTTTCTCTCAGCCAGCCCGAACAAGTGCAGATTGGTAAGTGATTTGGACATTTGTATATTAATTAAAGTGGAAGCTTGCCATCCTCATACTGTGGGTTCGCTCAGCTGATTCACAGGCATTACTGCCTGGTTTGTTTAGTGCTGTCTCTAAAATAAAGGAGATAATTAGTGAGTATCATGTGTAGGTGAGAAAAAAAGACAAATTTATTAATTCATTAGGTATACTATTACCTCCTTTCTGTTACCTTCCCATTGCATTGCACTTTTTCTCAAACGAGTTGCAGATTTGCTTTGAGAATTAGAAGTAGCAAATTGAGAGGAACGGGGAATACCAAAAGATGATACTTGTATCCATTGTTCGCTCATCTCCGTACTTCTCCCATTTATATATAAGTTTGTGTGATCTATTCATTTTATTATTCCTATATCGAATACTTGTTTTACAAATAAATAAACTGAAAGATATTTAATTCGCTTTTAAAATAGGATGGTAGAAAGGTGGAGCACCACATGTCTTACCAGACCCTAAATAATTTTGTTATTAACCATCTCAAAACGTTCTAATTCCTTAGGATGAAAAGTTGTTCAGCCACTTATTCAAATAGATTTCGAGTTTCTCTGGTGCCTAATAATGTAAGAGGGATAACATTGTAAAGTGATATGTCTAACTTTTTTAAAGATTTTATTCGTTTATTTGTGAAGGAGCAAGATGGCATGAGTGAGGGGGGAGGGGCACAAGGAGAGGGAGAAGCAGACTCCCCACTGGGCAGGGAGCCAGACACAGGGCTAGATCCCGGGACTCTGAAACCATGACCTGAGCCATAGGCAGACGCTTAACTGACTGAGCCATCCAGGAGCCCCTTAATTTTTTTTTTATTTTATTTTATTTAATAAGGTGCCACATACTAAAATTATGTAATTCTGAGAATGTAACTATATGAGTAATTATATATGAAAGCTTCCACGTATATACACATTCAGAGCAGAGTCTTTTGGTGTTTGTTCTTAATTCTGTGATCACTGCAGGAATATAGACTGTGTTGTAGTGAAAAGCTTAGGCTCTGAAATCAGGCTGCTGCACTACATAGTTGTGTGACCTTGGGCAGGTTATTTAACCTTGAGAAGCTTCTGCTTATCTCTGTAAACTGAAGATGATAGTACGGACTTACTGGGGTTATTGTTAGGATTACATGAGATTTTATATATGTGTGTGTGTATATATATATATAGATATACATATATGTATATCTATATATATATATATATATGGCTTAGCTTTAAACTTTTATGATGGTTATTTAATAGTGTATTTCAGCCTGAGATGTACTTCAGGGAGGACGTGACACCAAGAATTGGTGTTGGATGCAGGGCGTGAATGATGTCTCTAGTTAAATGTTTCAGTATTTGCTTATTTCTCCGATCCACTCCCCCATAATCCTTGGAAATGCCGATGAGATGGGACCCAAAGGGACTGATTATTAGAGAGCTAAAGATAACTTCAAGGAGGGGGGAGGGACCCTGAGACCGAGCATGGCGAGAGGGCCTATGGCTGGCTGCAAGGGCAAGGAACTGGAACTCCTGCCTAGAGGTCCAGTCCCACCTCCTCTGCTTAGCATCACCCTTTGGCCTTCCTGCTGGTCACACCTGGGTGACATTGAAACTCTGCAGTGAGATGGAAGGAGATGCACGGGCTTCGAAGCCAGACTGCCCTGGGGACTAACGTGGCCTCCGCCACCGGCCAGCCGTGTGTCTTTGGGCAGATTACATAAACTGTCTAAGCCACAGGCTCCTGGCTGAGAGGTGGAGGTGGCGATGGTTACTTTGTGAAGTGAGATCGCGGACATTAAATACCCAGCAGGGAGCTCCGCACTCCACAAGCAGGGCTTGACAAATGCTAGGGAATTATGAAAATATCTGCTTGGCCTCCCTTGCTGTGAACAGTATAGATGACAGTGTGTAAAAGTGCTTGGAAACCTCTGCGCCGCTAGCTGGGGGTGTCTGCTCGCAAATACAAGCATAATTCCTTGTTGATGGGGGGGGGGGGTTCATTGCTTCCTTTCGGGTCGCTCCTAAACCACATTTGCTGTCCAGTGATGATTGCTCCCTCACTTAGGACCGAACGGTTCCTCACCTGGTAGCTTTCCCGCTCAGTAGTGCACTCCGTGATACCTGAAATCCGGGAGCTGCACTGCAGAATCACGTTGCCACAGGGGCCCTGCCGTGTGATTGTTTGCCTGCGTGTGTCGCTCCCCCGAAGGCACCACTGAGTCCGTCGTATTCCGCCCCCCCCCCCGCCCCCGACTCCTTCTCTAGTGCCGGGAATGCACCGTGGCTGGAGTAACTCAGTGTGCGTTTGAGTGGGTAACATGGGGAAGACGCCAAGATGGAATCGTGACCTTTTTTACCTTTTCTCTCCGAGATAAAGTAGAGGAGTCTCATCTCTCGATATATGCAGCTTTGCTGGTAAAGTCTGAGTTTCCGCTGTCATCTCTTACACAGAAGACAACACTTTTTTTTTCTTTTGAGAGCGAGCAAGAGTGTGCACCTGTGGGGGTGGGTGGAGTGGAGGGGCAGGAGGCGAGGGAGAAGCAGACTCCCCGCTGAGCAGGGAGCCCGATGCGGGGCTCGATCCCAGGACCCCGGGATCATGACCTGAGCCAAAGGCAGACGCTTAACCGACTGAGCCACCCAGGCGCCCCCAAAAGACAGCTTTTCATATAAATACCTGGCCATTTGTGCATGCTGTGCCTGTGACCCTACTTCTCTTTGCCACATGCCACCTTTGATTTTGCCATCCTCTTCCTTCAGAGCTGGGCTGTGTCCCACTTCCCTCCTCATCTCAGCTTAAACATCCGTTTCTCTGGTTGTGTTCCCCCGTTCCCTGTGCAGGGGATCGGGTCCCATTTTCTGTGCCGGCCTGGTGTCCTTTACTGACACACCCTGGTTGACCGTCTTCCCTGGTAGACGGTAAACCCTCTGAGAGCAGGGGCCAGACGTCTTGTTCACAGCTGTGTTCTCAGTGCTCCTAGTAGCATCTGACATGAGCGAGGACGTTACATGTTTATTGAACTGAGTAAGTGATATTCAAGATATTAGGGCTTAGAAATGCCTTCTTGCGTGGGATGAATATATCTGATGTCTCTGGTCTTTTGCCGTGATTTCTAAAATTTTGCAGATGTTTCATTGAAAGTGTAAAATCTGTTTTTTATAGCGGTAATTCTAATGATGAGAGAGATCCAGGATATCTATAGTGCTGCAAACCCTATTAATGTTATCTTAAACAAATTACTTATTCATTTCAGCGGAAGCGAAGGGCCTGTTAGATCAATAATGTAACACTGGAAAAATCATTAAGTGCCTATTTATATAGCAGCTTGTAATGCTTCTTTGGCGTTGTTATAGACTAATTTTTGATTTACATTTAAGTACCTGACACCTGTCTTTTTCTTTGGGTAGTACTAAGTTTAATCAAGATTTTTTAGAAACCATTTTCAGTGTCTTGAATATGAAAGTTCTCTTTTTCTAGGGAACCTTGTTATTCTCTGAAACTAATAATACAGTTTATGTTAAATTGAATTTAAATAAAAAATTCAATTAAAAAAAAAAACCTTCTGCTGAGTGCCATTTGGTTTGATTGCTGATTTTTTTGTTTGTTTGCAAGAGGTAAGACGAGGGTTCTTATGGCTCTGGAGTGTTCGGATGGTGATAGTCCATACCAGCCATGCATTCAGCGTTGTTCCCTTGTAGCTCTTCAGGTAAGATAGTACGTGACCATGGAGAACATCACCTAGTCTCACTGTTTGAGAATTTTTCTCAAAGTAGCAGAGTAAGAAATCACTTTTTTTTTTTTAAGACTTTATTTATTTATTAGAGAGAGAGAGAAAAAAAAATGAGCAGGGGGCACAGGCAGAGGAAGAGGGAGAAGTGGACTTCCCACTGAGCAGGGAGCCCGATGTGGGGCTCGCTCCCAGGACCCTGGGATCACGACCTGAGCCAAAGGCAGACACTTAACCAACTGATTCACCCAGGTGCCCAAGAAATCATCTTTAAGAGTCACATCTGCATAGCTCATTCATTTTTAAGATTTTTATATTCCTAAGGTAATTTTATTAAATGGGGGAGGGAGGGGCCTCAGCAATATTTTAAAAGTCAGAGAACCTTCCAGTCATACTCTCAATGTTTAGACACGGAGTGTTTTTGAGTGTCCTAAATGCATTAGAAATTTTCATATGAATAGCTTGAGAAAAATAACATTTTCATTTATTTTGAAAGCTGGAAATTGCAGCACACTCCTAGAAAGTTTTAAAAAGCAGAAATTGATGAAGGCACTTTAGAAGAGGTAGAAACCTGACAATTATTTTGTAAAGGCAGCACAAATTCAGGTAGTTGTAGAAATTCCCGATGATGCCGCCTGCGGAGCCTGTTCAGGACGATGTGTGGGGACGGAGGGAGTAACTTGCTTCACTTCAGTCCAGGGTATGGTGGTATGGTTGTGTTTATATTAAACTGTACTTTTAGAAGCATAGCTTTTATCTGTGCTGGACAGATGAGCATTAGAGTTGTGGATATGACTCAAGGTGATTTTTCAGTGCTGTTTTACTAAAAGATGCTTACAACTGTAAACTTTATCTGTGCTTTTTGTTTTCCTTTTAATGTCTGCAGAATTTGTGGCGATAACTGCTTATTTCACATGTGATATTGGTGATTTGTGTTCTCATTTTTCCTTGATCACACTAGCTGGGGGTTACTGATTTTTTTTTTTTTTTTTGAGGTTTTATTTATTTATTTGAGAGAGAGCGTGTGTGTGTGCAAGCATGCACAAGTGAGGGAGGGGCAGAAGGAGAGGGAGAAGCAGACCCTGAGATCATGATCTGAGCCGAAGGCAGACGCTTAACCAACTGAGCCACCCAGGCGCCCCTGGGTGTTACTGATTTTGATGGTGTTTGCAAAGAACCAGCTTTTGGTTTAGTTCATTTTCTGTATTTTTTGTTTTTGTCTGTTTACTGGGTTTCTTCTTTTTTTTCTCCTTTTTTCCTTTCTTTTTTTTAAAGGTTTATTTATTTTAGTGGGAGCGAGAGAGTGAGAGAGTGTGTGTGTGAGCACAAGCAGGAGGAGGAGAGGGAGAAAGAACCTCAAGCAGACTCTTCACCGAGTGTGGAGCCCAATGCGAGGCTCCATCTCACAACCCTGAGATTGTGACCTGAGCCGAAACCAAGAGTCGACTGTTTAACTGTGCCACCCAAGCACCCCTACCCCATTTTTTAAGTTTATTTAACTCTGTACCCAACGTGGGGCTCAAACTCATGACCCCAAAATGAAGAGGTACACACTCCTCTAACTGAGCCAGCCAGACACCCCCTTTCCTTCCTTTTATTTGCTTTGGGTTTACTTTGCCTTTCTTCTTCCCACTTCTTGAGGTAGAACCATATGTGACTGATTTTTTAAAATTTTTCCAGGGGTGCCTGGGTGGCTCAGTTGGTTAAGTGTCCTACTCTTGATCTCAGCTCAGGTCTTGATCTCAGCTCAGGTCTTGATCTCACAGTTGTGAGTTCAAGCCCCGTGTGGGGCTCCACACTCGGCATGGAGCCTACTTAAAAAAAAAAAAAAAAAATCTTTGTAGAATTTTTTACCCCTGGGCTTCTAGAGATTGCCCCTGGGTCAGTATAGCTTAGTGGTCAGCCAGCGATTGGTCAGGCATGTGCTTAAACACCTAGAGCCAGTGAGGCTTCCACCCTTTTCCATCCGGGCTGGGGAAGACATTCAGCGTTCAAGCAGCTTTGCAGGTCTTCCCCATTTCTTACTTTCAGCTCTACCTTCTCGTCTCCTGTGCGGGTGCGCCTGCCCTGCCGGCCAGCTAGTGTTCTGGATGTAGCCAAGACTCTTTCCTACTCCTTGATTTTGACCTTTTTTTGTTTCTAATACAAACATTTAAAGCCACAGATTATTCTGTAAGCACTGCTGTAGGTGCATCCCACAAATTACATGTCGTAATTCCATTATCACTAAGTTAGATATCCAGGCGCCCCTGTCCTTTTTGTGTTTTTTATGTTTCCCTATGCTTTTCTTTCCATGTACTGTCGACTTATCTGTGTATATATGAGTGTGATTACTTACATGCTTTTGTCATTTTAAAACTTACTCTTTGCTCCGTCTGTTTTTGTTCCTTTGTTTTTCCCTCTCCTGTCCTCTTTTGGATTATTTGAAATTTTTGAAGAATTCCATTTTAATTTCTCTCTTGCCTTTTTCATGCCGTCTCTTTGCATTATTTTTTAGTGGTTGCTTTGGAAATGTTAACATCCATCCATAACTTTTCACGGTCTATTTAGAGTTCATATTAAGCCACTTCACATATAATGAGGAAACCTAAGATGCATATAGGGCCATTTATTCCAATCCCCATTGGTTTTCATGCTGTAGTTGGCATACATATAATATATGTATATGTTATAAATCCTACAAAGTGGTGTCATAATTTTGTTCTAAACAGTCATACGTATTATATGAAATTGTATGAAATATGAAATATGTAATATAAGACATTAAAAGGCTAAATTCTTTTCTCTTTACCCTGATATTTACCATTTTATGTGTCTTCATTCATTCCTGAAGACCCAAATTTCTTTTGAGTATCATCTCACTTCAGCCTACAGAGCTTCCATCAGTATTACAGTGCTGGAGTGGTGGCTGCTGATTGCCTTAGTTGTCCTTTATCTGAAAATGTCTTTATTTTGCCTTCATCCATGTAGGCTATTTTAGCTGCCTATGTAGAATTCTGGATTTCTCTCTTAGCATTTTAAAGATGTTGTTCCTCTATCTTCTGGTCTCCATGGTTCCTCATGAGAAGTCTACAGTAATTTGCCTCCTCGTTGCCATACAGAAATATAGGTATTCAAGATTTTCTCTTTGTCATTGGATCATTGGTTTTCAGCAGTTCCACTATGATGTACTTCGACATGGCTTTCTTTGTAATTGTCCTGTTGGGGTTGACAGAGCTTCTTGAATCTACATTTAATTAAAAAAATTTTTTTAAAGATTTTATTATTTTTTTTAAAGTAATCTCTATACCCATGATGGGATTCCGACTCACAACCCCAAGATCAAAAGTCAAATGCTCTGTGGACTGAGCCAGCCAGGCACCCCTTGAATCTGTAAATTTATGTCTTTCATCAGATTTAGGAAGTTTTTAGACATTACTCAAATATTTTTTTCCTGTCCTATATTCTCTTGCCTCTCATCCTGGGGGCTCCAGTTACCTGTATGTAGGAGACATTTTTTTCTTTTTTTTTTTTAAATAAAGATTTTATTTATTGAGTGATGTTTCTTTACTTCAGTGAACATAATTAGAATAGCCTGTTTAAAGTCTTTGTCTAATAATTCCAACATCTGCATCACTAAGGTATTGGCACCTGTTGATCACTTTTCTCTCGAGGCTGGGTCATGTTTTCTCGGCTCTTCGTATGTCAAATAACTTGGGATTGTTTCCTGCACGTTGTGAATGTTCTTTTGTGGACACTGTAATCACTTATATTCCCTCAGAAGAGTGTTGGTATTTTTGTTTTGGTTTTAGCAAGCATTTAGCTCATTAACTCAGACTGCAGACTCTTGCATGTCTGGGGTGGGAGGTGGCTCAGGTCTGAGCTCAGATTACTTTCTGTCCGCCACGTGCACGGTTAAGGAAAGGCTCAGCCAGACGCATGGGCTGAGTCTATGCACCAAATTCGGAGTTGCCATTTTCTGGTTTCTTCTGTCCTAGGATTCTTTTCCCACTCTGTTGCCACCGGTTGCCTCATGCCCCTGTCACTGCAGTTTCCCCTTAGGGCATAGTCACACATAAAGACCCCAGGAAATTCACTTTGTGCCAGTTTGCTTCCTCCAATTTTTGACTCTTTTGCAAAATCTACCTGTTTCTGTCCATGTTGCAGAACCCTCAGATACTTGTTTTTGCATTTTTTTCCCCCAGAGCTTACATTTGTTATCAACAGAAAAGTTGATTTGTTAGCTTATCCCTCCAATCCGGGAGGCAGAACCCCTTTACCTGTGCTTTTCAGTTGTGGCTCTTACAGTATCTGGTTTTGATGTAACACTTCCTGCCATATCATACCATGCTTAAACTACCTTTTTCTGTTCATTAGATAACATTTTAAGAAAATATCATGTTAATGCATTAAAAAAATAAATTATGTGACCTACCTGTTTTAACCAATTAAAATTGACTTCAGTTCCTTTTGGGTAGGCATGTATACCAACAGACAAAATCCAGACAAAGTATTTGGTATCTTTGTTTCTATTTGTGGTCTTTTTCATAGTTGGCTAGTGCATTACTGTATATTTATTCTTGTCAAATAGGAAATGTACAAAACACTCAAGAAAGAACCAAAAAATGAATGTTTTTCCTTTCATGATAATTTTCCTAATCTTAAACCTTGCATAGTGTTGGTTTATAACAATTATCTTGAGTTATAAATATAGCAATAGATAAATGAATTCAACTGTGACATGACTTTGTAAGGGTTCTATTAAATAAGCTTGTTTTAGAGGAAGGAGCTGATAACTTGTGTGTTTAAATGATATATGATTTTCATGCCATAAGTGCTGCATCCTGGAAACAATATATTTGTTCTTATACACACAAGGTTTTTATACTAGTGGCTTATTGATAAAGGAAAATCATTTTTTTAAAAGATTTTATTTATTTATTTGACAGAGAGAGATTACAAGTGGGCAGAGAGGCAGGCAGAGAGGGGGAAGCAGGCTCCCTGCAGAGCAGAGAGCCTGATGCGGGGCTCGATCCCAGGACCCTGAGATTATGACCTGAGCCGAAGGTAGAGGCTTTAATCCACTGAGCCACCCAGGTGCCCCAGGAAAATCATTGTTAATGAGATATGTGAATGTCTGTGTTTTGTGTATATATCTTCTGATGAAAACTGAAAGCAGCTGACTTTTTTTTTTTTTTTTAACTCCTCTAAGTCACTTAATCCACAGAAAGCACTGTGGAAAATTTTAACAGTATTTATTACAAACCTTCTTGTTTTCCTAATTCCCCTGTGTGTTTTATCTCAAGAATTAGCAGTCTTACACATCTGTCCTGTGAAATCTGTATCAGGCAGATTTATTTGAGAGTAACAATAACTTGGACTCCCCCTAATTAGTATTCTTTAGGGCATGAGCTGGTGTGAGGATGGGGCAGAAAGCTTCCCGACTTCCAGATAAAGCTTCCCAAGTTCTTAATATAATTACCGGCGTTAAAGCAGCAGTGGCAAAATGAGTTCTGCAGCAGTGAGAACTTAGCCAGGAAAAAGAAATGGAGTGCTTGTGCTCTGGAGGCTGACTCTTCATGTTCCGTTAATTTGTTTCTGGTCCAGAGCATTGGGTTTGATATTTGTGTTCTAGAGGCTGTGTTGTCTGGATCTAAGAATGTCGGCTTTATGTTGCACTATCAGAATATTCAGTAGATCTGTCATATTTAATTGTAATATCATTCATAGCAAACTGCTTATGTTGTGTTCTCCCGCCCCCAGTTTTAGAAGTAAATCGAGTTAATTGCTGAGAACGTGAAAAATATTTGAAAATATGAAGAAGAGGGGCGCCTGGGTGGCTCAGTGGGTTAAAGCCTCTGCCTTCGGCTCAGGTCGTGATCTTGGGGTCCTGGGATCGAGCCCCACATCGGACTCTCTGCTCAGTGGGGAGCCCGCTTTCTCCTCTCTCTGCCTGCCTCTCTGCCTACTTGTGATATCTCTCTCTCTCTGTGAAATAAATAAATAAAATCTTTAAAAAAATATGAAGAAGAAAACAATTCAATCATGGTCTCACAACCTAGACATCAATACTAGTAGTATTTTGATTCGTATTTCTCTTTTAGTTGTTTTATTTTGTAGAGATGAGTATTTTCATAACTTTTTAATATCAGTTGGGATCAAACTTCAGATGCATTTTTGGTTGTGCTTTTTTAGTTAATATTAGGTCATGAGCATTTCTCGTGCTGTCACACGGTTTTCCGGGAGAGTTTTCTTTTAATGGATGCATTGCATTTCACACAACTTATTTAACTATATCCGTTTGGGATGACAAATGTTTATTATTTCAAATTTTTCTTTATTTTTTAAAAATGTTTAAAAAAGATTTTATGTATTTGGCAGAGTGAGAGAGCACAAGCGGGGGGAGGGGCAGGGGGAGGGGGAGAAACAGGTCCCCAGCTGAGCAGGGGCCCCCCTGACATGGGGCTCCATCCCAGGACCCAGGGATTGACCTGAGCTGAAGACATACGCTTAACTGACAGAGCCACCCAGGCACCCTAAATTCTTTAAAGAGCATCTGTGTACCTTACTTAGTCTTTGTATCTTTCATTTTAAAAAATAAATTCTGAAGAAGCAGAATCATTAGATTCAAATAATCTTGAAAAAAACTAAACAAGGGGCGCCTGGGTGGCTCAGCGGGTTAAAGCCTCTGCCTTCAGCTCGGGTCATGATCTCAGGGTCCTGGGATCGAGCCCCACATCAGGGTCTCTGCTCAGCGGGGAGCCTGCTTCCCCTTCTCTCTCTGCCTGCCTCTCTGCCTACTTGTGATCTCTCTCTCTGTCAAATAAATAAATAAAATCTTAAAAAAAAAAAAGAAAAAACTAAACACAACTCATTTTTTTCTTATTAAACAGTGATGATTTATTTTTGTTACTAGAAAAATTTTAAACTAGCTGAAAACTAAAACTATTGCCCAGTGCCCCTCTCTTTAATAATGAAGATAATTGCAATAACATTTGAGGTTTACCTTCCCGTTGTGGTATTTAAGTGTATATTTCATCTACGATAATGTATATTTTGCATATTGTTTTACAGTTCTTTTAACAGTTCTCTTTGTAGACATTTAAGCAATTTTAGGACCCTCGACTCCGGTTCCAAAATAAGCTTTTATTTATTCTCTGATTGAGCTTTAGAATCATTTTGTTAGGGTCACTCAGAAAGCCCCCTGAGATTTTTCGCTGACATTTTAACAAATTAATTGTATTGACACCTTTATTTGGACATACTGAATCTGTATGACCAGGAATATAATGTGTCTCTGTGTGCGCTCAGACAATCTTGCGTATCCTTGAATGCAGTGGTAGGCTTGATTATTGATATTTTTATTGTGTGTACTCTTTGGGGTTATGCAGACTACTCTGAAAGCAAGGACCATTGTGCCTGATTTAGTACCCCAGTGGTAGTTCGCTCTTGGTAAATTTCTGGAATGTGGGTGGCAGTAGGAGACTTAAGGCTGAGCTAGATCTGCCTAATTGCTTTCAGGCCCCTGACGACTGACTTTGAGGGCTCAGTGTAAACGTCATGGCTCTGATTCTTATTCCTGAGGCTTCCAGGGCCATTCGGGGTTGTTTTTGTCATCGGAAATAGTGAACTGGCTGATTAAGTAGGTTAGCTGTGTCTGTATTCACACGTTTGCGTTGTTTTCTCATCCGTGATTCCATGTTTTACAACCTGTTTTTAAAAATGAAATAAATCTGGTTTTTATCAAATTGGAAATAGCAGAAGTGAAATGATTTGGGGGCACTTCAGTGGTTAATTAAAAATAATATTTTGTTACTAAACACATTACCAGTGAATCTCTTGGGGTGGTGGATTTACAGGTAGTTTTACTTTATTGTGGGTTTTTTTTCCATTTATTTATTTTTTTTTTTTTTAGAGCAACAAGTATTACCTAGGGGTTAAAGTATTTAAATTTAAGACAAAAACATTATTACTTGCCTTTTTATATGTGCAGGAGCAGAGCAAAGGAAAACGTCTTGCCTTTGAAACCTCTTCATATCGCTGACTCTGGTTATTTTGTGGTATCTTATCTCTAATCATGAAATTTATGGAATTCGTTTCTTTGGATTTTCCTTCTTCAACTTCTTGGTTTAAATCTCCTGTTCTGAAAGGGTGAATATGAAACAGTTTGGAACATGCTCTTTATCGATAAAATTTCCAACATTGGGTATTTTTGCAACCTGTCTTTTCTCTTTTGTCCTGGAAAGAAGCCCAAATATCACTTTAGTAACAGGATGAATGTCACTTCGTTATGTTTTGCAAAAATGCCAGAAAATGCTAGACTACTGGAGTGTTGGGTAACTTATAATTGATGGTGGTGGTGACCCTAGCACTTCAGACCATGGTTTTGCCTGAACTTCTACACCCCACGTCAGTATATCTAGGCATTACTTGGCATTTTTCATGTTGGAGGATTATAAAAAGCAAACATTGCTTAAAATAACTTAAAACAAATCACACTGCCTAACTAGTAGGATTGCCCTTTGTCCCTCCACATGTTAATTGGAGAAATGTGGGAAACCGATTTGTTTTCTAGTTGCATCAAAGGCTAGGGAGCAAACTGCTATAGCACTGGGAAAAGGAACATAGAAAAGACAACACAGTAAAATAAAACTTTGAAACTGGGATTCCCCACCCCCCCAAATCCTATATTTTTATTAGAGAGGTAATAGAAGGGAAATAAATCATGACAGCATATTCTATAGCAAAAAGAAATATGAGCTGCAGATAGGGCACCCACTGATTTTAGTAATTGTTAATTCCCGAAGTAAGCTTGTATCACTTTGAAGCATGAGCAGGGTCACATTTAAGGGTGCATTTTTATAATTGTGTTTCACATGATGTGTAAGCCTTACTGACTTATCACTGTATATTGCTAGGTACCTTTAAGTGTCTGTGTTCAGTGTATTTATAGTAACAACGGAGAAGAGAATAATTATGAAGAGATTTTGCAAGGTTTTTAACAAGATGATTCTCTTTTGAAATCTGCAGTGTTAATCTTTACATAAATATTTGTCTGTCTCCTGCTGAAGAAACCGAAGGACTAAATTTAGATGGGGAATAGAGATGAAATAATAGTCTCTGCACTCAAGGAATTCATGGTCTAATGATGCACATGGGTATCTGGGCAGCGGATGCATTAGCGCACGCTTGGTGCTGTGATGAGGGAGGGAGAACCCACCCCAACTAGCATGAAGATGCAGAGAAGGGTCTTCCCGGAAGGCTTCCTGGAGCAGGTGGTGCCTGTGCTGATCCCAGGAGGTGGCCTGGTAGAGGAAGGCTGAGAAAGCTCTAGTGAAGAGCGGGATCAGTACATCCTTTGGTGGGACTGGACATCGGGTCCTTGTGGTGGAATGGCTGGGGCGGGGGTGTGTGTGTGGTTAAAAGGTAGAAACACGGAATTTGTGTGTTAAAAATAGGAGTGTGAATTTCATCCTCCATATAAATCTTGCTGTAACGTTGGTTTGGTGGTTTTTTTTTTTAATTAAATGAAGTTTTTAAAATAAAATATTACATTTAACTAGTTTTCTTTTAGAAGTCTGGGGCTTTTGAAAGAATTTCCAGGTGTCGAGTGCCAAGATTGTTGACCAAACAAGGAACTGCCTTTGGAAAGCCGGATTGTTGTCAAAGTTTGCTGCCGCCTCCCCCTCCAGCCCCGTGGCTCTCTTCCATAGGCGTAGGGTGGCATTATAGCACCGAGTCAAAAATAGATGGACATATTCGAGCAAGTTCTATTTATTTTTAAAAGTCTCGAAGGTTGGTTTTGCATTTACTCTAGTTCATAGCCTTCTCTAAGAGACTGAGGCCAAATTGAATTTATCTGGGAATCTGCCACATCTATAAATGCAACACAGAGTAATAAATGGGCCATTGGCTTCCAAGAATTGGTGACAGTGCACTTCAGTTCCTAATTTAGCGTTCATGAAAATTATTCCTTGACAAACAAGATTATAAAAAAAGAAATTCTGCTTGATGGATCCATCTTTTGATAAACAGTTAAACGTTGTTTACGTAAACGTTGCTAGAGCGAGTCAAGGTAGGGGGTAAATGACCAGACGAAGGAATGCAGATGGCAGGTGTTTTTGTGTTCAGGAGAAGGGAAGGGGACTGAGCCAAATCTTGTCCCACTCGCTTTGCCTCAGTAGACCAGGCGAGTGGGGAATAGCTGTGGTCATAATTTTACATCCTTGGTATCTGGGAAGGTGCTAGGTGGGAGCCGGTGGGGGCTGGGAGGAGAGGCCTCGGTGTGGTCCTTGAGAGAGGGCCGAGAAGAGGGAGGGGCGTGCAAGCACAAGAGGTAGGAATCCGAGTGGATGTTGGCGACAGTGTCTGACATTGTCCGTCAGACGGTAGTTTACTCTGTCAGTGGGTTGCGAGATCATTTTAGTGAGTGTGACCAGCATTTTTATAAAAGGACAAAGTTAGAAACGTTCCGAGTGAGTCCCATATACTAAAGGCGAGCTTGCTTTTTTGGATGTAACCTTTTTCAGGTATAAATCTGTATACACGGATGTACGTGTATGTGCCGCAGGATATAATAAAAACATCTCGTTGCAGGTCGTGGTCACAAAGGTTCGAACTCACATGCTTTAGGAAACTTCCATATATGCTGAGCGCTATGGCACGTGTTAGTAGTAGGGGCGGCAGTGAACGTAGCTCTGATCAAGATCTTGATCCTCAGGTCCTTCCTGCCTCTAGAGCAGTTTGGGGCGGGGGATTCATGTGGACGGCCCCTGGGAGGAATGCTCATTCCCTTACATCTCCACTGGCCGGGAGGAGACTTCCATGCTCTCACCAAGAAGGGGATATTATGCTTAAACATCTCACCCTGCTCTCCATCGCCTTTTGCTTGGGCCTCCTCATGGAAGGAGGACAAATGTCATATCTGATGAGTAAAGTCAGGAAGAAGCTGACACCCCGAGGCCCTTTTTGACCAGGGGGGTAGGGTCATTGCGTTGAAGAAGGCAGGCCTAGAAACCAGCTTCTGGGGTCCCTCTGGCTGGGAAAGAGTTGAGAGTGTTGAGGCTCCTTGCAGCTGTGCCATCTCCACCGATGAGGTCTCCTGGTCTGGACTCCTCAGGCGGTGGCAGCAGCTGTGGTAGGAAGCCCCGTGTACCTCGGGCCCGAGATCCTTCCCCAGCACCGTCTGCTAGGTAGTCCTATGCTTGGGGGGAAACAGGCAGATGCTGAGTCATCATGAGCTCTCCCGTCCTTCCCTCAACTCGCTAGGACCCAAGAGAGGCTGATACCCCCACCTGCCGTCCCCTACCCGCGGGAAATGTGGTTGGAAAGGGTTGGATGCAGAGGGCTTTGGTTCCCACGGTGTGTGAGCCCTGCCGGCCGCTTTTACACACCCAGTGGGGTATGGGTGTGACTACGGGGCCGTGATAAGGCATTTCTTAGACAGGGCCTGACGGGTTCTGCACGATGGCAGAGCTGAGAGGCTGGGTGTGGCTGTGTCGTGTCCAAAAGCGGAATGACAATCAGGAGTGACCTCCGGTTAACATTTTTTATGTTCCGGGGTTGGTCTCTGAGGGTGTTTACTTACCACTGACGTTGTTCAGATGCTGTGAAAAACTGAATTTTCTCCTTTGCCACCCTTCTGGGTTAATTACCAAACAGTTCAAGTGCTTTTTGACTGCAGCCGTGACTTTCTGTGTCTTAATTAACGTGTCACCAGCCAGAAGGTGGTGCTGTCGTGTCGGCAGCCAAGCTACCTTTCCCTCAAGTCAGACTTGTCATCTAAATGCTTATTCATGCCAAGTAACATGGGCAGCTTGAGTCTGCCATGGTCACAGTGTAGCCCTGTGCAGCATGTCACCGGATAGGCAACATGGAACGTTCGTGGGATCAAAGCTTCAGAATCCGGGGCCAGGGAAACCCGCCACCAGGGCCTTGGTTAGGCTGCTTGCTCAGGGCCACCTTTGCGCTTGGGGTAAAGTGACACTGTTGGGGATCACAGAGGACAAGGGGAGACCGCAGAAAGGGTCCGACCGCTCCAGGGTAGGCAGCAGGTTTAATAAAGCAAGGGAACTTCCGTTTGAGGCTTGTCTCGGGCTTGCACCTGCTGGCCAGAGCATTCAGAGTTTATATAGAGGCCTTAACGGGGGTCAGTCACGTGGACTGCCCAGATGGTCTCCACACCACCTTCCTGTCTCAAGGCCATGTCCTTGGAACAGCTCCCACTGCGGGAACAGTAGGCAGGGAAGGACAGGGAAGGGGGTGAGTGAGGATCCTCTGATTGCCCGGAGCCAGCTCATGGGTCAGCTGGAGGTCATGTCCTCACTATTATCTCCGCCAACATGTTTGATCTGTGTGCAGTCTTCCATGGTTTGGTTTGAAGATTTACGAATAGAGACGAGAGGCATTTCCATAGACAAAAACATTTTTTCCTATTCCCTTTTTAGAAAAGATCTGAGTATCAAGAGGAAAACTCATGAATTAAGTTTGCAAGAAATACTGTGCACAGTTCAGTGCTTAGTTGACAACTCAACTAAGTTGAAATACCTGAGCCATCTCTCAATTTATTTTGAGCACTTGAAAGAAACCCAGGTGGTATGACGGACTGGGAGTAAAGCTGTATGATCTTGGGTGCCGGAGTTAACCTCTCTGAGCCTTCAGCTGTAAGACGCCGCTGGGAAAATCTGCTGCTCGGGGCTGGGGACAATTGAGGGAGGTAGTAAAGATAATGTTCCCAGCGCACTGCCTGGTACTAGCCGCTCAGTGTTCGCTTCTTCTCGTGCCCCCTTCGGAAAATCAGGCATTAAAATAATATTGCTAACTTGATTTTACTAAAAGTATGCATTGCAGCATTGTGGAGACTGGGTGCAAAAACTCTTGGTGTGTGTTTGCACGTGGCCCTCGGGGGAGGCCATGCGTGTTGCTGTAAGCGACTTCCAGTTGAAATCTTCTCCTGCCCGTACCTTTTGAACAAAAGACCAGAACTGTTGCCACAGTGATTTTCAGTAGTCTGCCCTTTTCTTGCCCGCGACTCCCGACAGCCGGTCTGATTCACCTCTTACCCTTGCAGTTAGGGGTCTCCCTCGGAGCCTTCTCGGTGGGTCCACTTCACTCCTCACGGGGGCGGCTTTCTGCTATGGGGGTTAGCTCTTGAGAACGGTGATCAGTCATGGGAGGATTCTGGCTCCCGCAGACACAGAGAAGTCTCTAAGATTGCTCTAAGGTAGGGTCTGTGGGTCTATTCTCAGACTTGGTTTGGGAATCTGGTTTGGGAATGGTCTTAAAAGTACAGTCAGTCCTCATTCTGCACAGATTCTGTGTTTGTGCATTTACCTACTCGTTAACATTTTTTTTAACCTCAAAATCAGCACCCACGGAGCTTCTGTGGTCACTCCCAGACATGCGCAGAAGGCCGAGAGTCCGAGTCGCCCGACGCACACGTTGCCCCGTTGAGGTGGAGCAGGGTGACGCTCTGCCTTCACGTTGCAGCTCTCAGACTGTAAACAAGTGCTCTTTCACGGCCTGTGTAGGGCCACGGTTTCTGTGGTTTTGTGCCTTTTGCAGCAGCTTCCCCCCTCCCTCCTACGGTGCCCAAATGCTGTCCAGTATTCCTGTGATGTCCCTTATGGAGAACACACGGTGTCAGATACGCTTTGTTCAGGCACGAGTTACAGGGCTGCTGTTGGCAGGTTCAACAGTAATGAACCAACAGTGGATATCAAATAAGGCATCTTGAAACGGAAGCACACCTACAGCAAGAGTGCGCGTTGATGGCTTGACGAAAATGAGGCTCAGGTCTCTAATCCCGGTTTTCCGCAGGAGCCGGGCTTCAGAGACGCCGCGTGTGTTCCCTTCTGCCTGCCTTTCTCCTTCACCGGGTTTGGCCCAGAGCCCTTAGGGCTGCCTGTGTTTTGTTTGTGTTCGAAGGACAGGCACCTGCCGGAGAGCTTCTGGAGAGCCGGACGGGAGCGCCGGGCTATCCTAGTGACTCAGCCTGGCGCGGGGCTCGCACAGCAGCCACAGCATCTGTAGACAGGGAGGTGAATGGAGACACGGGGTCTTTCTTGGGGGAGATGAGAACGGGGAGCCGTATCCTCGGTTTGACATTGATCGTTTTAGAAAAATGATAGCTGTCTAGCTAAAGGATGGAGATTCGTTCCATTCGGTTGTATCTTGAACGTCTGTGTTTGTTTGTTTTTTTTTAAGATTTTATTTATTTATTTGACAGAGAGAGAGATCACAAGTAGGCAGAGAGGCAGGCAGAGAGAGAGGGGAAAGCAGGCTTCCCGCTGAGCGGAGAGCCCAATGCGGAGCTCGATCCCAGGACCCTGGGATCATGACCTGAGCTGAAAGCAGAGGCTTTAACCCGCTGAGCCACCCAGGTGCCCCTGAACGTCTGTGCTTTTAATTCTGTGCCTTGAATTTGACTTTAACCAAAGAGGGCGTTGTCTTTCTTTCTTTCTTTTAGTATCAACCTTCTGATCATCAGCTTCTACCGTAACGTTTCCATTGCGCGGCGAGGCTTGAGAAAACCAGGGATCTGTGGTTTACCTGGCCAGGCTCCTCATTTCAACCTCATTTTAACTGGCGCTTGGCCCTTGAAAAAGCAAAAGGGCTGAGATGGGAGAAGAGTAAAAAGTAGTAGAGGATTCTTTTCATTCTTTCAGCCAGAAGGCTTTCCCTCTGGAGCCTACATTTTAAGGAACGCATTGTTTTTTGGTCTTTCACGCTAATCAGATCCTAGGATTCACTGCACAGCTCTGTCCTTTGGCCTGCAAGACCCCTCAACAGGTGGGTGAGGAGGAGAGGCAGCTCCGAGTGTGCAGGACCGTCCTCTACCCCGGTGATCCCCCAGCCGGCTCGCCACCTCCTTCACTCACGCTCCTGGAAGCCGTTTCCGCAGACGCAGACTTCCCTTTGAATGGGGTGTCTGAGCACCCGAGCTGTGTCTGAGAATGACTGGGTGCCCTGCCTTTCTGTCTCGGAAGGGGGGTGCCCCTTTTGTGACCGCAGCGTGGACGGACCCATTATCAGTATTAAGTACTGACACTGACAGGCCTTGGCCAACCTCAGGCCAGGCTTCCTGCCTTTTCCAGACACATCCTTATCTTTCAGAGGGGAGGGCGTCATCTGTTTCATTTCTTGGCAGAGAACAGCCTTTATCCATTGGTGCATTTCCTTCCTCATCTGTAGTAAGAGTGGCATAGGAACTTAATCTGGATGCTTTCTTCAGAGGTCTTCAAACTGAAATGCTGTGAGACTATCTGTGAGTATTCTGGATAACTTCAGACAAGTAGAAACAGGGAAATACTTCAAGACCCCCATGTGCTGGTTTTTAAAAAAATTAGTAGTAGTATCTGTTCTGGAAAATATCTATCATAGACTGTTTTAAAATCTGTCATTGTTTAAAGTCTCCTTTATGTCCTTTCTCATGAAATTAGATCTTTCTTCCTTGCCATCACATGGGCGGCGTTGGGTTGTATTTAAAGGAGGGATTCATATATACATATACAAAATACAATCACGGTATCTGGTAATAGAAAGATTTAATGGATCCGAACGAGGAAAGATACACATCACAACCACAGGCCAGGATCTGAATGGCACCGATGGCTATATTTTGTTGATGTTCACTGCTTGGAGAAATTTTTACAACCAGTTGATAATCCGTTTTAATATTGCTTCAGAGACATTTTAAGGGAATAATGTTTGGGAAATTACATGTAAGTGGAGAGAAAATGTTTTCTGTAAAGTATTTTAAGTGAATTTAAAGACTTTCCTCTAAATTTTCATTGGATTTCTAATTTGAATAAAGGGAACTTTTCCCCTGCCATGCTTGCTAGCGTTTTGAAAAGTGATTATGTTAGAGCTTGATCTTTGGCTTCTTATCTTGATAAATCGAATCCTCTTAATGCTGCAATTTAGCAGCAGCGGTGAACAGCTGCCTCTAGGAGTAAAGATCTTTTTTCATAATTCATGTTTGGACAGGAAGGTGTACCTGGTAATGAATCTTGATTATCTAAACTGCCAGTGATGGACCTCGGCTATGATAATATACTGGTTTGCCTTCAGGCCTCAGCTCTTCTTTGAGCGCTTACTAATAAGGAAAAACAAAACAAAACAAAGAATTCTTAACTAGGTAGTTGCCTTGGGGAAACAACAGTTCCTGAAATGCTTTATGTGTCTTAGGCTGTGAAAAAAGAGAATTTAAATAAAACTCACAGGTTAGAACCGGCTACTTAGGTCGTCTCTGGGCTGCCCTGAATGATTTAGTCCTTTGTCTCCTTAATCCCGCATCACTCCCAGGAGACCCTGGGCCCCGGGTGGTTTTGCTTCCCTCCTGTGGTTAGCTGCTCTGTCTTTGATACTGTGTCATAATGATTCCTTGTTCCCTGCAGGGGTTACCTCGCTACATAGATACAATATTCATTTTAGGTTAGCTGGAAGATAGGCTTCTCTGTGCTCAGAGAAACGGGGCAGAAAGCGAAGATTATTCTAATTTGTACCCCAGTCCTCACCACGGAGTTGCTGACTATGTTCACATCGTGTCAGAGAAGGTGGTCAAGACAGTCTGTGGTCTTAGCTGAGTCTTGCTTTATGACCTGGTTCGTTTTTACGAAAATTCCAAGTGTGTTTGGAAAGAAAATGTAATTTTTCTAATTGGGAAGTATAGGGTTCCGTATATCCAGGAGATCTAGCTTGTTAAATATGTAGTTCTACTCTTTTATTTATTTACTGATTGTTTTTGTTTGCTTGATCTCTAAATGTGTAGTTGGGTTTTTTTTTGTTTTGTTTTTTTTTAAACACTTACTGTGGTTTCGACGTTGTTGGTTTTTCCTTGTAATTCTGTCAGGGTTTGCTCTGGATAGTTGCATGCTGCTGTTCTCATTAGTGATTTGTTGTTTTGTTTTTCACCCAGAACTCAGTTTTGTCTGAAATAACTTGTTTCTACCAGGTTTTTCTTTTTTTGGCTGGTATTGCCCATTCTCTTATTACTTTCAACCTTTCTGAGTTGCTCTAGATGTGTCTTTTGTGAATGACAGATAAAATTTGCATCTCTTCAGTCGGAGAATGTTTGTCTTTTAAATGGTGAATTTGGGCAATTTATCTTTACTATTTACCATGCTTGGTTCTTTTTCTTAACACCCACTTGTGGAGCAGGCTTGGTACAATTTCTCTTACCGACTCCTCTCTTCCCAGCTGCAGTCTTTGGCAGGGACAGACTTGGTTGCCACTTCTCTGGGCCCCTTGGTGAGTTCCTTTGTCCTCTTGAGTAAGGGACAGGCGGGGTCAGGGGTCAGGTAGGGAGAGATAGGTAGGGGGCTACAGGATAAGGCTCACAGAAATCCCAAAAATGTGGAGATGTAAGGAAACCAGAGATAAGGGAACACGCCAGATCACCCTGCCCAAGGTGTGTGTGTGTGTGGAGGGGTGGGGGGAAGTGGTCTTTTTTATGACAGTCACCTGTGACCAACAAAGAATAACCAGACCCTAGAAAGAAGTAAGCCATTAAAGATGTTATCACCAGACCTTACTCAAACCAAGACATCACAAGAATGCTAAGACCACAAGCTCCCTGGTCAGTTCTAAATAAAAGACTGTCGGTGGAGGCCCACATTGGCAACCCTGTCGGGACCCCTCTCACTCCCGAGAGCTCTTTTTTTCTGTATCCTCGATGAATAAAACTCTACAGCTTTACTCACTCTTCTTTGTCCCCGAGATCGATTCTTTGGCTCCGTGAGACGAGACCCTTGCTCTCCCGCTCCACCCTTCCCTGTGAGAAGGCAGCCCTTCTGTGTGCCCAGCTCCCTGCGGGGCCCTGGGTCCAGCCTCCTGCCCCACACACACCCGAACCCACGTCTGGATCTCGGTGTGGCTTCTGGGTGTCAGGGCTGCTCCCCGGCTCTCGGCCCCCAGCAGTGCGTCTGCTGCTTCTCTTCTTCACCCCTGGCTTTAAGTTCTCTGATCTCTGACCCCCTAAGGATTTCTTTTTCTTTCTTTTTAGCTCAGCTATACATTTGGGGTGGGGGGAAAGGTACAAGTTTCCTTTCTCTGACACTCCTTTGTACTCCTGGGGGGAGGAAACTCTGCCTGGTGTCTTAGCTCCATTCACCTCCTCGCCAGCACCCGAGTTCTCTGTGTTTCTTCCTGGAGTGTAAGTGGTGTTTGTGGCCACAGATCTTCTTATAACTTGGTGTTGGGCTTTTCTCGCCCTCACCAGCTGGATGACTTTACCTTTGCCTTAACCTGTGTCATGTTTAACAGAAATTCCGAGTGGAAGACAGCAGTATTTCTCTGTTGCTGTTCAGTCATTCCATGTGCTCACTTACTGATGTGTGACTCCGTCCAGGTTTTGCCACATGTGCTGAGGGATCGACGGGGGATGGGACCCGTAGGCCATCGAATTGTTTGGGGACCCTGGTTTGCTCTCAGAAAACAGCTGCAAAAGCTTGATTTGGGGGATGTGTTGACTCCATTTATTACTTGAACCCCTACATCCCATAAGTACTAATGTTCCAGCGCAGCCAGATTCTCGTCGGGGTGTCTTAGCTGATGCGCAGGCCTCGCCTGGATTATTCTGGGGAAAAAAAAAAAAAAGAACGGAGTGTATTGCACGTCAAGTGCTCTATTTTTCTTTTTCATGTGAAAAAGAAAAGGGAATGCTTTGGTTTGCCAAAGTGTGTTGTTATAACAGCTCTTGGGAGAGCTAAAAAGCGAAAGTGATGTTCTGACAAATCTTTTACCTCAGTTAATTAAGCTCTTTGGGGAACTAGACTGGAAAACTGAAGGGTAATGCATCGCAGCATAGTTATTGGAGAGGCCAATACGATGGTGAGTCTTGGGCCATAGAAAATTCTTACAGGCTCTCTGAGGGGCCTGTGGAGGGTAGGGCACAAGCTCCTGTGGTCTGATTGTCTGTTTGGGTGAACTTTTTATTGCAGAAAAGTTTTAAAGGTAACCCAGAAAAGACAGAACAATATGGGGCACCTGGGTGGCTCAGTCGTTAAGCGTCTGCCTTCGGCTCAAGTCATGATCCCGGGGGTCCTAGGATCGAGCCCTGCATTGGGCTTTCTGCTCATTGGGGAGCTTTTTCCCTCTCCCTCTGCTGCTGCTCTCCCTCTTTCTCTGTCTCTGTCAAATAAATAAAATCTTAAGGAAAAAAAATAACAACATCATAATGAATCGTTCTGCATTCTCACCCCTCACTCTTCAACCACTGCCATGGCCAATCCTGTTTCGTCTCTACCAATACCCACTCTCTCCCATTCTGTCTTACTTTGAAGCATGTTCTAGATACCATATCATATTCACTGGTTAAAAAAAAATTATATATATATATATATATATATTCCATTGTGTATGCCTCTAAGATTCTTTTTTAAACATAGACACAGTATTATTGCTCTTAAAAAATACGTTCTTAATATCTTAATATCCTCGAATATTCATGTTAAATTCAATGTTAAAATTTCCAGTTATCTTAGAAATATCATGACTTTTTCTTTTTCAGTTGAATCAAGATCTATGTAAGGGCCACACATGCTGATGGTTGAAATGTCTATTGTGTCACTTAATCTATAGGTCTCTCTCACAGACTCTTCCTCTTCATTTGTTGAAAAAACAGGGTCATTTGTCTGTAGCAGGTTCCTGTAGCCCTCATCTTACCGATTGTATCCCCTTGTGTTGTTTTATGTATTCTTGTGTCCTCCTCTTTAACCCAGATCCATTATTTCATTCGTGGTTGCTGTATGGAGATGTTGTAATTCTAGCATTCCTTTTCCTGTATTTGTTGGAATTCATCTCTAGAGAGAAACTCTGACTTCTCTCCTCTGTGACTTGCAATTAGTCTAGGAAAACCAGAATATATATTTGATTCTTTCCTTTCGTTTATTGCTTGTTGAAAAAGTTAGTCAATTTACTAGAATTCTCAATGGTGACCAGGAAGTTAGTCATTTTGTTTTAGTATCATTATGAACTCATCGATGTACGGCGTGTTAATATCTTCCGTGTGATGTAATCAGTGGCAGTTTTGACCCTTACTGATGATCCAGTGGTCCCAGCTTTGCAAAGGAGAGCCTCTGTAAGTTGGCTGAGTCCTTTTTACTTGTCCTGTGGTATGATAACATGATCCGAGGCTCATCTTGGATATTTTCTGCTCTAGACCTGGAATCAGTACTTCTCCAAGGAGCTCTGGTTACTTTTCATGAAAATACTGTTTCAGGACCACAGTCTGGGTGCTAGAGTGCTCACAGTACTGAGTTGGTCATTGTGTCTGAGCCTTTAATAGACAGAGCTAAGAAAATTTATTTTCTCTTTGTTGTTCTCCCTCTTTCAGATAATACATCACGAGTTCAAACTGATATTTCTTATTTAATATTAGGACTGCAAGTTTTTTATTTAACCTCTTTCTGTCTTACATATATTTATCTCTTTTTCCCATACCAAGAATCCTTGTTCTCGGTGATACTGGGAGTGGTAGAAATAGAATACCATGTAATTATTCATTTGCATTTTACCATAATACATACGCAGCAGTCTCAGAATAACCAAACCAATGCAGTTACCAACAGCATGACAGTTTAATATATTTTTTTGCATTTCTTTTGAGCTTAGAGTGTCTCTTCTGAGGGATGTACAATCTGATAGCTATTTTAAAACCTCCTCAGTTGTGTCATTATTTATTATATATGTATGTGCACAGATCTTTTATAGGGATAGTCTTTATATGATCTGTTTTATTCTTTCTTCTTTAATTAGTATGTTTTTAGGTTTTGTTTGTTGTTTGTGTGTGTGTGTTTAGTGCAACTTAGCATTTTTGTTCTGAGGGGCTACCATATTCTAATCCCACTGTGTAATTCCTTAGCTGCCTCCTTGTTTTATCATCTGTTAGTTCCCTTTGTGTGCACTGTTCTTGTTAATATACCTTTAGCCAAAGCAGGTCACATGACAGTTTTGGATTCAAAGGGAGAAATAAATGCACTTTTTTTTTCTTAAGAGTTTTTTATTTATTTGACAGAGAGAGACACATCGAGAGAGGGAACATAAGCAGGGGGGTGGGAGAGGGGGAAGCAGGCTTCCTGCAACGAGGGCCTCGATCCCAGGACCCTGAGATCATAACCTGAGCCGAAGGCAGATGCTTAATGAACGACTGAGCCATCCAGGCACCCCAATAAATGCACTCTTGATGGAAAGAGCAGGAAAGCCACATGCAAAGGGTGTGCATAAAAAGAAGGCAGAATTTTTGGCCATTTTACTTTCTGCCACAATAACACTATGTTATATTTCTATCTGGCCTGTTTTTATTTTATTTTATTTTTTAAGGATTTTATTTATTTGACAGAGAGAGACAGTGAGAGAGGAAACACAAGCAGGGGGAGGGGCAGAGGGAGAGGGAGAAGCAGGCTTCCCCCTGAGCAGGGAGCCCGACATGGGGCTCGATACCAGGACACTGGAATCATGACTTGAGCCAAAGGCAGACGCTTAACCATCTGAGCCACCCGGGCGCCCCTATCTGGCCTATTTTTAGTCATTGTCTATTACTTTCCTACTGTGAGCGATATTGAAATTAGCTACGAATCTGTTATTTTTCCTGCCTTCACTCTTCCCTGCATCTGATTTGAAGAAATACCCTTTTACTCACCAATGCCAAGTGTAAGGAAGGCAGTCCTCTCTTTCTGCTCTCATGCCCTCCCTCGTTTTCACCTTTTCTTTTTTCAGTACCTGTACCGTATCTGCACCATCAGGGCCAACAGCCGTTATGCGGGTACTCTGTCCCCCATAACCATCAGTCTGTCTTAGTCTTACAGGTGACTCTCTATGTAGGGCTCATACCTCCGTACCTTACAATGATGCTTCTTCCGTTTGCTTGTCTGAAGCTTGTTCTCCGCTATGGTTTTTAGGAAGTCATGGGAAGAATGCTCGCAGAATTCTTGCGCGTTGGTTTGTCTATAGCTTTTATACTTGAAAGCCAGTTTAGTTAGATGCATATTTGTATACAAAAGAGCATTGATTCAAATATTCTTTCCTTGAGTATTTTAAATATGGTATTCCGTTTCCTTCTGGCTTGAAGTGCTGCTCTCAGAGTTTAGGGCAACCTGATTTTTTTTTCTCTTCTAAATGACTTACTTTTTTGACTGGGTGCCTGAGAGATTTTTTACTTTAATGTCCTCTAGTTTTATTAGAATATGTTTTCAGTCTAGTTGTTTGGGATCTGTTTTCCCAGGTGTGTGGTACGTTCTTTCATTGTGCAGTAACTGTCTTTTTTTTCGGTTGCTTTAGCAAAGTTGTCTTGATTTATAATTTTGAGCGTGGTTCTGTTCCATTGCTTTTGTTTTTGTCTGTGTGAACTTAAACCCATTTGGTGTCTTTTTTTTTTTTTTTTTTTTACCTGTCTTCTGTGTCACTTTTCTTCTGTATCGTTTTTAATCTCTGCCTTTCTTTTTGGTTTAAAATCTTTCCTCCTTTTCATCTTCTCTCTCCTAAGACATACTGCATTCACTTATTTTTGTATTCTGATTTAGCCTTCATTTATGAAAGCATTTCTTTTGTATCTAATTCTTTCCCGAGTTCTGTTCTTTTGAGTACTGTCGCCTCATTTCTGAGTTTTTCTGCTTGTGATTGTGTCCTTATGTATTATATCGTGCTCTTAAGCTCTTTCAGTTCCTTTCAAAATATTAGGTACAGTTTTCATGTCTTTTGCAGGCCTGTCTTTCTGGCATGCTTTCACCAGCTATAGGGATAATTTTTCTGCTTCTTCTTTATAATAACTTCCCATGGGATTTGAACACAATCCTCTTCTGTTACTCATTTTGGCTGTACTTTCTTTTTCTTTTTACTATAAAAACCCCTGAAGAAACATTAAATTGGCAATAAAATACGTTCTTGTACACATATTTGAGCTCGGCTGTCAATCCCAGTGATCTAACAGCAGCGAGGCGTACCTTAGAATTCGCTACCTGAGGTGAGTTACAGCCATTTCATGTTTATACTGGGACATGGCTTACCGAGGCAGCAAACATCTGCTAGTGCACGGGATCAGGTTATGTATGAAACGCTTATGTCTGAGCAATGAGAGTCGGAAGCATGTATGTGTTTTAGAATTCGACCAACACAATGACACGGGTTTGAGGGGACTGAGGAACGGGTAAGGGCTGATTTCGGCCTTCTGTAAAGACGTTTGTTCCTTGGACCACATGGCGTATTATTACCAGCAGAAGAGTTCTGCAATGAAGACTTTGCTTCACCTCGGCAGCTGTGATAATTAACAGTTTGACTTAACGTAGCTTTTTATTTTTTAACTTTATGTATGTATGTATGTATGTATTTGACAGAGAGAGCGAGCGAGCAAGAGAGAGCACAAGCAGGGAGAGCAGCAGGCAGAGGGAGAGGGAGAAGCAGGCTCCCTGCTGAGCAGGGAGCCCGATGCGGGGCTCGATCCCAGAACCCTGGGATCATGACCTGAGCCGAAGGCAGACGCTGAACCGACTGAGCCACCCAGATGCCTCAACTTTATGTAGCTCTTTTGTGCCATTTCATTTATACAGAACTTAATTATCGAGTGTCCACCGTGCTTATTCCAAGCACAGTTCTGCTGCAGGCCTTCCTCCACCTGGATCTTTCTCTAGATGTTTGGTGATTCACACTTTGACCTCACCTCCTGTAAATCATGGCTCAGAAATTCTTCAGGATGCTTTGCCTTGCCTCACTCCATTTAAAAGTAACTCTTCCATCCTCACCCCTTCCTTGCCTTACTGTTCTCCAAAGCACCGTGACTATTCGGTTTTTCATTTTGTCTATACCCCTTCCCCCATGTCTGTTTCCCCTTAAGAGAATCTAAGGTCCATGAAAGATCCCTGGAGCCTAGAACAGCACCTGACGCACTAGGCATGTGGAGGTTTATTGAACAAGGGCCTGTATGCTGGGCACTGGCCTAGCCGCTGAGGCTGCAGAGGTGAGCAACACTTGCCCCACCCTCGTGGGGTTTTTCGGTCCAGTGGGAGAGGGGAAATTAAATTAGTCTAAGTGTGGAAAGTTCTATATGAGAGAGCAGAGCAGGGGACACCGAGCTATTCTAGTCAGTGTGGGCTTCTCTGAGGAATAGAATTTTGAGCTAAAAAGTGAAGGAACGGTTGAGTACAAGTTTTGTGACCGTGATGAGGGGTGTTCTAGAAAGAGGGAGCACCTTTTTCAAAGGCTCAGTGGCCAGAGGGAGCAAGGCTGCCATGTTCAGTTCAGGGAACTGGGAAAAAGCCAGTGAAGCTGGAGCACAGGGAGGGGTAGGAGAGAGGGGAGCAGTCCCCCGGGCAGGGCCACACCGAGCAGCTCCTTGAGGCCAAGCTGTATGTTTTGCTCTTCCTGAGCTGCCTCAAATGTGTATCAGTCACAGCCACGTAAGTTGGGTCATAATATAGACAGTATGGCCTATCACAAGATGTGTAGTAAATATAGGATTTTATAGGACATCCAGCATGAAATTATAATGATTAATGACAGAATCCATTCTGACATCTTTGCTCACCCATCCGTAGCGTGTCAGGGAAGCCCCATTCCGTAGCTGCTTTGTCCTAGGCCTCGGAGGATCGGCAAGGATGAGTGAGGGGACGGCTAGTGCCCACCCAGCACAGGCCCGGTCCAACCGAATGGTCTCTCTTTCCTGCAGAGTGGAAGACAAAATTATTTGTCTTGCTGGGTTTTGTACACAGTTAATGGCTTTTAAATTTATGCGTTCCAAAAGGAAAAAAGAAAATCACTTTTTTTTTTAGACCCTGAAGGTTTTTCAGAATTAGTTTTTGGCTGCATTTAATCCTTTGGGTCCATGGATCTCAACCTGAATCTGTTAAATGTGGTAACTACAGAGGCAGAGAAGAGCCAAGAGGTCTCGATCTCATTTTCGTTTTGATATCAGTGCATTGATTCAAACTTACAGTGTATGTGATGTGTTTATCAGCTGCTCTCTCTGACTAATGTTGTGATTCATCTGCTGCTTGACCAGAAACTTTATTTTTTATTTTTTTAATGAACCATCAAATAGGATGTGGCTTGGGATTTTCTCAGCAATGGGAATATATTTGTGTTAATGTGTCTAGACTCTTCTTTCCCTCCCCCTTTGTGAACAACAGCATTTATTTCCAAGCAGGGTGTTAGGGGTATAGACCCTGTCCCTAGAACAGGCCAAGCTATCTCATCCTTGACCTTTAAAAGATAATAGGACCTTGGACTTATCACCCTGTGTTAACTCACAGAGATAAGCAAGCTCTCTGCTCTAGCTTCTGAGAGCTGCAGTGACTTTAAAAAAATTTTTTTTGAATAAGGGAAGACCATCGTACAATTAAAGGAAATATTTGTATCGATTGGGGATAAAATAAGAGTAAGAACTTGTGATCTGATTTTTGAAATGGGCAGTGATCCAGAAACTACCCTTATTGCACAACCTCCTGATTGGGTGGGATTCAGAACTTTCGAAATTGATGAATAGATTTTTTTCCTTTGTGGTTCGGTTCTTTTCTACCCCTTCTGCTCTCTGTATAGATTTATTTTCTTTCTTGTCTTTCCTTCTACCTGGTTTGTCATAACAGACAAGGAAGTTTGGCTAGATGATAAGCATTGTCTGCATAGCTGAGTCGCAGAGGGGTGCTAACTGCGTGGTGTGTGCCATGCTCCGTGGTCAGTGGAGACCCAGGGCTTCAAATGCAGTGACCTCCTGTGGTCTTTGGAAAAGCAGAATGATGGATTAAGAAACCTTAAATATATACAGTGTTCTGTGTCAATTACATCAATAAAACCAGAAGGGGGGAAAAAAGGATCTATTAAAAAAAAAAAAAGAAAGAAACTAAGTCTGGCGGTAGGTTTGGGTTTCCTTCTCTGTCATTTTAACTCTGACATTTTAACTGTCATTTTAACAGTATTTCCTTGCCTTGATCATCTTTTTTCCTCTTCTTCGCATCATACGGATTAATCTTTCTTCTTGTGCTTTTAGAAAGTGAATTTCTATAAATCCCTACATCATTTGTGGGGGACTTAATTACCCCTAAGTGGATAGTTTTCCCAGCCTTCATTTTCTTCTAGAATTTGTAAAAATGGTAGAAACACACAGAACTAGTTAAATTGGCTATGGTGTATGTATTAAGAGTTACCTTGGGTGACATTTTATAGTTTCAGGAGAATATCTGTTTTCCTGCAGTTTTTGTAGAAATTTGTTTGGTGAAACCCATTATTACCCCCATGGTTTGGAAATGGCCCTGACCTTTTCTTTTCCTCACGAATGAATGTGTGTATCCCCAACCCTCTGCTGTTTCTTCTCTCCTAGAGGAAGAGTCTTGGGGCTCAAAGTTGGTTGAAATGGTCTGTGGCAACACCGAGCAGGTTAAATTAGTAATCGTTGAATTTCTGGGAATCTCCTCTGAATAGAAATGTTTCCACCAGTTTTTCTTGTCATTGTTTTTTTGGGATGTTTTTGTCTTGTTTATTGGCTCTGGATGAGGACTTAGACCTTTCTACTGAAAGAAAATTTAGGAATATGTTAGTGTGATTAGTTGTCTATCTTGACTCTGGAGAGTAGTGAAGCCCATTTCTTAGGGATCAGAAGTAACAAGGACACTTAACCCTATTCTTCCTTACTAAAGAAACTCACTGCCAGAGCCTCTGTTCCTTCAGGAATAGAAAAATACATATACTCCCCCAAGGGTTAGAAAAGGCACTTTTTCATGTGAAACGGGTTTCTCCCTGAAACACTAGTTTCTGTAGGCTTTTTTGTGTGTTTGCTCTAGCTGTAAAAATCTCTGTAATTTGTTTTAATATATTTTATCCTAACACTTAAATGTTATAGTTAATATTATAAATAAAAATGCTTTTCAGGTGCTCTTAGATATTGGTGATATCTGACCAAGTATTAGAGCTTCATGTTTGTGAGTTTTAAATCATAACAATAATGATCGGAGTTTATAATTTGATATCCATTCGACAGCTCTTATGCGATGGGTGGTGTTATAGGTTTAAAATTGTCATCCCCCAAATACTCATTCCCGTGAAAGTGGATTGGTAGTTACATTATTGCTTTACCATTTGTGACAACAGTTTGAAATAATCTCTTCTAACCCAGGAAAAAGTTACTAAATAATGCATTAAATCACATTTTTTGAATAGAGCCTTTTCTTCCCCTTCTCTCCACCCCTAATTCAGTAACTGTTTGGTGCATACTGTTCATTCTTTCTGTGGGGAGGCAGCATGGCTTGCTTAATGGGGACGTTCCCAAGGTACAGGCTGGAAGTCCCCATCTCTCTGGTGGTGTCCTTGTCTAGATCCCACATCGGGGGCTGATCTGTGAGGTCAAATAGTCGGGTCAACACATTGTTTAGTGCTTTTCTTTGGCAGCTTATGGCCTGCTAGGAGAGGTTACCTGCTCAGTGGAGATGGCTTTCTCGAGAGGTGAGGCTCAGGAGGCCAAGTCCACTAAGTGGTTTATTTTATTACAAATTTTATGTAATTATTTCAGAGTAATTTTTACTGATTTGTAATTTAGCTTATGCTTTGGAACTTTTACCTCCTGGGTTCTCCAAATAATTTTATTATTCTCGGAACAGTTTACTTCCAAGAGTAATTTTTAAATTCTCTCAGAAGTTAGAAATGTCAGCTTAAAATGTTGATGTGCATACATTCAGAAATGACAGCGGGATTTCCATTCACTTTGTGATCTCTTGAGCCGGTAGTCATAAATGAAATGAATTGTGGAGTTTTGGTTGTGCCTTGATTCGGATTTTTGAGGTCAAGCTATAGCCAGACACTGAATTAATGAAATAAAATCTGAGAACTGCCTTTATTTTGGTCTTGGCTGGCATTAAATCAATCCTTTTGAGTATAGCATTTCAGCATATTAGTAATGATATGTGTAAACTTATTCATAACTCATAACCTTCCTCTATAATTTTCAGGAACTTTGCTCTTCCACGGTCAGTTAAAAAGTTTTCTTTTTAAATAGGGCTCTCTCCCAATTATTACAGAGGACAGCACTGTAGGAATATAAGCCTGTGTTCCTTGCACTCAGCTTTCAAATCATCTGACCGGGTAACTACAGTAACAAGAATTTCACAGTTTCAGGTCTAAGAATGCTAATTTTTTTATCTTTTTATTTTTAAAAATACTTAAATAAAATGAATACATGCTCGTTGTAGAAAATTGAGGAGAGACACATAACGCACCAACAGAATAAAAAAAAGTAATCACCTAGAAATAATCATGATGACCTTCTGGTATATTTCCTTTCTGTATTTTGCCTCTTTATCTTGTGGGGATAATCATACTATAGACAGACCTTTAGGTTTTGCTTTTTTCATTAATAGTCATGAGAAGTTTTTTCGAGTTATTTCAACTCTGTGAAAACTGGCTACATTAGTTAAGTAAGCCATCAGATCGATATACCATAATTTACCCAACATTATTGTTACTATAGAATTTTTAAGTTATATTTCAGTTATCATGCTGTAATTAACACTCTCAGACCTCTTTCGACACAAGAATGTCGTGTGAAGAAGGACCTCCAAATACAGAATTACAAGTCTCTGGAATTTCACTTGGCCTGTCTATGACATAATTTGGGGCTTTTTTTCCTTGTTTTTTTTTTTTCAAGTAGGCTCCATGCCCAGCATGGAACCCAACATGGGGTTTGAACTCATGACCCCGCGATCAAAACCCGAGCTGAGATCAAGAGTCAGATGCTTAACCGGGTGAACCACCCAGGAACCCCATGATTTTTGGTTTTAAAAAAAAGATTAAAAATCAGAATTTCTCATATTGTCAGATTACCCTGTACAAAGGTTATATCAGCTTATAATCCATACAGCGTTATTTATTTTTTTTAAAAAATGCTATCAGCAGTTTTTTGATTACTGAGGGAAGATATATTTTCTTTGTTTTTTTTCCTTTACAGACGGACCTCATGCATTTTATTTTGTTTTGTCATTTTCTCCAACTTTTTATTTTGAAAAATTTCAAACCTGTAGATAAGATAGCAACTTCCCATATCTGCTTTATCTCCCCCTCATTCCACGTGCACACACAGACATGCGCACACGTGTGTGCACACATTGCACACCCATTCATAACATATACATATATCAGTGTGTGTATATATATATTCTCTATTGTAGGATATTTTTTATATTGATCTGGTCTCATGTTCAGGCTATAGTTAAATTTCCCCAAATGTCCTAGTTGATGTCTCTTACGGTTTTTTATTTTTATTTTTTGATCCAAGATCCAGTAAAAATCATGCCTTTCGTCATCACGGCTCTTCAGTGTTCTTTAATCTAGAACAGTCCTCCAGCCTGTTTTTGTTTTTCATAATGTGGACAATTTTTGAAGAGCTCAGGCCCATTGTTGTTTTGCGTGGTCCTTCCACGTGGCTTTGTCTGTCCCATGATGAGATTCAGAGGAAGTGCTTTCGGTGGGAGTACTGTATTGGTGATGTGTTCTCAGCTCATCACTTCTAGAGGCATGTGACGTCAGTTTGTTCCACGATTACTGGTGTTTTGTTAGATGAGCTAGTTGAATGGTGAACTCCGCTCTCTCCACTGTAGCTTTCCCTCTTTGTGATTAGTAAGCGCTCTTGGGGGCCTTACCGTGTGAGGATGTCATTCATTCAGTGCAAACATTGTCAAAGCAGCACTAGAGTTACTGTGAAAAGCTTCATTGGTTCTTATTCTGTGAATTGTGTGTTCTTACTGATTTGTAAGTACACTATTATTATGAGTATTATTTATTTTCAGTAGTGAGCCATTAGTTATTAGGTACTAGATGCTATTCTAAAACCTTCATAACAACTCTGTGAAAGACACATATGATTTCCCCCCCTTCATTTCACAGAAGAAGTGGACACCTAAAGAGATTAATTCTGTTTTTGCAAATATTTGCCCCAGTTTGTTGTGTACTTCTTCATGTAAGTCTGTTTTGCTGCACCGGAGCTTTACATTTTTGCATAGTAATAGCGATCAGTTTATTCTTTTATGGTTTCTACCTTTGGTGTCTTCCATAGAAGCATGAAATATTTACTCCATCAGGAAGGAGTTTTGCTCTAATGACACTCGTCAGTAAATAGGCTTGCCAGATTTTGCGTAAATGTGTCCCAAATACTGTATGGGATGTACTAATACTAAAAAATGCTCTGTCGCTTATTTGAAATTTAGCTTTACCTGGGTGTTCCGTATTTTTATTTGCTTTTTCTCCATAGCGCTACACAGACAGTTTTTGATTTAGTGTCTTTGTTCTTCCACTGGAATGCAAACTCCAGGGAGTCAGGATTTTATCTTTTTTAATTTTAAAATTGGGGTTTAACATACATATAGGAAAGTGCATGTAACATAAATGTACATTTCAGTGGATTATCTCAAAGTGAACATACCCATAGAACACCCATCCAGCACGGCGGAGATTTTTATTCTAAATAGATTTTCAATGCCTAAAGTAGTACCTCACATATACTGGGAGATCAGCACATATTTGTATGAGTGCATCAGTGTTGTAACTTGTGAGCTAGGTATTCAAGTTACTTTTGTCCAAATAACTAGCCAGAGGATTTACTGATCATTTATTGTTTGGTTATTATCCCCTTGAAAAGCATAATTGTCAGTGAATATGAATACCATATTACTTAGCTATTACCCTTCTGTGGAATATTTAGGAGGTTTGTTTATGGTTTTGTGTTTTTTTTTTTTAAGATTTTATTTTTATGTAATCTCTATACCCGCTGTGGACAGTCTCATGCTCTTCCAAGTGAGCCAGCCAGGCGCCCCTATGGTTTTTTTTAAAAGTATGTGTGTACATTTTGATCTCCAGACCTCTTCGTGAAAAAAAATATATCAGTCCTCATTTCAGATTGTTTTCATAGACTGGTTTCCTAAAAGAGGAATTGCTAGGTCAGAGGATATGAGTGTCTCTAATCTCCTTCTCATGCAGACAGAACATTCCCTGACAGTCTGTGGACTGTCTGCTGAGGAAGGCACACAAAAGGAGCTGACACCGTGACCCCGTGTTCCCTGCTTCCCAGTGTGTGGCAGCTTCATTGACATCATTCTCCTTGGTTGGTAGAGAGACTGAATGCACTTCCTCTCCTTATAGAAGCTCCCAGACTTTGGGCAAGTTGGTCAGCAGGTTTCAGTTTTCCCTTCTATACCGTGAGGGTGGCAGAGGGTGGCATCAGCAGTGTGCCCTGCAGGGGACGTAGTCTCAGCACGTGGTCACTGCCGCTCTGGTGCACGGGGCCCCTGCTGCCCGCAGCTCCCCCAGGCCCTGGTCCAGACCGGTCACATGAGCTGACTGATGCTGGGGGACCTTCATCCCAGCCCAGGAATACTGGTCAAGTCAGTAGGGGCCAGGATGTGAGCTTGTGGGACAGGATTCCCACCTTCCCATTGTATCCACACTCCTGTGGGTTAGAACCCCTTGCGGACAGATCGATTTGAACTGTGAGAGCACACCCTCACAGTGTGGGCTGCCCCTGCCTTTCCTTGTTTGTCCATGGTACGTCCATTTCTGGCCTCTTTGCTGGAAAAATAGATATTGCATTACCCTTTTCTCGTATCAGTCAGCTCTTTCCAGGACTGCTTCTAACTGTAGAGAACTCCTTAGAGCTCCGTGAATGTCGTTTACGAATCTCGAGTACAAATTGTCTTGTGTAAACTACTCTGTGTACATTACATTCAGCTCCTTGCTGCCAAGAAGAGAAAGTGGGGGTTTCTTCCTCCTTCTGATATCCTTACTCTCCCAGAAAAGAGAATTGGTCATTCATTCAGCTAATATGTATTACTAAGGGCCTATGCTGGAGAACATTATTCCTAAATCTCCGAACTTCCACTAAATACCCTCAACACCAAAGGAGAGCAGATAGGAACGCTCAGGGGCATTGGGGGCAGGAGGAGAGAGAAACAAGGCATTTGGAATTTCTGTGCAGTCCCGGGTTTTATTTAAACCATTCTCACAAATTTTAAAAATTCCACTCTATAATACATCTCTTTTATTTTATTTTAATATTATTATTAAATATTAAATATTATTTTATTTATAAAATTTTTTATAAAATAATTATTTATAAAATAATTATAATTATTATAAAATAATAGAAATAATATAAAATAATTATATTATTTATATTATTATAAAATAATATAAATACTATAAAATAATTATAAAATAATTAAATATTAAATATTATTTTTATTTTATTTTAATATTAAAATGTTTTAAACGATCAGATTAATTATTTAACTTTTCCTCCCCGATCTCCAGTAAAGTCCATGCCCTAGGAAGTTCAGCCCTTGTTATTCAGTGGCTTGTGATTGTGGGCACAGGGCTGTTCGGAAGCCGTGGGAACCAGCCGTGTTAGATATCATCTCCTGCAGAAATGTCACTGGTGACTCGAGATGACTGACGCGTGCTCCTTGTCTCCCGATAAACTGGCCTGGGTGTGTGTGATGGGAGGACAGGCCCAAGGCGTGGATGGTACAATCCCTGGCTCCCAGTCACAGTTGCATCATTGCCATTTTTCAGCTTGAATGGATTTAAATGTACTCAGTTGGAGGAGTTACCCTTTCGGTAGCGAGACTGGTTTTGCTTGTCACTCCAGTCAGTGAAAGCGTGCACC
>CM052890.1:23341220-23368947 GCA_028534135.1 Potos flavus
GGGCCCGTTGGGACCATGCGGGGAACCAGGCGGCCTGCTCCTGAGACCCTGGACGGCACCCTAGCGGCCTGGCGCCTTCTCAGCGAGACT
This sequence comes from Potos flavus, assembly GCA_028534135.1. Classification (NCBI taxonomy): domain Eukaryota; kingdom Metazoa; phylum Chordata; class Mammalia; order Carnivora; family Procyonidae; genus Potos; species Potos flavus. Next base: position 23,341,311 of record CM052890.1, read on the forward strand.
CCAGAAAGGACTGGCTCAGGAGGGGAAGGGGGGACGGCAGAGGGTAAAGCAGAGGGCGCCGCTTTCGGACTGGCCGGCTCACCCCGACCCGTTGGGACCCATGGGAGAGCCGCTGTGCTGCGCGTGCTTCTCTTGGACGCCCCCCTCTTCCCGCACGTGCCTCGGGCTCTGCCTGCCGTCTCCCGTCGATGGTGGGTGCATGCAGTCGCCAACACGGGAAAGCGTTCCTAGGGACCCCTTGGAATGAGTGTGTTCTGTTTTGTTTTGAGCACATTCCTTTAAAGATTTTAAGGTTGGCTTTGACGGAATCCAAAGTCAAAGCCGCTGTTCTCTAACTGGTAAAAGCGAAGAAGTGGTCCATCTGTTACCAGCCCAACCTGATCGAAATAATCTGGAACGTGACAAAACTCGTATTCAGTATGTTCATATTTAGATAAACAAGCAAACACAAAACAGCATTGGGCGCCCCTCCCCCCCCGCCCCGGGTGGGGTGAAAACCCCCAGTGACAGCACGTGGTGCAGGGCCCTGAGCTGCAGCTGTGGGAGGGGGAAGGAGAGGCATCTCGCAGAGGGGCCGAAGGAGGCTGAGCGGGAACGCCTGCTGGCACCCCGGGAGCAGGGCTGCGGCCGCAGAGTGGGCAGAGGCTGCTCTTGGCACACGGCCCTTCTGTCGTGGGGCTCACGGGCCGGGTCATCCCATGGACATTCCTACTGCCAGGTACACAGAACTGTCTTCACCAGTGCTGTCGGGATAACCCCATGGCCGGCAGAGCAAGTCTCCAGTCCGTGCTTCTCCTGCCTGTAGGGGCCGGACTGCTCCGGATGTCGGCATCCGCCCTGGAGACTCGGTGTCGGCCGCGGGGGGCCTTTGCAGACAGAACATTCGAGGCTGAGGGGGTGTCCCTGCCGCGGCCACTGCCCACTGATCTCAGCCCGCAGAGGGCCAGGTGGCGCTGACCTGCCTCGCTCCCTGAGGAAGGTCCCAGATGTGGTGCGTGCTCGCTCACGCCGCACACACCGTTCACAGGCACTGCCATGTGCCTGGGGACACTGAACCTGGAGAGACTCTTATTTACCTCGTCTTTCAGACGCCTTCCAACTTAGACCTTCTGTACCGGAAATGACCCTTAGTACTTGGACAGGAAAAACAACAGAAAACCTAAAGAATTTGTTTAAGATATAGTGAACGTCTGTGAAACCACCACTCAACCAAAGAACTAAACTATTGCTAATAAATTACGTCTGTTGCTCCCTGCTCCCATCCTCCTGATTCCCTACCAGGGGCAACTGCGCTCCTGAAAGTTGTGTTGATGATTTTCTTGCTTTTTTCTTCTCTCTCTCTCTCTCACACGTACACACCTCTCCCTGGATATAGCGGATATATTGTTTGTTTGATTTTTGTTTTAGAACGTAATAAAAAGAGTGTCAGACTACAAATAGACTTCTGGGACTTGCATTTCTCATTTTCCATTATATTCTTAAGATCCATCCATTTTATTATATGTTGCTGTAGTTCATTTACATTTACTGTGAGACGATACTCCATTGTGGAAATATAATGCAGTTTTTCCATTCACCTGCTGATAGAGATTTGGATTGCTTCTTTTTTCTCGGATAGTGTAAACATTGTGTTCTTTAAAACAAAGTTCTTATATTTACCTCATAATACTCATGTATTAATATATGTCCAAGAGTGGACCTGCTGGGTCCATAGGATGCGTGAATGTTCAACATTAAGTGAGATTGTGAAAGTGTTTTCCACAGTGGTTGTACCAGTAGAGATTCCATTCCTTCACGTCTTCCTAGCCATTGCTCTTAGCGGTCTTTTAAATTTTTTGCCAGCAAAACACACAAAATGATATTGTTCTCATAATTTGTCTTTGCCTGAGCTTGAGCATCTCTTTATATAATTATTGGCATTATGTGCTTCCTTTGCTATGAAATGACTGTGCATGCTTTTCATGTCTTTGCCCATTTTTTTGTTGCAGGTTTTCTTCTTGTTTTGTAGGCGTTTTTATGTATTCTGGTGCTAATCCTTCACCAGTTCCACACGTTACAAATATCTTCTTCCAGTTTGTGGATTGTCTTCACTCTCTCAAGTGTCTACTGAAGGACAAAAATTTTAATTCAATGGAGTCATTACCAGTTGACCTTTTTTGAACGCTTAGCACTTTTTGTAGCTTCATAAATTCTTTCCTACTTCAAGCTTAGAAAGATAATCACTTATATTTTCTTTTCAAGTCTTCAAAGTTTGCTTTTGACATTTCAGTTCTTCATCCATCTGGAGTTGATTTTTCAACATGGTGTGACTAAGAGTCCAATTTCATTTTTTTCCTATGGATAAACAGTTTTTCCAACTTTTCCTTTTCCACATTCTCTGTCATGCTGTCTCTGTCAAAAATCGAAGTTTCACAGAAGCGTTAAGTCTGTTTCTAGGTTCTTCTCTCTTGTTGGTCAGATCGTTGATCTCTGTACCACTGCTACCCCCTTACTCTGGCTTTGCAGTAAGCTTTTTTAGCTTAGCAAGGCAGCATCCCCTTCCTTACTCTTCTTCAGAAAGTTCTGGGCCGTTGTGGGCCCATTGGTTCTTCTCTTTAACTTTTGGAATTAGCATTTCCAGTTCCACAGAATAATTGGGGTATAATTTCTGGACAGTAAAGGTACCCTCTTTGTTGACAGCTCTGTTTTAGCCAATCCATGCAGTCATGTAACCACCACCACAGTGAAGATAGAGGATACCTCCATCACCCCCATAATTCCTCATCCCCTGTGCAGTTGACCTCCTCCCCCAGTTCCTTACTAATCCTGCTCTCTTTTCTATTGGGATTTTTTTTATTTCATTTTTAATTTTTTCAATGTTTTATTAAAATGCAGAATTTCTTTTTTTATTGGAGTTGCAATCAATCTGTGGATCAATTGAGGAAGGAATCTGTGTCTTAAGTCATCTTGTCCATAATGACAAGGTATCTCTATCAACTTATTTGGAGAGACTTTGCCTGATAGTAATGGAAAGTTCTTTATTTTTAGGGGGAAAAAAAGGTAAAACATTTTAAGTAATTCTTTAAAATTCCTAGTAAAGGATACATTTTAGAAGACAATTGTCAGTCTAAATAAACATGTAAATACATTTTAAAAAATGTGGCAGACATGTGGCAGTATTACATTAAAAAAAAAAAAAAATCATGTCTTGGTTCCAACCTGGCTTTGTGGCTTCCCTATAAGACTTTCAGCAAGCAGCCTAGCTTCCCTGATCTCAGTCTCTTTTATCTGCGCGGTGACCAGAGCGGCCCTTCCTGGCGGGGCCCTCGTGGAGATGAAATGCTGTAATGGGTGCAGAGTGTCAGGAGATGAGCAGACCTGGCGTGGGGAAGCTGTGAGTGGGGGAGCCCACGGGAGGGGAGCTGCCCTCGCTCACCTACCAGGAAGCCCGGAGGCCCGTCGGCCTGTGCGTTTCCCCAGAGGCTCTAACCAAGTGGCACGACCGAAGGATGGCCTTGAATCATTTCGCTGACAAATTTGGAAAAGGTTAGTGTTACCAGGCAGCCTGCTACACGCTGCTTCTGACAGGCGAGCTGGAATCACTGGAGGACGCAGCTGACAGCCAATTCATTTTGCTGATTCATCCATTCGAGGAGGGATGGCTTGGAGCCAGAGCTTGGCTTCCAGATTAAAGGCCGAGAGCTCCAGAGCTGCCGGGACGTGAAGGAATGCTGGTAAATGACTGCCATGTGAAGGCCAGCGGTGAAAAGTGCGTTGTTATTTGTTTTCCCCTTTTAAGTGATCCTAATTCCACATGTGCTCGGAGAAATTCTCCACCGTGGTTGGGGAGTTGTTTGTAACGTTTGTCCGTGGGGCTGCGAGCTCAATTGTTGGGAACAACCGGATACTGTTAAATAGATCATCTTGGCTCCTTTATGACCCTATCATCACCTTTGCTTTCATGGGGAATATTGACTCAAGCCTCCTCTTTTACTTGGGAGTCCAAGTGAAACTCGAGAGAGGGATTATTGCAGATGTCATCCCTGTGGGGCCTGCGTGCAGAGTAAACCTGCTGGAATAAAGACTGGATCTTAAAGAGGAAAATCCAGGAGGTGGTCATTTGCCAACAATCAGGTCCAAATAATAATGGTAGAATCTGTAGGTTCTTATAATGGATCTCCCTGCTAGTTTAACCCATATTAGTAAGACTTTATGCTTTATAGGGAAATCACCCCTACATGAAGTCTGCGGGGGACAGGATAAGCTGAAGAGAGTGGAAATCTTGTCTTGTTTTACCGAATATCGAACATGGTCCCTGGGACAGTGAGCAATTGCCGGGCAGAAGTTTGGGTGGTTGATGTTTGTTGGATATTTAAATGGTCGGCTGGTTGCATGAACGGGGAAAGTCAGAAATGTGAACCATCGAAAGCAAGAAAAGTAGCTGTCCCAAGGAGTCAGATTTTCGAGAAAGGATCCTGTTTCTGTGGTTCTGTGCTGAGGAGTGACTTTGGTCAGTCGCACATCTCCAGAACTGGATGCTTTTTCTGTTTTTCTCCTTGGGAGTGAGTCAGAACACGCTGCTTTGAGCTCACATTTCAGTAACTCACTCTCCTTCTTTGGGAGACTTTGTATAATAGGGAAGTTCTGTAATATTCTGGGGTTCCCCCACCCCATTTTTTCTCTTTAACTCTAGAGTGGATATTTGAAAAGTTATGCAAACTTCTTGATAAAAATTTGTGTTTTTTTAGAGGGAAGAGGTTTTTTTTTTTTTCTTCCCGTTTTGCAGTGGTGGTTATTATGTTTTGCTCCTTAGACCGGTGAACATTTAGGGCATGACATTCTGTAAACCACGGTTGTGCTTGGAAGTTTTAGGCAGATCTGGTCTACTTGGAGCGAAGATGAAAAGTGTCAGGTGTCAGATACGTGGAACTTCTGCCTCTCATACAATTGTCTTGCCCTCTGATTTAAGGTCCCTGAGCTACTGGAGTCCCTTGTCTGGCCCTGACAGGCTTAAGGACTGCATGCTTGTCACCTCTTGTATTCTGCCGTGCCTTCATTCGCACGGTATTTAACGAGAACAACTCTGTTCTCTGATTCTCTGTTCTCTGATTGTCTGATTGATTCTCTGTTGTTCTCTCAAGAACGTCGCTGGGAGTGGGTACACAGACTCTGTGTTTTAGACATCAGTGTGCTTGAGCAGCCGCGCCGGGAACAAGTCTGCTCCTCGCGGCCCCGACCAGCATGGCCAGACTCTTGCTGTCTCGCCGCCAGCATGTGGGTAGTAAGCGGTGGTAGTGATGGCGGGCTAGGAGAGCGTACGCTCAAACCGCAGGAGCCAGACCCAGCGAATGGCTGCCCATCTGCCAGCGGGTCTCCGAGGAGCAGACAGCAAAGACTATAAGGAAACTGACCCGGCCTTGGTGAAATGTTAACACCAGGGAGGGAATAAGCTCCAGCTTTCAAATGCTCCTGCCAGCCAGAGGCACATTACAGAGAATTAGCAGTCTTTAAAAGCGGAAGGAGAAGAGGCAAGTCTCAAGTATGGTGGCGATATCTTGAATCTGCAGAGTTCGCGGTGAAGTGCAGAGCGACGAGAGGGGCCCCAGCCTTAGGGTCAGAGCAGCTTGAGTTTGCACCCCAGCACAGCCACTGATCCCCCCTCCTCCGGGTCCCCGCCTTCTCGTGAGTAGAGGCACTTCCTCTCTCGCAGATGGAGGAACTGCACGATGAGACGTCACTGGGCAAAACCCCGGGCACAGACATAGGGTAGACCTTCAGTTTCTGACACAGTGGTCAGCTCTGCTGTCAGGACTGCTTTCATTTTCATTTTTCACAAGTAAGGGTTTACAGTGTTCCCTTAGTGCGTTTTTTCCCCCCATTTTCTTACACTGAAAAGGAGTAATTTTCAAGCAGTAATGTTACCTGCAAATACCTTTCACTTACCACCATTATGGTTCTTTATAGTTTATAGAGCACTCTCAGGCCATCAGAAGACTGGGGCGCAGTGACTCTTTCCTCCAAATGAGAACACTGAGATTTGGAGAGCCCATGGGACATTCCCAGAGCCCCCTGGCTTCTCGGTGGCGGAGCTGGGGTCAGAACTCAGACCCGAATTTCTGGTTTCTTTGACGACCTCAAGACACCTTTCAGAGGTGACATCTGTGGGACTAGGCCAGACTTTTAAATAGGGATTTTTTTCTTTTCGTTGTAGCTGTCAATACCAGCAAATATGCAGAAAGCTATCGGATCCAGACCTATGCTGAATATGTGGGGAAAAAACACGAGGAAAAGCAGATCAAGAGAAAGTGGACAGAAGATACTTGGCAGGAGGTTGAGAGAAAACGGTCAAACACTCAGTGCATATCCTACGCTCTGCAGAATCACTACTACCACACCAACAGGTAAGAGTTCTCCACTATTGAATTAAAAGGGCAGAGTTGTTCTAGCAATAGTTTTTCTTCCTGCTTCTCACGGGGTTTTAAGTCCTAAATCTGACTTTTGAGAAAGACTTTTTTTCTCACTTTCCACATAATACCGGAAGTTACTGCCGCACAGGTTCCTTCTGCGCCGTGTAGACCCGCAGCCCTTGCAGTTAATGAACTCACAAAACCCCATCAAGGCAGACAGGATACTGGTCGTTCCCGTTTCAGGGGTGTGGAAGCAGAGGCTCTGCGACCCGCCCACCAGTTCCGTGAAGGAACCAGGATCAGAGCTGAACACATCTGGGTCCGACCCACGCTCTCCTCCCCGCAGTCCACCGTGATGCTCTTGCCTGGACTTCCGACATCGTTTCAGATCCCTTGGAAACACTGAGCCACACGTCTGCTGTAGAAAGAGAACTTAACATACTTCCCCTCATTACCCGTGATCTGTCCCTCAGAAGATAGATAGTGGTCACGCGTTGTATCCTTGTGAAACGACAAAATGTGGGTATTGAAAATGGGGGAAAGTTCATTACAGAAAATGATAAAGATTACAAAAGTGTGAACTGACAGAAGAAAATATTAGCCATAATCTCATCACCCAGAAGCAATCACTGTTAATATTTTGGATTGCCCTCCAAGCTTTTTAAATGGCTTTTTAGAGATTTAAAAAATTGAGATATAGGGGTGCCGGTGTGGCTTGGTCAGTTAAGCTTCTGAGTCTTGGTCTCAGCTAGGGTTGTGATCCCAGGGTCGTGGGTTCAGGCCTCTCATTGGGCTCTGTGATGGTTGTGAAGCCTACTTAATAATCAAGACATACAATATAATGAACGGATCTAAAATATTCAGAGTTTTAAGAGTTATATGCAGTTATATGCGGCAATGTATCCACCACCCAAAGCAGGACATAGAACATTTCTGTCTCCTCACAAAAGCAACCCCAAGCCTCTACTGCCCTAAGCATCCATTTCTCATATCTGTGACTGTGTATTAATTTTGATTATTCTTGGAATTTATAAAAAATGGAATCATATTGGGAATCGTATTGTGTTTGGCTTCTTTCACTTAACTTTTTTTTTTTGAAGATTTTATTTATTTATTTTAGAGAGAGTGCACAAGTTGGGAGAGGAGCAGAGGGGAAGGGAGGGGAAAAGAATCTCAAGCAGATTCTGTGCGGAGCGTGGAGCCTGACATGGGGCTCTGGGGCTTGAACTCACCACCCTGAGATCATGACCTGCGCCGAAACCAAGAGTCAGACGCTCAACCGACAGTCACTCACGTGCCCCTCACTTAACATGTTTTTTGAAATTCACCCTTGATATTGTGTGTATCAGGAGTTTGTTACTATTTCATGAACAATGGTTCAATAGTATTCCACTGTACGAATATACAACGTTTACGTCTTCTCCTGTTGGTAGGCATTTGGGTGGTTTCCTGTTGGAGACTATCATATATAAGGTCGCTGTGAACATTTCTATAAAAAATGTCGTGTGGCCATATGTTTTCATTTCTCTTGAGTCAGTACCCGCAAGTAGTGTTGTCGGTTCTCAGGGTAAGTGTGTGCGTGTTAACTTTATAAGAACATCCAAACAGTTCTCCAAACTAGATGTACCATTTTATACCCCACTAGTATTGTGGGCACATTCCGGTTGCTCTGCGTCCTTGCCAACGTGTAGCGCTCAGTCTTTTTTATTTCAGCCATTCTAGAGGGTGCAAGATGGGTATTGTATTGTGGTCTTAATTTGCATTTCTCTGGTGACTAATGATGTTGACCACCTTTTTTGTGTGCTGGTTGGCCATTCCGACATCTTCGTTTTGAGGTGGCTATGTAAGCCTCTTGCCCATTTTCTCATTGGGTTTTGTCTTTTTACTGTTGATCGGTGGGAGTTCTTTTATGTATTCTGGAGACACGTCCTTTGTCAGATAGATGTATGTGCTGCAAATGTGTTTTTCAAGTCTGGGGTTGCATATTCATCTCGTTAGTGATTTTGATGAGCAGATATTTTTAATTTTGATGGAGTCATGTCTATGATTTTTTTTTTCTTTTATGGTTAAATCTTAGCCTACCCTAAGGTTGCGCCGGTTTTCTTCCAGAAGGTTTATAGTTTTAGTTTTTCCATTTAAATCATGACCCATTTCAAATGAATTTTGTATATGGAATGAGATAGGAGTCACGATTTAGTTTTTGGTTTTTTTTTTTAATATGGATATCCACTTGTTCCAGCAACGCTTATTAAAAAGACTTCTCTTTCCTCATTGGATTGACTTGGCATTTCTGTCAAAATAAATTGACCATGTATGTCTAGGTCTATTTCTAGACTGTTCTGTTCCAGTCATTTTTGTTCCTGTTTTTGTGCCAATACCACACTTTCTTATTTCTGTGGCTTTATAGTAAGTCTTAAAAATCAGGTAGCATAAACCCTCCAACATTGTTATTCTTTCTCAGATTGTTTTGGCTATTCTAGATCCTTTGTATTCCACACAAATTTTTACAGCCCTGTTACCTCTTTCTTCATTCAGCCTGTTTTGTAGTTTTTACTGTAGAAGTCTTACAAATCTAATGTTAATTGTCTTCTTAAGTATTTTATATTGTTGATGCTGTTGTAAATGGAACTGTTTCTTAAATTTCATCTTCAGATTGTCTGCTGCTTCTATATAGACATATTAACTGTTGTATATTGACTTTGTATTCTGCAACCTTTTAAAATTGACTTATTCCGATCGTTTGTTTTTTTTTAACATTCCACAGGGTTTTTTATGCACACAATCCTATATTGGCATGTTATTAACAACAGATTAACTACAGTTTTATTTCTTTTCCAGTCTTCGTGTCTTTTCTTTTTCTTGCTTGATTGCACTGACCAGCACCTCTGGTATATTGTCAAATAGAAGGGGGAAGGGTGGATATCCTTGTCTTGTTTCCAGTAATTGACAAGGGAAGTCCAGTGTTTCCCCAGGAACCTGGCTCTTAGATTGTCTAGTTAGTCCTTTCTTAGGTTTAGGAGGTTGCCTTCCATTTCCACTTTACTGAAAGTTTGAATAGATGTCAGATATTTTCAGATGTTCTTTCTGTATCTTTTTAAGTTCTATGGTTTTGTCCTTTATTTTGTTAGGATTTTGAAGGCCATCAATTGGTTTTTTGAACGCTTGATCAGATTTGTATTCCTGAGAGAAATCCTACTTGGTCCTGATGTATTATCCTTCTTGTATGCTACTGGACTTGATGTGTTAATGTTTTGTTCAGTATTTTTATATCTTTTTGTTCATGAGAAATACTAGATTGGAATTTTTTCTTTTTTTAAATCTTTGTCAAGTTTTGGTTATCAGGTTTATGCTGACCTCATAAAAATAGTTAAGAAGTTCCTCTTTTGTTATTTTCCAGCAGTGCGTATAGGGTGGTTTTTGTTTTTATTTTAAGTTTTTGGTAGAGTTTACTGGTGAAGACATTTGGGCATGAAATTTTTTTGTGAAATGGTTTTGATTATGGACTCAATTTCTATAATAGATGCAGGATTGTGTAGATCTGTTTCTTCTTGGATTGCTTCTAGTAATTCATGTTTTTCAAGGAACATTTCATTTCACTTAAATTGTCAAATTTGTTAGCATAAAATTATTAGCTCAAAATGTTCCCTTATAATTTTTATGTCTGTAGGATCTATAATTATGTCCCCTTAAAAATTCCTGATATTGGTAATATGTGTTTACTTGCTCTTTTCCTTGCTAGATGTTTATCAGTTAATTCAGTTAATTCTTTCAAAGAACCAACTTTTTACTTTTTTTTTTGTCTTCATTTTTTTCCATTTATTTATATCCTTGTTCTTATTATTTCTTGTTTTGTATTATAATGTTATTCTTTGTCTAGCTTCTTAACATGGGAACTTAACTCACTGATTTTATATATTCTTTTCTAATAAGAGCATTTAAAGCTGTAAATTTTCCTTTAGACTGTGTAGCCGCATCCCTCAGATTTTGTTAGGTTCTCTTTTTACTACTGTCTATTAGTAAGTATTTTCTAATTTTTCTTAGAAAGTATGTAAAGTATTAGAAAGTATTTTTTAATTTTTCTTGTACTTTCTTCTTTGATCTGGAAGTTATTTAGAACTTCTTTGATAATTATTGACACTGGTTTTATGGTCTTGGTGAATGTTCCACGTGCCCGTGAATGGTGCAACATTTCATTATTGTCATTTCAGGTTACATTGGTTCGTGGTGCTCAAATCTATATCTTTACTGATTTTTTTGGGAGTGGGGGAGGGTTCTGCTTTTTCTTTCACCTATTGAGAGAGGCGTTGAAATTTCCAACTGTGGTTGTAAATCTGCTTTTCCACTTAACTATATCAGTTTCTTGTTTCACGTATTTTGCAGCTCTTTTGATAGATATGTGCCTATTAAGGATTGTTATGTCTTCTTAATGAATTGCCTCTTTCATCAGGATGGAATATTCCTCTTGATATCTAGTAATAATCTTTTCTGATGTTTATTTTGTCTGGTAATTAATATTGGCGTTCTTGTTTCTTATCCTTGGTGTTTGCGTAGTATATTTTTATTCAACTTTTTACTGGTAACTTGTTTGTCTTCATAAAGTGTGTTTCTTATAAACAACACATACTTGGGTCTTGCTATTTTATTCATTCTGACAACCCCTTTCTTTTACATTTAATCTAATGAATGATACAGATAGGTCTGCCTCCCATCTTGATATTTGTTTTCTATTTGTCCCGCTTGGGTTTTGTTCCTCTTTTCTTCTTTTCTGTTGCCTTTTGAATGACTTGTCTATAAGTAAGTATTTGCTGATATTTTAGCATCCTGTTTATCTTCTCTGTTGACTGTTTTGCTTTTATCTCTTTGTGTTATTTTTTGAGTCCTTGCTCCAGAGTAGTGCTTGACAAACTAGAGCCCATTGGCCAGATCCGGTCCACCTGTTTTTATAAAGTTTTATTGGAACACAGTCGTGCTTGTTAATTTACATCTTGCCTCTCGCTGCTTTGCCTTACAGTGGCAGATTCGGGTAGTTTGACAGAGACCCTAAACCCACAAAACTCAAGGTGTGTACTGTCTGTCCCTTTACAGAACAATATGCTGACCCCAGGTGTAGAACTACCCTCTCCAGTACGGTACCCTCTCCACATGTGGCTTTTGAGTACGTCATGTGTGGGCTAGTCCAAACTGAGGTGTGTTGTCAATTTAAAATACACATCAGATTTTGAAGAATTGAAACAGATTGAAATGATAATATTGTGGATATATTGGGCTAAATAAAATATTATTAAAATCAACTTCACTGGTTTCTTTTCACTTTTTTTCTTAAATGGTGGCTCCTCGAAAGTTTTAAATGGCATTTGTGGTTCACATATTTCTGTTGTCCAAGCACTGCTCTAGAAATTAGAATGGGCCACTTTCATGTATCACAGCGGATCTTCAAGTGAAAATCACACTACTGCATGGACAACCTAGGACCCTGACAGTAGTCTCTTTCCATTTCCCTCCCTCCCATCCTTTGTGATCTTTTGTCTGTTTTACTTCTCCATATGCTGTAAACTTGGTATGTTGTTTTTTGTTCCTTTCTTTTCTTTTTTTAAACAATTAATACTTAAGAAAATAAGGAGCTGAAGTGTGGTGAAAATGGCATAAGTATAAACACAAACATGTAGGCCTTCCTCATTAAAGGTATAGTGTAGATTGTGGGGTGGGGGGAGGAGGGGAAGCCCCGTGGTGGAGGGGAAGGCCACAGCAGCTCCAAACCCCCCCCTCCCTTAGCTTTAGCGAGTGGACTCTGAGACCCTGGGAGCGCTGTCACAGGGGCCGAGCTTGTCCCCAGGGCTGTTAGCTGCGCTGGCAGAAACGGACATTAGCTCCTTCAGCTGTTTGCATTGGTCTGGTGGCACATGCTTCTTTTCTTGTCTGTGGTGGATTCAGTGTCCAGAATATTCAAGGAGCCTATAGTCGATAACTGGACCACGCTAGGGTTTAGATTTTGGCAAACTGGACCAGATATAAATTCGCTTGAGGAGGAGCTTTGGTTGGGTGGTGCGAATTCTGAATAAATCAGGTTAGTGTGGTGTTTGAAGAATCCTTCTTTACAGTGGATGCTAAAATATTTAAAATCTCCCTAGTGCGTGTTTAGTCCCCGAAAACAAGCACTGAAGTTTGAAACCTTCCCGAAAGACAGGTGGTATTACCGTTCTCATTTTGTTAAGAATGTTCTCTAATTAAAGAAAATGGTTTTCCAAAGCCACATTGCCCTCAAAGCCATTTTGCCCTGAAGAGATTTTGGTCATTCTTCGTCTACAGATTATTTACAATTGGCGTTTTTTTCAGCTGTTGGGAAAAACCCTTTGGCTGGTCTCTTCTTTCTCGTGTTTTCTGTCTGTGAGACTCCACTGCAGCCTTCCTTGACAGTGTCGTAGCTCCTGGGAATTCCTGCTGGTATAGGAAATGCTAAAGCATACATCAGAGTTAGGGTTTCCAGATTCCACCTGATTGTCTTAGAAGGTTAGTACTTGGCCAGAGTGACTGAGTGAGCATATTACATTAGCAAAAAGGGGAGCTGCTGCCCCTGTAGAGACGAAGAGGAATTCTGATTAACGTGTTTTCCAGGACCCACGGCTTTGTCGGACTGCCTACACATTGATTCATAACTGTGGGGCAAGTCGCCTCTGCTGCTGCTGAAAAATGCCTTGGAGAAGCCATCGCGAGGCCAGGGGACTGACCCACGCAGCTAGCAGACAGGGGTTCTGGCTCAGGCTCTCCTGGTACCTTGGAAACGACTTCATTCACCCTTCCCTTCAGTAAATACCCATCCAGAGCCCAGTGTCTGCCTCTGTTTTCTCAAATCAGGCATTTTTTGTTGGGAAAAAAATGCTGAGGCCCCTTCTGGCTCTTAAATTCCAGATGTTTTTACACCGTACGCAGGGCAGAGCACGCGGACGAAACCGATACAATCTCTAGAGACCCTGGGCTTCTCTCCTCAGGTAGCAAGTAGTTTCTTCCCAACCTAAGACTGAGAGCTTTGAAATGCCCGTGGTTGGAGAATTTTTAGATAAGGAGTCTATAATAAAAATCAGATTGGGTAGACCAGTGTCACAAGTGAACCCACGAAAGCCTTACACTACACTGAAGTAATAAAGCAGCACACCAAGTGAAGAAAAGATCCTTGACCATTTCAGTGGGTACTGCCTTTTAAATTCCCACCAGCCATCCGTATACCAGAAGGTCTCAGAAGCTGCTTCTCCCCGTGATTTCAATACAGTTAGAAACCACAAGCCTGCGGCAGAACCTAGTCGGACTCCGCCCTTTCTGTCCTCTGTGTCTCAGTAATCGGTTTACACCTTCATTGCTTTCCTGCTTCTGTGACTTAGAGGGGGTTATGAGGGGGTTGCCTCTGGCTTTCCGACCTCTCCCCCACCCCTCGCTGTCTCCGAACTTCTCTGCAGCCTGAATGCCACCCGTCTCACCCGCTCCCTCTGTGAGTGACGTGTAGAGGACGAGTGCCTTCAAAAGCTTCGCATTGGCCATCTCATTTCTTTTCTCTTGCCCCTGGCTCCGCGGCGCCACTGCAGAAATCCTCATTCAGTTTTGTCTTTTTTTTTTAATTAAACTTTTTTTTAAAAAACTGAAGTATAATTGCCATACAATATTATATTAATTTCAGGTGTACAACACCACAGTGATCTGACAATTCTGTACATCACTCAGGGCTCCCCCTGCTAAGCATCGTCACTGTCTGTCACCATGCAGCGCTGTTCCAGTATCGTGGCCTGTATTCCCTGCCCTGTACCTCACATCCATGTGACTGATTTGTCACTGGAAGTTTGTACCTCTTAATCCCCTTAGCCCTTTTGCCCATCCCCCTCTCCCCCTAACCTTTCTGGCCACCAGCAGTTCCTTCCATTCAGCTTTAGCTGGTGCTGCTTCTGGGGGGGGGGGAGAGGGGGGGAGTGCACACATTTCCTGTTGTGCACTCTTGTTTGCTCCTGGGTTCTATAGCTTAGGAAGCTTAGGAACAGACCTGACTTCTGTGTCTTTATCTGAACCACACGACGTTTCTCCAGTTTGCATATTCCCCTGGGGAGAGCCTCCGCTTCTGGCAAGGACTGGTGAAATTATCTAATACAGCCACCTCAGAAACTTGCCAGTATTTGGGAAATGTAAATGTTAGTAAACTCAGTGTTCGTCCTGTGGGTTAAGTGTATTTCCGCAGGGAAGGTGTTTCCCGTGGCACTTTTGAAACCATTAAAGTGATAAATGCATGTAATCTTTAAAATTTTGCCTCAACAGGAGAATATGAAATGAAGGGGTGGGGAGGAGAATCTTTGCTCCTCCCTCCCCGGCTCTTCTTGCAGCTACTGTGACCATTTTCCTTGAAGCAATACATTTCTTGTCAACTTTGACCAATATATCTGGGTCAGTTCTGTAAAGGAGTATAAATGCATCGCCCACACTTTACCTTCCATCTCTCTCTGTTTCTCTTCTCACCATGATTAGTTATACTGTTAACTATCTGTATTAGTTATACTGTTAACTATCTGTATTAGTTATACTGTTAACTATCTGTATTAGTTATACTGTTAACTGTCTGTACTTTTGTGCTTCCTTGAGAAGTCAGTTTTAGGAGGCAGTAGCGGATATCCAGCTTGTATAATCTTATGATGGTGGAAATGCAGTTCTCTGAAGGAAAGAAGTTGCATGGTAGGGCCCACTGGGAGGAAAGTGTATTCCTGTGTCATTAAAACTTTGCTACCCAACGGAGAATCTTCTAAATATCCCAGCCTTTTTTGTGTGGATTTTTTTTTTTTTTTTTTTTTTTTTTTTGAGGGAGGTACTTTTCTTTTCCCTGGGTGACTTTGATTTCTTTCCTCTTTTGCATATGTAGTGTATGGTTAGTAAATGCTGTAAAAATATGTCTATTTCACCTTAATTGATAATGTTGCTGGATATGGAATTCTAGGTTCAAAAATTTTTACCTGTTCAGAACCTTAAATACATTGCTCTTCCCACTGTCATCATTAATCTTCTTTCCTGTTTTCTGTGTCTTTGTATCTCTCACACCTAACCTGGAGTCTGACCCAGAGTCAGATCCTCCGACGTTTGCTGAATTGGAGAATGAATAAATACTTCAGTGCCAGTTTTAAGTGCAGGCTCTAGGCTAGGTTCTTCATATTTTTGTTTTTGTCTTTTTGAGAGAGAGAGAGAGAGAGAGAGAGCGCAAGTGTGGGTGGGGGAGTTGGGGGCAGAGGGAGAAAGATACCCTTAAGCAGGGGCCATGCTGAGCATGGAGCCCGACACAGGACTCGATCTCATGACCTGAGCCGAAATCAAGAGTCAGACTCTTAACCAACTGAGCTACACGGGTGCGCCCTGGTCCTTCATGTTTTAACTCTTGTGATGCTCATAGCAGAATTGTCAGGGTGGTGAGGTTTGTCTTCATCTCCCGGAGACTCAGGGAGATTAAACCATTCTTGGCAAAGACATGGGCTTGATACCAGGATTATCTGCAGAGCCCTGCTCTTTCTACCATGTCCCGCTTATGCATGTGCCCAGGTTTGTCCTCAAGGGAAGAAGGTACTCAAACATATTGCAGCTAGGTACATGCCACATAGGGGACAATTGTCTTGACTATAGTCACCACCCCACCTAAGAAAACCCATAAGAGCTTGTATCTTTTCATTTAAAAGCAATATCCCGGGAAGCAGAAGAGAGGCCCTTTGGATTTCTTTTTTTTTTTTAAGATTTTATTTATTTATTTATTTGTCAGAGAGAGAGAGAGAGCGAGCGCACAAGCAGACAGAGTGGCAGGCAGAGGCAGAGGGAGAAGCAGGCTCCCTGGCGAGCAAGGAGCCCGATGTGGGACTCGATCCCAGGACGCTGGGATCATGACCTGAGCCAAAGGCAGCCGCTTAACCAACTGAGCCACCCAGGCGTCCTGGCCCTTTGGATTTCTGCTTAAAAGATCCCAAAGCTTTCATTACAGAAAAATTTCAAACATATACAAAAGTAGGGAAAATAATACAATAAAGTCTTAGCTAGTGAGCTCTCACAGTGTGTCACCAGTCAGCGTGTGGCCACTCCTGTTATATTAGTACTCTTTCTCTCCTTCTCCCTTCAGATAATTTTGAAGCAAATCACAGATTGCATATCCTTTCAGCCATAGGTCTCTGTACGTATGTATCCAAAAGATAAACAGTCACTTAAAAACAAAACTACAGTGCCACTAACAAAAGAAAAAATTAACAATGACTCCTTAATATCAGATAGCCAGTATTCACATTTCCTGCTCACACTTTTTTTTTAAATAATTGTTTTGTTCGAGCTCTAGTTTCCAAACAATGCATATAGTACATTTGGTTGATGCATCTCATCTCTCTCAATCTGTGAATTCCCTCTCTCACTGGATTCTCCCACAACCCCCAGCGTGCTTCAGAAACTAGGTTGTTAGCTCTGTAGAATTTCCCATATTCTGGAGCATTATTTTGAGTTTGTTCAGCATGTTCCCTGACTACTATATTTGTAATTAACTGGTAGTAAGATCTGTAAACTTGATCAGATTCAAGACTGAAGTCATGGCAAGAATATTTCATAGATGGTGACGTATATTTCCTTTTGTATCACATTGGGCTTCTCCTCATCTCTTTAGTTACCTGGACATACAGTTCATACAGAAAAAGCAGAATAAATTCTTTAATCTCTCCCCTCAACACACCTTTTAAAAACCAGCTTTCAGAATAATTAGTTTCCTGTCACCTTCTAACAGTGAGCAATGAAATTTTGTTTTGTCTGTTTAAATCACGAGGTTTTAAAAATATATATATACACTTTATATATTTTAGTACATTACAGTTGTTATTCTTTTTGATGCTCTAATTATCTTGTTTCTGAGCAGTGAGAACAATTTTGAGTTGACTCTGGAGTCCTTTGCGACAATCCCAGTCGCCTTTAATAGCCTCCTTAACTTCTGATATTCTTTATTCCAGGCTCTTCTCTGCATTTCCTACCATATATGTAGAGTTAGCCATTTCTCCAAAGGGCCTGTTCCTTTTGATGGGAAATGGTATTTAGAAACTATAATCTGGGTTCTAAGGGTGTTTATTGATGCCAGATACATTGTTATTTCTGGCGATTTTTAATTAAAAGGGTTAGCAAGGACTTCTTCCTTCTTTCCTTCTTCCTTTTTCTTTTTAAGATTAGTTTATACCAGGGCGCCTGGGTGGCTCAGTCGGTTAAGCTCTGCCTTCAGCTTGGATCGTGATCATTCATGGTAAAGCCCCTCGTCGGGCTCCCTGCTCAGCTTCTCCCTCTGCCTTCTGCTCCCCTTGCTGTGCTCTCTCTCTCCCTGTCAAATAAATAAAATCTTTAAAAAAAGAGATTAGTTTATACTGATATTTCCAATTCCAGTTAAACTGCAGGACTTACTTCTTTTAGTTTCTTTATTTCTTATGCTGAAATTTTTGGTTCTTAATGATATTAAAGTAATTATTTGCTTTATACTACCATGGATAATAATTTCAGAATAACTATAATAGTATCATTACAAATAATGTAATTATTGAAAATAATTGTTTTGCCGTAATTTTTCCCCCCTGGAGTATATCTGACTAGAGATGAACAGTCAAATCACTTGATTTTAAAGTTGCTTGAAATAACTCCTCTTTGTGTGGTTAAGCTACCGACTCAATAAACATTTAGGTTTGTTTCATTTTTAACTTTAGGGATTGCCTTTTTTCAAATCAGTTTTGCTATGTAATTACGTAAACCATTTGTGTGGTTCCGGAGTCAGATCTCTGAAGCTTGTCTCCCTGCCTTCCCCAGCTTGTTTCCTCCCTCCCTCGTGGTGACCAAGTTTATTGGTTTTTAGTATATCCTTCCGTTTTTACAAATTTATTAAGCAACTACGTATATATGCCCTCCCCTCCTGTTAGGTAGATAGTAATGGACGACACATCCTTTCCTCTACTCTCTGTTTTTCATTTAGCCTTGTACCTCGGAAGCTGCTCTTACTTTGCTTCTGGTGAAAGTGATTCTTCACACTGCAGATGGTTTTAGCATTCTTGAACCTCCTTAATAAAATGTAGTAACCGGCAAGATCTGGGTGTGTCATCCTAGTTTAAATGATCCACCTTATAGTGAAATTCATGAATATCGTATGTCATACACGTTGTGAAAGACTAATTCATGACCCGTGCTCTTGTTGAGGGGGATCGTTCCTCGACCCTCTCTCACCTTCCCATCTCTTCCTCTGTCCCGTTAGTCTGATGGTGTAAAACTCATGGACACACTGCCTGCTTTGAAGAGCAATGTGAAAAGTGAGAGAATGCTCCTATTTTTTAAGCAGATTCTTCATTCCAGGCTCTGTGCTAGTTGCTTTACATCTTTTTAGAAGATTTCTCTAACAATGCCGTGAAACCTTTGGTGATATTCCTAATTTATGTATGAGAAAGTTGAGTCTCAGAGAAGCTGAATAATTTAGCTAGAGTTGCCCAGAATTCTTACTTACGGATGTTTGGGATCCTCAGCCTGTGCGTGAAGTTGCCTCTTCGGGACGTGGCACACCTACCTGTGAGCGTGCGTGTTTGAGAGAGACGCTGTCTCATTTTAAGCATTACGTTTTCTTAAAAACAAAAACAAAAAAAAACTGCGTTAAAGAAACCCTACATTTAAAACCTCTGAATTTCAACCTTATTTCTTTGGGGGACGAGGGTTTAGATGTCTAGTCCCATGCATCATCATTGTAAAATGATTACCTTTAAAAAATTTTTTTAAGAACCCAAAAAACAGAAATGATACTGGGATGTACAAGCCAATGTCAAAAATTCTGAAGTACCATCCTCTGGCATGCTCAGCACTGGTCATCCCCTTAGTAGAATCCAGTCTTGGGCTGTGTTTTGTTTTGTTTTGTTTTTTAAAGGTTTTATTTATTTATATGAGAGAGAGAGCGCGGACAGCTGGAGAGGGAGAGGGAGAAGCAGACTGCCCACTGAGCAGGGAGCCCCACGCGGGGCTCGCTCCCAGGACCCTGGGATCATGACCTGAGCCAAAGGCAGACGTTTCACTGACTGAGCCCCCCAGGCGCCCCGTAGTCTTGGGCTTTGATCGGTTGGTTAGTTGATGTTAAGTCGAGGCTCTGCAGCGAGTCCAGAGGAAGAGGACGTCACAGTGAGAATAGACGGTCACAGGTTGAGTGTGTTCAGCCTGGGACAGCAGTTGGAGGGAAAGGCAGTAGGAAGCGTGGTCAAGATCCTGAGATGCCGTCATGAGAGGAGTAGTGATTCTCTGTCCTCACAAGGGACTGAGGAAGAACCCGCAGGGGACTTCGTTGGCATTCTTAGTCGTAGTCGTGTTTCGCTCAGAGGCCAGCTCAGGAAGGGGACTTGTCTTGCTGCGCATCACAGAGCTGACGCTGCCCTAGACAGAGCTTTTCCTGCGGATCGGCTGCCTTCCCCTCCACTGTGCCGCTTTTAGCCAGGCTTAATTATCTTCTGAGGGTTGTGCTAATTTCAGACTGCGAAGGTGGTGGAGACCTCTAACATCTGTTCTAAGTGATTTTTTGCGATAACTAAGGACAAATGATCACGGTCCTCCACTCAGCCCTCCCACTTACTTGTTTCCACATCTGAACAGTTGGAAGAAAGGATCGTTCTGGTCTAAAGGGAGTATTTTAAGATCCTGGAATAAACACTGAGCTGGAGTATGGTTAATATAAAATGCAGAATTTGAAAGTTATGTAGTTGCTAATAAAATGAAACAATTAACCAGGCAAATTGGATTTACTACAGAATGTCCCTAAAGACATAAACCCTGGGAGCTTTTAAATCCAGACGCAGGAACAACTCTTAACAAGAGTCCCCTGTCCCAGCTACCTGGCCAGGGTCAGGGAGAGACGCACTGGTCTCGCTTCTCTCTTCCCTTGGACTTCTCGTGGGCCTGCAGGTCAGGACACCACTGCTTTCTCTCATGGGAGATACGCAGTAGGATTCCTGAGAGAATAACAAAAAGAGGTGCAAGCAAGCAACTTGGATAAACAAAGTGTGGTTGACGCATACAATGGAATATTACTCAGCTTCAAAGAGAAGGGACATTCTGACGCCTGCTACCACATGGGTGCAGACACGGCCTGGGCCGGAGGCCGGAGGGAATGAGGAGCTGCTGGTTAGTAGGTGTGGGGTTTCTGTTTTGCAAGATGAAAAGGATGCTAGAGATTGATTGCAGCGCAACGTGCGTGTATTCAACACTACTGAACTGCTCATTTAAGAGGCTTGAGATGGTAACTTTGTGATGTGTATTTTCCCACAATTAAAAATTTTAGGGGCGCCTGGGTGACTCGGTTAACTGTCTGCCTTCGGCTCAGGTCATGATCTCAGGATCCTGGGATTGAGCCCCGAGTGGGGCTTCCTGCTCAGTGGGAAGTCTGTTCTCCCTCTCTCCCTGCCCACTTCCCTCGCTCATGCTCTCTCTCTCTCTCTTCCTCAAATAAATAAAATTTTTAAAAAATAATAACAAAAATCTAAAAAGTTGAAGGCAACTCGGAATGCATTTTTTATAGTAGAATTTTTTCTTTTTTTTTTTTTTTAGTGCACACAAGTTGAGGGGAGGGGCAAAGGGAGAGAGAGTCTCAAGCAGGCACCCCACTGAGCATGGAGCAGCATGTGGGGCTCGATCTCATGACCCTGAGACCATGACCTGAGCAGAAACCAAGAGTCGGACGCTTAACTGACTGAGCCACCTGGGTGCCCCTTAGAGTAGAGTTTGACTCGAAGCCTTTCTCCCAGTAACCAGGAAAGGGAAGATGCCAGTGACAGACCTAGAATACTTGAAAAATTTGAATAGACAATGACGAATTATCAAGAAAAAATTGATGAGTTCATAATTTTCAGTTACTAATCTCTTTTAGACTTGATTTAAATGCGTTTGTAGATGGAAAAATACTCAAGATAAAATGAGAGGTTGGTAGATTGAGCGGACTATGCTGCTAAGATCTGGCCTTGCTGTTTCCACGTGTTGGATGGGATGTCGTGTGTCCGGCCCCCAGAGGGATCGAGTCTTAGAGACAAAGGTCTGCCTCGACAGATCCAGGGGATGGAGTGACAGTGCTGCAGAAACCGACAAAAGCCCCAGACTGAAAGTGGAAAGGCCTTCTTCTACCTCACACTTGAAAGCAGAATGTCCTCACAAGATTTTATTTTAAATAACGCAAAACTCCATTGAGTATCACCTGGCACTTAGAAGACTTCTGAGGTCTTGAAATGTGTTCACGTGTCCTCACGGCCGTGATAGTTGAGAATTAATGTTTTCTTTTCGTATTTTCCCGTTATTCATTTGATCCACCATAATTAAAAGTAACGATCTGTGTTTGCAAAAACAGATTATAATATTCATACTTATTACCTTTATGTAAGAGCGTAATTTTTTTTTAATGGTGCTAACGATTGAATTTGCCCTCAACATACTTAGGTAGCCCTCTAAAGTGCTACTTTTTACGCATCCGTTAACTAAAGGAAAACAAATTTCCTGGTGGAGTTACCCAGATCAGTGCAGTTAGGATTCTTTCTGTATTTTCTGTAGTAGTTTTAGCTGAAATAAACTATGAAATGTGTAAATTGCATAGATTTATTGCTTAGAGGTAGAGATTTGTAACCTTTTTCTGATAGTTCTTTTTTGTCACTGCTTTTTACTTCTGCCCGCCCATCCTAAGCGAGCCAAAGCAAGAGGCGGTTGGTGTTTATTGGGGGCAGGCTGGGTGTAAGGATGAAGAATGGCTGCTGTGGCCCAGAACCAGGTTTCTCATTGTGCCAGTAGGCGCGTCCATGTTTAAATGCTGTCTCCAGCCTCTAGGTGTTGCCTTTTCATTCAAGGGTCTCTGAAGCAAAGATTCGATTCGTTCAGTGGCACTGCTGGCCTTGCGGAAGCCAAATAGACACCTGCCCGATGGGAACGTTCACATCCTCCCTTTTGTGCCCCTTCTCCCAAATGCAAAAGAACTAAAATTTGCTGTGTATTTTCAAATCTTAAATCCCAAACTAGTGCTAATTATGGAATCTAAGTGGCGGCTAAGTGCATGTTTACCGTGCTCTTCTTTAAACTTCTCTATATATTTGAAGTTTTTATAATGATGGGAAAAAATGGAACCATGTCTTCCAGAAGCCTCGTATGCACTTCCAGCAGAGTAGGCTGTTTGGGGTGGATCCTGATGGTCTGCAGGTTCCAGGTACCCATGAATAAGTGGCAGTTAGCGGGTGGCTCCATGCGCCCTGGGGAGGCTGCTGGAAAACTTCCCTCCTTCCCCTTGCAGCTCAGGGCCAGCCCGTGCAACCTACGCAGGCTGCTTGCGCCTGCTGTCCACACTCTTCCTTCTCTCGGTCTCTCCTCCTTTCCTGGCTCTTTTCAAAGATTTGGACCCCTGTCTCTGAAGACTGGGATCAATATCATCTCCAAAAACATGCCCGCAGCAGGCCAGGGAGGGAACAGCGAAGGCGCTGGCATTCAGGTGCCTGCCACGTGCCAGGCACTGTAATTTGTGCTGTTTTGCTTCATTTTCTTCGTTAATCCTCGTAATAACCTGTTTATTAATCGAGGAGACTGAGACTCAGCGGTAGTACGGGAAGTTGCCTGGAGTCACAAAACCAGTAAATGACGGAACCCGGATTCAGGTCCCTACTTCTCTCATCCCAAATTCCATGGATGCTCTTTCCAGAATGTCTGCTCCCTCCTCATATACCCATTTGTGATCCTTCCCCACCATCAGAAGGGCCTTCTGAGAGGCCTTCCATGCCACCTGGGATCCTTGGGAATTCTCTGCCTTGGGATCTCCTGTAGAAAGTGAAATGATATTATTTATTCATCTTTGCATTCCAGCATCTAACAAAGAATGCCCCAAGGTCTCTCAGAGACAGGTTTAAATAAATAAATGAACAAGAACTCGGAACACTCTGGGAACTTGTCTTCCTACTGAGTTTCTGATTGGGAAAGGCCCTGAAGACTGCTTTCTTCCTTTTGAACAACATGAAGTCAGACTAAGAATACTTTCAGTTGCTTTGCTAAAGACAAGGCAGGAAGGAATGACACACAAAAATCTACATTATTTTATTGTCTTACTTGCTGTTTAGACCAGAAGACCCATATGAAAGTGGGACTAGATTTCTGGATCCTTGGATTATCAATCTGAAGACCGTTCTTGCATGCCTTATCATCATGTTTTAAGGGAAATAAAGGAAATTAATCTTATATTATGCTATAGAAATCAGTGTTCAGACCACCATTTCCTGAGTATCACATCCATTGTCATCTATTTGATATAAAGAATTGGGGAATTCTTGGGAACGACCATGAGGCACATTAGCTCATCATCTTAGATTAGTGATTCTAAATTCTTGGAAGGGATTCATTTCTAGTGTGTTATAGTCACAAATTATCCCCCAGAAGGGTCTTCAAAAACCAAACCAAGATGCAAGAAGGATGTGGTTTCTTAGTGTCAGAACATCATCTGGTAGGTGGTCCTCTATTCTGAGGGAGTGGAAAGGATGTTCTCTTCTCCTGGTAAAGCCATCAGACCCTGTTGATTCATCAAATCTGATTGGTAGTGCTAATGATGTCATCTCCTCATTAATTTGACAAAATATATGATTTGAATGTCCATTTAGGATGGTAAATTGATGGATATAATGAAACTGTTAGAATTTGGAGTGGCATTCTCCAGGTAGTCAATAGCTTCCCTTTTTTTTTTTTTTTTTTTTTTTTTAATCTTCCTTTTTCATCTCCAAGTTTCTCCCTCTCCATTAGCTCAAATCATTTTGGCTGCGGTGGGTATCTGAGAAAGGTGAGTGCCCACGTAGCAAGGAAAGGTCGGGTCCTTCATGAATAGGGTAGCCCCACCTACCTACTTTCTCCTACATCATTTGTGAAATAGTTTGCTTCCAAATTTGAGCCTGAAACTCAGTTGACATTATGGGTTGTTTTTTTTTTCCTTCTCAGGTTGGATTTGGTGGATTTATACGGAAAACAGAAACCACCAAAAACAGCAATTCCCGAAGAGATGGGATGTCTTAAAAAATATGTCGGATTAAGATATTGATGCTATAAATGTTGTTGTTGTTTAGGTAACTGATTTTGAATTTTTCCTTAGCTGTCATTTCTACTTGCAAAAGCTCATGACTATGGAATACAGTAATGCCACTCTAATTCAGATGAATGGAAGTGTAGATTGAAAACTAGTCTAGTTGTAGGACATTTGCAAAGAAATGAGCTCGATTCTTTTAAAGAATCAGTCGCACCTATAACGATGTGAGCAAAAGTGTTACTTGATAAAGCCACATACTCATGGAGCTGGAAGACACTTGGAGGTGATCTTGTCCACCCTCCCTAAGTCTTTATAGAGAGGAGAGTTGGAAAGTCAGAAAAGCGGGTCTTGCTCGGAGTCACAAAGCCAATGAGTCTAACAGACCCAGACAAGTACTGATTTACTATTGGTGTAAGGGGTTTTCACGGTGGTACGTAGATTTTTGTGAAGTCCTTGACTTTTTTTTCTTTCAGAATATTTCCAGTGAAATACATGAGCATTGTTTTTTAAAGCCAAATAGTAGAAAATTTTTATAATAAAAAGTTATAATAATCCTGTCCCTCAGGTCCCTCAACCACTTTCAACTCTTTTTTTTGATACTTTTTCCAAGGAATGTAATCATTGCTACATCTTGGTTTTTCTGTTTATCCATTGACTTGCTAATACAGTAGGCTTGTCCGGTTATTTTTATGGATCTATACTATGTGCAAGGCAAAGACTGCCTGTAGTTTTTAAAGTTTTCCCAGCTCCTTACATTGTCTCCGTTTCCTCAAGAGTTTTTTTTTTTCTTTGTGTGTGAGTCTGTTTTGGGTTTTGTATATTATGTTGAAGATTTTCTTCAAATATTTGACTATTTTCAGCTGTCCATAATTATTTAAGAATGAGCTAAAAAGGGATAAGAAGCTGTGGGTGTGGAGGCTAATCTTACTGATGTCTTTTCCCCGTAGAGTGAGGAGGTGAGAAGCTAGCTTTGTAATTACATATATTTTCTCTGAGGCTTCTAATTTTCTTCATGGCTTGTGCTTTTTTGTGATATACTTAAGAAATCTTTGCCTACACTAGAGTCAGAATGATTGTCTTGTTTTTTCTATTAGATTTACAGTTTTTGGTTTTATATTTAGGTATGTGATCTATTTGAAGTTCACTTTTCTGTATATAGATATCCATTCGTTCTGCACATCATTTTTTGAAAACACTATCCTTTCTATGTTGAATTACTTCGACTTCTTTGTCAACAACCTGTGGCCATATATATATGTGGATCATTTTCTGGACTCATTCTTTTCCATTGGTCTATACATTTATCCTTTTTTTTTTTTTTTAAGATTTTATTTGTTTATTTGCAAGAGAGTGAAAATGAGCAAGATCACAGAGGGAGAGGGAGAAGCAAAGTCGCCACTGAGCAGGGAGCCCGATGTGGGGCTCAGTCCCAGGACGCTGGGATCATGACCTGAGCCGGAGGCAGACGCTTAATCAACTGAGCCACCCAGGCGCCCGTACGTCTATCCTTTTACCAGTACCACACTGTCTTGATGACTATAGCTTTGTAGGGAGTCTCGAAATCAGACGATGAATCCTTCATCCTTGCTTTTCACTTTTCCACATGAAGTTTAGGGCCAATTTGTTGATCTCTGCTAAAAGCTTGCTAAGACTTTACTGGGATTATGTTACATCTGTAGACCGTTTTGGAGAGAATTAACATCTTAATCGTATTGAGTCTTCCAACTCATGAACGTGGTGTTCTTTTCACCTATTTAGGTTTTCTTTGATTTTTCTCATCAGTTTATCCTAGTTTCCGCATACAAAATTGACATACGCTTTATTAGAATTGTTGCCAAGTATTTTGCTTTTTGATGCTATTGTAAGTCATTTATCTTATTTATTTATTTTTTTAAAGTAAACTCTACACCCAACATGGGGCTTGAATGCATGACCCCGAGATTAAGAGTCTCATGCTTTTCAGGCTGAGCCAGCCAGGCGTCCCATAAATCACGTATTTTATTTTATTTTATTTTATTTTATTTATTTATTTATTTATTTATTTATTTATTTATTTATTTTTAAAGGTGAGAAGCTTTTGGCAAGTCCTTAGTGCCTTTATTTATTTATTTTTTAAAAAAATTTTTATTTATTTATTTGACAGAGATAGACACAGAGAGAGAGGGAACACAAGCAGGGGAAGTGGGAGAGGGAGAAGCAGGCTTCCGCCAAGCAGGGAGCCCGATGTGGGGCTCGATCCCAGGACCCTGGGATCATGACCCGAGCCGAAGGCAGACGCTGAGCCACGCAGGTGCCCCTAAATCATGTATTTTAAAGTTCAATTTCTAGTTGTTCATTTCTGATATAAAGAAATACAATTGATTTGTATATGTTGACCATGTATCCTTGAACCTCACTAAATTCACTTATTCTCATAACTTTTTATTTTTTAAGACTTTATTTATTTATTAGAGAGAGAGAGAGAACAAGCAGGGGGAGCAAGAGGGAAAAGTAGGCTCCCAGCTGAGCAGGGAGCCCAATGTGGGACTTGATCCCAGGGCTCTGGGATCATGGCCTGACCTGAAGACAGATGCTTAACTGACTGAACCACCCAGGCATCCCAGTTCTAATACCTTTTTATAGGCTATTTAGTACTTTCTGTTTAGATAATCACATATGCTGCAAATAAAGGCAACTGTATTTCTCACTGTCCAGTGCACCATATAAATTTTATTTCTTTCTCTTGTCTTATTGCTGTGGCTAGGGCCTCTAGTACAGTGTTACGTAGAAATAGTGAGAGCCAGCATATGTGTCTTATTCTTTATCTTTTTTTTTTTTAAGAGCTGCCTTCCAAGGCGGCCTTTTATTTATTTATTTTTTATTATTCTTATTTTTTATTATTAACATATAATGTATTATTTGCCCCAGGGTACATGTCTGTGAATCATCAGGCTTACACATTTCACAGCACTTACCATAGCACATACCCTCCCCAATGTCCATAACCCAGCCACCCTATCCTTACCTCCTCTACCCCCACCCTCAGTTTATTTCATGAGTTTAGGAATCTCTTATGGTTTGTCTCCTTCCTGATCCCATCTTGTTTCATTTCCCTCCCCGACCCCCACGACCCCCCGCCCTGCCTCTCAAGTTCTTCATATCAGAGAGATCATATGATAATTGTCTTTCTCTGATTGACTTATTTCGCTTA
>CM052890.1:23369047-23398116 GCA_028534135.1 Potos flavus
GATTTTCTGATTTGCAGCTTGGGGAAGGTAAGCCTGACTGCTGATGCTTTGGGTACTGATTGGCAAAAGGAAGCTGGAGGCCTCAATTCTCAGTATGTGGGGGATGCTGCTTCCCTCGTTCATCACTTCTTACTGCCCTACTCAGTCCCACTCTTCACTGTTGGACTTGGTGCGTCCATGAGAGGGTCAGTTTCTCCACAGAGTAAACCTCCTGTCCAGCTGCCGCTGGCCTGGGGGAATGCTGGTCCCCTGGCTTCCCAAGGATGGGTGTGGGGATCCTAGGATAGCCCTTCCTCTTGTTAACATAGCCCCAGTGCTTATCACCTACTCGTTTGAGGAATCCGGTGCCTGTTATTTGCTGAGACTTTGCAGGGCTCTATTGGGTGAATCAGACTTTTATACAACACTTAGATTTCTGTTTCCTCCTCTGTGCAAAGTTCTTTGGCACTCTTCTTTCTACTTGTCGTCTCCAAAGCGTGTCTCCAAAGTGAGCTGACAATCCTGCCCTCTGATGCTGCCTCTCCTGTTCTCTGTGCCTTTGTCAAGTTATTTATATCCCTCTACAGATAAATACGTGTGTCCAACTGGTCATGTTTAACTTCCTGGAAAGTTTTTAAAAGCAGTTTATTTTCTGAAATAGTTGGCATTTGCTATGGGAGGAGTTGTTTTGTTTTTATTATATTACTGATTTGCTTAGTAAATCCATTCATCAGAGACAAAAGTAAATTTTAGTGCAAAAGTAAATTTCATCCCAGCCTCCAAAAATTTCAGATGTTCTGAATTCAGCTTCGACTAATTATGTGTTGAGTATAAGTTACTTATTTAGGAATTAGTATTAATTTCTCTCATGTTTACCATCCATTAATCTTTGCTGTGTGGCATTAACGTGAGTTAGAATAGGGGATTGTTTAGCCAGCTTCAAATCGGGTTCTTGTAAAAAGTTCCAGTTGAGTGCCATTGATTTTTTGTAATCCAGAAACAAATTTTTCTTTTATTTAGGCCAATCTCATATTTAAAAATAAACTTTATACCTAGGACTGAGCCACAATCTTACACAACATACTCATGACTTCACTTTCCCCCCTGTTCCCCCCGACTCTCATTCCACAAGAGATACCCTTTATTCCTGGGTAGCTGTCATACAGACATACCTTATTTGATCTTAATTTTGCTTTTCAATTCAAATTCTTTGGTAGACATAAAAGTCACAGCTCATCAGCCATCTCCACGGCCTTGGCCTTCTGAATCAAGCAGAGGCTAGCGAACATCCTCCCTTTATCTACCCAGATCATGCCCACAAACACAGAAACAGTCATGCTCGTGGAATTTGAATTCAATATGAGAGTCTGGGAAAACAGTAAAAATGCATTTTCTAGCTCCCACTTCCCCAGATTTTTCCAGTTCATTTTGCTGAGGTCGTCGTGAGGTAGTTTGCACAGAAGGACATTCCTACTTTCCCGTAGCTTTATCTAGTAGGGAGTGTGGGGAGGCTGACTATATACTAGAATATAAAGCATGTTAATATCACACATAATTCAGGAGGAAATAAGCACTTTGGTGTTTGTCACTTGCCTTATTGCTCTTGGGGTGGAAGGATTCACTGATTTCATCTATTCCATCCATGCTACAAACCTTGGCTGCAGAGGCCTGACTGACTTGCAGGCCCCTGGGCCAGGTCCTGAGAAGCCCCGTGCCCCACAAGGAGTGCGAGATCCTGTTCTCGCTGAACTTACATTCTGGCGGCAGAGAGAAAGAATAAACAAGTAAAGAAGTAAATAAGAAGGACAGACAGAGATGAGTCATAGGAGGAAAACGAAACAGGAGAGAAGGATAAATGCTACAGGATCAGGGACTGCTTGGTCTCCGCAGGGGGCCTGGGAAAGCCCTTCGGAGGGGGTCTTTTTTCAGGTGAGACCTCACAAGAAGAACCGGCCCTGGGAACTCGGGGCTGGGTGGTGGGGAGGCCATGAAGCGGTGCCAAGAACCCAGACCTGGAAAACTGTCTCAGGTCTACCCAACCAGCTCCCCGACCGGGGACAAGTTACTTACTCTGAGGGTGAGGGATCTCGCCTGTAAAATGGAAATAAAAACCCACATTCTGCTTAGAATGGTCATCTCGAAGTATCAAATGAGGATTTTCTAAACTGGGCAACCCTTTAAAATGAAAGGTGGCTATTTTATCCAGCAGGGTGAACCCCCCCAGCCGACTAAAGAACTTAGCCTCCGTCTTTAAGACTTACTGTAAAGCTACAGGTATAATAACAGTGTGGTGCTGGCATAGGAAAGATAAATAGATAACGAAACAGAATCAAGTGTCCCAAAGCACAACCACGCATTTGTGGTGTCTTGATTTCCAGCAGCGTTCCCATGCCGGAATCCTTTCCTGACATTTCTAGGGACATTTCTATGACTCCACATTGTGAGAAAAATCAGTCAAGAAATCAGGATAAAGGAACGAAAAAATCTGTGGGAATTAAAATTTAACCATCAACATAGGTATTACCAGTTCAAAGGAATCTGACATGAAGTCGAAAGCAAGAGTGGAATCAGTGTCAAAGGTTAAGGGTCAGCAGTTCTAAAACCAGGACGAAGGGTGTAGGAGAGAAGGGGCCACGATCACATCTGTCATTCTTGCTTGCCGCTCCTACCGTGTTGTAAGTATATGTTTGTAGCCCTACCTGCTGCTAACCATGAGTCATTTTTATAAATAAAAACTTAGTAATGAGTTTACACACATCCGTACACTTTATGAAAACCCGGCGAATCTCGTTCCAAGAAATAATAAGTTTTGGGAGCAGTCTTTAAATTGGCAGTTCTGAAACATGTGTTTCTGTGTAATAATAGTGCTGTGGACCTTGCTAGGATACCAGATATTATGTTATCTTAATAGAATCCAGTGGTGTTTTAGTGTTTGGATATTTGCTCTAAGGCTATAGTTCTTTGTAATTGCCTTTACAGAAGAAATGCAAAGGCAAGATGTAAATAGCATCATGGAATACTTTGATGCGAAGTCAGCTCATCTGAAATCTGAATTAGGACAACCAGTATCATTTTTAACAGCCAAACCAAAATCAAGGCAAGCAGACAAAGTATTTTCATCCCTCAAAAAGGAAATGAGCGTATATGAAGCAATATGTAGTCTAACGCCCAACTTGTATTTGCTTTGGACATACTCAGAACAATTTGACCAACATCAGCACAACATGAAAGAAACTTCTCTACATCTGGAATATTTGTTTTAGGACAAATATTAATACTTAATATAATCAATTAATACTTGGGTGCTTTAAAATCTCATTTAAGAATAACTTTTAAATATTAAATATGTGTGACCTTTTTCAATTTTTTTTAAAGATTTTATTTATTTATTAGACATAGAGAGAGATCACAAGTAGGCAGAGAGGCAGGCAGAGAGAGAGGGGGAAGCAGGCTCCCTGCTGAGCAGAGAGCCCGATGCGGGGCTCGATCCCAGGACCCTGAGATCATGACCTGAGCTGAAGGCAGAGGCTTTAACCCACTGAGCCACCCAGGCGCCCCCCTTTTTCAATTTTTAAATGATGTTTTTTGGGCATCCATTCAGTGCTGATGTTTTATTCTTTTAATGTTTTCTTTTACCAAATGTCTGTATTAGGTAGAGATTATTTTTTGCACGTTATTGAAATATATAATTTTGTTGCAGTGTATGATTCATAATAATAACCATACATTTATTATTATATCTTACTTTACTGAACTAACCCATGAAACTTTAAATATAATCCTTTCACAGAAAAGTGATTGTTTATGATTATAATTAATTATTATTTAAAAACATGAAGTAAAGTGCTCTGAAAAATATAGAACAATTTACAATTCAGGAATTCTGATTTCTTGGTCTCAAATTTTGAAGATCAGTAACTTTCAGGAATTTGGAAAATTTAAAAATTCCTGACAAAAGTGCTGGCAAAATTAGTTTTGTCAATAAATAATTCCAAAAAAACAAATAAACCTGAAACAATTGCATAGTGGTATGCAAAAGTTGAACTTCTACCCTTAAGTCACACCATATACATAATGAACTTGAAATGACTTGTGGACTTAAATGTAACAATTAGGACTATAACATTTCTAGAAGAAAAAATAGAAAAAAATATTGGCGACCTTGTACTACAGTCCGAATCATGGCACCCGCACCCCCAAATTCATGTATCGTATCCCTAATCCCCAATTTGATGGAATTAG
The DNA here is from genome assembly GCA_028534135.1 of Potos flavus. Classification (NCBI taxonomy): domain Eukaryota; kingdom Metazoa; phylum Chordata; class Mammalia; order Carnivora; family Procyonidae; genus Potos; species Potos flavus. The sequence goes on from CM052890.1 coordinate 23,373,269, forward strand.
GAGATGGGATCTTTGGGAGGTAGTTAAAGTTAGGTGGGGTCATGAGGATCGAGGCCTCATGGTGGGATTAGTACCCTTGTAAGAAGAGGAAGATGGAGAGAGACGGCTCCCTCCTACCATCGACAGAACATTGCTGAAAAAAATGAAAGAAGATCTACATAAATGAAAAGATACCCCATACCCCATGTTCATGGATTTGCAAACTTGATATTGTCAAGATTTCAGGTCTGGCCAAAGTGATCTATGTATTCAATGCAATTCCTGTCAAAATCCCAGTGACTTTTTTTTGCAGACATAGAAAAATCCATCCTAAAATTCATATGGATTCTCAAGGAATCCTAGATGGCTAAAACAATCTTGAAAAAGAACAGATTTGGACGACTAATAACACTTGCTGATTTAAAACTTACTGCAAAACTACATTAACTAAAACTGTGTGTTATTGACATAAAGACAGACATGGAGATCGATGGGATAGAACAGAGAACCCAGAAATAAACCTTCACATATATGGTCAGATCATTTTCAGTAAGAATGCCAAGACCATGCAATGGGGAAAGGACAGTCTTTTCAGTAAATGGTGTTGGGTAAACTGGACATCCACATAAAAAGAATGAAGTTGGACCCTTACCTCACACCATGTGCAAAATGAACTCCTATATCCGATAAGGGATAACTATCTAAAATATATGAGGAACTAAAACTCAACAGAAACAACAAAAACCAACCTGATTCAAAAATGAGCAAAGAACTTGCATAGATGTATCTCTAAAGGAGATATACAAATGACCAATAAGCTCATAAAAAGATTCTTAACATCACTGGTCACTGGGGAATGCATATCAGAACCACAATGAGATAACACCTTATACCCATTAGGATTGCAGCTGTCAAAAACCCACAATAGAGCAAGTGTTAACGAGGACGCGGGGAAATGGGAGCCTTGTGCGCTCTTTGTGGGAACATTGCTGTGAAAATAATAAGAGGGTTCCTCGAAAACTAAAAGCAAACTTACCCTATGATCGAGCAATTCCACTCCTTGGTATATGCCCAAAGGAATGGAAAGCAGGGTCTTGAAGGGCTATTTGCGCACCCATGTTCATGTTAGTATTTTTCACAGCTGAAGTCTGGAAGCATCCTAGGTGTCCATTACCAGATGAATGGATAAGCAAAATGTGGTATATCCACACGATGAAATATTATTCAGCCTTAAGAGGGAAGGCGTTTCTGACACCTGCTTCAACATGAACGAACCTTGCCTGACATTGTGCTAAGTGAAATAAGCCAGTGACAAAAAGACAAATACTGTATAAATCCACTTATATGAGGTACCTCTTAGATGAATCAGAATCAAAGAGGCAGAAAGAATGGTGGTTGCCAAGGGTTGGGGGGAAGGGAGAATGGGGGAGTTACTGTTTAATGGGTACAGGGTTTCAGTTTCGCAAGATGAAGAGGGTTCTGGAAATGGATAGTGGTGGTTGCACAATGTTGTAAATATACTTACCAGCACTGAACTGTACACTTAAAGTGGTTGAAATGGCAAGTTTTATGTGATGTGTATTTTACCATGATTAAAAAACAACAGCTCAGAAAAAAGCCTTTACACAGACGTTCATAGTGTTATTATTGATAATAGCAGAATATTGGAAGCAGCCCAAATGTCCATCGACTGGTAAACGAATAAACGAATTGTGGCATAGCCGTACTAGGAAATACTACGACTCAGTGATGGGAGTAAAATACCAGTACATCAGCTGCGTGGCTGGTTCTCAGAGCATTATGCTAAGTGAAAGAGTCAAACACAAAAGATTAAATACTGTACAATTTCATATGAACTTCTAGAAAAGGCAGAATGTGCAGGCAGATCCGTGTTTGCTGGCAAGAGAATTCAGTGCATAGTGGCACAAGGAATCTTCTTAAAGGGAACCGTTCTATGTCTTGACTGTTCCAGTATTTACATGGTTGTATACAATTCCAGAAATTAACCAAGCTGTACACCTGAAATGAGCAAATGTCATCGCATGTAAATATAATACCCTCATTTAAAATTAAGAGGGGGAAACTTCATGGGGCGGCCATATATAATCCCTTAGCAACCTTTTTTTTTCCTACTAAAAGGAAGAAGTTAATGGAGATAGTCACCCTAGAAGAATTTGATTGGCACTTGCATTATCAGTACCTTAACTTCTAGCAAAATTCCGCGTTTGACCTCCTAGTAGTTATAACCAGCATGGTTTATCATTTGCATCCCCCTGTATAAGTGCTAATCAAGGTCTGATGTTCAGTTTTGACACACCAAGTTGCATCTCTAACATTTTTTAAGTAATTACCACTTCTTCAGTGAATTTAAATGTGCATTTCACATTCACTATGAAGTAGCTCACTTTGTGTGTTAGAACTCTGCTTGCAAAAACGAGCTCAGACTAATGGTCTGAGCCCGATTTTTTGCCTGATTTTCATTTTGACCTTTGATATCAGTCTGTGGAAGGAAGAGAGAGACAAACCAAGAAACTGACTCTTAACTGTAGAGAACAAGCTGATGGTAACCAGAGAGAGATGGGTGGGAAGATGGGGCAAGTAAGGGATGGAGATGAAAGAATACACTTATGATGCAGAAAAGCAAAATAAAACAAAATGTTAAAAAAAATAAAATCAGTCTGTAGCAGAGTATGTTGCCAGCGTGCATGTGTCGAGAGTGTCCCTACATAGATGCACACACGCACAGCCATACTGTGAAAAATGTATAAATAGTAAAAAATTTAAAGCCACTACTTCATGTATCTGGTTTTCCATGTATAGTAAAAACGGGTTTAGATCCAAAGCTGCTTAGTTAAATTACACGGGGTATAGTCACAGCTTTTATTTTTATTAAGAGAATGTTAGTTGAAAAAAATTTTATGTTGGTGTGAATATCACATCCATATACATATCTAAACATATGAAATGTATTCGATCCACACACGTCTGAGGGCTCTCGCAGGCAGGACGTCCAATAAACAACAGACCTTCCTAGGAAGCAAAAGATTCTTATTTGAGAGCGGAAACTACAGATTAGGAGCTAGGAAATATGTTGTAAATTAATTGGAAAATGTATAAAAATGCTTTGTGTTGTTAACACTTTGCTCTGTTTTTTATTTTTTATTTTTTTTGCTTTTGTGCATGTGCTCTCTCTTCCTGCCTCCCCCATCTGTGTGCACACACTCCGTATCATGTTCCCTCCCTCTCTTTTCCTTTTTTTTCCCTTCCTTCCTCCCTCCCTTCCTCTCTCTCTCTCTCTCTCTCTCTCTCTCTCTGTCTCTTTCTTTCTCTCCCTTTCTAGAGAGGGAGGTGGGGGCAGAAGGGGAGAGTGGGAGGGAGAGAGAATCTCAAGCAGACTCCCTGCTGAGCACCCAGGCTCAGAGCTCCGTCTCTGAGACCCTGAGATCATGACCCGAGTCGAAACCGAGAGTCAGGCGCTCAACCAGCTGAGCCACCCAGGTGTACCCTACTCCCTCTTTTTCTCTCCCTGCCCCCCAACATACTTTTTTTTCCCTGAACCATCTGAAAGGAAGTTAAATACATCACGGTCCTTTGTCCCTAAGTCCACTAAGGGTATTTCCTTACACATCTGTAGTACAGTTAGCAACCTCAGTAATTTACCATTAGATGGTAATTTACTAATTACCAATAAAGATTGGTAATTACCATCCAATGGTAAATTACCACTTACCATTGGATGGTAATTTACCATTGGATGGTAATTTACTAATTACCAATAAAGAGGATGCTCTATTGGTCATATCCCCGTTTTAGTATCTGATCTCGTATTATCCATATCACTGCCCCCCCTCCATTATAAGGCCTAGTCTGTGATAATGTGTTGCATCCAGTTTTCATATCTCTTTAGTCTCTTAGGACGGTGACATTGTTGAGGAACACCAATCCCTCCGCCAACCACTCTTTTTCAGTGAGATATTTTCCACTTGGGTTCGTCTGATGTTTCTTCACGGTGACATCTCAGTTCCGCAGTCCTGAGTGGGATACTGCAGTGCAGGCACTGTGCGTGGTGAGATACTTCCAGACTGTGCAGATATCCTCCCCACCATCAAAACACCTCCCCAGGTGGAGCAGCTGCTGGGGATGTTTGCCCCAACCATCCTTCATGGGAGGGGTGCAAAGGGATCATCTGCCAGCTCCATTTCTCTTCCCCATTACCAATTCCTAGTCTGAACCCAGCTGTACCAGCTCTTCCTTCTTCCTCCCTCCCTCCCTCCCTCTCTGTCTGTGTCCTGTATTATACAAACCCATGGATTCCCATTTCTTTAGTAGTTTAGAATCTGTTACTGCCTCTTACTTTGGCGCTCCGATACCTGGCCGGTGAGAGCCCTTCCCAGCTGGGCCTCTATCCTTGTAACACGCCTCCTCACATCTTAAGCACTTTCCTGCTTTCTCATATTGCAAAGATGTTCTAGGCTCATCTCGGGCCTCCCTTAACCCCAGCTGTGGAATCAGCCAGTCCTTCTGGAAGCCCTGGGTTTTTTTTTTGTAAGGTGTACGGTATTAGAAATTAAATGTAGACACCAGATGGGCCCACTGCTACTGAGGTTTCTTTGCTCCTAGGTCCTTTCAATGGGTAGTGCGTGGATATATACACATATGTCCCGCACGCATTCGTGCACACGTATGCACATATTTACTTATGTTTAAAATCATGAGTCTAAGCCCTGTCTCCCATTTCATTTCATCTCCACGGGGTTCTTCCTTTTCTTTCCCCACCCCAGTATTTGTGTGTCTGGCTTCCAGCAACGTCAGCGTGTTTTCCGCTTTGCTCAGTACTGGAACGCATCTCGGTATTTTCAGAATTGCTTCACTCATTCAGCAACAGAAGCAAATCTCCCGAAGAGCTCAGGATTTGAGTTCTCCCCCATTCCCTACTGAAGATTGGAAATACTGGGTTTATAAATGGCTCTTTTGCACTTTGCTTTTTTTCCGACTTTGTTGGTTTGTGGTTTTTTGTTTTTTGTTTTTTACTAGAAATCATTCCCTGTCCGTTCTTTGAGATCTTCATTCTTTCTTATAACTGCTCAGCACTTCCCTGATTGTATGTATCATAGCTTATTTAACCAATTTCCAGTGCCTTGACGTTTAGGCATTATATTTTGGTTTGGCAGTATTTTGTAATTTTAGAGAAAGCTGCAGCGAATCACCTGTGCGTATGTATTTTTGCATTGCTGGAGATGTATCTTCCACATTCCGAGAAGTGTGACTGCGGGCTCAAAGGGTAAATGAATACCCGGTTTTGTTAGATATTGCTACATTCCTCTCTGTAACAGTGAGTTCATGGCTTTGCCCTGACTCTCTTCGGTTTGAGAGTTATTTGTGTACCAGGGACGTTAACCTTTTATCTATGATGAGATACTTTTTCCTGGTTTCTCATTCGTCTTGTGACTTGGCTCGTCTTAGTGATTGCCATGCAAAAAATTTGTATGAGATCAAATTTATACATTTTTTTAATTGTGTCTGGATTCCAAGTCATAGTGAGAAAGCCTTTTTGTACACCCAGATTTTGGAGGAATTCACCCACGTTTTGTTTTTGTACTGTAGAGTTTCATTTTTGACATGTAGATATCTGATCTGTTTGGTGTTTATGCTTTTGTACCAAGTGAGGAATTTTGGGTCTAATTTATCCTTTTCTAGTTGTCCTGATGCTGTTTCTTAAAAATTCATCTTTGCCCTTGTAATTTGAGATACGACTTTCATTGTACACTTGATTTCTATATGCACACTTGATTTCTATATGCATTTGGGCTATTTCTGGACCTTGTCTTTCTCAAAGTCCCAACTGAGTTTTCATTAAACATTTACATCTCAGAGGTTACCAGGCTCAGGGTTTACAACACAAAGGAATTTTTAGGCCTGTTCCCCTTTTGTGGTGGAACAGTGGGTCCTTATAGTTTTCTTACACTTTTTGAATTTTCCAGATTTTCAGAAACCTGCCAAAATTATTTTTGTCTTTAAGAAAACTGTTTAAGGGTAGGGTACCTGGGTTGCTCGGTCCAGTAAGTGTCCAACTCTTGATTTCGGCTCAGGTCATGATCTCAGAGTCATGAGATGGAGCCCTGCGTCTGCTTGAGATTCTCTCTCTCCCTCTCCCTTTGTCTCCCTACCCCCCGAATAAATAAAATATTTTTAAAAAGAAAACTTTCTAAAGGTATGAACAGTTTTTAAACAGTAAACTTTCGTATGCATTTTTAATAACTCCCCCAAAATATTGCCTCTGTTATCCCCCCTTTTCCTTATGTCCCCGCAATAAAAGAGATGTTTCAGAGAAGTGCATATGATATATGTGAAGAAGAGGACAGGTGGAAGGCCAGCCAACCGTAACAGCCCATGTGCTCTGCCTCTTATGGCTTTTCAGAACCACCAGGAAAATGGTTTATTCTTCTCCTTCTTCACATGAGTTAACAAGTATAAAGTACAGAGATGTAAGTGCAGGACTAACATGAAGGAATTGGGATGACTGGGAAGCCAGAGTTTTTTTATACGTAACTTTTTAAGTATGCACTTCCTTAGAAGAGGCTTAAATAGGGGTATGTGCGCATTCACTCGCTCGCTCCCTTCCCGCCCCCTCTCTGTACTCGAATGGCCTCCCTTAAGTGGAATGACTTGATTTTTAAATGTTTCTCCTAACTTGGGGGCTATAATAAAAAGTCTATTTATAAGACCCATTTAGAGGAGACAGGACTCACATTGGCCATGTGGTCTCTGTTTCTATCGAGTTATATTTCGGGGAACATACTTCCTCAAGGAAAAATCAGGACATGTAATTTGATTTAATTCAACATGTCACATCCTATGAAGCTTTCAAATGCAGCCAGGTTTAATTATAAATCTGACAAGTCACCGTTTTGGAATAGAAGAGAATTCTGCGAAGGTGGGCCACGCCTTGTAAGTGTATTCAGATGACGAGCAACGTGATTGCTGACACGCGCAAGAATTCTTGTGCGTGCTGTGTATCCGTTAGGGAGTCGTGAGGTTAACAGTGCTGTCTTCCACTTCAGCGCCACCAAGACGCTCTACTCTTCTATTCTGCTCTTCTGCTGTAGTAGCTCTACGAAAACAGAAACCAGGAATTTTCTTGAAAATTTTGTGCTTCGGGGAGCGCCTGGATGGCTCAGCCGGTTCAGCGTCTGCCTTCAGCGCGGGTCATGGTCTCAGGGTCCTGGGATCGAGTCCCATGTCGTCAGGCTCCCTGCTCAGCGGGGTGTCTGCTTCCTCCTCTGCCCCTTCCCCCCACTCACGCTCTCTCTCTCTCTCTCTCTCTCAAATAAATAAAATCTTTAAAAAAATTTCATTCTTCGAAGCACCAAGAACAACTTAGATTCGTATATGTCTATACACAAGCATAACGTAGAACTTGCCTGTGAATAAGATTGTCGTCACGGGGAGACCTTCAGACTTCAGTTCCTGTGTAAGGTCTTTAACTGTCACCCACAGGTGGCAGCCGCCCGTGTTGTTGGCTGCTAGTTAAGTGGTAACAGGCATAAGAGCACTAAGGCATTCTATAGGCTAGTGTTCCTGTTACTTGCAGCATCTTTCATGTCATTCCACTGTGTGTGTTTCAGTCTCACAGCGACCAGCACGGTAGGAAAGAGAAATCTGAGTCCCAGCCCAGCCGAAGCTGACTTGGAGGCCAGAATATCGGGGGACTTTTCTGACGCCGAGCTCGAGCAGACAGAGTCCTGTGCAGAACCCCTCTCCGAGGGAAGGAAAAAGGCCAAGAAATTAAAAAGAATGAAAAAGGACCTTTCACCAGCAGGTTTGTATAAGATCTCCATAGAGTTCTGGAGTTGAGTACTCTTTAATGCTCTAGAAACTCCTAGTTTGGGGGGAGAAATGATAGCAGGGCTTCAGTTGGTGGCAAAGCCCATGTCCAGTGGCCCCGCCTCCGTAGTGAACCGCGGTCCGGAAGCAGGGGATCCTTCTGACCTGTGTGTCACCAGAAGGTCATTGGTAGCCTAAGGCTCGGTCACCATGCCTTTGTCATTCCCCTCACTTCATCTCCTCACGAGGGCACTTCATCGTCTCACATCATCACAAGAAGAAGGGTGAGTCCAGGACGGTAAGATTTTTTAAGAGAGAAATTCACATGACTTTTATTACAGTACATTTGTTGTCATTGTTCTCGTTGGTTATTAGTTCTTGTTAATCTCTTACTGTGCCCCATTTGTAAATTCAGCTGTGTCACAGCTGTGGACGTACAGGAAGTAACATGGAGTATGTGGGGGTTGGTACTACCGGAAGTTTCAGGCACGCACTGGGTGTTTTGGACTGTGTCCCCCGCAAATGAGGGGGACTGCTCTAGTTTTCCACGGGACCAGATGCTTTTTAGGATCCATTTAATTTAAGGAATCCCTAAAAAGCCCTGTCTCTTGATAGAGGAGGGCTTGGCAGGGGCTTTCTCAGTTAAAGATGGTGACTCCATTTGGTAATGCTCTCCCTCTCCTCCATGGTTTCGAGGTTTTGCTGATGTGTGCAAGTAGCCGCAGTATCTTAAATGTGCATTTAAATTTGCACGGAGGCCTCCTCCTACACGTGTTATTTTCAGTGGCAGAGTTTTTACCGTTCCCAGCAAAACTTTGCCAGGCAGCCTGGATTTCTCTCTCATATGCGGAATTACATAAGGAGCAAAGGAAACCAGAAGCTATCCCGTGTTGAGAGCCTAGTATGTGCGAGGAGCTGTAGTAGGAGCCTTCCCTTCTCACAGCAGCCCAGACGTAGGGGATTACCATCCTGTCTTAGGGACTCGGGTGTCTGGCTCGGAGAGGTTAAGAAACACGTGTAGGTCCATATAGCAAGCAGCAGAAGGTAAGTCCAGGCCTGCCCGAAGCCACATTCTCTCCATCACCCAGATACCATGGGGGGGGGAGGGTCCATGACCATACTCAGCCCTCCGTGTGCAGACCCTCTACACTGCTGGACTGTGATGTGAGGGAGGGGCTCGCTGCTCAGCCAGGCCAGTTCCCTGCTCAGGAAATTGGGCCGTCACCTACCGGGTCCCACAGCTGTCATGGGGACGTTACAGCCCTCTCTGACTGCTCCTTGCTCAGGGCCCCATGCGGCATTTCACGCTGGGAGGGAGTTTTTTCCTTTAAAGCTCTGAGGTGGTCCTCAAGGCCCATTTCACAGTTAAGAGATTGGAGGCCTGAAGGGTAACGGGACTTGCCCCAAGGTCACAGAGTCCTTCAGTCTGTCCTACGAGAGAGCGGGTGTTCTCCGCACGGTTCTGCCATTGCCTGTCTGCTCCGGGATAGGAGGGCCGCTGACCCAGCCCCGAGGTCCCCTCTCCTTTATCTCACATCATGCCGGTCTCCCCGGCGATCAGAACCAACAGTCAGATCAAAGGGGAAGGCATAGGAAAGTCACAGAACTTGATTCATACCCAAGCTAAGAAGTGACCATGTTTCAAATGAATTCTGCCTTTTACATGCGGCCTGATCTGACGGCAGGGAGTTTTCTGAATCTCATTGGTACTAATGAAACCAAAGAGGCAGCAAAAATGTTGCATATGTTTTTATACATTATGCTGAGGTTTAACTTTAACTGGAAACTTGAACTTCTTGTTTGAAGCCTGGATTGTTTCTTTCCGCTGCCTCCTTGAGTCCCGCTGTTCTCCTTGACTTGCCTCCCTTCCGTTCCCTAAATGGGGCACAGGAGGAGGTTTTATGCTGTAACACCCTTAGTCCTCACGTGCGATACTTTCTTACCACCACCACATCGTGTCTGCTCAGCGTTCATGCTGAATGTCAGTATGACTTTTAGAGTTCACGGCTAGCATGGTGGCGGGCGGGGTCCCCTCTTGTATTCCTTGCCTTCCTATCTCAGTCTGTCCTGAATTTTTCAGCTTATCTGTAACTGCTCAGGCACAAGATGACAGGTATTTTTCCCCCTCCTCTATCTCAGCATAATCTTACAGGTATTAACATTAAAATACCTAATAATAGACTGCCTGAATAGATTAGCTCCTTTTATAACTTTCATCATTCTAAGGGAAAACTTTCTGTGAGTTATTTGGGGTTTTGAATGTATAATACCGTCATTAAAATAGGTTTTTGTTTTCCTCCCATTGACAGTAAAGCTGTCACTGCCTCAAGATTTGAGCTAAAAAAGAAAAAAAAAATGATAGATTTTGTACTTCTTTGTCAGTCCCGCTAAAAGAGAAAGAGAGAAACATCTTGACAGCTTTTAAGTGAATCAGAGAACTTGAGCTGATGGGGCTTCTGGAACACCATTCACGGGGCGAGGCCTTCCAGCAGCGCAAAGCTGGAAGTTTCACGGGTCCTTCTGCGCTGTATCGTTGTAAGCATTTAGCGCTAGTATTCTCGGCAGGATGTCGGGTGAGATAACCAGGCTCCGAGCCAGTGGGGTTGACCAGTTTTGACTGCTCACTGACCTTCATAAGGTCCGGTAGTGAGTGAGAATACAAGGGTCTGACCCCCTGAAGGGTCCGTATTGAGCACTCAAGGGTTCAGAGGGCTCCAGGAGCCGCCTCTGGTTGGGGTGTTGGCAGCAACCGGATGGGACAGTTTGCTAGGGCGTGGGGAAGTCTGACCTGCAGAGACAGGTTCGAAGGCGTCCCGTCTGAGCTCTCCCCCTGGCCAGAGCGTCTTGACAGGGCCGCAGGTAATTCACAAAGGTGTGTTGGGTCGGCGGAGGCATGAGAAGTATAAAAGACAGTTTCACCTGGGAGGGAGATTTCTGTTTTCCCAGGAGGAAGTTATAAAAAGTAGGGCCATAGAATATTGTGTATTGTCGCAGTCTGGGGACAGTTGGTGCTCAGTAAATCCCACACAAAACAGTGTCATCTGTCTTCGTTATTCATTTTAATATCAAAGATGCACTAAGAGCTCAGTACTAGACCCCTTCGCAGCTAGCGAATGACTTAAATTGCAAAAGGAATGACCGTTTCTTGTGTTTATATCATGTAGCAGGCGTTGTGCCAGGAACCTCCTTTACTGTCTATTCCTTACAAAAATCCAGTCAAGTATAAATACCAGTATTTCCAATTTCTGGAGCGGAAACAGGCTCAAAGAATTCAGGCTTGTAAAGTCAAATATCGCTGGTATCAGGAGCACGGGGGAGGGCTGTCTGATCCAGAGTCCACACGTTGTAACACTCTGCAATATGTGAAATTTACCCAAACTTCAGAAGAAGCAGAGGACTCTTTACAAAGATGGCATTTCTGGCAGCCGGTCAAGAGCAGAAAACACTTACCAACTTGGACTTGCTTGTGATGAAGTCATGTGACCCAAGCGACCGGTCTCTTTTGGAGTTTACTGAGTACATATTATGTACGTAGCAAATATTTTTCTCCTAAGTGTTGTTTCTGTCCTGTGTCCAGGCTACAAACATAGAACGTAAGTCCCTTCCTTTTATATTTAGTAGGATTAGCGTAGATTTGGTAGTGCTGTCTACTTTTCCTCGGGGGAATTCAAGGTACGTTCTCAGCTGGTACGTAAAGAAACAGAGCTCCGCGTGCCATTTAGGCTGGACTGAAGTACCCCTAGGAGATGTTCCCCAGAAAGTGTTTACTGGATGGGCGTCCGCAGCACACTCGTTCTTGCTGATGAGTGAATTGTGATCCAGTGTCCCATTGCTGACCAGACTGGCCGATCTCAAAATATTGTCAGACGCTCCAGTAGCCAGAGTTCTATCAGGTCCTGTTAGCGTTGGTGGAAAAGTGCCCAAGACACGGACTGTTCCTGGTGATTTTTTTGTGTCATGTCCTAGAGAAGCTGCTACAAGTCTTTTTCCTCCTTACATTGAAAATACAACACAGTAGACCTTGAAATGTTTGCCAAGAACCAGGAGTATCCCTGGAGTCTTGAGTAATCGTTGAACTTTTCAAGCTTCCATCCTTAAGGTTACCGTGTGAAAATTTAGGACCTGAGCAGCAGTCTGCAGTCGCCCACCGTCCCGGCTAGGGCAGTGCAGCCAAGGAGCTTTCGAAGTCCTCAATTAAAATGTGGCTGACAGCCTCCGTGTGGCCTCTGTGCTGTGCGGTGGGCAGTCCGCTGCTCAGTCCCTGTCCCCCCGGTGGCCCCTCCATCCCGGGAAGCTCTGCCTTCTTGGTGTGGGAAACTGCCCCTTCACCAGGCCCTCTGGAGCATCTCCCAGCTAAACACGTCTGTGTAGCTCCCCACAGGATCTTTCTCACTCCAGAATTCCACTCTAGAAAATGATACGCTGGTAGATGTCCAGCGTTTGAGATTCTCTTCTGGATTCACCTGAGGGCACAAATGTCTTCCCTCTCAGAACCTCCCCTCTTTCAGCTCGGGATAGAAGAAAGGTAAAGAAGCTCAGTCACCTTTTACGTTGACCACTTTTTAATTTCTTTTGTCGTCCTGTTAATAAAGATAACATGCTCACTATAAAAATCTATAAAATGCAGAAAAACAGAAGAAAATTAAACCCCGTGGTTGCCTGATTAACAAGTGTTTTTACTCTGCCTGTCATTTTTATACATAGTGGGCATCACACTTCATAGGTAGTTTGGTATCCTGTTCTTTTCCCATTTAAAAAAAAACTCCTGGTCAGATTTTTATTACAGCATAATATTTTTTATTAAAATTTTGTTGGATTTTCAAACAGCATTCCGAGTATCTTTTGCAGGGTCAGCTTTATTAAGATACAGTTTACATACAGGAAGTCCTCGCTTTCAGGTGCCCAATTTGATGAGTTTTTGCAAACATGTACAGCCATATGACCATCATTGTGATCAAGAGAAAGAATAGTTGTATCGTTCCAGAAGATTCCCTCATGCCCCATACCTCCTCCCACCTCTAGATCCTGGCAACCACTGATGTGCTTCTTTCTTAATACATTTGAGATCATTTTGCTATTGCGCGTACCAGTGGTTTGTTCCTTCTTATTACTGAGTAGTATTCTGTTTTATGGACGTATCGCTGTTTATCCATTTTGCTGGTTGGCATTTAGGTTGTTACCACTTTTAAGCAACTAAGAATCAAGCTGCTGTAAACATTTGCCAACAGGTTTTTGTATGAACTAAGTTTTTGTTTCTTTGGGGTAAATACCAAAGAGTGGAATTGCTGGGGCATATGGTAAGTGCATGTTTCCCCTTCTAAGAAACGGGCACGGTGTTTTCCAAAGTGGCCGCGCCATGGTGCATTCCCGCTGTCGGCTGGCGAGGCTTCTGGTGGCTCTGCACCTTCACCAGTGCTGGTACCAATGGTCCCTTTTAACCATTCCATTGGGCCTGTAGTGGTGTCTCATACGGCTTTGACTTGAGTTTCCCTTATGACTAATGACGCCAAGGATCCTTTGTTTATTTCCCATCCAAATTTCTTCTTTGGTGGAACGTCTTTTGAAATCTTTTGCCCATTTTTTTCATTGAGTTCTTTGTTTTCTTCTCCTTGAGTTTTGAGTGTTCTTTGTCTATTCTGGATACAAGTCATTTTGGGTGTTTTGCACAGTCTTCCAGACCCTCTTTTCTTTTCGTTTTCTTAAGAGTAACTTTCAAATAGTAGAAGTTTAAAATTTTACTGAAATCCAATTTATCATTTTTCGGATTATGCCTTTGTGTCACATCTAAGAAATCTTTGGTTGACTCCAGATTTACAAAGATTTTCTCCAGTGTTTTCTTCTAGAAGTTTTATGGTTTTAGATTTTACATTGAGATGTACAGTCCATTTTGAGTTAATTTTCGCATACGGTACAAAGTACGCATTGAGATCCATCCTAACAGGAAGCAGACGTCCTCAGATATTTGTTTAAAAAAATAAATTGTTCCAGAATAATTCTTTGCCCTCAAGTGAAACAGGGCTGTGAAAATGAGCTCCCTGGAACACTGACCTAGCCCCTTATCCACTAGCTCTGAGACTGACCCTTCAGTCTACAGCGCTCCCTTTCTGGAAAGTGCTAGAAAGTACACCAGCAGTGACCTCCAGCTCCCTCTGGTCTGGGTCTCCTTTAGATGGTCGCTAAGGTTCTGGTTCCCCTGGACACATCATTGTTGCTCAGTAGCTGCCCATTTTAGGCAGTAAAAACTAGGATCATCTTGACTGCAGGCTGTCAGCTTCGTGGGGAACAACCATGTTCAGTGTTGGGCCACCTTACTGATAAGAGGAAGGGACCTGACGTCCGCGACAAACTTGCTGTGTGCCGGGGACTCGGCTGTACCACAGCGGGCGGCGTGTGCGGCAGGAAGTAGTATTCAGTACGGCTGAGAGATGAGCCGGGGAGCGTTGTTTGAAGCCATACGGCCAGTCAAATGGCCAAGCCAGGCTTGCTCATCCAGAGCTTCTGCTTATTCCGCTGTTTCTCACCAGCTCTTCACCGAGTCACTTCCTGTGTGTCTGCTGGCGTGCCGCCACACCCCACAAGGTCCCATCCAGCAGACAGCAGGTGCTGTCAGAAGTACGACAGTGCACTTGCTTTGAGCCATTTAGCGTTTTTGTTTGTTTGATATCCCTCACAGTTAGTCTGAATCTCTTCTGCTTCCCCACACTCAGCATTGTGGCTTTTACCTTTAAAATGGCTAATTGGTGGGGCGCCCGGGTGACTCGGTTGGACGTCTGCCTTCGGCTCAGGTCATGATCCTGGGATCCTGGGATTGAGCCCTGCGTCGGGCTCTGCGCTCAGCAGGGAGTCTGCTTCTCCCTCTGCCCCTACCCGCCTCCACTCATGCTCTCTTTCTCTCTGCCTCTCAAATAAATAAAAATAAAATCTTAAAAAAGAAAAACTATAAAACGCCTAATTGGCTGCTGTGATGTTTCTCTGATATGTAGATTTTAAAAATGCCCTTATGGGTGTTTCTTTCCCTCCCTGCAATCAGGTATTGATTGTGTGATTGAGAAGGTCAGGCCTGTGGTGTCTCTTCCTGGCCCATCTGCAGGATTTACTTGCTCTGCAGAGGAGAGTGTCTGTGTGTTTTGTCCTTTAATGACCTAACTGAGTCCTGGGATCTGTCATGTGGGAGCATCTCGTGTCCCTCTTCACTTCTCAGGAGCAGTCTCACAGTCTTTCCTCGGGAGTGCCAACACGGCGATGCACCCCGGGACAGAAGCCTCCCAAGAATCCCTCTCCCAGTCTTCTCGTCCTCTCCGTTTGGACTTCATCGCAGTCAGTGATCCCCCGTGGGAATTCTCGTGTTGGCTGAAATCCCGTGTTATTTCGTGTGTTCAGACCCAGTTATCTTTAGACATTCCTGCCATTGAGGTGGCCACTCTAGGCTGAGTGATTTCCTACTTTGCAGGACCTTGCACCTCCTCCAGTTTTAAAAGTTACCATTTTAGGCAGCAGCCGAGCCCTCTCCCCTTTTGGAATCTTGGGAGTGTGAGCAGCTGGGGTTAGCTTTGCCGGTTTTCCCTGCCAACCCTGCTTAAGTAATGCACGCCACCACCCGTGCAGGAACGCCTGGGCTGTCACGCTTTCCATCCTGGCCACGCTCTTCCCTGACTTAACTCCCCTTCGCTCAGCTCCCGGACATGGTTGGTCCAGGCCCCGACCCGACTGCGCCGCTGCCATTCTGGGGAGCGGCGTGAACGGAGCAGAAGGGCCTCCAGCTTCCGGGTGAAACTGTTTGTAACCGACGAGGCCCGTCAACACTTAGCCAGTGCTGCTGAACTCTGAAATGGCTGCATGCTTCTACTTGGGGGGGGGGGGTCTCTGAACCCCCTCACCAGTCAGCTTCTCTAAAAAAAGCCGCCAGCCCCTCGGGTTTCTCTTCTGGGTGCTGGTACAGAGCACCCAGCACGGAGAAACCTGGGGCCCGGGGACGCGATGGGGCTCTGGATGACGTGGAAGGATCCCGTTCCCCCTCAGCCTCATGCTGGCTGTGTGACTCTGCTCGCCTTCCCTGGCCCCTCTGAGCCTGTTCTTGCATCTCTAAAATGCGGATAGCGATACCCCTGTGCTGGGTTTTTTCTTTTAATTAATTTATTAATTTGAGAGGAGAGAGGACGCGCACAAGCGGGAGGGACGGAGGGGGAAAGGGAGAGAGAATCTGAGGCGGACTCCATGCTAAGTGTGAAGCCCGATGTGGGGCTCGATCTCACGACCCCGAGATCACGACTTGGGCGGAAACCAAGAGTTGGTCGCTTAACCGACTCTACCCCCCAGGCACCCCAAACGCGCTGGGATTTTATGGAGATTAAATGAACCGAGGGACACCTGGCTGGCTCAGTTGGTGGAGCATGTGAGTCTTGATCTTGGGGTCATGAGTTCAAGCCCCACGTTGGGCAGAGAGCTTTCTTAATTAAAAAAAAAAGAAAAAAGGTGAAACGAACTGGGTGCCCAGTGTGGTGGCTAGTGGAGAATACAGGGTGTGCCCCCCCCCGCCCCCGAGAGGTAAGAGCACATCCACATTTTAACCTCCGGGACGTAAACACAGGCGTCCAAGCAGAGAGGCACGTCTCTGATCCTCGTGGGACATTTCCGTGGGGTCACCTCTATGTGCTGGGCGCTGCTGCCCGTGGACAGGGTCCGTCTGTGGGCATGCTGTGCCGTGGCGCTCTGCTCCGTGCTGGGCGCTTGGTCGCCCGGGTGCCGTCCCCTCCTTGTTCACCGCGTTTTGTTTTGTCCACCCCCCGCCCCCAGGAGGCATCCCCGACAGCCCGGCCAAGCTCTTCGAAGTCCCCGACACGTGGTAACCGAGGCCCGAGGGAGACACACCGCTGGGGCTGGGGCTGAGGCGGAACCAGCCAGCACATTCGGAAGCCATACTGTATTTAATTTAATAAAATGTGGTATGGGAGGGGTTGCAAACCAAGTATGTGTCCTGGAAAAAAACAAAAAACAAACCCAGTTTTTATTTTTGTGGCTGTGTTGTCTCTTCTCTTCCCTTTTACTGTAAACCGTCTGCTGCGACTCAGCGCGGTCGTAGGCTGTCGTGAATGTGCTCATTCACCCGTAGATCCTTTGTCGATTGCGTGAAGCCCTTCCCGTTGTGAATTTCCGCGTGTTTCAGAATCCGCCGAATGAACCAAGCAAACCACCGACATTCTCGGGCGCTGTGATCATGAGTTTGGGGTTGAGGTCCTCCCCGCTCCAAGAGGTTCTCTCCGGATTCGGGAACCTCCGCGGCCCGCGGCTCGTCTCCCGATGGATGGAGAGCCCGCTCGCGTCTGCCCGCTTCCCACTGCAGCTGCCGGAAAATACGGAGCGCTCAAGCCCGTGTTTCCAGAAGGAAACGGTCTCCCACTGTCCACCCGTAGGGAAGCGTCACCTCTGCCTTGGCCTTCGGGCCGTATTTATTTAGAGTCCTTTTCCCCAAGATGTGAGTTTCTCACGGCCGACTGTATGAGTACGAAAAGTAATCTTCTGTTTTTACGTGTAGTGCCGTGCTCCCTTCCCCGCGTCTCAGC
Source organism: Potos flavus (assembly GCA_028534135.1). Taxonomy (NCBI): domain Eukaryota; kingdom Metazoa; phylum Chordata; class Mammalia; order Carnivora; family Procyonidae; genus Potos; species Potos flavus. The sequence continues at coordinate 23,390,632 of CM052890.1, forward strand.
CTGCTCATTGTCTGTGTGTGTGTGTGTCTGGGGGTGAGGTGGCACATGTGCATGCATGTGCGTGTGCGTGAAACCACAAAAGATGTGTACCAGCCCTTCCTCTGTTGACACCGATCCCAACAGCGACAGAATTTCACGGATCTATGTCAGTAGGTCTGCTTCATAGAGATCGTTAGATATTGAACATTTTTTGTATCATGGAAATAAGAAATGAAACATGTATTTCTGAAAGATGAAAATTAAAGGAATTTTCGTAGGATTCTGGGTTTTTTTTTTTCTTTTTCTTTTTTTTTGTAAGTGAATGACGAATTTGATCTTTACATGGATATGTTTCACTCGAAAGATCACCCCTAAAAAGCTCTGGTAAGTCACGAAGCCTGATGTTCGTGAATTTTTCTTTCTTCTTTTTTTTAACCTCTGACCCCTATACCTTCATGAATGAGTCAGCCGCTCGGAGCTGGAGTTGAGCCCCGTGGAAAATGGCCGCGTAGGAGGAGGGTCCGCATCTCCGTCATGGTGGTCGGAATGGAGCCCTTTGGAATCCGTGGTGGTTTGCAAATTCAGATGAGTGAGACACTCACTTTTCCCAGTTACGAGCCTCTGAACACTTCCCCTCCTCCCCCTGGCCTAGCAGTCTGGGGCCGAGTTACAAAGCCTAACCCTTCGGGAACGAGCTCCCACCCCTTCCTGAGCTCTCCCTGCTCCCAGCTCCTCCAGGTGGTGCTCAGGGAGGCGGAGACACGCCAAGGGTTACAGGGCGCTGCTGGTCTGGTGCTGAGTCACTGAAGCCTACGGATAGAAACAGCTGGTGCCCAACACCCTGACACCTCGAACAAGAGGGAAAGCCCACTGGGCGTGAGACGCAGAGCCTCTGGTGGCCCACCATCTTCTGCGCCGTGCAGGGCTGCCGTGGGAGAGGGGCCGGGCCTCTTGCCCTAAGGGAATGAAATTCCACCTTGTCCCCCGAAGCCCAATTCTCCCTGGCCAGAAAGCTTCTTAGACTCATACGGGTGGCACCCCTGGGTCTCCTGGTCCAGGGAGGGGCTCAGGGGGGAAGAGGGCTTTCTGGAAAGGAGGCTTCTTGGCATTTCAGCTCCAGCTGCGGATTCTCAGACACATTTTGCATCCTCTCCGAGCCTCCATGTCCTCAATCATGAAACCAGGACGATAAACCTGCCCCACAGGGTGGTTGCAAGGACTAAATGAGATCACATAAAATGCCCAGCATACACAAGCGCCCAGTAAACTGCAGTTATAGTTGAAGATTACGCTCTTGATCTGAAACCCCGTTTGTATCTTCCGTCACATGGGATTGGGCTTAGGAACAATTACCTAGGGGACCCCTCATCCGTGTCCACACCCCTATTTTCTTCCCAACTGGATGAAATGACTTAAAACGGTTGAAGTGTGTTGGCCATCAGCCCACTCCACACATACACGCAGGCTTTCTTGATGTCTCTTCGGGCATAAAACCCTAGGGTGGGCTTCAGCTTTTTGATACGGAGGCCCAGGGGCTTATGTTGAGGATGAGGCTGTGACTCCAGGTTCCTTACACACTGAGCCAAACCTGGAGGCGGGTGTGGAAGTGGGGACCTCGGTGTTTCCCTGCAAATCGTTCTGTGGTCCTCTGATTTCAGAGCTGCGGTGGAGACTGAATGCTGTGCTCTGTCTTTTCTTATCGCTTTGTATTCACCCCCCCAACATTTTATTGTGAAAAATGTCAAACATGCAGAGAAGTTGTAAGAATTGTTCAGTGAACACCCATTTACCAGCCCCCACCCGACTGCTTAGCCCCCATTTTGCTATATTTGCATTATTACATAACCAGCCTTCCCTCCATCCATCAATTCAGCCTGGCGTGTGATGGATTTCTAAGGAAGTCGTAAACACGGGAGCACTCCCTTACCACGTACTTGAGCATGCTTGCCATTAGCCAGAGTTTAATATTTATTTATCGATGGCGGTCCATGGCGATAAAACTTATAGCGAATGCTTAAATCTTAAGTGTACCAAGTAAGAAGTTCTGACAATGCAACTGAACTATCAAGATCCAGAACAAAACGATCACCCCCAGAATATTCTCTTCTGCCTCTTCGCAGTCATCCCCAACCCACTGCCACCCCCCCAGGGGCAGCCATCGGCCTGCGTGTTTTTCACCACAGAGGAGTCTGACCTGTTCTAGAACTTCATGGAAATGGAATCATGAAGTGCATGCTCTTTGGTGAGGCCTCTTTCCCTCCGGATGATGTTTTTGAGACTCACTCATGCTGTCGTATATGTCAGAAGTTCTCTCTCTCTCTCTTTTTTTTTTTTTTTTTTTTGGTGTCCCCGTGTGCGTAAACCACAGTCTGTTTATCCATTCTCCCGACTGGTGGACACTTGGGCTGGTCCCAGTTTGGGACTCCTGTGAATAAACCTGCTGGGGACGTTCTAGAAATTCCGAGGTCTTTTTCCAAAGTGGTCATATCATTTCCACTCTTGCTCTCCAACAACGTAGGAGAGTTCCAGTAGCTCCTGTCCTTGGCAACATTTGGTGTCCTGGGTCTTTAACCATCCTGGTGGGTATACAATGTATCTCATTGCAGTTTCCCTTTGCATTTCCCTGGTGATGGATGATGGGTGATGATGTGCTTATTGGCCATTGGTACATGTTCCTCTGTGAATTACCTGTTCCTTCTCTCACCTATATTTTATTGGGTTGTGTCTCTGTTATTAAGTTGTAGATGCTCATTATATATTCAGACACCTTTGTCTGATAATCACTTTGCAAACATTTAGTCCCACTCTGACTAGCTTCTTCTTTTTTTCTTCCAGCCTTCACTGAGATACAGTTGCCATATAGCATTATGTAAGTTTAACACATGTACAGTGTGTTAACTTGATACATTCATACACTGCAACAAAATGATAGCCAACAGGATCATCACATCGCATGGTCTTTTTTTTTTTTTTTTTTTTTTTTTGATGGTGAGAAAACATTCAGGGTCCACTCTCCCGGAAACTTGTTTATTTTCTTAACAGTATTTTTCACGGGGCAGAATTTTAGTTTTCTTTCTTTTTTTTTAAAGATTTTATTTATTTGTCAGAGAGAGAGAGCACGAGAAGAGGGAGCAGCAGGCAGAGGGAGAAGCAGGCTCCCCACTGAGCAAGGAGCCCAATGGGGGACTCGATCCCAGAGCCCTGGGATCATGACCTGAGCCGAAAGCAGACCCTTAACGGAATGAGCTACCCAGGCGTCCCATGAATTTTAGTTTTAACAAAGTCTATTTTGTACATTTTTTTCCCTTCCTTCTTGGGACCCGTCCATAGGGATGCTGTGCCGTATTTCTGTCTTTTCTAAGAAGCCCCCATGTTGTAAAGATACCCTTTCATGTTTTGTGTAGAAGCTTCAGAGTTCTGGGGTTCATGAGTCAGTCCGCGATCCATGTTGAGTTGCTTGTAACGCGGAAGTTGAAGTCCCTTTATTCCACATGGATATCCAGTTATTCCAGCACCATTTGTGAAGACCTTTTCAATTGGATTGCTTTGGTGACTTGTGCAAAAATCTGTTGACCTAATAGCAAGGGTGGGTCTTAGGGTGTGTGCTTTTATTTTTTTAAAGATTTATTTATTTTAGGGAGAGTGGGGGGAGTGGCAGAGGGGGAGAGAGAATCCTCAAGCAGCCTCTCCACTGAGCCCAACACGGGGCTCGATCCCAGGACCCCGAGATCATGACCTGAGCAGATGTCAGACGCTTAACTGACTGAGCCACCCAGGCATCCTGGTGTGTGTACTTTTAAAGGAATTCGTAACTCTGGCTGAACAGCAGCACAGAGAGCGGCCCATCCTTTCTGCGTGTGCCCTTCCCACTTGGATATCTTGCCACCCTTCCCTTGACGCAGAGGGGAACATGCCCTGAACCTTGGTTCCTGCTGAGGCCAGGCCACTCTCTACTGACCCGGAAAACTAATGAGTGTTAAGAATAGTGCCATCTTTTCAGATGATTTTTTTTTTTTAATCTGACGACTTAAGTTTCATGACTTCAGTTGAAATCTTTTTTTTGCCCCAATGATTCATGGGGTAAATCGATGCGTCTGATTTTGTCGAGGAGGGGAAATAGGATACATGGAGGCCAGGTCGTGTTTCCCCGGGGCTGTGGGCCACCTTGTCCTCCCGAGTCGTCTGGTCCCCGATGAGAGCGGTTCAGTCTGTCTTCTGCTGCTTGCCTCTTGGCCCCCTTAGCTTTCGGCTCAACAGTGAACCTGGTCGGCGTGGCTGTGCCTGCTGAGAACATTCCCGAAAGCTGAGAGGGGCATTTAGGATGGAAATGGTTTAGATAAGACAGTCCTGTCAAAAAAGAAGGGATGATTTAAAAGAAATAGCCCTCCCTTTTTACTTTTTTTGGGGAGAGGGCTCTTTAAATTGTGTGTCAGAAGAAAGGAGATTGAACCTCCTCCATGCCTGTTTGTTTTAAGTGAGAACACGGGGAAATACTAGACCAGAAAGCTCGGAGCCAGAGAACCTGGCCTGTGTGTGACTCATGCACACGCGGGAGCCTCATGGGCCCGGCCTCTTATTCTCAACCCCCAGAATCTGGAAACCCAGCACCGTTCCTTTGACTCAGAAAGGGCTGATGGGACCCGGCAGCTGGTCCTCCATTCGCGGAATGGGGCGCTGTGCCTAAAGTCACCTTGACAAATGATCGTGGCCCGGGAGCTTGGGCTGTGTCCGCGTTCGAAGGCTGCGTCTCTGGGGGGAAATGGAGGTTCCTTGGGGGTGTTTTGGTTTTACCACCCCTGGCATTCTGCGTGGCCCAGCTGTACCTGCTCTTGGGTGGGCTGTGAATTAAGCCCCCCTCCCCCCCCACCTCATGGAACCTCAGAGCCTTCACTGTCTCCCCTTGAACATCCGCTCCCTCCCACTTAGACTTGGAAGCCTTTCCATGGGCACCCCAGCTTGAGAAACCACACAGCCGAGGCAGCCCGCTGCGGGGCTCGACGCCTGCGCCCGGGGATTGCCCAGACCCAAGCTCACCGCCAGGACCAGGCTGGCAGCTCGGATTCAGTCTCCCGTGGGTCAGGCTGGACCCCCGCCTCCCCCTCCCAGATGACAGGTCTTTGCCCATCTGACCGCCACCATTCACTTACATGGGAAAAAACCAAGAGTCTCCTCCTTGGAAACACATAACACCTGTTCTCCAGAACCTTCCATCTCAAAGTCAGCTAGCTCCTCCTCGAGTATTCAGTTCTGGCTTTTCGAAAGTAAATTTTTTTCCTACCCTAGTCTGGTTTCCTGTAATAGTAATGGGACACGTATATGAGAATAGCCCTCTTCGAAAGGCTTCGTGATGTTTGGATGTGTAGGTAGGTGCCTTATGTTCCCCCGAAGATAAAACCGAGGTCCAGGCCAGTTGGGTAACTTGCCCGGGAGGGGCAGAGCTGGAATTCAAACCCCAGGATGTCTCACGTCACTGCCCATGTGCCTAGCCAAGGCTTGACCCTGCCGTGTGTCCTTATGAAGGGCATCACACTGGAAGGAAGATAAAGAAATGACAGCCGTACACGTGCCGAGGGACTCAGGGTGGCCGTCTCATCTGTGCATGGCCTGTATGTGCCCAAAGTCAGGGCACTGGGATGCGGCCAGATACCCCCACTTTTCACCCCTCATCTGTCCATCCCCAGCTCCAGAAATAGAGACTTCTACACAGACCTGTCTCCTCTCCTCTTCCTCAAAGCCAGGTGATCATATAAGGCTTTGTCTATATCTTAAACAACTTCTCAAGGGATAGCTTCCCAGAAGGGGGATTACAGCATCAGGCAGCAGAAGCATCACAAAGGCTCTGCATACGTATGGCCAAAGCGATTTCCATTTGGGGATCCTTCCAAAGGCCTTCACATTTGGAGCAGTGGTGTCCAAAACGCCCACCCGCCTAGTGAGCCAGCCACTCATTCCATTTACGAAGCGCTGGGGGGGAGCCAGAGCGGGAAGACACGCCTGGTCTTTGAAGCTCCGTGTTCCCAGGGCATCCGCATCACCTGAGAACTTGTTAGAAATGCAAATTCTTGGACCTCACCCCAGTCCTACTGAGTCACAAACTCCAGGGGCGGGGCCCAGCTGTCTGGAAACAAGCCCTCTGGGTATTTCTGGTGCCTGCTCAGGTCTGGGAGCCACTGGTCTTGGGAAAGCTGCATCAACTGCTAGGGAAATGCACATGCTTTATAAACCAAATCGGTGGGGGCTGGGAGCTTATCCAAGGGCAAGGTCACTTCTATCTCTTGTTTGCATTAGAAGTCATCATCTCTTAGCTGGTTTGCATCTATAGGTGCGTAATTAGAACCATGTGGAAAATGTTACTCTCACGTTAAGGATCTGGCTCTTGTAGACGCTTGTTATTAGTACTTAGAGGTTTATTACGTGCCAAGTGCATTATTATTATTATTATTATTATTATTATCATCCCTTTTGTTCCCTTGGGAGGGGAAAAGGAAGGCTTCAAGCACTTTAGAAACCGTCTAAGGTCACACAGCTTGCAAGTGGCAGAACTAAAATTTGAACCCAGTCTGTGAGCCAGAGACTGAGCTCTCCACAGCCCCAGGGCTTGAGAGAAGGAGTTGAGATACTTACATAAGGTGGAGTCTTTCAAATGATTGGGTTTGTAATTGTTCTGGAATCTTCCGAAGCTCTGGAGTGAGTGTCTCGAGAAGCGGCTTTCCCCTGCTTCTGGTTAGCGTCGTGCTTTGACACACCTAACCCAGGCTGGGGCACATGAAACTCTGGCCTGGTTGACCGTCCCTAGCAGGTTAGTGAGGTGATCTTTTATTTCCCACTCCCTGTTTCGCTTTGCCTCCTGACGGATGGCTTCTAGAGTATCTGGACGGCAGACATCCCCTGGTGGGTTGGCAGTGTCTCGGTGGTAGATCACTTGGGTTCAGTGATACTTCATGCAATGAGCTCTCCAGTCCTGTCTCCAATGACAGGTGGGAGCCGGAGGCACTTGGGAGGGCGGGGGTCCGAAGGGACGGGGACACTGAGTGGAGGCACTGGTGCTTTGTCCTTCACCATCTGACCGAGGGGCGAGCCTGCAGCCTGGGGCCCACGCTGGCACTCTGGCTGCTTCCTCCCAGCTTCCGGGGAGTGGCAGTGGGCTGTGCCCGAGGCCAGAGCGGAGGAGCCAGGCTGCCCCGGAGGCATCCCCGCAGAGAGCCTCGAGGGGTGTCTGCAGTCACAGCAAAACAGAGGAGACGCCAAATAGTCCCTTCTGGGGCCACGGAAGGGAAGCCAGATGAAATGCGAAGAGGTGTCTGAAAGCCGAGAGGAAATCAGCGAGCCCTTTCCGAGGTTCTATTTGTGGTAAGAAGCCTTGGCACGGGGCAGCCAGCCCTACCGCAGAAAATAGACCGATGGGCCAAGAAATGGCTCAATTTTGGAAGCAAACGCCCCTCTGCAGAGGAAGGGGGCTGGAGCGGGGACTTGGGAAGGCTCGGCCCCTCTCCCTCTGCTTCCCTC
>CM052890.1:23398216-23408648 GCA_028534135.1 Potos flavus
TCTGCAGGACCAGCTCCCCTTTGCTGTGTTCATTCTCGGCTTCACCTCCCAATGAGTGACAAGGCTAAGAAAATAGGGTAGTGCGGGCAGCGGGAGGGAGCGTGGCTGGACGGAAAACGCAGACCTTGGCAGGGATCAAAGTCAGGACCGCTCAGCGAGGTGGTCCGAAGACCCTCCTTTAAAACACCAGCCTACAGCCTAGCAGGGTTAGGATCTGATCACGAAAGAAGGAAATGAGGCAGGATAGACTCCTGAGGTCCATCCTGACTCTAGAAGCCTGCCGCCGCTGGCTCCATGTGCCACGCTCATCTGGCTCCTGTCTTAGGCACAGAGGCCACTGTCTTAGGAGAGCGAGGGAGCGGCAGTGACCGCCGTCAGGGTCGATCAGCTGCCCGCCACCATGGTGGAGCCAAGCCCGAGCGCTGTCTGGGTGGTCCTCGACATTCTCCTGCCCCGGACTCCCGGCCAGCTGAGGTGGCTATGGGCGGACACGGTTGTGCAGGGTCACGATGGAGTAGGGCTCCTCGGAAAGGGGCACTTTACAGCCCAAGCAGTTTGGGGGGAAAAAAACCATAAATGAGTGTAGACCTCATGTCTCCTTGGCTAGAACCAGGATCCATTAGGCAAATCAGACCCGCTTGCCCCTTCTGCCCATAGGAGATGGATGGGGTCTCCACTTTCATCCACTTTCTCCTCGTGCCCAGGAGCTGACAATGCACCTCTGTGGCTTGGTGTTAGGGTTAGTGGTAGGAGTGGAAAGGTTGAGTGTCATCTGGAATTACGAGCTCAGCTTACAGGCAGCTCCTCTATCTTCAGAGGGCACAAGAGCAGCTGTTAGAAGGCTTAGGTGGGGACAAGACGGAGGGGGGGGGTTCCCTCTCTGCCAACAGACAAAGCCCACCCTTAGTTGGGGCAGCCTGCAGGGAGAATGGCAGGATCTGCCCCGGGGAACTGCATAGCTGGTGGTTAAGATCTCACTGCAAGCAGCGGGGCCTGGGGGGCTCGGTCAGTCAAGCGTCTGCCTTCAGCTCAGGTCATGATGGGATCGAGCCCCGCATCGGGCTCCCTGCTCAGGGGGGAATCTGCTTCTCCCTCTCCCTCTGCACTTCCCCCTGCTCATGCTCTCCCTCTCTCTCAAATAAATAAAATTAAAAAAAGAAAAGATCCCCCATACAAACAAAGGTGAGTAGGAGGAGGGTAGAGGGGGGTGAGGAGGAGTGAGCCCCAGGCCTGGTTCAGGAGGCGCAGCATGTTGAGAGCGCCTTCTGCAGCCAGCCGGGGTGGGAAGGGCCCTCGGTTTTCAAGCATGCACAAACCTTCCTCCCTGGATTGGCAGTGTTGCACTGACGCAGAAATGTTGCTTTTTTTTCTGGAAGCACCCCGTTTCTTTGAGCTGTCCTGTACTTCTGGTAGGACCCACCTTTCACAGCTCCCCTCCCTCCTAGCAGGGCGTAGGAGGTGGGCACACGACCCCGGCCCGGCTAGGCAGAGTGCCCCCCACCCCCGGAGATGGGCCAGTTACTCCCTGGGAAGTGGCATCCCTGGGATGAGTCCCCTGCCTGTTTGGGGCCCTTCTCTGGAAGAACGTGATCGGAGCTGGCTGCAACTGTTTTCCTGTGCCCAGGGAGAACCCATTTGCAACCGTGGAGAAGGACAACCCGTTTTGAGAGTGAATGTAGACAGCGGCATGGGGGTCCTGGATCCATTTGCTCCTGATGCGGGATCCACCCTGTCCCTTCCAGTGAGGTCCATCACTAAGCCCCCTCCCTCCCCCTTCTCACTTGTCTCAGTTTGAGTCACGTGTCTGTCCCTCGCTGCCTTGAAAGCCCTGACCGGGACAGGGAATATTTCAGTACAGGAAGGACCCCACAGTCCGTGAAAATAGCCTTCCAGTATGCAGACTCCTCGAGAACCAATGCAAAGAGTAAAACAGACAGGTGCAGTTTAGCTTGAGATAGTCAAGGTTTTTCAGCCTCTGGAGCAGCTCTCATCGACCTACGGCTCATTGATAGGCTGATGGCAAGTCCTCCTTCTCCATCCGTCCAGGGAGTTTCATTAATGGGCGAGTGTTCTGGGGGAGCAAATGAAAGGAGGACAAAGTTCTTACCCAAGAAAAGGCCATAGAGATGTTGAGTTGACGGAAGGCCACCTTGTCTGGCAGGTCCTGGGGTTCGAAATGGAGTTCCCTGCTTCGGGCATGCCCCGTGTCGGCCAGAGCCTTCCCTCAGACTCTCGTAGGGATCCGATTAGAATTTTCTCCAGAAGACATGGCCTCGTGCCTCCGAGCATTTGAGTCTATCTGTCCCTGAGCTGAGAGGGCCTTATTTCAAGGGGCCCGCAGCCTGGGGCACTGGGTTCAAACACAGACCACCTATTGGTCAGACTTTTTGCTCTTTCCAACCTTCTTTACCGCTTTTTCTGAAATTGGGAACATCTCCCAAAACATCAACCAGACCCGGCCCGTGGTGTTCTTTGCTGAGTGTCCCCACAGGAGAGACGGGGGACACGATGCATAAAACCAGCCATCTCTGCTCGCCACCTAGCAAAGGGACCGTTTGGCTGGGCCGTGATCACATACCACTCCTGTCTTCTGTTTGACTTCACGTGGTAAAAACTGTCTGGAAGATGGGACAGGAACTTCAAATGATTTCCCTCCACCGATCCCTCTCTAGAGGCATTGGAAAAAGGACATGTTTTGTCATGAAACAAATGAAAAGTCAAGCCCAGGATCCACTAGTTATTTGCTTTGGGCCTTATATAAGTTCTGTGTGCTTATGAACCGCAGTGTTCTGCTCTGTACAATGGGGATAATAATACTGCAGTGGCGGAGACCGGTTCAGCTGTGAGCAACAGAGGTCTGAATCCTGTGGCTTAAAACACTCATGTAAAAGATCATCCGGGGGTGCTGGTTGCCAGGGGCTGGGGAGAGGGTAATGGGGGAGTTAGTGTGCAGTGGGTACAGAGATTCAAATTTATAAGATGAGAAGGGTCCTGGGGATGGATGGTGGTGATGGCTGCTCGACAGTGTGAACATACTTAATGCTACTTCATTGTACACTGAAAAATAGCTAAGATGGGAAATTTTATGTTATGCATATTTTAACTCAATCCGATTTTTAAAAATTTAATTAAAAATAAGGATATAGGGGCACCTGGCTGGCTTAGTTTGTAAAGCCAGTGACCCTTGATCATGGGGTTGTGGGTTCAAGCCCCACGTTGGACATGGAGCCTATTTAAAAAAGAAGAAAAGGATAAATACAAAAATTAAAACGAAAACAAAAAACTAAAAGAAGACATCCAATGCAGGTAGTCAAGGCTTGTAGGATGGGTCTGTGAAATCATGGACCTGGGCTCCTTCAGTCTCTCTGAGCTAGCTTCCGTTCCAAAGGTCAACTCATGGTCCAAGGTGGCTGCCAGAGCTCCAGCCATTACATTCCAGTCTGCAAGAAAGAGGAAATAAATTCTGAGTCACCTTTTTAGAAGCCATCCCAGAAGTCCACCATAAAACTTCTACTTCCTGGTCTCCTGGGTGGCTCAGTTGGTTAAGTGTCAGACTTCTGATCTCAGTTCAGGTCTTGATCTCAGGGTGGTGGGTTCAAGCCCCATGTTGGGCTCCACAGTGGGTGTGGAGTCTACTAACTAAGAACTAAATAAATAAAAATGGCCCCAATCATCCCTTCCTCCTGGCATTCTCTCCCTTGTATAATCCTCTTCCCTTGAGTGTGAGCTAGACCTTGTAACTTCCTTCTCATCAACAGACTCTGGCCAAAGTGATGGGAGGTCACTTCTGAGATTAGGTTACAAAAAGATGGTGGCTTCTATCTTGGATGCCCTCTCTTGCTCTGAGGAAATCCAGCTGCCATGTGAGCTGTCCTGTGGAGAGGCCCACATGGCAAGGAACTGAAGCCTCTGGCCAAAGCTTGCAGGGACCGGAGGCCTTCAATCTGGCAGGTTCACGAGTGAGCTTGGAAGAACATCCTCCCGGTCCGACCTTCAGATGACTACAGACTACAGTGGACACCTGGACTGCAACTTCTTGAGATACCTGATCTAGAAAGCCCACAGAACTGACCCACAGAAACAAAACATTTGCTGCGTTCAGCTGCTAATTTTGGGCTTATTTATTACGCAGCAACAGCCAACTCATACAGTTCCCCAAGTGGACGCGTTCCCTGGGTTCCAGGAGTAAGAAGGAAGGGGAGATAGAGTTGGAAGAATCAGTAGTCACTGCCACCTGTGCCTACCTCAAGGACTGTAGTGTGGATGAAATGAGGTGTAAGTCTATAAAGTGCCCACCTACAATCGGCCAGCACCGAGGAAGTACCGAAGGAGACATGATCCGTGAGGGCTCACCATCCAGAGTCTACCTCCCAGGCTTCTCACCAAAGTCACAAAGGCGATACAGTTGTGTTGTGTCTATCATGTGAATTTCCCTGGCTCCCTCTCCTTCTCCCAGTTCAGAACCCCCCCCCCCACCAGTTCCACCAAATCCAGCCAGTAGCATGGCTACTCCTGCAAAACCAAAGGTCCCCAAGACAGCCGGTGGGCTCACAAAATGCTAAGATTTCAGAGGGAAATGGGCATAATCCAGTTCCCCCTTTTTACAGTGTGAACCCCTCTAGAGTGATATCTCAGCTTTCGGCTCTCCCATCTTTCTGCATTGCTACGGCTGGGGCAGAGCCCAGGATTTGGAGCATTTATAGAGTTCCCGATTTAAAAAAAAAAAATTGCACTAGGTCAACCCAATTTTCTCTCTCCAAGAGGAGTGGAGGTCAGGTTTATGGGACGTGAGGTGGTTTTTGAGTGAATGAGCATCATCATATTCCTTCCTGGTTTTCCTTTGGGCTTTGGGAGACCTTTCCTCTTGTCTGTCTATAGAGACCTAAAGTCCTTACAGTGCCCATGGGTGTAACTGCGAGAAAAATCTAGAGAGTGCCCCCCCAGTCCCACGGTAACGCGTGCGCCTAACTAGAGCAAGAATTAAGTCCCCCTCACTTTGAATTATAAGCCCCAGGATGTAAGGATTTTTTTTTTTTCACTGCGAAAGAAGGTGTACTCCCAAAGTATTTCACATACAATGAAATCTCAATTTTTCAAAATGGGTTGACAATGACCAAGGCCTTTCAGTGAAAACGAATATTCTAGAGAGAGGGAAAAAAAAAAGGGACAAATCCAGAGACTTTTTTTCTTAATCTCCTTCAAAAATAATGGAAGCTAAAATATGCCAATATTCTGACTCGTTATTTTTATTAGTGAAGCAGGATGTACAAGCACTTAATAAAATATTCACAGAAGGCTCAGCTGTATTATTAAAAGTCTTCTTTACCAGTCCTTTGAATTTCATAAAAGCACTGATCTCTTTCAAATCACTAGGAGGGGAGTGATGGGTGCATATGTGGGGTACCATTCGGATTTAATGCCATGTTCACATGCTTTCTTAAATCTAAAAAATTGACTTAAATACGTTTTGAGCATGAGGTTGCAAAAGCTTACCGAGTTCTTGCCTATCAAATGCAGAGGAACTCTACCAACGCGGGTGCTGTATGAGCAGAGACTTGTCACTAAGGTCTCCACGTGCACCTAATTTGAAAAGTCCAGTGTGCACCGGGGAGATTAAGCATGCAGAGGCCAAGCACTCTGAGTTTAGAAAGTTGTCACAACAAAATGATGCATGGAGTGTTTTAACACCCTCTCTTTTTGGAAGGCAGAGCAGACTGGGTGGAAAGCACTGTGTGTGAATGAGTGGGGGGGGGAGACGGGGGGGCGTGTGTGAGCACATGTGCATTGGGGGGCTTTGGGTGGGAGAGGAGCGTTCATGAGGAAATGAATGCTTTCGCTCTGATAAAGAGCGGGAGCATTTATTAAGCAGTCGGGAGCTGGAGATGTGTCTCACTTAAGTCTTCCCGATGAGTAATTAATTGTTCTTTGGCTTAGTGACAGAGTTGCAAACTGGTACTTGGGTGATTGTTTTTCTTTACGCTGCGCTCCGCCATTATATTCTCTATTAGGAACTGGATATGCTCAAAAGGCATAGTGAGTTGGCCGTTGGCTAAGAATGGGCCTCTTGTGTCGTCCCTCGGCAACATTACCTTGCATTCCTGTGACCCTGACATCTGCAATTAGCTGGTGGCAACTTCGTAGCCCTCCCCTCTTCAGACCTCAGTGGGTGGCCTTGAACCCCCAGAGCTAAATTAGCTGCATGTACGAAAGTCATTGGTCAAAGTGCGTCCCTTGCGGGGGGACCCCATGCTTACCAGCATTCACTGGGGACGGTTTCCTTCTCTAGGCCAGGTTTCCCTCAGCCCACGCTCTGCACCCGCCCATCTCTCAATGCCATGGGTGGTCATGTGTTTGCAGTGAAGCTAGAATATTCTTCTCTCTTACGTTTCGTCTTGGGAGTCCGCCGCAACTGGAAGGCAGCGGGGATCTGGGTGGATGGCTGTCTTGGGGCTGGACCGGGAGTCTGGTGGGGAGGGAACGTGATGGACTCACCTTGTTGGTGGGGTGGGTCCCAGCATTGGCCGCGTGAAGCTGGGGGGCCCGAAGTGGTTTCCGAGGGAAGCACCAGCTTGGGGACTGCTGGAGGAAGTGGGTAGCCACCGGATGTGGTTTCTAAAAGCAGCGGCCTACAGCACGGGAGTGTGGGGTCAGGGGAGGCTGTGTGTCCATCCAGTCCCAAGGAGGGAGGTTAGTGAGCGGACACTTCAGGGACTTACTAAGGCATCTTTACGTTCTCCTCCTTAAACATTTGGAAGAAAACTTGGGGTTCTTTTTCTGTCTAATGTTCAGTACTCTAAGAGATATTTGTCCCAGGAGGATGTGCGGGTGCTTTACCAAAACTAGGACTTCTCACCTGAGGCTTGCAGAGTGCTAGACAGAATCATAACAGTGATAATAAAGACAGGCACTTATGTGGCGGTGCTGTGAGCCAGAGAGATTGTTCCGAGTGCTTTGTGTGTGTGTTTAATAGCTGACTCCTGGCTCAGAACCGGCAGATGGAAGGGTCCAGAGGCTGAGCAGGGAGTAGCCAGCAGCCTCCTTGCTGGGATCCGCCAGCATTAGTTAGATGAAGGAATTTCACTCCACCAACGTGTTTTTTTTAAATGTCACAATCCCTTTTAAAAAACTTTTTTATTTCAGAAATGCTCCAACTTTAATGAAATTGACATAGAACGTGGTGGAAGCTTGAAATGAAATTGACATAGAACGTGGTGGAAGCTTGAGGTATACAATGTGTTGATTTAATACACGTACAGGTTGAAAAATGATTACCCCCCCCATAGCTTCGCGACCACCTGCATGGCGCCCCATGGCGTCACGTGTCACCTTTTGTTTTTGTGTTGAGATCATTTAACATCTCCTCTCTTAGCAGCTTTTAAGTATGTAATACAGTGTTACTGATTATAATCACCATGCCTTATGTTACATCCCTAGAACCTGTTCCTCTTATAAATGGAAGCATAACCTTTGACATCTCCCCGGTTCCCCCACCCCCAGCCCCTAGTCTCCACCATTCAACTCTGTTTCTATGAGTTCGTTGTCTTCAGAGGCTCCCTAAGAAGTGATATCATGAAGTCTTTATCTTTCCCTGACCGACTTCAGTTAGCATCGTGCCCTCAGGGTCCATCCATGTTGTTGCAAAGAGCAGGATTTCTTTTTCTCACGGCTGAATAACATTCCATCGTGTGGATATAGACCGTCTTCTTGAGCGGTTCATCTGTTGACAGACACTTCGGTTGTGTCCCTATCGGGGCTCCTGTGAATAGTGCCGCAGTGAACGCAAGAGTGCCAACATCTCTTCAGTATCCTGTTTCACTTCCCATGAGTAAATATCCAGAGGTGAAATTCCCGGATCCTATGGTAGCTTTATTTTTAATTTTTTGAGGAACCCGCGTATGATTTTCCATGCTGGCCGCCCCGATGTATATTCCCACCAACAGCGTGCAGGAGTTTCCTTTTCGCTACACCCTTGAGCGCCTGTTATCTCCTGTCTTCTGTGATGACAGCCATTCTGACAGGTGTGAGGTGATATCTCATTGTGGTTTTGATCTGCATTTCCGTGATGATCAGTGATGTCGAACATCTTTTCATGTACCTGTTGGCCATTTGTATGTCTTCTGGGGAAAAATGTCTATTCAGTTCCTCTGTCCATCTTTATCTTTTAATATTTATTTATTTGAGAGAGAGAGAGAGCACGAGGTGGGGGGACGAGCAGACGGAGGGAGACAAGCAGACTCCCTGCTGAGCATGGAGCCCGATTCGGGGCTCAATCCCAGGACCCTGGGATCATGACCTGAGCCAAAGGCAGATGCCAAACTGACTAAGCCACCCAGGGGCCCCTCTGCCCATTTCTAAACTCAGATTGTTTTTTAGTGAACCATGTGAGCTCTTTACATATTCTGGATATTGACCCCTTATCAGATGTATCATTTGCAAGTATCTTCTCCCATCCGTAGGCTGCCTTTTCATTTTGTTTAGTGCTTCTTCTGCTATGCAGGTTTTTAGTCTGATGTAGTCCCACTCAGTAATTTTTGCTTTTCTTGCTTGTGCCTTTGGGGTCATGTCCTAAAAATCATTGCCAAGATCAGTGTCAAGGAGCGTTTTCCCTGTGTGTTTTCTTCTAGGAGATTTATGGTTTCTGTTCTTACGTTTAAGCCTTTAATCCGTTTTGAGTTCATTTCTGTGAGTGGTGTGACAGGCTCCGTTTCATTCTCTTGGATGTGGATGACTGGTTTTCTCAACATCGTTTATGGAGGAGACTTTCCTTTTCCCATTGAGTATTCCTGTCCAGTATTCATTGATTGTATATGGGAGGGTTTACTTCTGGGCTCTTGAGTGTGTTCCATTGACCTACATGTCTCTTTTTTGCCCGCATTTTATTTTTTGATTATATATTTTGATTCCTATAGCTTTGCAGTGTAGTTTGAAATCAGGAAGCGCAATGCTTCCCACTTTGTTCTTTCTCAGGATTCCTTGGTTCTTGGAAGTCTGCTGTGGTTCCATACAATTTTTACAATTGTTTTTTTCTGTTTCCGTAAAAGATGCCATTGGAGTTGTGATAGGATCCGGTGATGGCTTTGGGTAGCGTGGACGAAATATCAATCCTTTATTCCTCTCAATCAAGTGGAATGTGTTTCAATCCACCATCCGTTCAGTACTGGGGCTCCTGCCCTCAGTCCTCATATTTGGGAAGGAGTCTCAGGACCATATGGAGACAAAACATGCATGGAAAGGCCTTCTCGTCTTGAATCCACACTGAGACTGCTCTGTGCTCCGACTCTGAGTACCAGGAGCCCTCCGAGGTGGCAGTTCCATGGCTCCTGAGACAAGTGTGGGGACCGGAGTGTACCTAGTATTGAGGGCCCTCCCTCTACCCCACCCCCTCTCCTCGCAGAGGCCTCTGCCAAGCCCCAGTCCTCTCCCCAGTCTTGGGGGACAGTTCCCAACTCTGTCTTCAGCCTGTCCTTTTCTATCCACCCCCCACTCCCACTCCATCCCTTCCCTCTGCTCTCTAGGACCAGCTTTGAGTCCCCCTTCTTGAGTTTTACCTTCCTGGGTATGCCTGGGGACTAAAATGCTCCAAGTGGCCTTGTCCCTTGACACTGTAATTGTTCCTTATCTTGTTCCCATTAAGCAGGGACCAAACTTTGTGTAGAACAGTGCCTGCTACAGAGTCAGAACAGTAACGTTGGGAAACTTGCCCAACCGCACCAAATCTTAGTTTCTATTTTGATGCTGAGGTTCAAAGTGCTTTCACACCGTGCTTCTGTTCTCTTCCCCAATGCAGGCTTAGATGTGGCTTCAGGAATAGCTGGATCCAAGTACTCAACTGTGGCATCGGGAATCCTATTATTGGGGTGCCTGACTGGCTCATTCAGTAGAGCATGCAACCCTTGATGTCAGGGTTGTGAGTTCAAGTGCCATGTCAGGCATGGAGCCTACTTAAAAGAAAGAAAGAGAGAGGGGGAAAGAAAAAGAAAAGAAAAGAGAAGGAAGGACAATAGCCCATCTATTGGCTCTAGTTTTCTCTGAAGTGGTTTCATACAAATGCAGGTTCCATCCTCATAGTGGCAAGATGGCTGCCACCTCCTCAGCTGCCCAAGGGTAAGTTTCAGCAGAAGCCCGGTTTGAGTCTCCTTGGTGCTGATTGGGTCCTCTGTCCAGTTCTGAGCCAATTCCTCTGTCAAATGGGCTGTACTGCTTCGATTGGCCCAGCTACCCTGTGCTAGGAATGGTGTTCTCTTCCGAAACTTCATGAGCCAAGAGTGGGAAGGGGGCGAGTCCTCCAGTTGCCACAAAGAGGAGAAAAGGAGGCCAGGCAGCTATAACACTAACAGCCATTGCACCATCCCTCACTGTCAGCTCCCGCCCTGGCCACTAGCACGCCTTGACCCACTGCTCCTCCTACTTCCTGCCCCAGTTCACCCACCAC
>CM052890.1:23409148-23424626 GCA_028534135.1 Potos flavus
GCTGATACGCATGGGTGGGTCCACGTCCACCCCGACGGGAGCGCGCAGGCGCGGGCCTGGGGCCCTGACTCACCGCCCGGCCGCAGCCCGGTTGTTCAGCCAGCCGGATGTGTGTGTATACACGCGCACCAAAGGAAATAAATAACGCTTAACCACCGTTGTGGAATCCGGCCACGCCAGGTCACACGTTTGTCAGGCCATCTGCAGGGCAGGGCCGGAAGGGGTCCGGGGCTGTTTGGAACTCCTGGAGAGAGAGAACTTTCTGGAAACTGGGGTGGGGGTGGAGATGGCTCCTAATGGGGGAGGGGGGAGGGGAGGGAAGACTCGCAAGAAGAGGTTGGATCCACAGCACGGTTTCCCCAGGTGGTGCCAGAGTCTGGGGACAGGGGAGGAGCTGGCTTCTAGGCAAGGGGAGGCTCGGGGAGGGGTGGGGAGGGACATGTCACTGCAGGGAAGGGGGATGTGGTCCCTCAGTGTGCCTGGGGGATGGGGACAGCCATGACTGTCCACCCCACCTTATCTCCTCAATGGCATTATGACTTCAGGAGATTTTTAAAGGATGCCTTGACCTTGGGGGAGGTCACTTCTTGCTCTGAACTTCACGGGTCCAATGATGGCATGAATGTCAGTGTCATGGTGAAGGTCAAGCGAGGTGGCCCCAGCCATGCACGGAACACGTTCTGTGCCAGGCGCGGCCCTGAGGACTTCACTGTGGGGCACCGTTACCACCCCATCTGCCCAGTGAGAAACCAAGGCCCAGAGAGCTTGAGAAACTTGCCCAAGGTCACAGAGGCATTTGGTTGAGGAGCTGTGATTCAAATGTGCAGGTAAAGCACCAAGTTCAAGGCCCTCGGTCAATGTTATGATGATGATTTTAAGTTTCATAGCATGTTCGTCACTGAAGCATGTGTTGGGAGGGAAAGAGACAACATCTCTCTGTTCGCATTCGAGGACATGCCTACCCTCAGCAGTAGCTGGAAAGGTGAGGCCGGGCCCCAACCCCCAGTTCCCAGACCAGGCCAAAGGCCGTAGCTCCCACCAGAAAGGGCCAGATTTGGCAAGCTGGGGTGGAGGGAAACAAAGAGGGTGCCCCCAGCCTGGCCCACCACAGTGACCGGCTTGTCCGCATCACGTGTCACAGAAGACCCTGAGGCTGGGTGGCGGCAGGGGCTTCCAAGCCAAGGGTGGGACTCCTGGCTGCTAAGCTCAGAAACAGTGCCCGTCCCTCATCGCCAGGCTCTCAAGCCTTTACTTGCCCCTCTGTACAGGGGCTAGTCAGCACCACCCAGGGACTTTGAGATTCGGCCAGCGCCCACAACGCTCTCCTTCCCTCCTGATGCATTTCTTCCTCACAAAGAAGAAAAGAAGGCCACACCACACAAGAATGAGAGGGCGGTACGCAAGGAAGACATGAATAGCCAGAAGCATCCAGAAGGGACATCTCCAGCCCTGAGGCCGGTGGGGACAAGACTGCGCTCAGTGAGACCCACATATGCTGGGGAAGGCACACTGCCCCACTCCCTCTGTCCCCTCCGCAGGGGTGCGGGGGCTGATGCCCGCTTGGAAATTCCATCGTGGGCCCTACAGTCTCCTGCTGAAAAGCCCCGAGGCCCTCCGGGTTCACGGGCACTGTCCGCACGGGGCGCTGAGTCGCCGAGAACCTCGGTCAGTGGTTCACAAGTAAGGAAGCAGGGTGCACGCAGGCAGGGGGCAAACGCAAGGAGAGGCTGTGGGGACGGTCACCCACGCATCCCGAACGAAGGCCCCAGAGCCAAGGGAGCCCCGGGTGGGGTGGAAGGCCTTCAATTACTGCTGATGACAACCTCCTGGCCAGCTTTACGGGGCAGTTAATGGGGAGTCGGATCCAGACGTGAAGCGGTTCCTTGCGGGATGAAAGGTCATCTGGAAGGGCGTGATGGGGCAGGGATGGAGACAGCTGGGGGAAGGAGACGAACCCACGGACCGTCATCATGAGAAATCCAGAAAGACCGGTCTGGGCCGGAGGCCGGTCTGTGCCATCCTTCCAGCCCACACCCACCGCCTGCAGCCGAGGCTTGCCAGAACCCGCAGGTGGGGTGATCGTGACACCCCGGGCTCCCGGCACACCTTGTCCCCTGCCAGCCCTACCCTAGCCTCAGTGCCCCCAGCTGGAACCACAGACTCATATGCCCTCAGGGACCTAGCCGGACACCCGGAAGTGCAGGAGGGCAGGTGTGGGCCCAGAACGAGGGGCCTCACCCGCCCCCAGCCCTGGGCAGCCCTCACTCAGCTCTGGCTGGGGCTTGGTGGGCGGGAATGTGGGTCCAGGGCGGCCAGAGTCTTCTGTTGTTCCAGCAAGTCAGAAACCTAGGTTATCTTTTAATCCTGATTTCTGAACATTGCAATTCCAAGAATACAGAGAGAAATCTAGGTGCTGTAGGAGCCACACAAAGCTTGTCTGAAAGCCACTCTGCCCCTGGCCTCAGATGAAGTGGGACCCTGGTGGACCTGCCTCTGGCGCCTCCCCACGCCGCCCCCCTCCTTGTCCTACCCCCAGGGAATCAGGACTGCGAGCAGCAGCGCCAGGACACAGCCAGGGGTTCCCAGCTCCCCCGTCACCACCCCTCCCCTTTGGAGCCCCACGTCTGAGAAAAGCATCCTGGAACTCCTCAGGGTGAGGGGACTCGGTTCCCTGGGGCCCCAGAGAGCCGCTTTTCAAGTCATGCAGCGCACAGCACTCAATTAACTGCTTTCCTCCATTCTAAGCCACTGCTGATCTGATCGAAGCGTCTAGGGAGACGAAAAATATACGCACAGTGGTTCAAATCCCCACTCCTCCCTGAGGCAGGTGAACATGATACAGCCCCCAGCAACCTCTCTGAATTTCACTCCCTCCCTCATCTCACTCCACAATAGCCTCGCGAACATTTCCGCTCCCGAATGTGCCAAACTCCCTCCTGCCTCAGGACCTTTGCATGTGCCATTCCCTCCGCCTAGAAGGCTTTCCTAGCAGATCTTGCCACGGCTTGAGCTGGGGCTGTACATGGTTGGGGACACACATCTCCCAGGATACTCCACCCACATACTCCTTTATAAAGTGACATCTTCACTGGCTTCAAGCCACCCAATCAGGCCAATATCACAGACTATTCCATATCTCAGTGTCTCGGCCAGGCAGCTCCTTCAGCCAAGGAAGCCAGTTTCCACTTTGTCCCAAGACCAGCTCCTTCTCAGACATTTCTTCCCTTGCCTTTCCACCTCTCCTGCTGCTCCCATCCCCACTCCTCTCCAAGTAGGATTAACCCCTCTGAACCCTGCCTCAGTTCCAGAGTCACTGTCCCTCCCAAACTCTCCAGGGCAGGCCTCCCCCAAGACCCCTTCCCAGTGATTCTCCATCCCTTTGCATTACTTCCTTTTCTTCTGGAATTCGTGGCTCCCTGACATTATCTTGTTAATGTGTCCCTTTCTCTGGTCTCCCCTGGCAGGCCACAAAGCCGGGGCGTCAGCTGCTCCTCCCTACTGCATCCCCAGGGCCCCCCAAGCGACCGGCGGTCAGCAGGTGCCAATAAACACATTATGATCATGCCTCCTAAACAGGCATGCTCTTGGAAGGCGTCCAGAGTTTGGAAATTATTCACATCTCAGGGAAAAAAAAATACATCTCAGAGGCAAAAATGTACCATATCTGAAGGATATGCCTCCTCGGTGCCCTTGCACCCCACAAGGCCATTCCCGCGCGGTCCACAGTTTCTGGGCGCTCTGTGCCCGGTGTCAGGCCTGGCTTTATGCTGTGACCCCACTTCCCAGGCCATTCCCTCTGCAGAGGCTGAATATGGAGCAGGAAGCAGGGACTCCCCCGCCAGCTGCCTGGGCCCCACGTCCTGCTGCGCGGGCTCCAGGCAAACCCGGCTTCCGCTAACACTCTCCGGCAGCAGGTGGCAACTTCCTGATCTTTCAGATGAGGAACCTGGGGCTCAGTGAGGCCCAAGGGGCTCACATCAGAATCACGGCTCAGTGAGCAGCTGTCTGTCCCCTGGGCTGTCATGGGGAAGAAGCAGCGGGGGCAGAAGGAATCAGCTGGAAGCCAAGAAGCGTCCACTTCAGGTCCCACTGCAGGCCGGGAAGAAGCTTCCAGGGGCCCTGCCCGGTGGGGCGGGGGGTGGGGAGTGGTGCATGGAGGACCGGCTGCGGTGTTTTCATCCACATGCACAGGCCGTGAATCAGCAGGGCCTGGCACAGGGACCGCTCTGCTCGCAGGCCCAGCTGCTGGGGGATGTAACCTGTGTCCCCAGGCCCAGGGAGGAGCTGCCTTTCTGGCTGAACTCTGAACTCAGGAGGCACTAAGAGGGTGAGTCTTTTCTTCCTGAGACCTCAGACGAGAGCATTCCTCAGACAGAAGGAAAGGCATGAAGGCATTGTCTGCAGAAACCAGCGATTTTGTTAATGACTTGAGCTGGGAGCAGGGAGATACATGACGCCCAGCACCCCAGAAGGGCGGCTCGCCCATCTCCCAGTTGGCCTCAAACTTAACCCATCTGTCAAGCAACAACAGTGTGAGTGGCTTCGAGCCACACAGCTGAGCTGACATCGTGGCTCTTTCATACCCCAGGACCTTTGCACAGGCTGTACTCTCCCCCTGCAACACCTTCTTTGCCTCTCTGCCTTTGTGGACATTTCCCTCCTGAAACTTTTCCTGACCCCTCTCTAGCACCCTCCCCTGGTAGATGAGCCCCCACGTACCCAGCGTCAGCCCCTCTAAAAGTGCACCTCATTCAGCAGTCCATACGTCTGTACCCCTTGGCCATGCTCCTGCTAAGGCTATGTGTGTTGTTAAGACAACACTCCCACGATGGAAGGACAGCACACTGTATGGCATATGGGGGATGGCACACCAGGTCTTCCTGCATCCCAAAGAGCCACCTCTTGGCCAACACCAAAGCCGCAGGCTGGGCCCCAGAGAGCCCTCTCCTTCCTCCTGGCCTTTACCTGGAGACCCATCCCCTAGAGTGATCCTCAGAGTGAAGCACAAAGAGGGCTGACCCCTCCTCCCAGCCAGGGCTGACCCTCCTTTAAGACAACGGCTCTCCATCCCATTTCTCTGTCTTCTAGATGCCACAGTCCATCACAGGCCAGAGCCAAGGTGGAGAGGAAGGTGGGTAGAAACGCTATCTTGTCACCTCCTGTCCCCCGAGGGGAGCGCCGGGGTCTCTGCACACACCCAAAGGCAAACACCTGATGTCTGGACAGACTCTCACGATGCAGGTTGAGTGTCCGGAGGCTGAACAACAGCAAACCCCAAAATATACACTTATCTGGCACTTACTGGATGCCAAGCCTTGCTCGAGGTCCCTTTTCCATTTTGTGGTTTATTTCTTTTTAATATTTTTTTTATTTTTGTGAGAGAGAGAGAGAGAGCATGCACACGAGCTGGGAGGACGGACAGAGGGAGAGGGAGAGGCAGGCTCCCCACCGAGCAGGGAGCCCGAAGCGGGACGCAATCCCAGGATCTGGGATCATGACCTGAGCTGAAGGCAGATGCCTAACCGACTGAGCTACCCAGGCGCCGCTCCATTTTGTGGTTTAATCCCCAGGAGACCTGAGAGAGACTCGGTCAGGGGGTGGCAGAGCTGAGTTCCCAGACCCCAGCAGTCCAAACTCTGTGCTTACTTTAGACACACCAGTCGGACGGTCATCTGTAAAGTGGGTGACGGGTCCCATGCCCTCAGCCCTGGAATCCTGCCAAGGAGACAAGAGAAGGCCCCGCACCTGGGCCGAGCCGAGGCCCACACAAGCACTGGGGAGACCCTGAGGGCTTCCCCAGAGGTCGACAGAGGAAGTCTGCTCTGGGGGGCCCAGGGAGGGGTGCCCCAGGCTCCAGACCCACATGAGGGCCACAGGAGCTGCTGGCCAAGCTGGGTGGGTGTGGCCGAGTGGCGGGCACGGGGCCCAGCGCACGGTCACCCTGACCTCCAAGGCTGGCCAGCTGGGAGTCACTCTTTCCAACCCCATCAGCAGAGTTTGGCTGCGGTCGCCATGGGAAGCCCAAGGTAGAGGAGACTATGGGTTCTTGCTTCCAGCTGCTTCCAGCAAGACCGCATTTGCCAAACTTCATCCCTGGCTCCCCAACCCCTTCGGGTCTACCGTATCCCTGCGTATTCTCCCCACCGTCACTTACCTAATACCTTTCATGATAGGGCCCCTTAAAACATACATATATATATATACACATATTTGTTATTTATTTGGGATGGAAATGTTCTAGCACTCCCTGGTGAACTCCTAGTCCAAGGGGATACTTATGCCTGCCCTCACAGCTTCATGGGAAAATAACTCTGAAGATAAAACGTGGCTCACCCGTGTACCCTCGAAGCATCTTACACTCACCAGGAGAACCAGTGCTCCATTCTGTCCAACTTCTGAGAAGAGGTCTCAGTCACTCCCTGCTCAACCTCCGGACCCAAGAGTCCCCCATTCCCAGGCTTGCCCCAAAAAAAAAAAAAAAAAAGGGAGAGCATTCTAGCACATTCCTTTGACCTACCGTGCAGCCAGCATGAGATGTGGGGTTACAATCCTGAGCGCCCCCACGTGTTCCCTGGGAAGAGACCTTGAAAGCCCAGTGCAGCTGGTGTCGAGGTGTTTAGTAGAAAGAATTCCGCCTGGATCAGAAGCCAGCGGCCCTGGGTTTGAGCCGCAGCCTATGTCTGCGTATAACCCTAGCTCGTCCTTCCCCGTGTCTGCGCCGGCACTGCAAGCAGGACTAACCCTCCCAGAGGGGATTTTACCTCCCTAAAGCCCCCGGGATGCCTGGCAGCCGGTCTTGGGCCCTTGATAAGGCACAACGATGACTAGCAGTGCCCTCCCCATTCCTAGACCAAAGTGGGGGGTGTTTGCACGTCACCGCTGAGGGGCACGGATAGCACCACCCCCTCCCCCGCCCCGGAAAGATCCCAAACGTTAACGGATTTGGAGCTGACACAACGCTCGGGGACTGGAAGGAGGTGTGTGCAATCAGGACTACGGTTAACAAATGACAAGGTAAGACGCCCAGTTAAATTTGAATTTCAGAACAACGTTTTTAGTTTAAGTATATCCCATGCCATGTTTGGGATATACTTACAGTAAAAAATTTACTCCTTGTTCATCCGAATAACTGGGTGTCTCATATTTTCTGTGGCAACCCTACTTAGGACTCTTCTAGTCAATAGTGGGAGGAAATTTTCCCCCAGCCCGGGACACGGAGAAAGAAGCAAGCCCCCTTGTTGGGGCTGCCCCCTCATATCCAAGGGGGGAAGGCCGAGAGCCCTGAGGGTCCCTCCAGGCCCTCCCCAGCCATGCCAGCCAGGACCTCAGGCTCCAGAAAGAGCTGGCTCAGTGGTCCAGGCAGGGGCCTGTGTGGTCTCGCCAGCCGGGGGCCTGTGCTGGACACAGACCCTGGATACTTTCCTTTGATCCAGAAGATATAAAGCATTCTTACAACTCAGTAATATGACGACAAATAACCCAGGGGAAAAATGAGCAAAACACTGGAAGAGACTGCTCTCCAAAACAGGTGTAAGGAAGTTCAGTGAGCCCACGGAAAGATGCTGAGGCATGGGAATGGCCGCAAACGGGCAGCAGGTTCTGGGGGGACGTGGCGGCGAAAATGTGATAAAACTAGACTGCGGTGACGGTTGCGTAACTGTGAATTTACAAACACATGTGACTTTTATGGGGTGTCAAGTAGACCTCAAGAAAGCTTGTGAAATACGAAGGCCTCCCAGAGGTATCCGAAGACCCCCCCTCATCCCCCTCACCCCAGGCCGACCCCCTCTGGGTGCATGACCCCCACCAGCTGCCTGTAAAGCAGGACGAGGGGACCTCCCTGGTGGGGCGGCCACAGGGAGGCGGGGCCTGGCTGCCGCCCCTCCTCCCAGGAGGATGGACCTGCAGGGGGGAGGCTGGCAGGGCAGCAGAGGGAGGGAAGGAGGGAAGGAGCACCGCTGTTTGGGTAACCGGCTCCTTCTGATGCTCCCGGGGACGCAGCCACAGTCATTCCGCCAGACGCTTGGGGCCTGGGTGTCATTGGAGCGGTGGGGTGCAGGGCGGGGAATGGGACCACCAGCAGCAGGCGCCCTCCTCGGCCCTTCCTCCCCCAGGGCGGGAGTCCTCCATGTTGAACCTCTAGCCCCAGGTTCCCCAAGAAGACAAGACCTCCACCCTTTACCCACGACGGCGTGCCAGAGGGCAGCATGGCACCGAGCCCCCATGCGCTCAGGGATATGAGGCACGAGCAGGGCAGACTAGTGCAGAATGAGCACAGACCCCGGAGTCAGACCTCCTGAGTTCAAATCCCAGCGTGGCCACCACGTGATTGTTTGATACCCAGCAAAATCTGTCACCTCTCTGAGCCGAACTTTTTTTCTCCAAAAAATGGCCATAATACAATACGAGGGCCTGCCTGGTAGACTACTGCAAGGATGAAGGGGGTGGGCACGGAACCTTCTGGAATCCCCCTTTCTTCGCATCAATCGCCTCTGGACGTAGTAGCTGCGGGTGCACGGCAGGGCCCAGAGGCGGGACTGGAAGCATAACGAGGCACAAACAGGCCTGACCGGCCCCTGAGGCTGGAGAGCTGGACGGGGTGCAGGGGCTGCTTTTCACTTTTTTGCTTTTCTCTCCCCATGGAGAACCGGCCCCTCATGCGAAATGGCCCAGACGGCAGCTCCTCCAACGGTTAAACCGAGGGTTGCCCTGTGATCTTGCAAAACCGGTCCTGGCCCGAAAAAACTCACGTCCACACAAAAACTCGGACTGGCATGTTCCCTGCAGCTTTATTCACAGGAGCCAAAAAGCGGAAACAAGTCGGATGTCCATCAACAGCTGAATGAATCGATCAGACGGTATATCCGTGCGTGGAATATTGTCCAGCCACGAAAGAAAGCGTCAAGTCCCGAGACATGCCCAGCATGGATGGATCCTGAGACCCTTACACCGAACCCAAGAAGCCGGCCAGAAAAGGTCACATATTCCATGACTCCCATCACATGGACGTCCGCACAGGAAGACCTAGGAGCCAGGGAGTAGGGGAATGGTTGTCTTGGGCTGTGCAGGGAGGGAGGGGGGCGCGTAGGAGCGGGGAGCTAACCGGTACCCAGTCGTCTGCTTGTTTTCCTGAGATGCTGAAAACGTTCTAATAGTGATCACAGCGACGGTTGCACGGATCTGTGAGCTTACTAAGAACAAGCGAATTTTACTTTAAGTGGCTAAACTGCATGGTATGTGAATTACAGCGAATAAACTCTTTAGACTCAGAAGGACCTTCAAGGCCACTGGGTCCAACTCTGTCCCTAGAGATGGGCAGACTGAGGCCGGGAGGGGAAGTGCTGTGCCAGAGGCACTCGAGCCTGTTGGTTTAGGCTCGAAGGAAGAAGGGGGGATGTGCTTCCCCTGGGCCGGGGGAGGTGCGGGGGAGACAGGAAGGGTAGGCGTCCCTGGGTTGAAGGCAGGTGCCCCGTCTCCACTCCCACCCTTCAAGCAGCCCAGGGTCCTTCGTCTCCGCCACGATGAAGGGACAGGAGGCCACGGTGTAGATGCCTATGTACAGAAGGCGGGCTCCCTCCCAGGCATGCCAGGTAACCCCCCTCACAGTATAGAGGCCGAGAGAGACTCGGAGGGTGGCAGGGCTCCCCGGGCCAAAGTCACAGAGCAGGCAGGACACAGCCCAGAGTGCAGCTGGGTCCGTGGGATCCCGGGTCCTGCAGATGGGAGGGGCCCCCTGCTCCGAGGCTGGGGAGAGGAAAGGGCCGCCGGCCACAGGCTGCTGGAGCGGGAGGGGCAGGGGTTTTCTCCGTTGAACCAGGGCATTGAGCCCCCGGGGCCCCTGCATGTGGGCAGAGCCCCAGCAGCCCTCTCCACGCCCTCAGGTCTCTCGAAACCGCCGTGGGATTGGGGCCTGGGCGCCCACACCTCTCCTGTCCCCTCCACCTCAGGGGCTGGAGGCCAGTCTTCGCTCTGCACTCACTCTTCTCTACAGTCCCCAGGGTTAGGTCCTGCCCCTGCCCGGTGCGGCTCCGGGTAGGTCGGAAGGAGTAGCCGAGGTGGCAAGGGGGGGCGGCGGGGGTTGGATGGTTCCTCCTGTGTCCTCCCCCAGCGCCTGAAGGGCCTGGAGTCACCCCTCTCACCTCACAGGGATGATCCCGTGAACTCATCCCCAGGACACACATCAAGGCCTCTGCCAAGGAGTGAGGAGGAGCTGTGAGCTTGAAGGCAAACTCCCCGCAGCAGGCACATCATTTAATCAAGCCTAGATCTTTCCAGAAGTACACAGAGGCCTTAGGGGGGAAAGACGGGGTGGGGGAGAGGCTCTCAGGCCATAGGGTGGAGGGCTGCCTAACCCATCCCAGGGCCAGAAGGGGAGGGAGAGACCTCCGGACCCACCAGAGCTGCCCTTGACTCTGAACCTAAGAGCCCAGAGGGACTTTGGGGAAATGGGGGCACCTGTCAGGCCTTTGCTGTCCCTCTTAGCCGCTGCTTGCCAGCCCTGGACCCATCTTACCAAACCAGACCCACCAGGCCACTCTGCTGCTAGCGAGCCCTCACTGGCACTGGGGACACCCCCCTCACCCTCACCCCTGTTTCAGCTCTAGGGACTTGGCCCTGAATTCCATCCTCTGATGCCTCCTTGCTTCAACCCATGCTTTTCCCAACTGCCCTTTCCCCTTTTTTGCCCAGGAAATTCTATCCAGTTAACACATCTCAGCTCCAACCCCACAGCAGTCGTCCTTGACGGCCTCGGGGAACTTGCCTTCATCATCTTTCTTTCTTTAGCCTAGAAGATAGCGTCTGGACAGAGGTGTCTGCTGAATACATCCTCTGAATGGCTTGTGTGCATGATTTAACTTGAACTAGACCCTCGCAATGTGGGTCCAGCATCCCGATTCCATAGTCCAGGGAGGAATTTAGAGACCATATGACAGAGAGGAGACAGTAACTCTAAGAATGTGAATCGACAGATCCATAGACTCGAACAGAATCCAGAAAGAGACTCGGGTCCTCAAAAGAATTTAGTCTGGAGCAGGGTAGCCTCTCCAAGCAGCCGGTAAGGGATTGATCGTGCAATCGGCCAGTTTGGAAACGCAACACAGTGAGATTTCTACTCCACTTAGAAACAATCATCCATAGTCCCTCAACTGCTTAAAGAGACACATTGTAAATGCTGAAAGAAAACAGACACACCAGCGACAATGAGCACACCTATTACTCAGGTCTTGGCTTCTAAATACCATCTCTTCTTAACTGAGGACTGGGGCTCTTTGGAGGAATGGTTGGCTCCAGACGAGCTTAGGCTATCTTGTATCCACCATCAGGAAGTCATCAAAGACAAAATGAATCAAAACGGGAGCTTGATTCACAAAGAATCGGGACTGTAACAGACCATAATATATTCCAGAAATAAAAATCCCTATGTCCGTACTGAGCCTCAGGACTCACAGATCTGCTATGTGCATATTTACCTACGTGCTAAAATGTATTTGTAATCCCCCAATCAGGACAGTACTTTCAGTCATTCTTGGACATGCATGGATTATACATCACTTGAGTCATCGGACACCTGGGTTCCCAGCCAAGGTCGAATGAGGCAGCGCTCTGCCTTCTCATTACGGTTCTCGCAGCATAAGCAAAAGTCTTTTCTGTGGTCTATTGGGTGCTGTGCTTTTCACATTTTTCTGGGTGCTTAACATGGCCCTTGGGCTTAGGATACTGAAATTTTATTCTCGAGGATAAGAACGTATTCCTCTCCCACAGTGCGGTGCACTGGGCATCGAGATGGGCTTTAGTCCGATTCCCGTTTGGAACATGGCGGCTATGATTCCCACCATGTTAGGCCAGGCCTTGGGCAAGGGACATTGTGTGCCCGGTGTCTAGTTGCCCAGGTGTGCGCCTGCTGGCTGGCCGATGGGTGACCACAGGGGATTGGCTTCACCTCTCTGCACCTGTGATAGGATTATCGCGGTGATAAATCATGGCGCCAAACTCCAATAGGGCCATTTGAGGATTAAAGGAGGTACGGCCAGGGAAGGGCTTAGTTGAGATTGGCAGAGAGCAAGTTCTCAATACCATTATAGGTTTAGAGACGCAGAAAGAACACGGCAGCTTGCCACAGGCTGCTTCTGACCAGGAACGGAGGGAAACATGGCTATGGAGTCCCCTTTCTAAGAGGGATGGGGCATAAACATAGACACACACATATATATATATATCTCTTCGACGAACCTATCTCTGGATTTATGGACAACCAGTCCTTGTTACTTAGTAGCAGATCCTGTATTTATAAAACTGCCTATTTGTTAGAATTTATTTGCAACCCCAGAATCAATACTGGTGCTGCTTTGCGGTCCTTCACGGACACGTGCAGAATCACAAGAAATTTGAGTCCCCCCCATGTGCACGCTGCCGGCTGAGGTTGAACAAAGCCACACGCTGCCTTCTTGTTTTGGCTCTTACACTGCAAACAAATATCCTTTCTGAGGTCTATTCAGCACCACAGTTTTGCATTTTTGCATGCGTGCTTTTTGTTGGTGATTTTGGTATTTTAAATGGTCCCTAAATGCAGGGCTGACGTGCTGCCTAGCGTCCCAGGGTACAAGCAGGTGGGGATGAGCCTCGCGGAGAAAATCCTTGACAGGTAAGTTTCATTCGGACGTAAGTGACAGTGCCATTGGCACAAGGTTCATCAATCGACAATGTCTATTAACTAAGGTGAATAAGGTGTCTTTAAACAGAAACACGCATGAAAACCGGGTTACATACTGATCCGTCGACAAAAATGTAACCAGAGGCTCAGAGGAACCTAACCCCATATAACCCCTAAGAGCAACGGCTCAGGATTTGCTAACCCAGCGTTTGCAGTAAGCGGACAGAATATAAATACCGTGAATAACAAGAACCAACTGTGTATGACTGACCATTCCTATTATGCAGATGAGACAACAGGCTTGGAGGAATTCACTCCCTTTCCAAGGTCACAGGGCTCGCTGTCCTCAGACGCGGGATTCCACCCCAGCTCTGCGGATGCCAAGTCTGCAGCCCCTCCCCCAGAGCCCAGGCATCTGGAACCTCTAGGGGGTCGGGTTCCCCTTGACTGCTCAGCTGTCTCTATCTGGAAACACCTACACGGTGGCGAGGAGCCTTGTTCCCCTGCCCGGCCACCGAACAGGTGGCGATGAGGGTGGGGGGCAGCTGCTGGTTGGTGGAGACGCAGGCACCAGTCACAAATCGCTGACTCCCAGAGGGTGGCCGGGGGTTAAGGGAGGCTCAAAGAGGCCGGGTCCGAACCCTGTGCTCCACTGGCTGGCTAGGACCTCAGGCTGGCTCCCCAGTGCCCCAAGTCCCTGGTCTATGCAAGCGGGGCTAACTGCGCCTCTCTGAAGGGCCGAGAGGCACACCTGGGACAGTTCGCCTTGCATCCTAGAGGCCAAATGATGCCGTGATTCGTGTGCGCCTCTGAGCAAGCTCAGAGAGGTGCAGGCCTTCCCCCTGCCCCACCCCCCCCGCCCCGCCCTGTCCATTTCACAGGTGAGGGAGCCAAGGCTCAGTGCTGTGTGCCCACAACGTGCAGTGCTGGGGTTCCGGGTCAGGAAACTTCCTGCTGGACTCTCGTAGTGTGAACGAGATGGGGCAGAGAACTGGGGGTACCGAGACCCTCCAGTGGACAGAGAAGACGATCGGAGGGGGCCTGAGTCCATCACAACCCCTCTTTTAATTTTGCTAGTTTCTAACCAGAGCATAGAAAATAGGGCTGGGCAGGCCTCAGGGGTATCCATTCTGCAAATGCTTGCCCGCCCCCTACTATGTCCTAGGCACTAGGCTGGACAGAGTGATGGTAAGTGGGGGCTGCTGCCTCAAGGGGCCACAGTCCAATAAGGTCTGTGTGCGGGGGGCTCGTGAGGCCAAACAAGGACATTCCTCCATTGCACGTAGAGCATTAGAGCAGTTTTTACCTGCAGAATTAGCAAGCCATGTGGGAGGAGGCAGTTGCAGAAAGGTCACGGACGCAGAGAACGTCTGTTAGTCACACAGCAGAGGGCAAATGAGAGGAGTCGGGCGAGGGTGTGTGCATGTGGGGAGCGAAGGTGTTTTCGAGAACAGGGCTCAGAAAGCCATGGCCCCCAGGACAAACCTGGCCCGCTTCCTGTTTTTATAAGTAAAGTTTTATTGGAACACGGTTCCACCCATTCATTTACAGGATGCCTGGGACTGCTTGTCTGTTGCAACAGCAGAGTTGAGTCATTTGTATAAAGACCATATGGTTCAACGAGCTTGAGCTATTTACTGTGTGGCCCTTTCTGGAGAGAGCACGCGGACGCCTGTTTCAGAAGGTACCGGCGCTTAGTTCTCGGTCAGTGCCATTCTCCGCCATCTCTCCAGCACCTTTGCTGGGTGTCCAGCCCAGCAGAGACAGTTATAAAGCGAGAGGAAGCCGCTACTACCATCATTTTCTAGTTCTGTTCATGGGAGCTCTTTCCCAGCATGGATTCAAAAACATATCTTCCCGACAAGTCAGTAAGTGTCCAACCCTTGACAGAACAATGGAGGAGAAGGCGGGGCCCCCACCCAGCGTGGCCCTCACCTCCTTCTTGGCCTGGCTGTCCCCTGGTGTGGCCGATCTCCTGCCCTGCCCTTGGTGGCCTGGGGCTGCCCTGCAAGCCCAGCCAAGCCTGTGAATCATCAAGGACTGACTCACCCTCTGTCTAAAAATACATATTGTCTCATGTTGGCGGGTACCGCTTTGATCGCTGTTTGTACTCAATCTGGTCTTTTTCTGCTCGCCTGGGTTTTCAACACTCTGGGTTCCCGGGGTCAGGTTCTGTCTGGCCTGTGGGAGGAAGAGCTCGGGTCCTGGGTGCACATTCTGTGCGGCGAATCATTTGCTGTGTGACGTTGGACACATCGCCCAACCTCTCTGAGCTCTCAGGGCATCATTTGTTGCCAGGACGAGAAAAGCAGGCACGGCCCATAGTCGATGCCCTTTTCCTACCTGAGTCTGGGGAGGGGAAGGGACCTGCCCACTGACCCCCGGCTGGATTTTTCTCTGCCAATGAAATCATTTAACATCATTTCAGCATCCAAGGAAACGGGGAACCTGAGCCGACACCAAGTCCTGGATCTCGGTGCCAAGCACTGGGGAAGCTCCAGTTACAGAAAACAAGTGGAAACCGCAGGCCTGGGGCCGAACGGGGAACTAATTTGGGAGGCAGTGAGGAACAGTGGAACATAACCCGGAG
Organism: Potos flavus; assembly: GCA_028534135.1. Lineage (NCBI taxonomy): Eukaryota > Metazoa > Chordata > Mammalia > Carnivora > Procyonidae > Potos > Potos flavus. The sequence continues at coordinate 23,424,391 of CM052890.1, forward strand.
CCCGGGAGGCAGATCTTCCCTGAGCCAGGCCACTGTCCAGGTGGGGAATCTGGGGCCCCTCGAAATTCTCTAGCTCGTCCTTGCGCCGCAGGCAGGGGAGAGAGCCGGGGCCGGGATGCGGCCCCGCCTCAGGATGGCTGGGTGGAGATCAGAACACGGGCCTCAGCCTGGAGCAACTTCTATGAGATCCTGGCTTCCCCACTCAGTGCTGTGTGACCTGGGGCCTGTCCCCTCCC
>CM052890.1:23425126-23465140 GCA_028534135.1 Potos flavus
GGACGAGGGGACTGGTAGGCAACCCCAACCCCGGCCCCAGTACCTGATGTGACTCTGGGCAAGTCCTTTCAGCTCAGGGCCCCCGTTTCACGTAGCGAGGGTGGTTCTTAGGACGGGATTCGCTGAGTTGACTCCTGTGACAGCGCTTTATGTACATGATATGCTACATAAATACGGAGCTTTTCTGGTCTTTTGAGGCACATGTTGGGAGCTCTGTATTTTTCTTCCTGGGCCCACGTCTCTTTTGTGGCTCTGATTTTGTTTAACACTGAGCTGGGGGAGTATATTTCCGTGTCCACGTGTCCCCGAGGTGTGAGTTGCCCAAATCGCTCTCCTCGGTGGGCAGCCTGCCGGGCGCCAAGGCTGACCTTAAGACTGGGCAGCTGCCATCACACCTGCTTTGCACCTTGGGCCTGCAAAGTCTCCTTCTCTGCCCTTAAAGATTTACAATGTCATCCATGTATCTATCGGTCCACTTGTCCATCTGTCCATCATTCATGTCAGCCAGCCATTCATCCATTTCTTCACCCACCCACCCATCCATTCATCTGTCTGTTCCTCCTCCATCCATCCATCCATCCATCCGTCTGTCTGTACATCATTCACCCATTCATGTCTTCATCCATGTGTCTATCCCTCTGTCCATCCATCCAACCTTCATTTATCCATTACCCATCCATTCATCCATCCATGCCTCTGTCCTTTTGTCCATCCACTCGACCAGCCAGCCATACCTCAGTCCAGCCAGGCAGGCAGCCATCCACAAGGTATTAATTGAGAGCTGACGTTGTGCCAGGCCCTGCTGGGCACAGCCTTCCCTGGAGAGGCACAGGGCAGGTGATGAGCAGACGTGGGCTGAGCTTTGCTTTACTCCACTGGGGCCCTGCCCAAGACGGGCACAGACTTGCCGCTGGAGTCCCTCCCTCTGCCAGGCTGCCTGATCTTGTTAGGAGGGAGGCGGCCCTTGCCTCTCTGCTTGGGAAACTGGCCCCGACAATCTGCTCTTGGGAGCGTCGCCTCCCCAGAGGGAGGGAGAGGAGATCAACCCAGACCGCGGATGGCTGCGCGCTCTGCGGGACGCGGGCTTCCCCTCTGCCTCTGTCGAGAACGCCACTCTTTACTGCCTTTCTAGGGATGTGAACCTTGGGCACACTTGAACCCCGAACACACTGTGGATGATGTGTTCAGCTCTGTGTCCCCGTCCCAGGCCTTTGGGTTTCCAGACAAAACTCCAAATGTTCATGGTGCCCGTTGGGCATTTTATAGCCCATCCCACCTGCTCCCAGAGCCTGACAGTGACCTTTTGAGTTAGGTAACTTAAAGCAAGTCCCCACTGGTGGTGCTTGGGAAAACCAAAGCCCCAACCTCGCCGTGGACCCTGTAGTAAGGGGGCGGGGTGTGTCTAACACACAGCTCTCAGCAGAGTGTGGAATAGAGGGCTGCGAGACGCTCCTGCAATGCCAAGCGGTGGCCCTGGGTGGTGAGGAGGGGTAAGATGTGGGAGACGTTTAGAAGGGACGCTGGGGACCCAGGGCCAGTGGAGGATGAAGGAGGGGGTGTCCTCTCTGGGAGCTAGGGAAGCCAAGTCTCCTGGAAGCCCCTCCCTGAAACACCATGAGGAGAGGTCACAAGATCACTAGGGTTACAAGGGTACGTGATGTGGGGGGCAGGAAAGAGTTTAGATCTAAAGGCTGAAGATGAGCTGGGTGCGTGTCAAGGGAGAGTGGGGGCATCTGTGGCAGATGGCACAGTATGTACTAAGGCCCTGTGGCAGCCGAAACAGAAAGGAGAAGGGGCCAAAGACGGCCTGCGTGGCTCGACAGGGAGAAAGGTGTAAGATGAAGTTGGAGGGTGCAGGAGCCAGGCCTCGGGGACACTGAGGAGCCACCAAAGGGCTTTTGGTGGTGACATCATCCAAGATGTCTGCACTGGTCACCCAGCTGCAGGTGACATTCTTAGATCGTCAGTCCAGGAGCTGGAGCACGTGCTCAGATGAGAGGTGGTGAACTCCTATGACCTTCATAACCAGAAACAACATGAAACAGCACACCCCGTACGCGTTCGCCTCCTCAGGCTGCCATGACAAATTGACAGAAGCAGCGTGGCTTCAGACAATGGAAATTGATTCTCGCAGAGCTCTGCAGGCTGTAAGTCTGAAATCAAGGTGTCAGCAGGGCCTGTGATCCCCTCTGAAGATTCTTGGAAGAAGCCTTCCTTGCCTCTTCTAGCTTCTGGGGGTTGTAACAATCCTTAGCCTTCCTAGGTTTGTAGCTGCCGCCTCCGTGCTCTGCCCGTGTTAACATAAGGCTTATTCCCTCCGTGTCTCTTCTTAGAAGGATCCCAGTCACTGGATCATGGCCCACCCTCACCCAGGATGATCCCACCTTGACTTGATTCTAGCAGTAAAGACCCTATTTCCAAATCAGGTACCCGGAGTCAGGACTTCAGCATAGCTTTCTGGGGGACATAATTCAAGCCACAACACCACAGGATCCTGATTTTGTTGAGAAAACACACGCATAGTCATGGTGTGTCTCTCCATCTGGATGCTCATTACGCGGGAGATGGCACTCTGAAAATTCAGAAAGCTCTACATTTCTGAACCGTGTTCTTTTCTGCACATGTGTTCTATTCCCATGAATGTATTCTCACGTATGCACGTGCTGAAAACAGACTGGCAGCCGCTGTCCCATGACGTTAGTAGCGGCTTCCCCTGGGTGGTGGGTTTATGGGTCAATTTCATTTTCTCCCCATATGTTCCAACTTTTCTGCCGTAGGCATGCATCACTTTTATCAAATAATAAACCGATGCCTATCATAAAAGAGGAGCTGTCCCTTCACTCACCAAGCCTTCCCGGCCCCCAAAGCTATTGCAACAGGAGGTGGGTGTCTGGATGAGGATTTGACCTGCCCTAAGGATGTGCTCCAAATAAATCTTTTTAGCCCCATTACCCACCCCCTTCGAATGTCCTGCTAATGATCTGTGGCCCTGATGATCCAAACAGACTTTCTGTGGAGCGTGGGGCTCGGCAGTTACCTCACCTGTGTCCTCTTTTGGAGGACGGAGAACGAGGGTAATAATAGAACTGACCTCATGGGTGGCTGGAGGCTTAACTGGAATAATGCACGTGAAACCCTTTGCACAGGGCCTGGCCCAGGGACGAGCTGCCACGAATGCCCTCCTGATTAGAAAGTGCCCAGGGTACGTGGCAGGCGGCTCGGTGTCCTTGTTTAACGGTTCAGCTCATCGGGGAAAGTCCAGTAAATGACACATTGCCCTGTCGCACGGCGTCCCTGGGGGATGCACAGGGTGATGGAGGCTTCCCTTTCCCGGCATGTTTTCCCGATTGGCTCCCTTTTTAACACATCTTGGCGCTCGCCCCCCTGTCTTGCTCTCCTGCCGTGGCTGTGTGCTGTCTCATCGTGTGCGTTTAAGGCCACGTGCTGCCATGACAGTTAAGCCATCGCAGGAAAATTTAGAGGAAGCAGGTGGGGTGAGCGGCGGAGCTGCCGAGCGGCTGAGATGGTGAGATGGTGGCGGGACTAGGGGAGCCAGTCAGAGCGGGGAGGCGGTCTTTCGCCCTCCAGGCCCCACCCCTGGCCTGGCCCCGCCCCAGACCACGCCCCCAGGAGGCGGTACTTCCCCAGCTCTCCGCTCCCCCCCCCCCCCCCCCGCCCCGGGTTTTGGCTCCCCAGGGTTTCGGGGTTGGGACTGCGCTGTTTGGAACTCGGTCTCCTTTGGCAGTGTCTGTCCGAATTACAAATGCAGAAACCCTCTGTCCCAGCTGGGCTGCAGCCCAGCAGCAGTCCTACAGATAAACGGAGACTTGTGGGACCTCATTTATGTACAAGGTTATCTTTCGCAACATTGTTTCTAAAAGCGAAGGAGTGAAAACAGCCTAAACCCCCATCAGTAGGGAGATGATTAAAGAAACTGGCACAGTCCATATAATGGGAATACTGTATATGCAGCCGTAAGCAACAGGGAGGAAGCATCTAGAGCTTTATTAGCTGAGTAAAGCAAGGTTCGAACAGCATATAGTATATACCTCTTTGCATTAGCCTGCGGCTACCACTGAATGGCTAAGTGTTACCTATGGAGGTGGGGGTGAAACAGAGTAGATAGGGGACTTGGGGAGGAGAGGGCATGCAGATTTGTTCATTGCCCTTTTTCTTTTTTTTCTTTTGGACCCAGGGGAACTTACCACTTTTCAGAATTTCAAAATAAGTAAAAATGAAGCATCTTTAAAACAAAGCATGTTTTAAAGCAGCAGCTTTGGCTTGAGTGTCACATTGAGTCTCACTTCAGCCTCTCATGGCGGTGTGACCTTGGGGAAGTTACTCAACGTCTCTGTTTCATTTCCTCCATCGATGAGAACAGGGGTAATAATAGCTCCAACCTTGGGCTGTTGGGAGAATTCCGTGAGATCAACTGTGCCCAGAGCCTGGCATGAAGTAGGCAAGCAACAAGAGTGTCAGTGGGCTTCCAGAAAGCCCACTAGTCTGGACTAGGACCCAGGTGGCAGCATGTGAACCCCAGAGCCGATGTGAGCCCTCGCTCTTCTGTCAGTCTGGTGTCTGTCTTCTCTCTGTTGTGGGGGCCCTGGCCTGAGGGAAGCTGTTCATCAAACACAGTGGAGTCTTGCCCCACCCCTCACCCTCCCCCCCCCCCCACTCCCACCTCCGCCCCAGCCGGTGGCTCAGGGCAGGCAGCAAGGGGAGCTCTGGTAGGCTTGAGTCCTGAGTGTGTATCAGTTGGGAGCTGGGGGTGGGGGGTAAGAGGTTGCCTTGAAATGCAGGAGCCTCACTTAGAACGCCAGCACTGTGCATGAGGCCACTGAATGGCGAGTCCCCCTTGGAGCCCACTCGGGCCTCCTGCACTGCCTGAACCTTCGGCTCTACTCCCTGGAGACCCTAAGCATGAGGAGCCCGGAGTGCAGTCCACAGCAGCTCGTCCCGCATCCCACGACTGCCTGCAGCCCATGCTGCACGGATGACACCAGCAGGGAGGGGCACCATCTCCCCAAAACAGACAGCATGCCAGACGCTAGCACACAGTTCAGAGGCTGTCTCACTTCCTGCCCAGGGAGAGCTTTTTCTAGAAGGTTCCACTCACCATGGCTTTAGGGGCTGGATTTACTGAGTAAACAGCCCCCGGGCCTCACTTTGTTCTGCTGTGAAATGGGGATGAGAACCTTCCTGCCTCCTCCTGGTGTGGACAAGATGAGGTTGGCGGTTGCTTTGGAGGGAGCAGGGACCAGGGGATCTCTTTTGTGTGTCTGCCTTAACTCCGTGGAGACAGGAGCGAACGTGACTTCTGTCACACGATCTCACTTTCAATAAGGTGGACTCAGGTGTGTTGGAATTCAAATTTTCCATAAGTTCATTTAATTTCTGTTTAAGCCTAAACCCTGTCAGGCTGATGGAGACACTTAGCTTTGCTTTTTCAGGCTTATCCTGCCTTGCAGAGTCAACACTGTGGTTTACTGGCCCGGACAGACACAGGAGATGGGAGTGGGGGTGGTAATGAGGGGCGCCTCGAGGTTCTGGAAGGTGGGGCTGCTTGGGACAGGACCCTGTGTTCAGGGTCCTCCTTTTCCCCTCTTAAAGTCTCTCTGACACTCAAGAATCAGAATGGTGTTCCCTTGCACCATTCTTCCCCTACTCAATGTAATCTTTACTCTGTTGGCTTCGAACATGTTCTTGGCGCAAGTACGGGGCCCTGGCCTCACTTCCCTGAAGCCCTGAGGGCTAGGACAGGGGTTGGCAACCCTTCTGTAAAGTGCCGGATAGCAAGTATCTCAAGCTTTGCCGGCTGATGGTCTCCGTAGCAATGATTCCTCTCTGCCGCTGTAGGTCAAAAGCAGCTGTAGAGAGTATGTATGCAAAAATGCGTGTGGCCGTGTTTCAATAAAACTTTATTACTGTCGGTACGACAAATACGTGAGAAATACGTGACGTGATAAAGAGGTTAGCTAAGGCTACTGTAATAATCATAAATGTAACAATCAAAAATGCGTTAAACCAACACCTGTGCTCCTTAAACTTACACAATATTTATGTCGCTTCTATCTTCCCAAATGTTTTTAATCTAAAAAAATATGTTAAAACATTATTTTCAAAAATAGCACAGCGAAAAAAATCATCAGTAACAGACTGGAAAAAAATCATCAATAATAGACAGCCTACAGAGCAGGAGAAATGTCTGCAAACCTCATATGCGATAGGGCTGATCTCCAAAATACATAAGGGATTCCTGCCACTCAATAGCAAAACAACAAGCAACCCGATGAAAACACCGGCAGAGGACTCGAGTAGATATTTCTCCGAAGAAGACACAATGGGCCAACAGATACAGGGAAAAAGGTTTAGCATCACTCATCAGCAGGGAAATGCAGATCCAAACCACACCGAGGTATCACCTCGCACCCACAAGGATGGCAACTCTAAAAAACCAAAAAAAACAAGGGTTGGCAAGGACGTGAAGAAATTGCAACCTTGTGCGCTGCGGATGGGGATGTACGATGGGACAGCTGCTGTAGAAATGGTCTGGAGTCTCCTCAAAAAATTAAAAATCTAACTACCAGCTGATCCAGTGTGTCGTTTCTGGGTATACATCCAAAGGGATGGAAACCAGACTCACAGCAGCAGAGAGTAGGGTGGTGGTTGCTGGGGCCTGGGGCCCCGGGCAATGGGGACTCTGCTGTGCAATGGGTCTAAAAAGCTTCAGGCAGGCCAAGTGAGTACATTCCAGAGATCGGTACATCCTGCCTAGAGTTAGCAATAGTGTCTTGCGCACTGAGAAATTGGTTGAGAAGGTAGATTTCACATTCTATTAAATGTTACCACGTTAAAAAAAAAAAAGAAGCCAGCTCCCAGGCTCTAAGTAGCTGCCCCCGGGTCTAAGCCTTTGGAATCCAAATCCTCAGGGGCCCAGAAAGTTCCTGTTGTGACAAGTGAAAGAATCAGCTACTCATCTTCAAACACCAGCCCATTCTTGAAGACTTTTGTTCAGTCAACTATCACTCCCTAATTTACCTTCGGGGGGGAAGACCCATCTTCCTACCCTGATTGGCCCAAAGCTACCTGTGCTTGGTGCTGCTGGGTCACCAGACTCTTGGCATTTCTTTCTGGAACATTCTGAGATTTTCGTACGTCCCCAGGAACACCAGATGTGTGGCTCAGGCAGCTCAGGCTTGGGGGTCCAGCTGCTCTGGGGTAGAGTCCTGATCACACCACGTTCTTTCTTGCCTTGGCCAAGATACCTGTCCTCTCTGATCCTTGGTTGCCTCGTCTGTAAACTGGGAAAACTCCCAGCACCTAGGCTCAGAGTTGTCCCAAGGCCCACGTGACAAAATGTCAGATGCCAGGAGGTGAGTGTCTAATGAATGGGAACTGATCACCCAGCAACTCGCTCCAACTCAGGAAGAGACTTGAGGCACCCCCTTAGAGACACAGTCCTTACTCCTGTGTGTCCATAGGGAGCTATGTAACCTCTCTGAGCCTCCGTTTTTGCATCTGGGCAACAGGGATAATGGTGTGCAGCAGGTGCTTAATAAATGGGGAGCTATTTGGTGTTTACTTCTGCTGAGTCCCTTCCTCGCTGCCATGTTGGCTCACCTGGGTTCGCCCGCCAGGTTTCCCCAAGATCGCGTTGCCTGGTGATGGTGGGGGCGGGGAGGGGGCTCCCTCCCTGGGTCACTCAGTGCTGAAGTCCCTTGCTGAGGTTTCAGTCGCCCAGAGCCTGGACACCAGCTTCTGCTGGGATGCATGACATCACTTGCCCTTCATTTTCTCTTGCTACACGGTTAGCGTCTCCTTCTGGCCAATAGTTGAGGCTTTCCACCGTGATTGACGTGTGGTGGGTCCTTTAAGAATGTTGTTTGGTTTTCAAAAAGTGAGTGGGTTTAAAGAAAAAAAAAAACGGAGAAAAAGCACAAGAGGAAACACCACACAGGACTCAAGTTTGGGAAGCCCTGGGTTAGGATAGGAGCCTGCCTGGGGGCGTGCGGTTTGGGATGGCGAGCTAGGAACCAGATTCGGTGGGGGTCCCTGAAGGTGCTCTCGTTACTTAAGATTAGCCTCATTTTCCTTATCTGCAAAATGGGGGTCGTGATGATGATGAGAAATCCTGGAGCCCGAGGGTAGGAAGTCGTAGGCACAGGGCCTGGCACATCATAAGATTTGGGTACTAATTTTTAGGATGAGAGGGGGAGCTGAATGCAGTGGGGTTCTCTGATTGGGTCCTGGAAGAGAAAAGGGACATTTGTGGAAAAAACGGGAAACCTGAATGAAGTCTGGAGTGTAGTTAATGGTAACGTCCTAATGTTAAGGGCTTTATTTTGAGGAAACTACTGGTAGTTCCACGGTGACGGGTTTAGGGGAAGCTGGGTGAAGGGGCTGCAGAATGCTTTCCTGTCTTGGCAGCTCTTCCGTACATCCATAATCTTTCCAAAATAAAGTTTGTTTACAAACATTCGAAAGGATGGGGGCAAAATGCTGTAGTTAAACAGGGAAGGGAGATGCTGAGTCCCGGGAGTCAAGGCAAGGTGTCCTGGGGTCGGCGGGGAGGGGGGATTGTCGAGTCTTAGAGAGAAAAGTTGTTCCTCACAGAGGGAGCGGCTGTCTCTGGGTGAGGAAGCAGGGAACCAAACCGTCCCCCACCTCCTGGCCTTTCCCCTCACCTGGAACATTCTTACTCACCCCCTCCCTTTAATCTGGGCCGAAGCAAGTGTTACCTCTCAAAGAGCTCTTGGGCCCCATCCCCCGTCACGCTCTCTCAGGGGCCCCTGTCCCTTTGCTTCTTGGCCTGAGCTCACCATGTAATGTGCTAGTTCTTTGTGGGACCCACGGCAGGCTCTGGAATGCCCCCAGCTCCACGCTCAGAAGGGCCCCACCCTTGGTCGTAGGCTCTGCTGGCGCCATTTTGAAATGCTTACTAAGTTTTGAACCAGGGCCCTGCACTGCCTTCCAGTATGTGTTCCAGTATGTTTCTTTTGCACTGGACCCTCCACAAATTCTGCAGCCAGTCCTGGTGGGATCCCCCACGCCCCCAGCACGCACACACTCTAGACCATTGCTTTCATTCCCTGTGGCTATTGCAATGAGTCACCGCAAGTTAAGGAGTTAAATAATGCAAATTTTGGTATCTTGCAGTTCTGGAGGTCTGAAGTCTGACACGGGAACTGGGGACCGCGTTCCTTCTCTAGAGGCTCTCTGGGAGAGTCTGTTCGCTTGCCTCTTCCAGGCTCTAGAGGCGGCTGCCCTCCTTGGCTCATGGCGCCTTCCTCTGTCTTTGGACCAGCGCTGTAGTACCTTCTCTCTGCTCCGACCTCTGCTTCCATCCACAGCCCTTTGGCCGTGGGTTGGGCAGCCGCCGCTGGGAAGCCGGCCTGAGGTGACTGGAGCCCACAGAAGGTGGCCGCTTCCCGTCACGGGCCGCCTGTGGTGGTCTTCGACCGTGCCAAGTTGGCCCCGTGTTCCTAATGGCCTCGAATGTCCTTGGCTGCTGGTAAAAGGGCACACGTGGTTCTTTCCCCCCCCCCCGTGCCCTCACCTCCTCTTCGCCAGGGTCCCCCCTCCTCTGCTTTCTGGGGGGTGGGGATGGCTGGTAGCAGGAGCAGTGAGGCCACCTGGAAATCCCAGCGCCCTGCTCTGAGGACTTGCTGCAAAGGGACTGTCATTGTGGCGGGGACACCACAGCCCAGTGAGTGGGAGGTCGTGCCCTAAGCCCCCGGCCCTCTCTTCACACGGGCTGGGGGATGGCTTTTCTTTTGGTGACAGCAGCTGCCAGCCCCGGCGACATGCCAGGGACAGCGCGGTGAGAAGCGCGGGTGAGCCCCTGCGCTCCTGGGGGACGCTCGGCGAGGTCCACATCAGAGAGAGCAGAAAGCTGTGGAAATGCTACAGTGAGGCGATGGGGGAGGGAGCAGCCTGAGGCAGGCTCCCCAGGCCTCCCTGAGCAGGGCCCCATCCAGGCCGGGCCCTGCAGGGCAGAAGCACCAGCGAGGCCGAGAGTCTGGGACACGCAGCTGCAGGCAGAGGGAACAGCAGAGGCAAAGGCGGGGGGCCGGAGGTCAAGGTGGGAGGCGAGGCCACGGCCCTGCAGACCAGGCGGAGCGGGGCTCTGAGAGGCGGGGTCGGGGCAGGGTTCCGGGGCGCAGGGAGTGGATTTCGGAGGACCGGCCAAGGGAGGTGGCCTCGGGGACATCCGCCGGGGGAAGGGCCGGTGAGGGCTGTGGGTAATGATTTGGCGAGGTGGGCTGACTTGGAACACATACCGGAAGGCAGTCTGGTAGGACTATTACACCGGAGCCCCTTCTCCCCTCCAAGCCACCCCCTCAGGTCCTCTGGCCAGACCCCAGTCCCACCTCCAGGCCCATGGGAGGCCGCACGCGAGCCTCCCTCCCCCTGCACGCTCCGGGCAGCCGTGGCAGTGGGAAAGTGCGTCGTTCATTCCGAAGGAGGGGGCACTGCTCGAGCCAGGATGGAGGACTGGGTCCCCCTCACCCTTCCTCACCTCCTTCCCAAACCGTTTGTCCCTTAAATGGGTCCCTGGGGGTCACTGGTAGCCTTGGCCTCCAGGGAAGGCTCGTCGCCCCTCGTCCTGGGTAGACCGAGAGCACCAGGCCAGGGGCATCCTCGGAGCATGGGTCTTCCTCCAGGGGGCCCCCTCCGAGCCCTCCCAGCCCCCCTGGAAGCCGCTGGAGACTTCCAGGGCTGTCTCCCCTCTGGAGGATCTCAGCAACCCTCAACCCCAGCCGCTCCTTCCCATCACCCCCAAAATCAACCTCCCAGGGCGGGCGCCGCTCACCCTAAGAGGGACCGAGCTCTGACCAGGACGCACGCCCGGTCACACCTGGGGGAGCCTCCCCGAGGCCGGGGAGCCAAGGCGTTAGTATAGCGTGGCTGGTTGAGTGAGGGGCCCGAAACAGCCTAAATAGCCATCGGCAGGGGTGGGGCCAATGCCTCAAAGTATATTGAGACTTTAGCGCCAGTGGGAAATAACAGGAACCTGCCTTAAAAAAAAAAAAAAAAAAATGAGGTCAATTTCTGTGGTCGTGGCCTGGGCAAATCTGGACGGAATTAGCTCATTTCTGTAAAAAATGAAACAAATAAACCACATATATACACAGGGAGGCCTGTAAGGAGAAAGGTTTGGAAAGGGAAAAAAAAAAATATGGCCAGTCACCCCGTCCAGGGCATGCGGGAGTGTGGCGGGCTGGGCAGGGGGGTCGTAAGGTTCAGTGAAGGTCAGGAAGGACATCGGGCTTTTCCTTTGTTCCTCTCTGCTGTCTGACTTGTTTTAAGGAGCCTCCGTTGCTTCTGAGGCTTGGAAGGAAAATCCAATAAAACGTATTTTTAGACCTGTCCTGAGCTAGGTTCTGTGCTCCCAGCAGTGGCGGCCGCATCGGCCCAGCATCCTCTGTGCCCCGTACTTGTAAGAACACCTCGATCCGTGCTTTCCTCAGCCTGATGCTCTGGGGGAGGACTCCGGGGGTCAGAGAGGTTGAGTGACTTGCCCAAGGAGGCACAGCCAGCTAGAGCTGGTGCCTGGGGACAGAGAAGCCGTCCATCACCTTTTCGTTATCATGATGGGCAGAGGGGTCGGGAGTGAAAATTTGGATAAGAGATCAACCCAGGCTGTTTAGGGGTGGGCAGATATGTCTGCAGTCTCTGCCAAGCAGCAAGGCCATCCCCCACTCGGAGGGCAGGGAAGGGCCGTCCATGTTTGACGGAGTCCTCCCCCCTCCACTTAGCATCAGCCAGCACTCATGCGGCCGGGAGGAGAAAAACCACAATGCACAACACCCTCCTTTGCCCCCTCTTGCTCCGGAGAGGAGCTGTCACATGCCAGTGTGGGTCTGGGAGGCAGGGCGTCCCCCTCTCCCCGCCCCCACCCAGCCAGAGGATCCCGGAGTCCCAGGCCCAGAGGGAGGCCGCTCCCGGCAGGGCAACAAAGTGGGCTCAGCTCTAGCGATGGTCGTCCGGTTCAATTTCTCTCCAGAACCTCAGCAAAGAGTAGGGGACATTTACGGCACTAAGAGGGCGGGGTCACATCTAGGGACTGGGCCAACATGCTCGCCTCCGGATGGGGCAAATTAGAACGCGGCTAATGTAAAGAACAGTTGGAGAGGCGCCTTGGTGGCTCATTCAGTTGAGTGTCTGACTCTTGATTTTGGCTCAGGTCTTGATCTTGGGGTCTTGAGATCGAGCCCCACATTGGGCTACCTATTCAGTGCGGCGTCTGCTTGAGATTTTCTCTCTCCCTCTCTGTCGCCCCCTCCCCCCACTTGAGGGCACGTGCTCTCTTTCTGTCTCTAAAATAAATAAATCTTTACAGAATAATAAAAAGGAATGGTTGGAAAAATCCAGCTGTGCGTAGAAGTGAGGTGACAACTGGTTCTCAGCCAGTGATTGGAGAAGTCGGGTGTGTAAATACCCCAGCTCCCTCTCACCTCTCGGTGGATGGGTTCTGAGGTTCTGTGTTCAATACCGACGCCCTGGGTTCCTCAGTGACACTGAGCTCTGGTTGCTCACAGAGGTAACTTGCTTTGTGACATGTCCCTACTGGCTTCCTTTCTGGTCTCCCATTACCTCCTCCCACGGCCTCTCTTTGATCTGTTGTCCACACGGCACAGGTATTTATTAAAATCTAAATACAGTCGTGTTCCTCTTCTGCTCAAAACTGGCCACTGCTTTCCCAGCACACTTGGAGAACATTTCCAGTTTTTTCCCTATAACCTCTGTTCTAGACCAAATGTGTCCCATGAAAGTTCGAATGTTATATCCTAAGCCCCCGGGTGATGGTGTTAGGAGGTGGGGTGTTTGGGAGGCGACTGGGTACAAGGGAGAGTCCCACTCTCCCGAGTGGACTAGTGTCCCGATCAAAAAGACCCCAGAGAGTTCTCTCGCCGCTTTACCAGGGAGGACGCAGAGAGAAGGCGGCTGTCCACGAGCCGAGAAGCTGGCCTGCTTCTCAAAACCCCAGACTCTGCTCTGACTCGAGGCCTTTGCTCAGCTACTTCCTCTGACCTGGATTATTTTTCTTGGAACTCTTTGCACGTCTCTGGTAGACTCAGCCTAAGCATGCCTTCTTGGAGGAATCTTTCCGGATCACTCATCTAAAGTTAGCCCACGCCATGGCCTTCTCTCTTCAGTCCCTCCTGGTTTCTTATACCCCACCCTTCACAATTCGTAATTGCTTTGGTCTGTCTTGTTCCCTAAATCTCAAGCTTCCTGAGATCGGAGTCCTAAGTGTTTCTTGCCACCACATACCCAATACCTAGAATAGGATGGTCTCTGGTGTGTGAGCAAAACACACAGTCGGGGGCCCGGGAACCCATCTGGGACACATCTCCCTTCGCAGGGATGACCCAGCAGGGTCTTCATCGGGGCGCCCATTCCCCAGAACTCCCCACATTCAGGGGCCACCGTCCCTGCTTTGAAAGGCCCGGATTCCAGAAATGGGGTAGAATCCTATCCTGCCGCCTTCTACGGCGTGTCTCAGTGAGCCTTCCTGAGTGACAACCCCGAAACATAGCCGCTTGGAACAGCGTTGATTAGGGTTTATGGTGCCGTGGGTTAGCTGGGCAGTGCTGGTTATGCTCGGGCTCACTCAGCCAGAGCGCCAGGAGGTAGGACCCACTTCTGTATGTGGAGCCTCAGGTCAGCCTTCCTAGTCAGCAAAGATGGAAGCTGCCAGGCGTCTTGAGGTTTGGGCTAGGGGCTCATACAGTCCTACCACTGGCAAATCCTATTAGCGAAAGCAAGTCACGAGGTCAGCTTAGAGGTAGGGGGCAAGAGATAGACACCGCTTCCTGGCAGGGGAATGCCAGGGAATTTCTGCCCACGTTTAATCTAATGCAATGGGCCGCGAAGCGTTGGGCCAGAGACCTAACCTCTCCGTGCCTTGCTTTCCCCCCCACTGTGAAATGGGTCTATTGGCATCTATTGTATGGAATTGTTTGTGGGGATTAAAGAGATTGTACATGCAAAGTGCTTAGCACACAGCCTATCTCTTAGAAGGTGCCCAGTGAAAAGGAACTATCATTATCATTGCTGTTAGTAATATCATTACAGTAATTAGAGTGGGAGCCTCGCAAATGATGGCTGGATGGGTAGCTAGATGGATGGATGGGTGGGTGGGTGCATCGGCGGATGGAGGAATGGACAGACGGCTTCTGACATTCGAATGCTGTTTAGTCCCAACGGCCCATCTGGGGATAAGTCATCTCGTTCCATGGAGTTTAGAATAAATAGCAGCTCTTTGCTGGGGAGTTCCAACACTCCAACTCTTAAAGAGACCTGACCTCTTGCTCAGTTTACTTTTTCGTCATCTGCATTTGGGAAGGGGGGAGGTCAGGCAATTCTGCTGCAGGCTTTGTGGCCAAAAGATATTATATACAGCTCTCTCTCTCTCTCAGTCTCTCTCTCTCTACACACACACACACACACACACACACCCCTCACCTCCACAGCCTCAGCCTCAGTTAATTGTAGCCAAACTCTAGCAGTTGTGACAAACACAGCCAAGCCTCCCGCTGGCAAGCTACGCAGCGACACACATTCCTCTGGGTGCTGGCTGGGGTGCAGCCCAGGTGGGCGGCCGTGAAGGACTCCCTGGAGCAGAATGCACCTTCTAGCTCCTGCTTCAGGGACCCTGCATACCCCCCCCCCCCCTGCCCCCGGAGCGGGAGGCTGCCCCGAGGGCTGCCTGGACAGGGCGGAGGTGATCTTCCTGAAGGGATGGAGCGTCAGGAGCATTTTGACATCCGACGCTGTCCAGGGGAATCGGGAGGGGCTGGGGAATGTTGCCCCCTACTAGTGACATTTTCCCCGCACCAGCCTGATGCTGGGGGCGGAGGAGAGGTCGGGAGAGGGAAGGGCACGGGGCAGGGAGCAGGGAAGGGTGTTAGTTTCCACAAATGTGGTAGAAACAACAGGAATCCACCCTCCCACGGTTCTGGAGGCCAGAAGTCCTAAATCAAGGTGTCGGCAGGGCCATGTTCCCTCCAGGGCCCCAGGGAAGAAGCCTTCCTTGCCTCTTCCCGGCTTCTGGTGGCTTCCCATAATCCTTAGCACTCCTCGGTTTGTAACTGCATCCCTTCCCTCTCCGCCTGGGTCAGCACGTGGCCTTCTCCCCGTGTGTGTCTCTGGGTCCTCTCCTCTCCTTACAAGGACACCATCATTGGGTTTAGGGCCCAGCCCAACCACGTGTGACCTCACCTTATCTTGAGTACATCTGCAAAGACTCTCTTTTCAAAGAAGGTCACCTGCTGAGGCTCTGGGTAGACATGAATGTGGGGGGGACACCATTCAACCCGGTTTGGGAAGTAAGGCAGAGGCAGACGGGTAGGGATGGGATAGTCAAGGTGCAAATGTCAAGGACCTTATACATAAACCAGAAGACCACAAGCAGCATTGGCTCAGGCAAGGCTGGCCCCAGGATTTGCAGGGGGCTCCCACTGGTCCTTCTCCAGCCAGGCCCTTCCCCACGGGGCAAGGAGCCACGAAGTCAGGGGTCTGTGCCCCACCTGGAGCCCAGATAGTCTCCACTTCTGGGCCATGATCTGGGGATCCAGGACTCCGGAATTCCTGCCCCAGCAGCACTGAGCCGTTTTCAAAGCCTACTCAGGTGTCTTCCCTTTGTGTGCCCTGCTGAGGGTAGGCTGGCTTTCCCCGTGTGTGTGCCCCTCCCCTCCAGGGGACTCGGGGGCAGCCACGTGTGGGGGTCAGCACAGAACTAGCATTTTCAGGTGCAGCTGTCTGTGCAGATGCACGAGGCTCTCACGGTGCACAATGCAGAAGGGTGGCCAGAGCAGTGGGATGGCCTGTGCCACTCCAGGGAATGTGGGAGAAATCTGAATTTGTGTGTATATGTGTACCTCGATTTTGTCAGGCTCTCTCACTAGCATTCACACTTCATGGAACAGGAGCCTCTTTCTTCCCATCTGTGAAATGGGGTTAAGAATAGCCCGTGCTTTACCGGGTTGTTGGAGGAGCGAGCAAGTTAGTGGGCAGGAAGCATGGAGTGCAGACCCGGCCCGTGGCGAGTGCTCGGTGAGGCTCACTCTGGTGGCCTGTGGGTCATCTCTGGAGCCTCACAACAGTAGACAGCGACTGGGAAGTGCTAGCAAGTAGTGGTGGGATGAATGATGGAATGGCCCAGATGCGGGGAGCCATGTCCTGTCCACCTCTTGGGTTAAAGACTTTGTGCCCCAAAGTCAGGTGGGACGAGGGGTTACATGATTCTCAAAACACCCCGGGAGGCAAATGTATGCCATCAGGTCATCAGACCTCGTGTCCCCCAGCAAAGCTGTATGACCAGATGGGCATTTTGAGACGATTCCTCTGGATGCGAAAGGGAGCCATATTGGAGAGGGGCAAGAATGGGCACAGAAGCACCGCGCAGAGGAGAAAGTGTGTGTCTGTATCACACTCTGTCAGAAGCAACACACACAGAAGGCAAATTGGCTTCGACAGGTAAAGAATTTACCGTTCCTGTCACTAAAATCCCGGAAGTAGACCTGACTTCCCCTACAGCTGCATCTGGGGCTCAAGCATTGTCACAGGGGTTTCACATCACCCTCAGATCCCTTCTACATGCATTCCCACCAGTCCCCAGCTCAGCAAATCCAGTGGCGAGTGCTGTCTTCTCCCACAGTTCTGGCAGAAAATCTGTTCAAGAAAGTCCAAAAAAATCTGTTCAAGGAAGTCCAAGGTAGATTCTGATTGGCCCAGCTTGGTCATGTGCCCATCCCAGAGCCAATCACCGTGGCCAGACCTGGGTCACGTGATCTGTCTTCTAGTATGGCTCCCCCGTTGTAAAAGGTGGAAGTAGTTCAAGCAAACCCAGTGGCAGTCCGTGGTATTTTCCATGTGTCCATTGGGAGTTTGGGGCTGGGAGGAGATGTGTATGTAAAGTTTTTTGCACAACAGTCAAGATGCAGATCCAAGCAAAATGTCCATCACCTGGGAGAAATCTGAATGGATAAAGAAGAGATGGAGTATATATACAATGGAATTTATTATTCAGCCTTAGAGAAAAGAAGGAAATCCTGCCATATGGGAACACAGAACATTATGCTGCATGAAATAAGCCAGTCCCAGAAGGACAAGTACTGAATGATTCCACTTAGATGAGGAATCTAAAATAGTCACACTCATAGAAACAGAGAATAGAGTGAGGATTGCCAGGGACTGGGAGGAGAGGGGAACAGGGAGATACGGGTCAAGGGGCTCAAAGCTGCAGTTATGCAAGATGAATGAGTTCTGGAGATCTAATGTACAGTGCAGTGTGTGTACTTGACAATATTGTATACTTACAAATGTACTAAGAGAGTAGATCTTATGTTAAAAGTCCTTATCACCAGAAAAATGAAATCAAGGAAGCAGGAGAACACTTTTGGGGGGGGGGGGATCTGTTTATGCCATAGACTGTGGTGATGGGCGCAAACTCAGCAAGCTTATAGGTTAAATAGATAGAGCTTTTTGTATGTCAATCGTCCTTCGGTAACGTGGTCTTAAAGTTTCTGGCACACTGAAGGGACTCCTCCATTCATGGTGGCAGCTGGCATTAGCATTCGGACCAGAATGGCCTTCCTGGGTGTCCTTAACCATGTACGTGTTTTAAAGGTCTTTACAAATGTGGCCTCCGCGCTCGACGGCATCCACTTTTCCTCAGCCTTCTTCAGTGTTTCACCAAGAGGTCAGCCCAGGGCGGGGGCTTGAGGCATCCCCCAGCCTGTGGCAGGGCATCACGCTGTCATCTGTGGTCCGCCACGAATGGGTCCTGTCGCTGACCCCGACCGGGCCACCGGGGGACTCCCTATCCCTCTGGGGAAATTCCAGGACGTCTGGCACCCACCTACCCCTCTCCTCCTCCCCCGAAAGCCTGAGCTCCGGAGGGAGAGACAGACAAGATCGAGAGAACAGGTTTTGCAGAGTTAGACAAAAACCTTTGCGGTTCATAACGTCAGCGAGAAAATTCCAAAACCCCGGGGCGAGCGGTGCCGTGGATGCCGCTTTCAGCAGCCCGCCTCTGATTGGAGCTGCCGGCGGCCCCCCAGCCAATCAGCGCGGGCGCTGCGAGACCTGGAACTTCAGAGCTTAGCAACGAGAAATCTGGAGGAACTCTGGAATTAATTTAAGGAAAGGGGAAGGGAAAAAAAAAAAAAACCCGAGAAGGGAATTAGTAGGCAAATAATCAGGCATTACAGTTTTATTATTACCTTGTGGCCAAGGCAAGTCACGAACATTTTTAGCATTAATTACCAGCCGAGAGGGGACCAGCCAGCTATCTTGTCTCAAACACAGGGCTGATGTTTCGTTGATGTTTTGGGGTTTCTTCCCCCCCCCCCCCCAAGCTGGTGCTTAGGTAGAGATGGGAACAGAGCCAAGAAAGCATGGGCAGAATAGGTACGATAATAAAGAAAAAACAAAACAAAACAAAACACCCTTGATTCTGGCTGCCCTAGCTCCTTCCAGGAGCCTCTTGGCCAATCTTTTCCTGGGATCATCTTCTGTCACGTGACATCCCGGATGCCAGCCTGTCTGAAATGGGAACTGGCGGTCAAGGTGGCTCTAAATGGTTTCTGTGATTTCGCATGGAGGCCCAGCTGGAGGTGATGGTGGCATTGGCTGGGCCGTCCGATGACTGCTTATTAGGTCCCATTCATGTGTCACCGCCGAGACAGGGGCTATAAAACAGAAGCGAACATCAGGTAACAGTCCCTGCTCCTGTGGGCGGACCGTCTAGCCAGGGGTCGGGGAGACCAGATAGGACCAAGCAGTTCATTAGACAGATAGCCATGTGGTTACGATTGGGCTGACTCTGAGCCAGAAAGGCTGGGTGCAAGGAAAAGGGTGTGTGGGTCCGGGAGGGTGCAGTCAGAAGGGCTCTGGCTCGCCTGGTCCCACCTGGAATATCCTAGCGGTCGGGTGGGTTCCAGAGGGAGGCGGCTGGGCTGGGCAAATGGAGCCAGGGGGCCTCTGGGCCGGCGGAGTTCAGTTTGTGCTAAAGCAATTGGAAAAATAAGGACCCATTTCAGTTTCTAAACTGGGACGAGGGATAATTAGATTTACGACTCAGAAAGAACACTCAGCCTGTGGGGGGGGAGGGAGTGGGCAAGGAAGGAGGCAGGGTGACGGAGCACTTGGGAGGCCGTTGAGATGGCATGTGGTTGGTACCTCCAGGGGACCTTGAGCTTGAAGCCCCAGCACTTGTAAGGGGCCTTGTTGATGGTTCTCCTCGCCCTGCTCCATCCCAGGGCCTCGTGTCCTGGAAAACATCCACACCCCGCTCTGCCATCGCGCCAACTTATCCTGGCTGGTCCAGGACCTGCCTGAATTCAGCCCTCTGAAGCCCCCATTCCCCGGGAACCCCAGAATGGTTGGTCCCCCGACTCCGGGACCAGACGAAGGGGGGCCAAGAGCCAGCTTCCCTCACTTTGGCACGCTTCCCTGCATCTTCTCCCCAAGCAGCTTGGACACAGGCTCAGCAGCTAATTTGCTGTGTGGCCAGGAGGAAGTTACGTGGCCTCTCTGGGCCGCTGTTTGCTCATCTGCAGAAATGGAATTTGAGCCGGAGAGCCTGTTGGTCTCGTGGCAGCTCTGACGTCTGGGCTCGGCTGCTGCATTTCAGAGGACTGAGCATTGAGGGCAGGGCCATATACCCACGGTGCAACCTCAGGCAAGGTACCTTGCCTCTCTGTCCCTCCAATACTTACCTCGTGGAAGTGTGAGCACCAAGTTAAGGGAAATTATTCTGTGTTTGATAGCTGGATACTCTGGTTCTCTAAAAGGAAGACCGGGAGTTCAGATTTTCGTTAAGTAGTGACTGCGCGTTTTCAAAACAACGCGGATGGGATTAAGCACATTTGTGGTTCAAGTTTCGTGACATGCGCTTTATATTTACAGTGCTTCTACTCTGTTAAGATTGCCTTTTACCTCCGAGTGTCTGGTTCCATGAGGTGGGGACTAGGTCTTTTTTGCCACTGTCCCCCCCATAATAGAAATTTGTTGAGTTAGTTGAGATCACATTATGCCCATTGTACGGGTGAGAAGATCGAGGCTCAGGGAAGTTGAAGGTCCTGCCATTAAGTGGGCAAATCAGAATTTACACCTGGATCTGATTCAGGGTCTTGTTCCGTCTCCGAATTGACCTCAACTTCCTCGGGGGGGTACGTGGAGGGGGGCAAGAGCACTAGAGAAGGGATGCAAGCAGACAGATGTGGGGAGGAGGCCCCCGTGAAGATCTGACTAGGAATTCTCTGAGGGGAGCAGCTACGGTGGCCTGGCATGACACCGGCAGCCCGGCCTGATCCTTGTGTAGACAGGAGCCTCGTGGAGGTTGTTTTCGCACATTGCTGGTTGCCATGGAGACGGCTGTGCATGCGCGCGCGTGCGTGCGTGCGTGTGTACATGTGTGCATGCTGAGATGCACCTCAAGTTGGCTACCCGGGCTTGCCCCAGAGCTGCCAGCAGTGGGTGGGCAGACCAAGTTGACGCCCTTGAGAGAAGGGAAGGAAAAGCCTGGCGTTCTTATTTTTATCCTGAAAAACTTCGAGCATACACAAGAGTATACACTACAATGAACCCCAGCTACCCATCCCCCGCCTTCAACAATCCCCAGCTCTTGGCTAATCTTATTCTATCTCTACCCCCTTCCCTTTCTCCCTCATCCCACATACTTCGAAGCACATTCCAGACATCAGCCATTTCTTCTGCAAATATTTTAGTATATCACTCAAAAAAAAAAAAGTTTGTTTTTTTTTTTAACCACCATCACCCATCCCAGAACTAACAGTAGTGCTTTAATATTAGCAAATATCTGGTGTTCCAGTTCCGCTGGTTGTCTCATAAATGTTTTTTTATAAAAAAAAAGTGGGTTAAAATCGGGACCCATATAAGGTTCATACATTGTGATTGGTGGATATGTCTCTTATGTCTCCCTTAGTCTGTGGGGACTCCCTTCCACCCTTTTTCTTCTCTTGCAATTTATTTGTCAAAAAAACTGGGTTGGTTGCTCCATGGCATATCCTGCAGACAGTTTCATTTCTTACATCTCCATAGTACTGTTAGATGTGTTCCCCTCCCAGCTGTAATTCTCATAAATCAGTAGCTAGATCTAGAAGCTCACTTAGATTCATGTTTTGGTGTGTGTGTGTGTGTGTGTGTGTGTGTTTGTATAACCTTGCAGTGGCTGTTTAGTATTTCCATATGAAGGCACGTAATGTCTCACTGTCCCTCTCTGTGATATTAGTAGCCATTGGTGACTGTCCAGATCCATTTGAGGTTGCAAAATGGTGGCCTACTAACCCTATCCTTCTGTCTTTGTTTGTTAGCTGGAATCCTTCTGTAAAGGGAAACTTGCCCTTATCGACTATTTGGTTACTGCAAGGTATTGTTCATACTAGAAAGGATAAATGCTTGGTTCCTTCCCTTTATTTGACAGTGGTCAAAATAATGAGTTAGTTCTTCAGCATCCTCTAGAGATAACAAGTGAGTTTATGTTTTTCAATTTTTCTTTCTTTTTTTGAAAATTTATTTGTTTGGGAGAGGGAGAGAGAAAGAGTGTGCACAGGAGCGGGGGGAAGGGGCAGAGGGAGAGGGAGCAGCAGACTCCCTGCTGAGCAGGGAGCCTGACGCTGGGCTCGATCCCAGGACCCTGGGATCATGCATGACCTGAGCCGAAGGCAGATGCCTAACCGACTGAGCCACCCAGGCGCCCCTGTTTTTCTATTTTTCTAAGTATCCTGGTGACCTCATAGATGTGGATGCATATAACATGTTTGAATACATTGAGGTTATTATTCTTACTGATACTCAAATTGTCCCATCTTTGGCTGGTAGGAGCCTCTTCACACTGTCCCCTGCGTCCTTTCTGATGTGACCCCAAGAGTCTCTGACAGCTCCATGTGCCTGGGGGACGAGATATTCCAGTCTCACCTTGTACATTTCCTGCGTCACACCTGGAATCAGCCATATCTCCACAGAGCCCTGATTTCTGGTTAAAAGCGGTGTTTAGAGACCATAATGTGGGCGCCGGGGGTGCTTAGCTGCTGAACTAGTCGTTCTTTCTCACCTTTTCAGGAGACGTGGTCAGAAACACATGCTTCATTTTGTCGGGCAAAATCTAGCAGGAGTTCACTTGAGACTTTCAATTCAAATCTGGGGCTACGGGGTTTTTACTCTGTCTCTCTGATTTTGCATTCGCGACTCCTTCCTTCCGTGACAGTGTGACAAAGCCTGCTTCTAAAAGCAGAGCGCTTTGTGTGTCCCCTCGAGCAGGAAGCATGTGAGAAAGCACTTCAGTCTGTCCCCTCAGACATGAACCTGAGCTCTCCGAGGAGGATGTTTAGAGGTGGCTCTGGGGGAAGCCCGCTTCCAGGTCCACGAGGGGGCCACATTCTCACGGCAGATGAACCAGCTCCTTCCCCCATCCCGTGTGTGGATCCTCTCGTCCAGCTGCTTCTGATCCTGCCTGAGCACTTGAATCACATGAGGACTTAAAAAAAAAAAAAATCCTCCCAATCACAATTAAGTCAGAATCCCCAGGGCCAGGACCCTCCCATCAGTATTGTTTTTTAAAGCAGTCTAGGTTACTTTAATGTGCAATCAGGGTTTAGAATCACTGCTCTAGTCCCTGCTTCTCGGCCAAAGGGAGAGAAGAAAGAAGCCAGGGCTGATACAGAAGGGTGCTGCCTTCGAAGAAGCTTGGGTTCGAATCCTGGCACTCCCAGCTTCTGCCTTTCAGATCCCTGACAGAGCAATCTCTCGAACTTTCTGCCGTAATCAAAACAGTCTCTATCCCTGCTGTGCAATGTGGTAGCCGCTAGCCCCGTTGAGCCAGTTGCTCGTGCAACCCAGGCAGTGAACGTTCAGATTTTTTTAACCCTTAGCTAATTTACACAAAAATAGCCCCATATGATTAGTAGCTACAGTCTTGGACAGCATCACTCTGGAAAATGACTTAACAGCTACAAGCTTCATATCCGTAAAATAGGGACTAATCAGTTACTTCTTTGGGCTGTTGTCAGGATTAGAGATAATGTCTACTAAGCACGTGGTGAACACAAGGCAGTCAATAAAACACTGCCTCCTTTCCTTATTAACATCAGCCTGTCACTCTTGGAAAACACACACACACACACACACACACACACACACACACAAACACCAATAACTTGCCCACAAGTTGAATGTTCAGAAGCACCCCACCACAGAGACTAAAAATTCTAAGCTGTTGCAGAGAAACTCTTAGAAAATAGTCCTTAATTACAGAAGTTGCATCAGGAGGTTATCAGTTGCAAGGGCTGTATTTTGTTATAGATCTAGCTGCAGCTCAATAAATTAAGCAGTCACTCAAAATAACATGTTGCTTTAATCCCCTCTTGGAACAATTTCAAGTTGTTTGGTTTCCTATGAGCACAGCCCTTGAAAGGAGACTCGTGCCGGTCTCATTTCTTTTTCCTCAATCCATCAGACCCTCTCCGGATGGATCTCTGCAGGACTAGCAGGAGGGTGGGTTCCGAGCCAAGCAGAACTCCTTTTTATCAAACCCGGAGCATTTTCCATCTTCTGGCCTTTATGGGCTCCACGGCTCATTCGCTAAAATTACTGGCAGGTTTATCTGCAACTAACACAGAAAGAGACACCCCTCAGCAGCCGGTTCTGGACGCGAAAAGCAAACTTGTGGCGGCTTTTCCATTCTCCTTTCCTCCCTAGTGGTTTATAATCTCACAGTAGAATTTCATTTCCCCTAGAAACTTGGCACCGGAGGTGTCAGCCGGGGAACATATTTGTTTGTGTAAATTAAAAGAAGAATATGTTTTGACCATATTTAAGTTCTAACTGCACCAAAGAAATAAATACTGACTCGCGCGATGCTTCTCACAGCACGATTCTGGCTCACCTCCCCAAACTCGGCCTTTGTTTATAAAACCCAAGCTCATGAGGACTCTGAACAGCTTATCACCACAGAAAGGGGCCACGTCCACCCCCACCCAGGTCCACATGGCAAGTCCGCTTACCTCATTTGGGACTTTTCTCCCCCTGACACACTGTGTCCTTGCTGGGGTGGGCGAGGGCGTGGAAACGGGCTTCCCCACCCACGAACTCTTGATGGGCCCTGGGCAGTAGCTGCAGAAATTAAAAAGGCACGTATCCTCGGGCCTGAGACATTCTGCTTCTAGGAATGTACCTTATGAGTATACTCGGACACATGCCGAAGAGAGTGTATGTTATAATGGCAAGATCCTGGTGTTAACTGAAATTCTGGCCGGTGGGGGACAGCTTAAGTATGGTGCAACGCCAGAAGTCATTAGAAAGAACGAGGTGGATTCAAGGGCTGTCACGTCTTCAGGATATATTGGAACGCCCCCGGCTTGCTTAATGTTATGAGCAAAAAAAAAGTGAATGCACGAATGCACTTGAACATGCTTCGAAAATGTATGGCGATTATGCAAACTGCATCCAGCGGTTACCATTCAGAAAGCAGAATTAAAGCTAAATCGCAAAGGGGTGTTCCTTCATTTCCCACGTTATTCTCTTCTGTACTATTTTTCTTACCACCAGCATGGTTTTATTTTTAAAACTTGGGGCAATTCAATAACCTGCAATCGTGTTTTTTAAAATGATTTCCACACTCTGGAGCAATATAAAATGATAATACTCTTTTCATTACGTATCTGTCAGGCCAATGGAGGGGTGGTGGGAATCCTTGCTTTTCTGGTTTGTTTTTGTTTGTTTGTTTGTTTCTTTCTTTTTTAGAGAGAGCGTGTGAGGGAGGGGCAGAGGGAGAAAGAGACTCTTTTTAAAATTTTTTTAAGATTTTATTTGAGAGGGAGAGAGAGAGACTGAGCGAGAGAGAGAGAGAGAGAGAGAGAGAGAAAGCACAAGCCAGGGAGGGAGGGGGAGAGGCAGAGGGAGAAGCAGACTCCCCACTGAGCAGGGAGGCCGATGCGGGGCTCGATCCCAGGACCCTGGGGTCCCGATCTGAGCCAAAGTCCAACGCTTAACTGACTGAGCCACCCAGGCGCCCCAGCTTTTCTGGGTTTTTTATGCAAATAACCTGGAGGGCTATACGGTGGTCCCAGAGAGACACCAGAGATGCCCACGTCCCAGTCCCTGGAACCTGTGAATATGACCTTATGTGGCAAAAGACGGGCTTAAATTAAGGATCCTGAGATGAGTTTATCCTGGATTATCCAGATGGGCACTACACACATCCTTAGAAGAGAGAAGCAGAGCCAGACACAGAGAGAAGGAGAGCGCAGGAAGACACAGGCAGATTGGAGCAATATGGGCACAAGTCAAGGACCACGGGAGCCACCGGAAGTGAGAAGGGGCAAGGTACAGCTCTCCCCCTAGAGCACCTGGGGGGAGTGTAGCTCTGGCGAGTTGTGGACTTCTAGCCTCCAGCATGGTCAAATCCTACCCTTCTGTCATTTCAAGCTCTTGGTTTGTGTCAGTCTGTTATGGCAGCCCTGGGAAACTAACACATCACCCGACTTTTGTAACCCCTATAAAATGCACGAAGCACATAGGTACTTTAAGAGGCAAGTCTGGTAGTCCTGTGTGTTTGGGGGAACACAAAGAATGCATTCATGCACTCCACAGATAGATATTTCCTGAGCGTCTAGTCAGTGGCAGGCACGGGTCCAGGTCCCGAGGAGACAGCAGAGAACCCAACAGAGACGCCTGCCCAGCTGAAGCTAACACAGCAGCGGGAAAGGAGAGATCGGAACTAAGATAAATGGAACACAGAGAAGGACCCATGGTGGTGGCAGGGGCTGGAGAGAACAAGAAGACGTGGAAGGAAGACACGAGACAAGAAGGGCCCTGGGAGAATGGGGAGGGGACACTGGAGTAGATGCGGGCACGGGCTGTGTGTCCGCCTGAAGGGACAGTACTGAGCAGAGGAAGCGAGCACAGAACTTGACCCTACCGGGGACCCACTGGTTGGATCAGAATCAGTAGGAATGAGCGACTCTTTTCCCCCCTCTTCCTTCCCCACCTCCCTTCTTCCCATGCTTGTTGCCGGCCTACTGTGTGCCAGCAGCTGGGGGCGCAAAGATGTCCGGGGTCCCCAGGCCCAAGATCCTAACTCATGGGGGAGGAGGGATACAGGCCTGAACAGGCCACCGCAAATATAACGTGGTGGGCACGGGAGCTTTGGCAGGATAAGCCGCATGCGCGGGCCACGGGGGAGAGCAGGGTGAAGAGGAGAGGTGGGGGTATGCTGGGGGCGAGGCTGGGGAGACAGAGGCAAGCAGGACAGGGCCTGGCGTACAAGTTCAAGAGCAACGGTGTAGCTCTGACTCAGTGGGAAATGAATGGGGGATAGGGTAGCACATGAACCTGTGTCTGGGGATTCTTTTATTCTCCAGTACGCAGACCCGCCTAGGGGACAAGGAGTTCTGAGGATAACCTACTCTTTACGAAGAGGACACAGTCCCCATGTCCTAAACTGGGGTGCTCTGGGCCGCATAGAAACCAGAGTCAATCAGACTGAGGGAATATGGGGGATTCATCACTCTGGTAGCTGTGATGGGGTGCGGGGGGGAAGGCTGAGCGGCTCCTAGATCCCGCACCTGTAATGCTATGGGGTCAGAACTGAGCGCCAGCCTCTCTCCATCCTCCCCACCCCGATCCCATCTCTCATCTCTCCCTCTCTGCTTGTTGACCTCAGTCTCTGGGGCCACGGCTAACTCTGGACGCTACAGAGCCAGGCTAAAGCAAACTTCCCACCCACTCCAGATAGGACAGGCCCCGATTGGCCGTGCTTGAGTCACATGACCACACCTGGACCAATTACTGCAGTCTGGCCCAGAACTGGGCTGCTGTGATTGGTCCTGCTTGTCACGTGTCCACGTTGCGCCAAGCAGCGGAAGGATGGGTGCCGTGAGTGGCCATCTTTGGCTGTTTTCCCGCCGGTGTCAGGTGTTTCAGCAGAAGTAAGGGGGAGCAGGTGCTTGCAAAAGAAAACCCCCAAATAACAAAAAACCCAGCGCCATCTAACACCTCCAGAGACGTCCGCTGGCTGTGCTTCTACATTTACTTGGCTGAGAATTATCTCCATCTTGAGGCAGACGCTTTAAGATCCCAAACTCCAAGCTGCCCGCAGGATTTTGTCAGACCTGCTGTAGTTCTTTTTTTGGCCGCTGTCATTAGGTTATTTTCATCAAATTTTAAGAAATCTTTTCTCATCTTTGGTTGACGATTGCCGCTTCTGCTGAGGGCAGGGACTGCGCCCGTGTTGTTGAGGGCTGGGTCGCTCCTGCTCAGTGCACAGCCCCTTCTCCGGTGCAGGGGAGGAAGTGAGTAGTGAACCAACATTCCTCCACTCGTTGAACTTGCCGCAGAGAACAGGAGGAGCGACGAGGTCCTTATCTGGTCTTTCCTCAAGGCGTCCCTCTGTCCTCCCCGGACCCCCTTCACAGTTGTACACCCTCCATGACAAGGCTCTGTTTACATAAATGCATCTCCCGGCATCACCCGCCCATCGGGGGCTCTGAAGCTCTTGGTGTCTTGAGTAAAGAGTAGACATTCTAGAGACGAGACTCGATTAGCACAGGAGATAAGGTTCCTTTGGTTGGTGGAGGCCATCGTTGGGAAGAATCATGGAGTTCTGTCTGAGCCGAGGGGGCCCGGGTGCCATGACCCCTGGCCTCGGAAAGGCATCCCAGCAGTCCTGCCGCTGCCCTGGATGGTTCGCCAACCAGCGGGCCTCTGTTCTGAAGACCACAGCTGTGTCATCTGCCGTGAGATCAGAGGACACTCAGAGTCCCGGACAAAATGGTGTGGCCAAGTAAAACAACTTCCGGCTCTCAGGGAGGACGGCTTAAGGCCAATGGCCAATTTGTTTTTTTAAGAACTTATAACCTACAGGTCGGCTGGGGTCATCTTATCTTTGGAGATTCAAATACAATGGGCTTGAACTCTGTCCCTCGTGCCACTGCCTCCCACAGGGGAGACCTAACTTCTCTTGGAAACCTTCCAGAGATTGGGGGTGAGGGGTGCTTATGTCTCTCCTAGGCACCGAGCCTCTAAATTCCTGTGTCTAATGAGTTCGTTCTGCTCAGGCACCCTTCTGAGGGCCTCGTGGGCAGGTGACATGCACAGTCACACGGGCCTGGGTTTGGTTTAATGCTCTGCTGTCGCCATCTTGAGCTTCTGAATAAGTTTTGAACAAAGGGCCCCATATTTTCATTGTGCAAATTACGTAGCCAGTCCTGCTTTGTTCGGGAGCTGTTCCCTCTCCACCCCACACTGACCCACTCGGGACTCTGCCCCAATTCCTCTGCTCTCCCCAAATTCTATCCGCACAAGGATGTGGGTGGGGGAGACTCCGAAGGTTTGGGACGGAAGAAAAATGTTGAACTCTCAGCAAGTTAGCAATGTAAAGTCAGCGCTCAAATTGGCTTCGACAAAGTGACAAAGGGGGAGGAGGGAAGGTGGATGAATGAGGACTAGCAAAGGCTGGTCATTGTGGATGATGGGTCCAGGTGCCCGTTACGGTATTTTCCTTACGTTCAATATGGCGGGAAAGTAGAAAATACAAAGTAGAAAAAGGCAATGCAAAACATGCTTGTGGCAGCTCCTTAAAATGTTAAACATGGA
The DNA here is from genome assembly GCA_028534135.1 of Potos flavus. Taxonomy (NCBI): domain Eukaryota; kingdom Metazoa; phylum Chordata; class Mammalia; order Carnivora; family Procyonidae; genus Potos; species Potos flavus. The sequence goes on from CM052890.1 coordinate 23,453,753, forward strand.
GCTTCCATATGACCCAGAAATCTCACATCTAGGGTAGACACCGAAGAGAAATAAAAATTACGCCTACACAGATTTTGAAAGCTGCATTATTCCTAATACCCAGAAAGTGTACACAATACAGATGTCTATCCCCTGACAAATGGGTAAATAAATACATGGATATTATTCAGCCACAAAAAGGAATGAAGGAATGAAGTCCCACACTGCAGCGTGGACAGGCCTGGAGAACACGGTGCTCAGGGAAAGAAGCCGGTCGCAAAGGGTCACACACTGTCTGCTTTATAGGAAACGTCTAGAACGGGCAAGTCTATAGAGAAGAAAGTAGATGAGTGATTGCTCGGGATGGGGGGAAGAGAGGGAAGGAAGATTGGGACTCTGATGTTTCTTTTGGAGGTGATAAAAAGGTTCTAAAGTTGACTATGATGATGGATGTCCCACTCTATGAATATACTCAAAGCCATTGAACTATCCCCTTTAAATGGGTAAACTTATGGTAAGTGGATGATCTCGCAATAAAGCTGTTCAAAAAATAAATCATGCCCCTGCTCCCTTCACCCCTTCTCCTGCCAGGAGTCCTTAGTCTTCAGCTTCTTGCCTTTTGGGAAATCCCCTCTCTCCTGTACTCTCTCTCTCTCTCTCTCTGTCTCTCTCTCTCACACACACAACGGCTATCCTGCCTCTTAGCTATCTTCTTGTACCTTAAGATGTTTTTCATTCTATTTCCATTCTCACAGACTTAAGAGAACTGCCTTCTCTGAGGAGATATTCCTTCCACAGCCAAGGTGGCCCACTGAGGTAGCTTTCTAAACTATAACCCTTTCCTCTTTAAAAGTTACTGAGTCACAGCTATAAAAATGACAAGTTTCAAATCCCCATGGTGTCCTATTATGGCAGTCACTAATAATTCCTAATAGTTATAAATTCCAAGAGCTTCATAATTCCCTCAAGAGAAGAGAGGCCAATTCAATGTCTCCAGAGCCAGGGGTCTCTAACCTAAAATAACTTAAGTCACTTCACAGGGAGGAGAGAGAGAATGGGAAAAAACATTGCCAGGGCCAAACCAGAAAGCAGGTTTTTCAGTTTGGAGCAGGGGTGGGCCAATTACAGCCCGTGGGCCAAATTCGGCCCATGTCTTATTTTTGTAAATAGAGTTTTATTGGAACACACAGCCACACCCATTTATTTCTGTGTTGTCTGTGTCTGCTTTTTTTTTTTTTTTTTTTTTAATAATGGCAGAGCAGAGTAGCTGTGACACAGACCATATGGCCTGCAAAGCTGAGAATATTTAGTATCTGGCCCTTTAGGGGGAAGTCTGCTGGTCCCTGAGATGGAAGATCCAGGCTTGAACCCCGGCTTATCACAGGCTGGCTGTGTGACCTTGGACAGGTCAGTTTCTCTAAGTGTTTCCTCATCAGCAAGCTGAAGGCAGTAACAGTGCGTCCCTTATATGTCGCTTCGGCAATGACTTCATGCGTGTTAATTGCCTAGTACGTATAAAGCGCTCAGTATATGCTGATGGTTGTGTTATTGAGAAAAGGACTTTATGGGGTTATCAGATGCAGCGGAGATCGTGTCTGTGAAAACAGTTGGCGAAAACACACAAACGTTTCTTATTCAAAATATCTTAAAGGCTTTTGAGATGATTCTCTGCTTCTCAGTAATATTTATAATGTGGAGCCGCGAGAGTATGAAAGGCCTCTAATTTCAGAGGAAGAAGGACCTCTGATCCACAAATCCAAATGCTCTCCTTTAACGGCCCAGGACCCTGTGCCCCCCGCTTGGCCCCCCGCTGGGATTTGAACCTGCCCAGAACTAAGACCTGAGTAGTTTTTCGACTGAGCTCTGCATCTTCTCCAGTAACAGGTGCTCGGGAATCTGGGCCCACGTGTCTGTAAATATCTGTGTTGTCTCTGAGCTCCCCAGCAGAAGCCGTTCACCAGCGCCCCGCTGCAGAGTGTTGGCAGGTAGGGTCAGGGCTGGGGACGCGGGGAGAATGAGATGCACATCCCCACGCCCTTCAGGGGCTATCCAGAAGCCTGCTGGGGTGGCCAGGGCTGACACTGCACCCCTGACGACCTGCTTTCCTGGGAGGTGTCCTTTAAATCGCTTTGGATCAGCATCTACAGCAGCCTCCCCATTCATTTGCTTTGCTTCACAGACATTAACTGAGCAGCTAATATGTGCTGGGTCCCAGGGATACAGCCGTGAACGAATGACAGCACCTGCCCTTGGCTGTTGCCCCTTGACTTCTCAGAGGGGCAACAAACAAACCAAGAAGTCCCCTTGGGCAACTGAGCCCTGTCATCAATCTTCCAGTTGTCCCCAGGATTTCCGTCCCACACCGAACCCTGCACTCATGAATTGGAAAATCACTCTGCACCTGGCTGTGGGCTCTGTGGCTGGTAGGAGCTCAGAGTGACTGCTTTGGGGGTAAATCAGATCTGTGCAGGGCTGGCTCCCTAGTCTGCAAAATGAAAACCCGGGGCCCCTTGTGCCAAAATTATTAAAAAATGTTCAGATGACGACAGCAGGTCACTATAGCCAGGCCCAGGCCCACAACCTGGGGTTAGACCCTTCCAGCGGGGAGCCTCCCTGCGTCTCGGTTTTCTCTTCGGAACAAGGACATGTTAAGGGCCATCTAAGGGTTGCTTGCGGCTGTAAAGGGACATGACGTATGTCACGTGCCTATGAGAATAGTGCCCGTTTGTTACTCTTAGGTAATGGTTATGCCTTAGGCAGCTCATGGTCAATGCCAGGCACTGTCCTTGGTTCTTTAGGGACGTGCGTTTATGCCCTCCTCACCGCAGCCCTGCCGTGTAGGTTCTATTATTCTAGCACCTCTGGGCGGGGCAGCAGAGGCCCAGAGAGGAGAGGGAGCTGGCCCGAGATCACACAGCATTCAGTGGAAGAATCCAGATTCAAAGCCGGGACATCTGGCCCCTGGTCTGTGTTCTTAACCTACCTGTGTGTCCCAGGAGTCGACAAGTGACTGACACACACGTGGCCACACACAGAGGCAGGAACGGACGCCCCTTCCCCAAGACGCTAACGCCAAGCGTAGGCTGTGAAATTTCCTCCCTAACGTAGGGTTCTTTCTTTGCCTTCTCTTTCGTCTGTCTCTGCTGACTCAAGGGGGAGCCCCGTGAGGACAGGGGCTGCCCTGCTCCTGGCTGGGCCCCGGGCCCCTGGCACGGTGCTCAGCACACAGTAGGCCCCCCACGCGCCTGTGCTCAGCGAAGGGAGGCAGGAAGCGTCCAGCCGGGGCATTCTGATCTAGAACCAAGAGCTGCGATTCTCAGAACTTCAGGACCTTGTGGCTTAAGAACTTGTTCCGGGGAGATCCGGTAGCTAAAGAAATCGTCTCACTCCCTCCTGGCTTTTCCCACCTGGGGTTCTCCCCACCGGGCGGGAGAGACATGGAAGGGGTGCCTGAAGGCCCAGCCCCGCCATCCCGGCCGGCCGCGGGGCAGGGGCGTGGGTTGTGCTCGGGCAGCTGGGCCCCGATGCCACCCCCCCACCCCATGACACAGCAGAAAGTGAAACCAGAGTCCGCCCCTGCTGGCTGCGACCGAGCGCTTGCTGCTTCCCTGTAAAGCCACCGTCCCAGGAGGCCGGGCAGGGAGCTGGAGCCCGGGCCTGGCTCGGAGTGGCCTGTTGAACGAGTGTGTCCCTCCGGGCTGAGGGCGCTGCTGTGGCCCCTGCCTGTCCCAGGGCTGCTGGTGCCATTTGTGGTCTGCGGTAGCTGCCCGACGGAGCCCTGTGACTTCCTTGATCTGGGACACAGGGTTTACTCTTCTCCCCACCTGACCGAGAAACTGAGGCCCAGAGAGGCGCCCTGGGGAGGAGAAAGGGCGCTGGGTCTTCGAGACCCTGAGACCCTAAGCCCGGAGAGGAATGAATCGGAGCTGGAGGCGGGGAGTGGGGGGTGGAGGGGCGGGGAAGGGCTGGGGGAGCCTTGAGAAGGGAGGACCTGGGACGCCCAGACTGTCATGGGCGGAGCCCGGCACACATTTGAATTGGCCACCCAAGTGTGTGGGTGCCAGGAATCGCTGAGACACACGCGAATGCTTCATTAAGTCGGCCTAGGAAACTTGACCATCTCGATTTCTGCCCCTTCCTCAGGCCACCTCTACCACACTTTGCTTAATATTTTTCTTCCAAGCAACGTACCCTCTTTCACTTACATAAGCTGGTACAAAAAAAGGGTCCTTCTATCCCCTACCCTCAACTGGAAACCAAGTGCTTGCTGCAAACAGAAATTAGCTGCACGGTCTGCGCATCGGACCTGGGAGGCGGCTAGTCTAACCTGTGGGTTTCACGCGGGAGGACACGGCAGCCCAGAGAGGTTGATCCACTTGCCTGGGGTAACACAGCGGAAGTCCCAGGGCGCAAGCAGGCTGATTTCCGAAACCCGTGCTCCCTGCGGGGCTGTGGTCTCCCCTCCTTGTTTCAGTCGCGCAGCCTAGAAGGCATGTGTTAGGAAATACCAGTACTAACACCTTCCCCGGTGAATGCTTTAACGTCCCCATTGTCAAAGCACCTTCGGAGCTCACACAGCACTCGAGCTCACTATAGCAGTGGGTGGCAGCCACGACCGTTTTGAGGCCAGAACCTGGAGTGTGTCCCCTCCCTTGGCAGATAGGGAAACTGAGGCAGAGAGCGGGAAAGTGGCCTGGCTCAGGAATTGGGATGGGGAGAACGCCAGGGCTGGCCAGGGCCCTTTGCCAAGGTGAAGACCAGAGGCCCCGCTGGAAGGACCAGACTGAACAGTGAGAATCTCCTCACTCGCCTGGTCAGACTGGTAACACTCGCTCCTTTTCCACCTTTCCCCCCCTTCCCCCACGCGCCGCCCCCCCCCCCCTCCCGCCATGCCCGAGCACAGGCAGACTGTCCCCACAGCTGCCCTGTTTCCAGGGCCTGACGTCCAACACTCTGCCCCCGGAGGGCAAAAAGCACGATTAGCAACCAGTGTCTGTGGATAGCGCCTTTTTCTTTCTGTGTGAGTGCAGGCGGGAAGTGTGTGCTGGGAGCATTTGGGGGGGAATGTCTTTCTCTTCTTTTAGTTGCTGGAGGACCTCTGAGCTGCCGTCTTCCCAGCTGGCCCAGGGGCCCCGAGGAATACTGCAAGAGCAATAAGGATTTTTAGGGGCATTATGATAGTGGAATGGAAACACATCTGCCCCCAAAAGTCCCTCATTTTCCCTGCGGTAATGAACCAGCTGGGCAGGAAGTGGTGACTCTCGGAGCACCAAGAGGCAAAACTAAAAAGGAAAAAATGTACGAAGTTAGAGCAAACCTTCAACAAGCCGGAGCTTTCACAGTACGCGGCGGCCCCACCCCGGCTCCCCAAAAAGACTGATGATCATTGGCCGATAATCGGCTAAAGGTGTCGGCAGGCCGCGGCTGCCAGAAGACGCGCCTCCTCTGCGCCCGGAACGCGGAGATCGGGGGTTCCAGAGCCGGTGAGAAGGATCAGTCCGTGGCACCAGGCCACTTCCAGGACTCACCTGTGACGTTTCCCCGAGACCCCGACGGATTCCTCCCGAACTCTCCTTCCCGGTCTAAGGGAACCACGCATCCGCTAGTACGGCCTCGTGTGGAACGTGGGAAAGGCGGTCAACGTGGAAACCCCGGGGAAAGGGGAGCAGTGGTTTCCACGGCCATACAACCCAGCCCAGGGGCGAAGGCTTGGATAGGGGAGCTCGGTGGTCGTGGCTGATGGGGCAGGAGCGGGTGGGGGAGGGGGCAATCCCTGCGAAGGTCCAGGACGCCGTCTCTCAGGTCTGGCCACTAGATAACGAGGACTAAGAAGCCCAGTGCACTGGCTCCCCTGGGGCCGGTGGCCTACGAGCTCGCCGGCCGGCACCCCTGGGCCCCGAAAGGGTTAACCTCTCCCCGGTTGCTGACACCCGAGGAGGAGGCCGCTCACTCAGCAAGCTGGCATATCACACTGGGCCATCGAGAGAAGAGAGGGGCTGAAAACAGCCTCTGTGAGCCCTGTGAATGGAGGCCGCCTCCGCCTTATCGCCGTCGGAACGAGAACAGGACGCGAAGCCTTCCCGGCCCAGAACCGGCTCCCCGGTGCTCTGGGCTCCTGGGCAACTGTCGTGCGGCCTCGGAGCCCTGGCAGGGACGCCGGGCATCTGTGCCAGTGAGCACCCGGCCGTCGGGGCCAGGCCGGCAAGGGAGCGTTCTACACTCGCCATGTGACAGCTGGCAGCCCGGCCCGGATCTCTTCTTTCAAGCAGCACCTAAAATATTCTGTGGGTGAAGCGGAGGCTAAATATGGCACGGCCTGCGAGTGCCTGGTCTGGGCCTTTGAATGCCATTCTCAGACACCATCAGGAACCCACGAGGCCAATGGGAGTCCCGTGGGACTGGCTGACCCAGGGCTGGGTGCGACGCAGGAGGCGCCACTCCTGCGAGTACCACTCCGGGATGCCCACCCAGTTCTCTCTTGGCCGCCGCCCCCCCCAGGCTGGCTCGGGGTCCCCTCATCTGCCCAACAGGCCCTCTGATGGGCCTCTGATGCCGTCTCCCCACTTTAGGGCTGCGGCCCTTGCCCTGCCGGCCTGGGTCTTCCTCGCTGCCCGATGGAAGAGGGCTAGGGAAGGCAGCAGCTTGCACGGGCGGCTGGCACGGTAGTGGACATGCTGCTGGCCCCGTGCCACGCCCCCTGGGCCCACCCCAAATGCGAGGATCCCGGAGAGGACTTCCGGCTGGCCTGCCAAAGCACGGCTCTGCCCCGGAACCTTCTAGACTCCCGTCTGCTCTCGCACAGGAGGATTTGCCCCGAGCCCCTAGGATGGCCTCCTCTGTTTCCCTCTGAGCATCTGGGAGGCTCTGCTTAGCAAAGTGGGGTTCTGCCCTTGCCAGAGAGCACGCGGTAAGTGGGACAGTAAGCCCTGCAGAGTCTCTGGAGAGGCCGCCCTCAGGGGCCAAACACCCCTCTTCTAGCCAACAAACGCTGTGGGCCGGGTCCCTGGAGCAGAGACCCCCCCACGCACCTGTCCGGGGGCTCTTCTAGGCTCTGGTTCGAGCCTTTAAGGCCACTTTCAGGCCTGGGCTGGCCGCGGTCCAGGCTGCCTCGGGCAGAGATGCCAACAGGCCCGGGCACTGATCTCACGCACGATTCCAACAAGAGAGCCTGGTTTTCTGCACGCCTCTGAGAGAACTTTCACACCACGCCGCACAGCTAACTTCAGGCTCGGGGCGGCCGCCGCCTCCCTGCCCCGCGGAGGCCAAGCAAATCCTGGATAAGAGGCTCCATTGGCCCCCATCTTCCGGGTACATTTTTAACATGGCTTTCTTGTGACGCCAACAGCAATTTCACTTCCTACGTGTGTGTGTGTGTCCCTTCCATGGAGCGGTGTGGCCGGTCAGGGGCACCCGAGAAACAAGTTTTCCCAGTGGTTCCTTAAATGCATGTGCTTGACAGAAGGAAGACGATGAAAAATCCGAAATGCGTAAATACTGACATGCCTCCTACAACCTCACATGCCAGGCGGGCATGGGATCCCCGGCTGATCTGGAGGGAGACCAGACGGGGGCTGGGGGCTCAGGCTGGCGGCGGGACCCCAAAGCTCACTCCTTCCCAACTCTCTACCTCATCCACTCTTTTTGTGTGGCTACCAGGCCTGCAAAGTCGATGGTGGTTTACCTCACGGTTGGGTGGTGGTTTTGTTTCCCTCGTTTCCCTCGTATATAAGCAGCAAAGAAAAAAAAAAAAAGCACTTTACGTGTTCCTGAGTTTGGGATGCTGGGCAAGAGAGAAAATTCCAGAACAATGTTCCATTTCGTTGGTGCGTGCATGTTTTTTTTCTGGCAAGTGAGTCTAAGGACCGAGTTTCCCTTAACCAGGATCAGTCTAATTTTTATCCTTACCGCCCAAAAGAGCTGTATTTATTCCACGATCCCAATTAAAAGAGGGTGAGCTGATCTGCTAGAAAGCCGTACCTTTACCTGGCAAGAATCATCTTTCTGTTCTTCATATAAGGTGGAGTGTGTGTGTGTGTGTGTGTGTGTGTGTGTGTGTGTGTGTGTTTGGGGGGCGGTGCTGGGGAGCAAGAAACAGAGGGAGTGTTCCCTTGTAGGGACTTTCCCACCTTTCACTGGTTTGAGTCATAAACGCATCTTTTATTCTTAAGGACGTATGCCTCTCGTTGCACTAACCCTTCTAAATATTTCACCCCTGGCTAGATCATATTTTTCCCCTCTTCAAAACATTTGTGTCTCGATGAGATTCGCTGTATCCTGTGTATTACTAAGAACTAAATTCAAAGTTTCTATTTTTTTTCTTCTGAATCCACGCCTCTTAGGGGTGGAGTGGGGGGGGGGATAGCAACCCCTTAATGAAATTTCACACAGACAGGCCGAAGGAGAAAAGCCAAAATGCATTCAGCATATTCAGCAGTTCCTCGTTAATTTCTGTGTGTGTGTGCGTGCGCGCGCGCGCGTGCGTCTGTGTCTGTGTGTGTGTGTGTGCGCGCGCGCGTGTTTTTTTTTTATTGCGGGGAGGGCAGGGAGAGGATGGTGGTAGGAATATGCCAGGACTTCTCTCCGCAGAGTCCTAATTTGCAAGCCCTTCCCCATGCCACCCTGCTCGTTTCCCACCAAGGGGGGAAAAGTTCCGCCAAATGTATTCAGAGTTATGCGCGCCGTGTCGGGGGTGGGGGGTGCGTGTGCCACTGCAAATGCTCGCAGGAAAGCAGACTCGCTTCACACCCGGCACGAAACTCCGTCTGATTTTCCCCGCTTCGCCATCCAGGCATGTTAACAGACGGCTTCGCCGCCTGGATGAGAGCTCAGTGTCTTGGCTCAATGTTCCGCGTTCCGGCCTCGTTAATTCACGCAAACCCCCAGATTTGTACAAGTATCATTACAGGCTAATTTGGCGAGATATCCTTATTTAGCAAAGCAAATAGGATCTGACAGCTCTCTGGGGCTGCCGGGGGGGGGGGGGGGGCGACGATTCAGCAAAGCACAGACACAATTTGTGTCACAACGTGACAATTTCCCATCAATGAGCCACGCTGGGACCGTGGACTCTTGGAAATTGTGCTGTTTCATCGTGTCCCGTAACCTCCCACCAAGAACCCTGTGTTCCAAAGTTCTCCGGGTACAGCTCACTTTCCTATTCGGTGCTGTGGACACGCGATTGAAATCCAGGTTTGCAAGTAAATCAACTTCAGGTATGTGGGCGTCTGTACAGGTCACAACCGGACGGCAGGGCTGTGTGTGTGTGTGTGTGTGTGTGTGTAAATTAATACAACTTAATAAGGTGAATGCTCTGGGCTGGGCATTTGTGCACCTATCACCCTTGTCTTAGAGAGCTCCTTTGAACACACTCTCCTGAGTTTCCTATCAAAATGGCTCGGAGCGAGGCACCAAAGAAATACCGTGCGTGACTCCCGGTGGAACCCAGCGGAGGGGCGCGCTTTTGACAAATGATGAAGACAGATCTAACGTCATTGCCATTCACAGCCCCAACGGCGTTTGATTTGTTGTCAAATGGGGATGCCACTCATTCCCTTCAAATCCTATCTTCTACGACATCTCCTTAAGCCACTGGGCAAAAAAAAAAAAAAAAGGTACAATTCCCTTATCTCTTTCTGGCCTCCCAAGACAAGAGGCCCTTAAAAACTTAGCAGGCTCAACAAACCGGGCGGGTGTGTGTAAGGGCACGCGCGCGCGCGCGCACACACACACACACACACACACACACACAAGAATATCCACCCCCTCCAACGGCCTTTCACTTTTACCAAAAGTAGCAAACCTCACCCCCCCTTTCTCCAATCAACTTTTAGACATGCAACTTAGAGGTGTTAGCTCTTGGCTCTTTCTCCAGCGGCTGCTGGGCCTGAATCCCTCGATGTTTAGGATGACCCCAAAAGCGGGACTTTGTGGGCCAGTTGGATAAAACATAAACTCATCTCGCCCTCAAAACCCCGATTCTGGGACCACAGCCTCCAAAACCTTTCGAAAGAAGTGTGTTTCCCTTCCACAGCTCACAGCCCTGGGGCAGGCGGCCTCTGAGGCAGGATTTTGGAGAATTCTGGATAATTAAAGGAATTTTGGGTTTTCCTACAGGGATGACAGTCGATCTCACCGAAAAGCCAGGATAGTGGTGGGACGGATGGAGGCCGGTATTTTGCCCACCCCAAAGCGGGTATCTTTTCCCTCTCCTGCCCCCAGCCCCACAGTTGGGCCCAAAAGCTTCCCAGGGAAGACGCAGGGCCCCCAAAATGTCCCTTAGCAAAGCGCAAAAGGAGTGCCCTTGGTGCCGCATACAATCTCCACCCCACCCCCCACAATCGGCTAAAGTTTAGTTATTTATGCCCTTAATTGTCCCTCATTAAAGTCAAATTTGCTGCTTGCCGCGATTGGGGGAAATTATTTCCACCTTAATAGCTCAATTAGCCTCTGGGTTCCAAAAAGGCCACCCCCCACCTTTTCTCCCCATTTTAAACCCCCTCTCTTTTTCACAACTTCTCCTAAAAATAAATTATAAATATGGATGTGTCCTCAGAGGATCTGAGCGGCACATTCCAACGCTCCCCACGGTGGGGATTGGAAGCAGGAGAAAGCAGAAAGGCCACTCCCCCATCCCCAAATCAAAATGCCTCCCCCACCTTTTTTCCCCTAACTTTTGCCAGAGCAACACGGTGTGCTCTCGGGCCCTGGCACCCCAGTCTGCACCCCGGAACCTAGTTGTGTGCCACCCCCCCGCCCCGCCGCCGCCCCGCTCCTGCCCATCAAAAGCTAAGCCAACGTGCTATGGCCGCCTGCTCCTCGGGGGGGAGGGAGGGAGGGGGCAGCCAACTTTACTTCGGGGAGGTGGTAACTCTCTGGGGACTGTCCTCCCTTGCTTTGCCGGCGGTCCCCGGGGCCAGGGCCGAGCCAGCGTGGCCGGCGGGGCGCACGTGGAGTGGCGGGGCGCGGCGGGCGCGGACCCGCAAGCGGGCGGCCTGCTCTCCGCGCCGCGTTGATATCGGGGTCACGCAGCGAGTCAGTTTCCCGCACGGGCTTTCCGGGGTGGGGGCGGGGTGGCTGCCTTTCCAACCGCCCATTAATTTCCGAGCCCCAGCATCGGGGAGGTGGGGGGCTGCCTCTCCCCGATCCCACCTCCTCGCCTAACACGCCCCTCTCGGGAGCCGGGGAGGGGGCCGGGGAGGTAGCCCAGCCCCGCCGCCGCGGGGGGCGGCAGCGGCGGCGGATCGCAGCCCAGACAAGCGTCTAGCGCCGGGTCCCCGGAGAGCCGGGCGCTGCCCCCGCCACCACCTCCCCGCTCCCGTCCCCACCCGCCCCCCCAGGCGGCCGCCCCGCACCCCCTGGGCCCGGGGGCCTGGGCACCCACCTGCCGTGGCCCCCACCCCGGCGCGGGGA
>CM052890.1:23465240-23477245 GCA_028534135.1 Potos flavus
CCCGCCCCCCCAGGCGGCCGCCCCGCACCCCCTGGGCCCGGGGGCCTGGGCACCCACCTGCCGTGGCCCCCGCCCCGGCGCGGGGAGAGGGTGCCATGCAGGCAAGAGGGGGACACTCACCGCCAATGCCTTCTCCGGGGGCGCAGGGGGGCCCCCCGGGGCTGCGCCTTCCTGGGCTCCCGGGAGGCGTGTGCGGGGCGGGGGGCGCCCGCGGGCCCTGCAGCCTCCGCCTCGATTGGAGCCCAGCCTCAAATCCTTCACCGCGGGTGGGGGGGGGGAGGACTTCCAGAAAAAGATCCCACCCCTCCCCAGACAAGATCCAAGTGATGGGAGGGGGGCGTAGAAAATCCTTTTCTGCCGAGAGCACGGAGCCGACGGGGCTGCACCCGGCCTCCACGGTCCGCTGCCGCCACAAAGCCGCGCCCCCGCCCCCCCCGGCCCCCCCTCCCCCGCTCCCCCCCCCCCCCCACGCCCTATGGCCGGCCCGGGGCGGGGGCTGGGCCGGCCTGGGGTTGGCGGCGCTGGGGAGGCGGCGGCGGCCCAGGCGGGGCGGCTCCTCCCCGGCCCGGGAGAGAGGGCGAGAGCCTGGGAGCGGCGCGCGCCCGCCTGCCCGGATGGGGGCTGGGGCGGGGGCCGGAGGGGGGGGGGGGAGTGCCTTCCTAGAAACCCTCGCCAAATATAGTCAGCGGATAGGGGCATTCCTAGAAATGCGGCGGCGACGTCAGCCTCGACCTGTGGGGGCAGAGCCTGGGGTTCTCCAAACTGGTGGGGGGGGGGGGGACGGACGGGGGAGGGAGAGATTCCCCATTTCCAACACCCCGTGGGCTGGAGGAGGGAGCCTGGGCTGGGCCTCCCTCCCGGGGGCGGGCAGGAGTCCTCCACATGCGCTCCAGGGATCCCTCGGCTGGGGTGCAGGGTGCCTGAATGGGGACACATCTACTTAAGATTCAGACTCGCCCCCAGATCTGCTAGCCTCTTTTGGGAACACTGACAGTGCCAGCAGGCGCTTTTAGCCGGTCCTCCCTTTTTATCGCCCCCCCACCCCCCATGAAAAACAGTGGAAGTCGGAGCAGCACCCAGACAGGCCCCCACGCCTGGTCACCATCCTAACCCTAACCTGCTCTGGGATGACTGGAGTCCCTTGGAACCCCCAGTTTTGGAAACTGGACGGATATGCTCTGTTCCCAAGAACTCCCCAAATACCGACCCGTTTTCAGGCCAAAACATAAAGTTGTGCTTCCCCTCCCCCCCCCACCCCCGCCCCGTTCCAATGTCACTCAGGTGCTGCTTTCCAAGCGGCAGCGTTGGAGAGATCTGCTGGAAATTGGGGGTGGGGCATTGAGGGTAACTTCTCCACCTGGCAAAGATCTGTCCCCTGGGGTGACACCCCCTCCATAAGCCACATAAGGTTCCCACGGTGAGAAGGACCCTCCCTTATAGCTCAGCCCCACCTCAAATCTGCCCCACCTACACCCCCTGCGTAGGGACCCCCCCCAGATCATCCTACAAGTGTCTCCTCTTGCCCCAAGAGGATCCAAATAACTGAGACATGACTTGTCCCCCTCTACTGCCCAACCTCTTTTCGAGTAAATGTGACAGCACTGAGCCTCCCAGGATCATAAAAAATGTATTTGCTGTCCTCTGTTGGCCAACGCGTGTCACACTCAGAAAGCACATTGCCCAACCCGGTGGGCCCTCCCGATGCCATCAAGGGGGTCCCAGGGACCGTAGCCAGAGGGAGTGAGCTGGGCAGACCCCTCTTCTCCTTCTTCCCCAGGTGCACCCCTACTTCCTGACCCCACTTTCGGGGGGGGGAGAAGGGGGGGTCTTGGTTTGTAGCCACTGCACTGGTCTTTGACCCACTGCTGTGTGTCTCAGGCCGCTTCTCGCTGGCGGCGCTCTAATTCCAGAAGCCTGGAGGGCAGGGCTCAGAGAGAGGCAAGGAAGGCTGTGGTAGGGAGGTCTCCGGGTTCACTCTGGGCGGAGGGACCCCTAGGGGATAGTTTCTCCCATAGCAACTTGGAGGGGAACATGGCAAAACGGGGAATAGGTCAGACACCTTTTAAAGCAAAGGGCTGATCGCTGACGATCATCAGTCCCCATTTGCTCCTGAAGACCTACTATGTGCCAAGCACGGACGTATACTAGCTTGCTGAACTCTGCCCATTTTCCAGAGGAAACGACTGAGGCTTTGAGGTCATTTGTTCTTGGATCCGAAGCTTGCTTGTCCTCTGTGTGCCAGGCCCAGAGCTGACGCTGGGGCCACAGGGGCAAACAGGACAGGTTCCCGACCTCAAGGTGCCTGGGTCAGGGCGCCATGAGCGACCAAAGCTGGGCTGGGGTATCCACCTGGATTCTCCCTGCTGGTCCTACTGGCTTGTGGTCTCCATGAAGACCGCATTGCCCTTGCGGCCTCTCTTGTGGGGTGGGACGCGTGAGACGCTGGGCTCCCCCTGTTGCTTCTCACCAGCAGGGAGACCCTGGACGCTGCTGAGCCTGCCCGGGCCTCAGCTTCCTCATCTGTAAAGTGGGAGTTTTAATCCCTGCCTTGTAGAACTCTCATGGGGCTTAAATGAGTCAAATACCCTGGTAGGGAGGGGTACTTGGCATTTTTTTCCCCCATTGCTTCCTATAAAGATTGTCTTTTTATTTATTTTGTGTTTACAAGTTGCAGTTTTACGTCCCATTAACAGAAAATATGTAACGAAAACATCCTAACAAGGGAAAAAATATTCAGAAATGCTGCAAAAATTGGCCTCATTAACATAGTTTCAGAATTTTACTTAATGTAGCCTCCAGTGGAAATTGATTATATGACATTTATATAAGTATTTCCAAATCACTCTGCATAGCGAGCACTTGAGCTCTTCACCGTCTACGCCGAACGTTGCGAGTCAATGCAGTTTCTGAAGGCGATGCTGGCAAGCACCAGAAACGGTCCACCGGGGATGCTGTCGACGTATTATCCTGTTCCTTCCCGTAAAGATGTTTCTGTGGAGTAGGCGTCCCTGTGCTTCTTGACCCTCTTTGCTCTCATCTTCCCATCAGCTTCAGAATTAGGTTTTGGATTTCTTCTGGTTTTTTGCGCTCCTTCCTGGGAGAGGGGGGAGGGCACCGGTTTGCCAAATTCTTGGGTAGCTCCAAATGGAGAATTGGATTTCTCCTAGCATTTTAACAAAATTGGACCAAGCAGGGGGCCTCTGAGGGAGTTCATGAGATGATTGCTTGTGTCTGGGGTTATTACCTGGAGGAAGGGATGTCGGAGGAGAAAACTGCGGCCAAAGGCAGGGGTGGAGTCCAGGCAGCAGGTATGGGCCAGGCCCCTCTGGGGAGTTGAAATAACTTCCTTGTGCCCCAGCAGGGCGGGCTCAGGGCCCCGGAGGGGGGCTGCCCTCCACCCACGTCTGTGCACAGAGCCACGGGACTCTGGAAACTCACCTTCTCACCCCAGTTCAGGTCCTGACAGCTGGATGCAGAAGGAAAAGGCAAGCTTTGCTGGGACCAGCAGGGTCTGTGGGCAAGACGTCCCTCCCAAGCCAACCAGAGCCCTGCCTTTACTTTGGACTTTAAAAGCCCCCTAAAGATGTCCCCTGATCCCTTTGAGGCCTGATGTTGCCCATTCTGTCTCCTTCAGCCACGACCCATGCTAGTGGCTGGCTTGACATTCAGTTAAGCCAGACTCTGAAAAACACCGCACTCCTCGGCCGGAAGGGGCCCACTCTGGCCTTCTCCCAGGAAGGGGCCCCACCCGCACCCAGGTTTCCGGCCGGGAGAAGAGGCCGAGGCCCAAGCTAGAAGTGCAAAGCAGCCACCCTGGGCAGAAGGAGCCTCCGGGAAAGGCCTAGACTCCTGGTACTCTGCCCTGTCTGGCACATGGCAGCGCGAAATGAAGTTTTGTTAGGAAAGGAATAAAAGAAGGAAAAATACTAGAAGAGAACCTGGGTGGCGGTAAGCACTGACTACGGTGACATTTCATCTGTGAAGGTGTGGAGAACTCTAGGCCCCGGGTAGACAGGAAGATAAGCTACCATTTGGTGAGACCGAGGGGTCTTTGCTTCCTGATCAGCTAGGGACCCGATCCTCGCCTGCTAGGGGCATCGTGACACAGAGTGGTTACAAAGGCCAGTTAAGAAAGGTTTTGCAATGGAAAGAAAAGCCAGACATCAATCAGGCTGTGACCTTGGACAAGTCCTTGGCCGTCCCCACCGGCAACAGTGGGGGTGTTTAAGACGATGGAATCGCACGACTTGCACGGAGTGCATCCTAAGCGCTCCATAAATCATAGCAATGGTCCATCCCTATTAAATGGGAGTGGGGGACCGGTCATGCCTCCGGACCCTAGGGAGGCTTCAAAAGCATGAGGGGTTCTCCCTTCTCTCTAAGTTGTGGACACCAAAGTGGGAGCGGCACCAGGGACCAGGCGATAGGTCGGCTTGGCCCAGCGCGACCTGGTCACCTAGAAATGCAAAGTCAGCGTCTCGGAATTCCAGCAGGGGGGCCAAGCTGTGTCAGGAACCTGGAAGAATGTTCCACACACAGCCCAGGTAGACACAAAGGACTCAAACGGCATCTCCTTCTGCACAGACGTCCTCTCTGGAACCCACTAACCGCGGACCTAGCGCCGCCGCTCAGACCAACGCCAACTTAAAAATCAATACTGTCGGCTTTGAAGTATTTTGACCAGAGGTTGCCACTGGCAGCCCACAGGCCAAGTGGAGCCCACAGACGTGTTTCATTTGGCCCGCAGACCATTTAAAATAATAATAATACATTTGATTTGGTTGCCAACATTTTTCAATCAGGAAATTTCGTATTTAAAAAATCCAGATTTCTGGCTTCTCTTAAAAAAAAAAAATCAGATGATCAAAAGATTTGGCAACGGTGGGCCCGCACTGCCACGGGACAACAGCTGGTTGGAGAGGAGAAGCCAATAGTAGAACATCAGTCAGGGAAGGCTAACTGCTGTAACAAACAATCCCATGCTTTGAATGGCTCACCACAGTACGAGTTTATTTCTTTTTCAGATCACAGCTCAAGGCGTCGGGAGCAGGGGGATCCATGGGTTATTTAGAAACGCAGGTGCCTTTTATTTTGTGGCTCTGGCATCTTTTAAAAAAATGTTTTAAAATATATTTTTTAAAGATTTTATTTATTCGAGAGAGAGAGAGTGTGTGTGTGCAGGGTAGGGGTGGGGCAGTGGTGGAGGTGCTGAGTGAGAGGGAGAAAGAGGCCCAGGCAGGCTCCGCATGGAGCGTGGAGCCTAACGGGGGCCCGATCCCTCGACCCCAAGATCGTGACTGATATCTTGTGCTCTGATATCTTCTAGGGCTTCATTCTTTCTCCATGAGCTGGGGGAGGCCACAGGGAAAGCAAACCAGCTTTGAAATGCATCAGCTAAGACGTGTCCCACATTGGTGAGCACCAGTCATGAGGCCCAACAAATACCCAAAGAGGCTGTGAAATGTGGTGCCTGGCTCAGAGACCAGGAGGAAGAGGAGGCTTATGGACAACCAGCGTCTCTGTTTCAAGTGGCTGTCCCAGATCCTTCCTCAACCCAGTCATGGAAATTCTCTTCTCATTTTCCTTCCTCACCCCTCTCCAGTTCAGCTCTTTGGCTCAGAGGAAACCACCAGTCATTGGTTGGAGAATAATCTTGTGATGCAATCCTAACCAATGAGAGACGACGAATTTGGATGTGATGCCTGGAACTGCGGCAGCCATTTTGGGCCAGACTTGAGGGTGAAGCCAACATGCTTATGGCAGAGAAGAGAGGCGGAAGGAACCTGTGTCTCTAGTGGCCTGATGGAGTTGCTCAAACATTCAGTTGAGAGACCCAGCATACCTCTAGACATCCTGGTAAATGCCTAATAAATTTCCTTATTTTTAAAGGCAGTTTGAGACGGGGCAGCCCCCGTTCCTTGTAGAAAAAAGTATCCAAAGTGCTAAGGGCATAGTTCCTGCCTGGCTGGATTCGCTTAAGTCATCTGCCTGGTCATGTAGGTATTTGAGTTATGACCCCTTGACTTAAAATTCTTTCTTCTTGCAATGTTGCAATGCAGAGATGGGGTCGGTGTGGCCAGCCCCAACCTTCATGGCCTGGAATAGAAATTTCCCAGTGTCTACCCCTGGAGAATGCAACGTGCAACTTTCACTGCTGCCTGGGACCACATGGTCCCATTTGGGGCCCAGATCTCCACCTGCATCTTGGGGATGCAGCAATCTCTGTGTGACACTGATGGCACATGTCCTTGGAGTTTAGGGCCTCATGCTGGTCAGAGGCTGGCAGTCATTCCTAATGGTGGTGGCCTGTCCCCAAGCCTCTTAAGAGAGTCCCTGAGATGTTTGGCTTCTTTTGGAAGGAAGCATAGGTAGAATGACCCATCATCCTGGTTTGTCCAGGATCGAGCGGTTTTCTGGGTCATTGGATTTTCCATGATAAAACTGGGACAGTCCCAGGAAAACCAGATGGCAGGCCACCTTACCTATCCTGGACAGGGGATGTGGGAAGAGTGGAGAGTTGCTGATTCAGGTCTGTGGGAGTGGCTGTCACTGGGGGAGGAAAGAAGGTAGAATCTTTTGAATGCCCGCAGCTGGTCCCCAAAGACTCTGTGTTAGCCTTGTGGGCAAGGCCTTGACATGCCCGTCAGGGTAATGGGTGACGGGACTCGTCGAAAAGAACCTAGACATCATGGAGATGCATTAGGAAGGGACAGAGAGTCTGGGAAAGAATAGGTTATGTGGCGAGTTGGTCAGAGGAGAGTCATCCCAGCTTGGGGAGGGGCAGGGGATAGAGTCTGGCAAGGCAAGGCCAAAGGCAGCTTCCTACCAGAGGAGCCGGCCGTGGAGACAGTGGGAGAATTCTTAGAGCCGTTAAGTTGGATTATTGGAGCCTTGCCCCACTAATGCCCGCTCTGGTAGCTTCTGGCACACTCTGGGTGTCCCACTAATGTCCCGCTCTGGGACACTGAAAGGGCTGTTCAGTTCCCTTCTGATACCAGACTGCTGTGGCCTTGGAATGACACATTGTGCCAACGTCTGCGTAAATCTGAGCTGGGGAGGGCTGGTTCTGGGAAAAGCCCAGGGACGGGCCATTTCTCCCTCTGTGCACGTGCCTCCGGTCCCAAAGCCAAGGCCAGTCCGTCCTCCGGAACCTGGGGAGCGTACCTCCTCTCTCTCTCTCTCAGTGATGCCCTCTGTACAATGGACACAGCGTTTTCCTGACTGGGTAACATGCCAGGCTCTGTGCTAGGCAGCATGAGGTGGGTTAGACCCCACGAGAGCCACTTTTTTTTTTGTTTGTTTTTGGGTTTATTATTTTTTTTGCCTTTAATTGCGAGGTATTTCAGGCCAACGGCAAACAACAGAGAATAAATTAAAACATCCCCGTGCCACCACCTAGCGTAAGTAATACATGAATCAAATCCAGCCAAATGCAAATTCGGTGACTGCCGCTCTTGGCCCGTCTCTGGGATCCCCACAGGCCACGCTGTCCTGAGCGTAGACACTGTCACACTCAGGCAGGTCTTTAAAATGTTTTTACCACTTATGAGGCCAGAAACAAACAAGGCCTTGTTTGCACAATGTTTACCCTGTATAAACGGCATCGTCTTTCTCTACTTGTCTTTTTTTTTTTTTTTTTTTTTTGCTTCACATTTTGCGAGCTTTCTCCAGGTCGTTGGATGGAGTTATAAGTTTATTTCTTTGGACTGCTGAACCTCATTCTATTCTGTGAGCATTTCACCGTTTGCTTTTCGGTTTTCCTGGACGGACATTTAGCTCTTCCCAGCAATGCCGCCATGAACAGCCTCGTGTGCACAAATTTCCGCAAAGCTTGCAGAGGCCAGAGGAAGGTCCCTGGGTCTCATTTACCCAGGTTTTTCAGAAATGTGAAGGCCTTTAGCCTGGCGTGGACTCTCCCGTTTCCCTCAGGCCCCTCAAGTCCTTGTTGCCTTATTCCCGAAATATTTCACACGTTCACACAATCTGTCTGGTTCCTCTGGGCATTTGAGTTTTCAGCCCCCCGTCTCTTGGGAAACGCATGGGCATGTAAGCCAGGAGTTGTGATATGGTGTGGTAGGTGCTAGAAAAACAATAAACCCAAGGTGCAGCTCCAACCAATGCGTTGAGGGATGATTCAAAATAGTAGTTAAGTTAGTAATAGTGAGGCAAAGTTTTGTGGTATGAGTAGGAGTTTTCCAGGAAGCCGGAGATGGAGAAAAGTCATTCACTATAAGTAGAGGGAACAGCATATATGCAGGCCCACAGGATGAAGCTGAACTGAAGACATACTAAAGACTGGTGTGAAACACTGAAGAGCAAGAGGGAGCACTGGAGGAGGGACACCTGGGGCCTGGAATGCCATGCCGAGGAGTTGGGATTTATCCTGGCGGTGGTGGGTGTCTCGTGAAGGATGTGAAGGATGGAATAATGAGAGTGACATATTCACTGTTGTGTTGGAGAGAGGTCAAATGACAGTGGAAGGAGGATGGAAGAGAGGCAAGATGGAAAGCAAAGGATACCAGCTAGGAGTCTACTGCAACCGTCCAAGCACCAGTCATCAAAGGAGAGATGGAGCAGTGAAAGTCTAAACCAACACACTGTAGGTGACTAGAGAGAGGTTTAGGCATTGACCAACTGGATGAGCAGGTGAGCGAGGAGGGGAGAGTCAAGGGTTGAGGTAAGCAGAATCATGGTCTCCCAAATTTGGGAGAACCTATGAATATGTTGTGTTTCATGGCAAAAGGGACTTTGTGGATGTAATTAAAGTTATAAACTTTTAAAAAGGAGGACGAGTCTGGATTACCCAGGTGGCCCCAACCCAAATTCAGGAGCCCTTCCAAGCAGAGAATTTTCTTTGGCTTCCATGAAGCAGAGAACTTTTTTTTTTTTTTTTTTTTTGGCTCGCATGAGAAAGATGCAGAAGGTGAGGCAAGATTTGAAATGTACAGAGGACTTGGCACAGATGTCAGGACGCTGTGTGCAAGGACGGGAGAGAGGCCTCGAGGCGCCGAGGAGACAGAGTCCATTCCTACCAGTGCCGGGAACCGGATCTGGCCAACCACCCGAGGAAGCATGGAAGCAGATTCATCCAGAGCGTCTGATCATAGCCCAGCCGGTCATCGCCTTGACTTTGGATGGGCGTGAGACCCAGAACCCACCTGGGCTTCGGACCCACACACATGGACAGAGAAGACGACGCTGTGGTTTTAAGTGGCTAAGGTGGTGGTAACTTGTCCAGGGGCAGGAGGACACCAACGCAAGCCTGGATCCTGGTTTGTCGCTAGCGCGGCCTTCTCGTCCTCACATGGCGGAGAGAGAGAGAGAGAGAGGGCTCTTGTGTCTTGTCCTCTTTTTACAAGGCATGAATTCCACCCTGAGGGCCGCATCCTCATGACCTCATCCCCTCCTGATTACCCCCCAAAGTCCTAACCCCCTAATACCATCGCACTGGGGATTAGGGCTTTGACATGTGAATTTGGGGTGTGTATGTGTGTGACACAAACGTTTAGCTCATAGGAAGCTATGGAAGGACTCATTTTCAAGGTCACATGGCTGCTGACAGAATTGGGTGCCTCGTGGCCCATCGGACCGAGGCTTCCGTTTCTTGCCGGTTGTTGCCTGGAGGACGATGCCTTCCAGTCGTCGCCGTGTGGGCCTCCCCAATATGGGCACTCCTTCTTTCCAACCAGCAGGAGAGAGTCTGCTCTCCGGAAGCGGCACCACGTCCCCTTTGCCGGATTCCGTTGGCTGGGAGCAGGTCACAGTCCTCCCGCTGAAGAAGAAGGGATGACACGGGGTGCGAAGACCAGAAGGCAAGTCTCACAGGATATCGTGGCGTCTGCCCGCCAACGCTTCTCCGAGGAAGAGACGGGGTTTCTGATCTGGGTGTGTTTCCAGAATTGTCGCAGATCTTACATCCCGCGAGGCGTCGAGTTCGGGGGTTCTTCTGTGCCCACAGGAAGTGAGAAATCGGCTCTGCCTACCTGAGTGAGAAGGGCAGGGCGGGGGGTGGGGGGGCAGAAGGGAGCACGGTCCCGGGAAGTGATCGTCGTGCGCCAGCCTGGTGATTTGCTAAAGCAAAACTCAAGTAGATGTGACACAAACAACGTCTGGTGCCTCCAGGGGCCTGCCACAATATTTTCTTTTAAGTGCTACTCATGCTTGAAGTACGCTTCTGGTTTTGCAATGTGGTTCTCAACTCATGCACGACTACAAATCGCTCACTCTCTTCTTAAGAGGGCCATTTTTTAATTCTTTAATGTAGGTTTTCAAAGCCCATGATGTCATTCCAGACGGGAGACAGGCCAGGGCGGTGGACCCGAGGCCTCTCCTTCGAGGGGGTCGGTTCGGATGACAAGAGCGGGCTTCTTCCCTGCAGACTTGGCACCTCATCCACGCGCTGCGAGCTCTGTGTGAATGCCTGTGCCCCCCAGACGCCTGACATCTGTGTACTCTTCACATTTTCTCCTCTTTTCAGGTAAGTTTGTACGTTTTTGCTGCAAAAATAGTGAAGCTGAAAGTGACACAGCTTCTCTCTCTGATGCCGTGATAATAGGAAAGCCATCGGTCTTTGGCTCTGTAATTCCCCGCCACCCCTCGCTCTCCCTGGAGGTCTCCATGGTCAAAAGCCAGACACGGAGACTTCCACGTGGGTGGGGGGGGGGGCGGTGAATGTTCTTCACATTCTGAGAAACCAACATAAAAATCATATGCTTATTTATTTTTTACGAAGACAGCCCCTCGAGTTACATGATACCAGAGAGAAAAATTCTACAGATCCGTACAACAGAATGGCTATTGTTAGCAAATCTGTTGAGAGGGCAGATCTCACGTGCAGTGTTCTTATCGCATACACACAAAAAGCAAAGAGACCCAGGAAAGTTGGAGGCCATGGTATGTCTACTACCTTGACCGCGGTGTTGGTTTCCCGGGCGTGGCCCTAAGTCCAAACTCATCCAGTTGTATACGTTCCATATGTGTGGGCGTTTTTGTTTTTCAGTTATACCTCGCTAAAGCTGTAAAACAAAACCCCAAAAGCAGGACACAGCTTTTCTTACTCAGTTAATCTCCAGATCCATGAATCAGTCATTCCTTCGAATGGCTGCCCGTGACGCCATGCCGTGGATGGACCGCCCTTGACGTCCTGGCTGGTGGAGGGCTACAATGTTGTCATCGGAAGGGCTCCACCAGACGAGAAGCAAGTGAGTGTGTGTCATTCCAATTTTAGGATGGGAGAAACTGAGGCCGGGAGAGGTTAAGTGGAGGGTCTGGTCTACGGCTCCCACCAGTTTCCGGTAGATGCGGGGCAGAGGGAAGCCAGGCTAACCCTGCCCTTGCTCTATGCTGCCACCTGGTGTCACTGTGGAGGTTTGCTCCCGCCCAGCCTCTGCGGACCAACTGCCCTTCCTCCCTAAGCCTAGGATCCTGGGCTCCCTCTTCGGCCTCAGAATTCTTATTTAACCTTTTCTTCCACTGCCTCTCATGATCTGTCCTTACCCAGCTCCCAGTGCAAACCCACCTTCTCCGAAGTGGTCAAGTTCACACAGCGGGGTCTCCGAGGATCTAGGCTCAGTTACCTTTCCTCCAACCCCAGCGTCAGGAGGCTTCTTATCCTGCCCTTTGCCCATCCTAAGCAGACTGGAGAATGATTCTTCACAGAGCAAACACAGCAGACTTCAAGCCGACTTCCGGAAAGTCATAGAAAAGTTATAGAAATCCAAACATGGCTTTCTATATTCATGAGCACAAGTGGTTTAAATCAACATAAAATGGCTTGCTTATTCAGACACATAATCAGCATTACGCATTTAAGTGGAAAGAGGACCCAAATTCAGAGTTTTGGTGGCTGGTGTCTGGTTTGGCAGTCTGTGCCAAGCCATTTTTGTTTTTTGTTTTTTTAAAGATTTTGTTTATTTATTTGACTGGGAGAGATACAGCAAGAGAGGGAACACAAGCAGGGGGAGCGGGAGAGGGAGAAGCGGGCTTCCCAGGGGAGCCGGATGGGG
>CM052890.1:23477345-23495502 GCA_028534135.1 Potos flavus
CCTTACCCCTACAGCTTCTCCACATATTAATACATACTGTTAGATATTTTGTGCCATTTGGGGGGGGGGGGAGGGTGGAGAATGGTACTCACAGTGCTTTCTGTAAATTGCCTTTTTCTAAAGTCCATGCATCATGGGGGGCCGAGGAGGGCGCCCCGTGTAGGGTGGGGCAGGGTAAGTGTTGGGGGTGTTTTCTTAGTATGATGTCAGCAGGGAGTGCTGCTTCAGTCTTTGGAGGGAAGGACAGGAAAACCTCCGTGGACAACTAACCTCCCCCCACAGATACTGGCCTACCTGTGGGGGGCAGTGTGGTTTTCTGTTTGTTTAGTGGGAGGAATATTTGGGGATATTTTTTAATAGGGAGGAACCTAAGTGTTCTTTTGTGACCCTTCTTCAAAAAGAAAGGAATGGGTGCCCCAGCGCAGAGGATGCGCAATCGTTATCTTAGTTCTGGATCATTCTAACATGCCTGTGCTCTAGTAGGTTCTCTTTGGGTTTGTGGGCCATGGAGTGATTCTGGGGGGGAAAAAAAGAATTACACGTAATACAGTCATCTCCCAGAAAATCCAAACAAGGTGAACGTTTACAGGATAGAAATGAAGGAAGCCTTTCAACAGCTCCCAGATTGGACTCCCCACCAGGAGAGGAACGACTCTTAATTTGGTGTGGATTCTTCTACCCTCTGTCCAATCAGGGCGGGCGGGGACCAGCCACCCCAGCATCAGCAAGACCCCAGAAATGCAGAGTCTCCAACTCCACGTTAGAATCAGAACCTGCCTTTTCCTTCGAGCCCCAGGTTGAGCGTGAGAAGCCCTGTCCTTCACTCCTTTCACATGTGTGAGCGTCCACCTTTGTACACACGCACACACACGTGCCCCTGGGTTTAGAGCGTGACTTTAGAACGGGGCTCTCTTTCGAAGAGCGGTTCTCCGTGGGGTCCGGCAGCATCAGCATCACGTGGGAGGTAGTTAAAAAGGCAAAGGGGTCAGGCCCCATCTCGGATTTCTGAATTCAGAAGCGCTGGAGGTGGATGCTGCTGAAGGCTGGCCCGTCGGGGGCTCTTACCCCCTGGCCGCTCCTGCCAGGCTCCCCGCCCCCCGTCACACCCCCAACCCCACTCTCTCCATCAGAGAGAGCCTGCTCGGATCCGGCTGGTTCACCGAGGTACCCCCCACCCCCACCCCAGTCCACGCAGACACCAGGAGCTCCCTGATTCAATGAGCAATGTCAGGCTGACACAGGTGTCCCCGAGCTAGGTCAAGCCGGTTTTCAGATGACAAGGAGGCCAGCTCCCGGGGGTCGAAGTCACTCGACTCGTTAAATGCACTCGAGCAGCCCCGTGGTGCATCCTTTCGCGATGCAAAGAAACGTTCCCTGCGACCCTAGCTCGGTTTACTGAGGCCGCCTCTACCGCCCCGTGCGTCTGGCAGCGGCCTCACAAAGCCTACGGCCGGCCAGAGACCCATTTCCCAGAAGGGCAAACGGAGGCTCAGACCGGGTTTAGGTTTTCACGTCACAACGGCTCCACGTCTGGGCAGGATTTCCTCTCTAACGCAGTGCCTGCAACGGATTTCTTTTTAAAAATAGCCAGCCAGCCAGCAGCTGACTCTGGGTGTGGGCCCGGCATCAGGCAACGGCAGTGCTCTCATTAGAGAGGATAAAATTGGACTTTAATGTGGAAGGGAAAAGCTTAGTGGCTCTCCAGTCAAGTGCCAGCAGCTGGAGGTTTTTTTTTTTTTTTTTTGCCCGGGGCCACGGGTGTCCGGGGGACCCGCCACTTCCCGCGGGGGAGGGGGGGAGGGGGCGCTGTCTGCAAGGCGCGGAGGGCCAAGTTTGCGGACTCTTCGAGGCCAGACAACCCAGACTCGCACCCTCCCCGAGGAGGGGAGGGGATCTTGAACTCAAATGGGGTGAAAACAGTTGGCCAGCTCTGCACCCATCTGCACCGCTCTAGACGCGGAATATGGGAGGCGAGCTCTGCGGACGGACACTCTGGAAAAGGGTCCCACGCCTAAAAAGTCTCCCAACTCAGGAAGACAGACGCCAGGCACGGACGGGGTTCGAACCCGTGATCTTCGGTTTACGAGACCGACGCCTTACCACTTGGCCACCGCGCCTGCGTTAGAATGGCGGCTCCGCGAGCCTCTATCCTGGCGTCGCTCCCGTGAGCTCGCCCCGCGGGCGCGAGCGCGAGCGCGAGCGCGCCCGCCCGGCCGTCACGCGGCCCCGCCCCATCCCTGCGGCCGGCGGGGCGGGGCGGGGCGGGGCTCTAAAGGGCGCGCGCCGGACGCTCCCCGCAGACTCCCGCCGACCGACCCGCCGGCCTAGCGGGGTTCCCGCGTGCGCTGGGGCGGTGGTCCCGGAGTCCCCGCGGCCACCGCAAGAGGCGTGTCAGGAGCCTGCGGAACGCTTGCCGGAGACGCAGTCAGCGTTCGAATCCCGGCTCCGCTAGACGGCGGGCGCGCGTCGGAGCCTCAGTTTCCCTTCTGGGGGCGAAGCACCCAACCGAGGAAAGGCGGCGGTTCTCATTGCCAGCCCGACCCCCGGGCTGTCCACCGCTGCCCTGTGCGGAGCCCACGCTCGGCAAAGGTTGTTGAATGAATGCGTAAGTGTTAAAGAAGTAAAAAGCCCAAAACTCCTTGTCCCCCAAATTGCCGCGGTTGAGCCCAGGGTGCGTGCCTCGGTGCCTCGTCCCGGACCCGCAGCATCAGCTGGGAGCCTGCACGTCTCCTACCCCCGCCAAATTAGACCCGCCGGTGCGGCCCGGCAACACGGGCTTTCCCGGGCTCTGCAGGTGATGCTGATGCGCGGGGAATTGCTGAGCGCCGCTGCTCCCGATAGTACACTCATATGCTGGAAAGTACTTCTATCCTCCACTTTTTGTTTTTATACAAATGGACTGCCTTTGCAGTTCTCTGCACTTTGATTTTTCATGAATTAATGTATGATGGGTTAATCCAGTGGTTTGCAGGGCATAAGACAAAATAATTACCATAAATGATAGCCGATTATTTAATAAATACTAGTAATTTGTGTTTCGTTAGTATACATAATAACACAAGATTGTAAATTATACTAGAGAGTATACGATAATATCGTTATGCACGATGGGTTACCTTATTCTCTTTAATAGCTGTATGGTTTTCCCTTCCGTGGCCATTATCACAATTGATTTAATCAATTTCTGGGAGGTAGACTTTTTGCCTTGTGTGCGGCTCTTTTGCTGCGTGGAACATTCTGGTCCATGCATCTTTCCCATCTGCTACCAGGGATGTTTGTAGGATAGATGGAAACATAGATTAGGAATGTTCCCAGCCCACCATGCAAACCTAGAGGTAAACAGGAAACTTAAAAATACTACAGAGTTGTGTTCACCAAGTTGCTTTAAATGTCAGGGTCTGGGAAAGTGAGTGGAAGAGGCACCAACAACTTCCCACAGACACCGAGACAGGAACCCTGAGACACTGCACGTACAGTGTGCGAGATCTTCCCGCAAATCTCACCGCAGCTCCCTCATTAGGAGAAAAAAAAAAAAAATCGAACATTTTCAGAATTAAAACACGCATTGCCGACCAGTGTTTCTAAATAGCTCATGATAAAATTGGTTCTATCGTCCGCCTCCTTTTTTGGGTGTTCACTGAGCTGTTGGAGGGATTGTGCGGAAGTGGCAGAGGCTTATCAAAAATGAAAAAAGAAATTAGCAAATGAGAAATTCACATGGGAGCTGAGCCCAGAACTAACTGGCAGGTGGAAGGGGGAATCAGATTCTAACAGGTGCTTTTTTTCAGGTTTGTCTTCCGAGGGAAGGGAGGGAGTAGAATCATAGAGGGGCATCTGTTCCTCACTGGGGAGGTGGGATGCCCCAGGGGTCCCTGGGAGAGGCTGGCCCAACCACCTCCTGTGAGCCCTAAACTAGAGAACATAGGTGCAGAGTGGTCTGACCCTACTTATCTTGTTGGCAGACGAAGCCCTGAGAGCCTACAGATCTTGGACACGTGGATGGAGGATCTGTCTGTCCTGGCCCCATCTTCTCAGAGTGGTGCCTGCTCAAGGTAGGTTCCCAAAAAAGTACTGTAGAAGGAATTAACATTTGGGGTTCCTTTCATTGCGGTCCTCTTTGTGGTCCTGTGAAACCTCCTTGGCTAGTGCCCTCCAACCACCGTTCCAGGCCTTCCCTGGCATTGAATCTCCCCCGTACCCCCTCTTGGGTCAGGCAGATGCTTTAAATTCCTTGACAGTAGGAGGTCTTCCTTGTTCAACCTTACAGAAAGAACTTACAGCCAACAAATGTTTCCTGCACCCTAGCAGAGGCCCTGGGCCCGGTAGCCCCTGATAGCACACAGAGAAATGCGACCTGCCTCCAGGGTTCCCCAAATGCCAGGGCGAGAAACCAGGGCCTGCCTTTCTGCCGACAAAGCCGGGGGATATGATGAAATACGTTGGATCTTTTCGTTCCGTCCCTATAATGAAGTCGCTTGGATTTGAATAATTCGGGAGCATCTACGTTTCTTTTGTATTGCGGCGCCTTCGCTTTTTTGCATTTTAGAAAAAATAGTTTTGCATCTTTTTTTTTTTTTCCTGTACTTTTTTCTGTTTGTTTCTCTGTGCCTGTCCCCCAGGTTAAGGTTGCTTGAAAAAATGGGAGTTGCCTCTGGAACCCTCTCCCCTTCCAGGCAGGACTCCTTCCTGCACGCAGCAGGCATCTGGCTGCCCTTGCTCTCGTGCTCGCTGAGCCCATTTGTTTTTTGTTTTGTTTTTTTTTTAGATTTATTTATTTCACAGAGAGTGTGTGCGAGCACAAGCAGGGGGCAGCGGGGGAGGGAGAGGCAGGCTCCCCACTGAGCAGGGGTTCCATGTGGGGCTCGATCCCAGGACCCCGGGATCATGACCTGAGCTGAAGGCAGATGCTTAACAGACTGAGCCACTCAGGTGCCCCTTGTTGCACCCATTTGAATGACACTTTACAGTCAAGGAGGGCCAGCTGTGACCTTGGCAGCACCTGTCCCTCGGGCCGCCCATCTCGGGAAGACGCAGACCCACTCACATGGTCTCAGGTGGGGCCCGAGGGGCCGCCTTTCCGACAAATTCCCATATCACGTGATGCTGCCCATGCCTGCCCTCACTTTGAGAACCTCTGCTTTCACGTACCTCGGGGAAATTCATTTGCATGAAGAAGATGTGGGGGGACCCCTGAAGCCTAGATATTTAGGTCGCCTGAGTTCGTGACAGCAGGTTTTGACTAAAACCTAAATCAGAGCCCCGTTAGCCGCTCCTAGTATCCCAGCAAGCGCACTGTTGGTCATGGGGGGCTAGAGCCAGAGAACGCCGCCTCCCTTTGTTACTTTGTATGAGAAATTCCATGTTTCGGAGCAGGCTGAGCACCTGAGACGCCGGGTGGGGGCCGGGCTCTGAGCGGAGCAGGTGTAAGGGGCCTGGGGCCACTGTACGTCCCCCCACCCCCCGCGAAATATCTGAGTTCCAGTTACTTCCCATCTTCCACATCCTGGTGTTTTAATTTTAGCTCTTCTGGTGGGTATGTGGTTGTTACCTCATTTTAATTTGCATTTCCTTGATGACTAACGAAGGTAAGCACCTTTTCCTGTGCCTGCTAGCCCCTTGTCCCCTCTCTTGGGAAGCGGCTGCTCAGATCTTTGGCCCGTTTTTATAGCTTGGTTGTCTATTACTGAATCGTTAGAGTTGGTTGAATAATCTGGATACGAGTCTTTTGTCAGAAACGCACATGGATCGTGAGTGTTTTCACCTGGCCCGTGGCTTGACTTTTCACGTCCTTTAAGGCGTCTTTCAAAGTGCAGGAGCTTTTAATTTCAATGAAGTCCAGATTATCCTTTTTTTTTCATTTGTACTTCATGCTTGTTGTGTCCTATCTAAGAAACCTTTGTCGCCCTAGGTCACAGAGGTTTTCCTCTAGCACTGTTCTCATTTTACCTTTTACGCCGAGGCCCGTGATCCGTTTTGAGTCGATTTTTGCGTATGTTGTGAGGTAGGGCTCGATGGTCCTGCTTTTCCCATACGGATGCCGAGTTGTTCCAGCACCATTTGCCGAAATGATGATCCTCTCCCTATGGAATCGCTGGGATAACTGTGTTAAAATTCAGCGTTCTGTGCATTTGTGGTCTGTTTCTGGAGTTCGCGTTACGTTTCATTCATCTGTGTGCTTATCTTTATGCCAGTGACCACACAGTCTTGATGATTGTGTTTTATGGTGAGTACTGAAATCGAGTCTTGTAAATACTCCGACTTCGTTCTTTTACAAAATTGTCGAGTATATTCTAGTCCTGGGCGTCCCCCTGTAACTTTTAGAGCGTGCTCATCAGTTTCTACAAATGCCTGCCGGGATTTCGAGTGGGAGTGTGTTGAACCTGTAGATGAATTGGGAGGAAATAGAATATTTCATTTCCCTATTGTTTGTGGCTGGTGCCTGTGGGTCCTAGATTCTAAGTTCATTTCTTTTGCATTTCATTACATGAGTTTCCTGTGATTTTCAGTGAAGAAGTAGTTGGGGGTGCTCGTGGTAATGGTGTTCGTCTCCTTTTGGCACCCCATCCATGTGTAGGAATTGTGGGGGTCCCTGCAAGACCACAGCCAGGTGGAGACTGAAGCAGGATGTGTTGCTGAGCGGATGAAGAAGGCACGATGGTCTCCTAGCTCAGAGAGAGAGGGGATCATTGTTTAAACACACTTTCCCAAATAATGCCACCTGTACGCGAAATGTTACAAAGATACAAAGTAAATTTCGTCTGCAGAAAAATTGCAGTTGTACAAAACGCTCTGGGATCCCCTCATGAAGTCAATCTTAGAACCTCTAACCTTGGGAAGGCATGTTTGGGCAGGTTCATTCCAGAGCTAGAATGAGATCGAGTTGGCAGCTATGAATAATGAAAAGTTTCGTTCTTTTGCTTTTCCCTTTTGCTTTTTCAGATAAGCTCTAAAAAGGTCAACTAGCTTATCTGGGGTACAAATATTAGCAGGCAGCTTTGACAGTGGTTTTATGTATGTGTAGAAAAAAAAAAAAGGCAGTAGACAGTACCAGAGAATAAAATTGCTATTTCTCTTATTTTTTTTTTAAGATTTTATTTATTTATTTGACAGAGAGAGAGAGATCACAAGTAGGCAGAGAGGCAGGCAGAGAGAGAGAGGGGGAAGCAGGCTCCCTGCTGAGCAGAGAGCCCGATGCGGGGCTCGATCCCAGGACCCTGAGATCATGACCTGAGCCACCCAGGCGCCCCTTTCTTATTTTTTTTATTTTTTTTTTTGTTGTTGTTCTCTATAGAGTAGAGGACCCTATACTCCCAGCTCTTGCTTCCCTCCCTCCCCTTCCTACTTTTAGGGGTTTATTTAGGTTCTTTCCATCTCATTTCTTTTTTGCTTTTGTGTTGATCCATAGTTACACATAGGAAAAGCAGTGTTGGGGGTGGGGTTTTTCTTCCCCCAATGGTATCCTTTTGTAAATGTTACGGAACCTGTCTTTTTAAAAACAACAAAGCATCCGATGTGCAGCTGTGTCATTGCTGGTGGCTCTAGTTCCTTCCTTTTCATGCTGTCCTCTAGTTTGCTGGGTGTGATTTTATTAATTCCCCTATTGCTGGCCGCCTAGGTTGTTTCAAATGTTTCCTCTTTACAGACAGAGCTGCCCTTGTATCTTTGCTTGTGCCTCCCCGTGTATACGTGGGGAAGATCCCTGAGCAGAAATGTCAGGTCATTGCTTTCCTGAGGTCACCTTTCTGTCACGTATCAGCAGCCTGAAGCAAACATCCACCTGCTGGTGAGTGAGCCGGCCGGCCGTGCCGCTGGGCTGCAAGGAGCTACGATACCGGGATACTGGTTCTGTCCGAGTCTTTCATTTTTAAATTTGTGTGGCGTTGGGTGGGAGGAAGCAGAGACAATCAGCCACGGACCTTCGGTGCCAGCAAGGCTGAGGCCTTCCCAACTGGTTGAGATGCCCGTTATGGGTCTGTTGGTGTCAAAACGAACTGATACCTTTGGGTCTTTTCAGTATTAGGAGCTTGTAAGAGACACAAGGTCAGCGTCCCACATAGGTTCCTTTGCAAATAATTGCCCCTTTCTATAGAGTAGTACCAGTGTCTCGCATTGTACAGGGTGTGTGTTTCTCAATACAGCAAAGAAGAATTTACTTTCCCTTAAGTTTATTAATGGTACATATTTCGAAAACTCAGATCTTTACTCATATTAACCAGGAAGTCATTCTGATAGATAGCTAGATACCTTTTTCTAGGTCCTGTATTTTAAGATCACTGTCACGTGAAGGACACCTGATCTTCTGGGTTGCAATTTTTTTTTTTTTTAAGCCAATACAAAGTTTTGGTGAATTTATGTTTGTAATTGGGCCGTCTCCCGTATACACCCCTCTCCCCTTAAGTGTGGGAGTTGAGGCAGTATAGAGACGGTTATATAGAGACGGTTAAAGACGACACGCATGTTATGACGTTGAAAGTGACTATTTAAAAATGTCATCTCCTGTCGTCAGACGCCAGTTACCATATCCCCAGCTTTTGGCGTGGGGGGATTATTCCCAGGGCTGTTCTTGGCAACTGGAAAAGAGAAACGGGGTGAAAGGAAATGGGAACAAATGTGAAGGTAAATTTACTTACAGAGCAGAACACACCTTTTATATTTTCCCCTGGTGGCTTTCCTTTCATGTTGGAAGAACGTAAATATATATGTGAAACTCGGGTGGTACGAAGGTCGAACACGAAATGGGACTTCTTCCTTTTTCCTCATTCCGTTTTGGACACGTGCAAAATTTCTCTTGGGGAAACCGGAATAAGATTTTATGGGAAACCTTTTGTGGTGGTGATCTTCCTGGGGGTTCTTCCTCTCCGTTTTGAAAAAGTCGTCCCTGTGTTTTCTCTTTAAAGATTTTATTTATTTATTTGAGAGAGAGAGAGCGAGAGCAAGAGAGGGGAGAAGGTCAGAGGGAGAAGCAGACTCCCCGTGGAGCTGGGAGCCCGAAGCGGGACTCGATCCCAGGACCCCAGGACCATGACCTGAGCTGAAGGCAATCGCTTAATCAGCTGAGCCCCCCAGGCGTCCCTGTCCCTATGTTATCTTGCAATGCATGCTCTGAGTGCGAAGCTGCTCGCTGGGCACCATCTACCTATGTCCACAGTGACAACGGTCGCTCTGGTGTTTGCCTTGGGCTTTGCCGGCTGTGCTGGCCCAGCCGTGAGCGCTGTGCGTTTGGCTCTCTGGAAAATTCCGCAAGGGCAAATCCGGAGATGAAGTACAAACACTGCATCCAGACCTCAGCTGATCTCAGAGAAAAGGCATGAGCTCCATTCAGGCCAAAACACCTGTAGAAACCCGGGATGGCTGCTTGCTTTTGAGCTGGGCTGTTGGGTTTTGGGTTGTTTCTTCCTGTCCTTGTAGAATCCTTCTCTCCCACCCTTCAGCCACTCCCGTTCTGCTTTCTGTCTCTCTGTGTGAGTTTGCAGCGCCTAGAAGGTTATATAAGCAGAATCAAACAGAATGCATTCTTTTTTATTCCTTTTTCTTTCTTTCTTTCCTTTTTCTGGCTTCTTCCACTCAGCGTACTTCTTTCAAGATCCATCAGTGTCCTGGATTATTTCACACGAAGAATTGACTCCTCGTGATTGCTGAGCGGTAGGAATCTTCTAAGCTGACAAAGCTACGATCAGCATTCGCGTACAGACCTTCGATGGGATATTGAAATGCTTTCAAAATGCCCGGATCATAGGTTTATCTTTTTAAGAAACTGGCAAACTGTTTCCCACAGTGGTTGTGCCTTTCGCATTCCCACCAGCTGTGTAGGGAAGTTTCAGGGCCTCGTTCCCACCGATGCCTGGTACGGTCATTTTAACCTGGCCATTGTCACAGGCCTGCGGTGAAATCTCACTGTGGTTTTAATTGACATTTCTCCAGTGACTGATGATGATATTTCTTCATGTGCTTACTTACTATTCACCTGTCTTCTTTGGAGAAGTGTCTATTCAAATCCCCGATGCATTTTTTAATCAGGTTGTTGGTTTTCTTGTTATTGAATTTGGCAAGTTCTTGATGTATTCTCGATACAAATACTTCATCAGATACTGATTTCCAAATATTCTCTCCCAGTCCGTGGCTCTTTTCATTCTCTTAACAGTGTCCTTTTAAGAGCAGAAATTTTAACTTCCGATAAAATCCAATTTATCTGTTCCTTTGCATGTCATTCTTTCCTTGATGTATATAAGAAATAGATGAAGAAATCTTTGCCTAACTCAGAGTCACAGAGGTTTTTCCTGATGTTTTCCTCTAGAAAGTTTTCAATTAAAAATTGACATTTAGGGGCACCTGAGTGGCTCAGTGGGTTAAGCCTCTGCCTTTGGCTCAGGACATGATCTCAGGGTCCTGGGATCGAGCCCCGCATCGGGCTCTCTGCTCAGCAGGGAGCCTGCTTCCCCCTCTCTCTCTGCCTGCCTCTCTGCCTACTTGTGATCTCTCTCTGTCAAATAAATAAAATAAAAAATCTTTAAAAAAAATTGACATTTACATCCATTTAGAGTTCATTTTGTATGTGATATGAGATAGGAACTGTAAGTTTACTTTTTTGTACCTAGAGATCAAATTGTTCCGGTGACTTTTGTTGAAAGACCGTCGTCTTTTCTCCACTGATTTCCTTTGTAGCTGTGTTGAAAATAAATTCATATGTGTGTGGGCTCACTTCTGGGCTCTATTTGTTTCCTTGATCTATTTGTCTTTTGTTGTTTTTTACCAATTCCACACTGGCTTAATTACCATAGCTTTAGAATGACTCTTGAAATCAGGGTAGCGTTCGTATTCCAACTTTATTCTTCTTTTTGGTGATTCTACTTTTTTTGCATTTTCTTGTGAATTTTAGAGCCCGGTCACCATTTCTACAGAACTCCTGCTGGGATTGCATTAAGCATGTAGGTCAGTTTGGGGAGAACTAAGATGCTCACAGTCCTGAGTCTCCCCATCCATGAACGTGATACATCTCTTGATTTATGTCAGTGTTTAATTTCTCTGAGCAGTGTTTTGTAGTTGTCGGTGTCCACATCTGTGATGTCTTTGTCAGATTTCTCCCTATGTAGTTCGAATTTTTGATGGTATCGTGAATGATACTATTTTTACCATTTCCTAGTGGTTCATTACTGGTAGCTAGAAATACGCGTTAAGTGTTCTGTATTAACCTGGTTTTCTGCCATCTTGTTACACACACTTAGGAGTAGTATTTTGGTACGTTCCTCCAGATTTCTACGTAGACAGTCATGTCATCTGTGAATACTGAGTTTTACTTCTTCCTTTTTTTTTTTTTAAGATTTTCTTTATTTGACAGAGAGAAACACAGAGAGAAAGGGAACACAGGCGGGGTGGGTGGGGGGAGTGGGAGAAGGAGAAGCAGGCTCCATGCCGAGCAGGGAGCCCGATGCGGGGCTCGATCCCCGGACCCTGGGATCACGATCCTAGCCGAAGGCACACACTTTACAACTGAGCCACCCAGGCGCCCCTTACTTCTTCCTTTTTAATCTGAATGACTTTTATTTCATTTTCTTGCCTTGTTGGCTAAAACTTCCAGTGTAATGTTGAAGTGGTGTGAGATAACCTTCTTGGCTAATTTCTGACCTTAAGGACAAAGCATTCAGTCTTTTCATATTAAGCGTGATGTTAGCTACTGTGGTTTTGTCACAGATGCCCTTTTTCAGGTGGAGGAAGTTTCCTTCTATTGCTACTTTGTTTGAGGGATTTTTTAAAAAAGTCAGGAACGAGTGTCAGATTTCATCACATGTTTGCTTCTGTCTATGAGATGATCATGGTTTTAATTTTTTTTTTTTTTTTTTAGTTTTTTAATATGCTGAATTACATTGACTTTTTTCCCCCCAATGTTAAACCATCCCCACAGTCCTTGGATAAACTACTTACTCCATGGTATATTATGCTTTTTATATATTGTTGCATCCAATTTTCTAAAAGTTTGTTTAGGAATTTTGCACATTGATAAAGGATATAGGTCAGTAATTGCCTTTTCTAGTAATGTCTTTTTCTAGCTTTGGTATCAGGGTAATACTGACATAAAGAATATGGAAGTATTCTTATAGTAAAGGAAATATTTCCTGCTTTTAAATCTTCTAGAAGAGGTCGTATGGAACTAATACTATTTCTTCCTTAAATGATGGGTGCAATTCACCAGGAAAGCCATCTGGGCCTGGGGTTTTCCTTGTGAAAAGGTTTTTCCCTATTAATTTAATTTCTTTCATAGATACAAGGCTAATCAGGTTGTCTATTTCTTCTTAAGTGAGCTTTTGTAGTCTGCATCTTTTTTTTTTTTTTTTAAGATTTTATTTATTTATTTGACAGAGAGATCACAAGTAGGCAGAGAGGCAGGCAGAGAGAGAGGGGGAAGCAGGCTCCCCACTGAGCAGAGAGCCCGATGCAGGGCTCGATCCCAGGACCCTGAGATCATGACCTGAGCCGAAGGCAGAGGATGTTAAAATTTTTTAAACAATTTTGTTTATTTATTTTAGGGAGAGGGATAGAATGTGTACACACAAACGGGGGAAGGGCAGAGAGCCCAATGCGGGGCTCGATCTCAGGACCCTGAGATCATGACCTGAGCCCAAGGCAGAGGCTTAACCCATGAGCCACCCAGGTGCCCCTATAGTTTGCATCTTTTAAGGAAATTGTTCCATGTAAGTTGCTTAATTACTGACGTGAAGGTTTTCATAACAGTCCTGATACTGGTAATGTGCGTCCTTCTCTTCATTTTTCTTAATTTTTCTGGCAGAGGTTTGTTGATTTTTACTTACCTTCTGCATGACCAGCTTTACTTCCATTGATTCCCCACCCCCTTTCCTGTCCCGTGTTTCTATTTCATTTATTTCTGTTCTGACCTTTATTATTTACTTTCTTCTACTTAATTTAGGCTTAATTTGCTTTTCTAATTTTTAAAAAATGGACACTGAGCGGTTAATTTGAGCCCCTTCTTTTTTATTTATTTTTTAAGATTTTATTTATTTATTTGACAGAGAGAGATCACAAGCAGGCAGAGAGGCAGGCAGAGAGAGAGAGGGGGAAGCAGGCTCCCTGCTGAGCAGAGAGCCCCATGCAGGGCTCAATCCCAGGGCCCTGAGATCATGACCTGAGCCAAAGGCAGAGGCTTTAACCCACTGACCCACCCAGGTGCCCTTCCCTTCTTTTTTATTAAAGGCATTTGGCGCCATACCTTCCCCTTCATGTACTGCTTTCAGCAGCTTATCGGACCTTTTGATCTATTTTTCTTTTTCTTCAGTTCAAAATGCTTATTTTCCCTTTCGACTTACATTTTGACCCACAGTTTACTCAGAAGTGTGTTATTTAGTTTCCAAGCATTTGGGGATTTTCTAAAGGATCTTCCTTTTATTGATTCCTCACTTAATTCCATTGTGTTGGGGGAGCATGTGCCTTTGTAAAGACTGTGTATTCTGCTGTTGGGTGAAGTGTTTTATACATAGCAAATTGATTGTTGGTATTTTAAAATATTAAACAAAATCCTTAATCGGTTTCTCCTTACTTATTCTATCATTTGCTGAGAGGGTATTAAAATCTTGACTGCAGGGGCGCCTGGGTGGCTCAGTTGGTTAAGCAACTGCCTTCAGCTCAGGTCACCATCCTGGAGTCCTGGGATCGAGTCCCGCATCGGGCTCCCTGCTCAGCGGGGAGTCTGCTTCTCCCTCTGACCCTCCCCCGACTCGGGCTCTCTCTCTCTCTCATCCTCTTAAATAAATAAATAAAATCTTAAAAAAAAAAAATCTTGACTTCAGTTGTGGATTTAACTATATTTCCCTGAAATTCTGTGATTTTTTTTTTGTTTCATGTTGTTTGAATCTGTTGTTAAGTACGTAAGCAGAATTCCTTTGACTTTTGATGAATTTATCCTTATGAAATGACCTTCTTTATCTCTGGCAATATTCTTTCTCTGAGATCTTTGAAATTTTGTTTCATATAAATATAGCCATTTCAAAAAAATAAATATAACCATTTCAATAATTGATTAATATTATCATGGTATACCATTCTCTATATGTTTACTTATAACCTATTTCTGTGTCTTTATAATTGAAGGGTGTTTCTTTTAGGCAGCATAGAGTTAGGTTTCCTTTTTTTAGCCATTCTGAAAATCTCTGCCTTTTAACTGGATTATTTAGACCATTTATATTTAATGAGCCAATTGACATGGTATCTTTATCATCTTCCTATTTATTTTCTATTTGTCCCAGCCAGTTATCCTTTAGGAGATTTAAATACTAAGAAAAATCGTCACATACTTACTTATATAGTTACTGTTTCTGGTGCTCTTTCTTTCTTTGTGTAGATTTAAAGTTGCATCTAGTATCATTTTCCTTCTTTCTGAAGGACTTCCTTTAATATTTCTTCTTTTTAAAAGATTTTATTTATTTATCTGAGAGAGAGAGAGAGAATGAGCAGGGGGAGAGAGAGGGAGAAGCAGATTCTCTGCTGAGCAGGGAGCCCAATGCGGGGCTCGATCCCAGGACCCTGGGATCTTGACTTGAGCCGAAGGCAGATGCTTAACCGACTGAGCCACTCAGATGCCCCCTTCCTTTAATATTTCTTGTAAGAATCTGCAGGTGATGAATTGTTCTAGCTTTTATATGTCTGATAAAGTCTTACTTTCATTTTTGAAAGATGCTTTTGTAGGTAATAGAGCCATAGGTTAACAGCTTTCTTTTCTTTCAGTGTTTTAAAGATGGTGCTCCCCTACCTTTCAGCTTATATCACTTACAACAAGAAGTCTGCCATAATCCACATCTTTGGTCCATTATCCATAAAGTGTCCTCCCTCCACGTCTGCTTAAAAAAATGTTTAGCAGTGGTAAAACACACATAGCATAAATTTCACCATCTTAGGACTATAGTTCGGTGGCACTAAGTATATTCACATTTTAACCAGCATCATTGTCCATCTCCAGAACTGTTTTCATCTTGGAAGACTGTAATGTTGTACCGATTAAACAATAAGTCTCCATTGTCCCCTGTGACAACCCTTGGCAACTACCATTCTGCTGTCTATGAATTTGAATGGTCTGTCTTTGAATTTTAAGGCCGAATAATACTTCATTGCATGTATATTCCACATTTTGATTTATCCATTCGTTCATCAATGGAAAGTTGGTTTTCTTCCAACTTTTGGCTATTTTGAATAATTCTCCTATGAACAAGTATACACAAATACCTCTTTAAAAGCCAGCTCTCAGTTCTCCTATGTATATATCCAGAGTGGAATTGCTGAATCTATTAGATTTTTTTGAGGGGATAGTCCTGTTGTTTTCTGTAGTGGCTCCACCATTTTACATTCCCACCAACATTGCACGAGGGTTCCAATTTGTCCAAATCTGTACCAATACCTGTAACTTTCTTTTTTAATAGTTATCCTAGTGGGTGTGAGAGGCATCTCGTGGGATTCTGATTTGGATTTCCCTAATGACTCTTAATGTTGACCATCCTTTTTTTTTTTTTTTTTTTTTTTTTTTTTTTTTACATCTTGTAACCTTTTCATTTTTTTCATTTTGTTTTTTAAAATTCAATTAATTAACATAAAATGTATTATTAGTATCAGGGGTAGAGGTCAGTGACCGATCAGTCTTATATAATACCCAGTGCTCATTACATCATGTGCCCTCCTTAATGTCCGTCATCCAGTTACCCCATCCCCAACCCCTCTCCCCTCCAGCAACCCACAGTTTGTTTCCTGTGATTAAGAGTCTCTTACGGTTTGTCTCCCTCTCTGATTTCATCTTGTTTTATTTTTCCCTCTCTTCCACTATGATTCTCAGTTTTCTCTTTTTTTTTTTTTTTAAGATTTTATTTATTTGACAGAGAGAGAGATCACAAGTAGGCAGAGAGGCAGGCAGAGAGAGAGGGGGAAGCAGGCTCCCCGCTGAGCAGAGAGCCCGATGCGGGGCTCGATCCCAGGACCCTGAGATCATGACCTGAGCCGAAGTCACAGGCTTTAACCCACAGAGCCACCCAGGTGCCCCCTCAGTTTTGTTTCTTAAATTCCATATATGAGTGAGATCATATGATAACTGTTTTCTCTGATGGAGTTTTTTTTACTTAGCCTAATACCCTCTAGTTCCCTTGATGTCGATACAAATGGCAAGATACCATTTTTTAAAAATTTCATTTATTTATTTATTATTAACATAAAATGTATTATTTGTTTCAGGGGTACAGGTCTGTGATTCATCAGTCTTACAGAACACACAGCACTCACCACAACACATACCTTCCCCAAAGTCCATCACCTAACCACCCCATCCCTCCCATGCCCGTCCACTCCAGCAACCCTGTTTGTTTCCCGAGATTAAGAGTCTCTTATGGTTTGTCTCTCTCTCTGGTTTCATCTTGTTTCATTTTTCCCTCCGCTCCCCTATGATCCTCTGCCTTGTTTCTCGAATTCCACATATCAGTGAGATCATATGATAATTGTCTTTCTCTGATTGACTTACTTCGCTTAGCATAATACTCTCTAGTTCCAGCCATGTCGTTGCAAATGGCAAGATTTCATTTTTTGGTGGTTGCCTAATATTCCATTGTGTGTGTGTGTGCGTGCGTGTGCGCACGTGCCACATCTTTAGCCATTTGTCCATTGATGGACATCTAGGCTCTTTCCATAGTTTGGCTATTGTGGACATTGCTGGTATAAACATTGGGGTGCAGGTGCCCCTTTGGATCACTACATTCGTATTTTTGGGGTAAATACCCAGTAGTCCAATTGCTGGGTTGTAGGTAAGCTCTATTTTCAACTTTTTGAGGAACCTCCATACTGTTTTCCAGAGTGGTTGCACCAGCTTGCATTCCCACCAACAGTGTAAGAAGGTTCCACTTTCTCCACATCATCGCCAACATCTGTCATTTCCTGACCTGCTAATTTTAGCCATTCTGACTGGTGTGAGGTGGTATCTCACTGTGGTTTTGATTTGTATTTCTCTGATGCCGAGTGATGCTGAGCACTTTTTCATGTGTCTGTTGGCCATTTGGATGTCCTCTTTGCAGAAATGTCTGTTCATATCTTCTGTCCATTTCTTGATCGGATTATTTGTTCTTTGGGTGTTACGTTTGATAAGTTATTTGTAGATTTTGGATACTAGCCTGTTATCTGACAGGTCATTTGCGAATATCTTCTCCCATTCTGTTGGCTGTCTTTTGGTTTTGTTGACTGCCTCCTTTGCTGTGCAAAAGCTTTTGATCTTGATGAAGTCCCAATAGTTCATTTTTGCCCTTGCTTCTCTTGCCTTTGGTGATGTGTCCAGGAAGAAGTTGCTGCGGCCGAGGTTGAAGAGGTTGCTGCCTGTGTTCTCTTCAAGGATTTTGATGGATTCCTGTCTCACACTGAGGTCTTTCATCCATTTTGAGTCTATTTTTGTCTGTGGTGTAAGGAAACGGTCCAGTTTCATTCTTCTGCATGTGGCTGTCCAATTTTCCCAGCACCATTTGTGAAAGAGACTGTCTTTTTTCCATTGGACATTCTTTCCTGCTTTGTCGAAGATGTTGACTATAGAGTTGAGAGTCCATTTCTGGGCTCTCTCTTCTGTTCCACTGATCTATGTGTCTGTTTTTGTGCCAGTACCACACTGTCTTGATGATTACAGCTGTGTAATAGAGCTTGATGTCCGAAATTGTGATGCCACCAGCTTTGGTTTTCTTTTTCAACATTCCTCTGGCTATTTGGGGTCTTTTCTGGTTCCATACAAATTTTGGGATTATTTGTTCCATTTCTGTGAAAAAAGTTGATGGTATTATTGCATTGAATGCATAGAATGCTCTAGGTAGTGTAGACATTTTAACAGTATTTGTTCTTCCAATCCATGAGCATGGAATGTTTTTCTTTTTGTGTCTCCTTCTATTTCTTTCAGGAATGTTCTCTAGTTTTGCTTCTTTGGTTCAGTTTATTCCTAGGTATCTTATGGTTTCGGGTGTAGTTGTAAATGGGATTAACTCCTTAATTTCTCTTTGTTCTGTTTCATTGTTAGTGTACAGAAATGAAACTGATTTCTGTGCTTTCATTTTATATCCTGCCACTTTGCTGAATTCCTGTATGAATTCTAGCAATTTTGAGGTGGAGTCTTTTGGGTTTTCCACATAGAGTATCATGTCATCTGCAA
>CM052890.1:23496002-23514731 GCA_028534135.1 Potos flavus
ATGGTTTCGGGTGTAGTTGTAAATGGGATTAACTCCTTAATTTCTCTTTGTTCTGTTTCATTGTTAGTGTACAGAAATGAAACTGATTTCTGTGCTTTCATTTTATATCCTGCCACTTTGCTGAATTCCTGTATGAATTCTAGCAATTTTGAGGTGGAGTCTTTTGGGTTTTCCACATAGAGTATCATGTCATCTGCAAAGAGTGAGAGACTGACTACTTCTTTGCCGATTCAGATGCCTTTTATTTATTTTTGTTGTTTGATTGCTGAGGCTAGAATTTCTAGTAATATGTTGAACAGCAGTGGTGATAGTGGACATCCCTGCCATGTTCCTGACCTTAGGGGAAAAGGTCTCAGTTTTTCCCCATTGAGAACGATACTCGCTGTGGGCTTTTTGTATATGGCTTTTATGATATTGACCTATGTTCTCTATATCCCTACACTGAAGAGTTTTACTCAAGAAAGGAAGCTGTACTTTGTCAAGTGCTATATTTGCACCTGTTGAGAGGATCATATGGTTCCTTATCCTTTCTTTTATTTACGTAGTGTATCACATTGATTTGTGGATGTCACCACCCCACCCTTGCACCCCAGGAATAAATCCCACTTGGTCATGGTGAATAATCCTTTTAATGTACTGTTGGATCCTATTGGCTAGTATTTTGGTGAGAATTTTTATATTCATGTTCATCAGGGATATTGGTCTGTAATTCTTCCTTTCGGTGAGGTCTTTGTCTGGTTTCGGGATCAAGGTAATGCTGGCCTCATAGAAAAAGTTTGATAGTTTTCCTTTCATTTCTGTTTTTTGAAACCGCTTTAGAAGAATAGGTATTAATTCTTCTTTAAATGTTTGGTAGGTTTCCCCTGGGAAGCCATCCAGCCCTGGGCTCTTGTTTGTTGGAAGATTATTGATTACTGCTTCAATTTCCTTCCTGGTTATGGGTCTGTTTAGGTTTTCTATTTCTTCCTGGTTCAGTTTTGGTAGTTGATACGTCTCTAGGAATGCATCCATTTCTTCCAGATTGCCTAAATAGTTGGCATATAGTTGCTCATAATATGTTTTTATAATTGTGTTTGTTGTTGGCTGTGATTTCTCCTCTTTCATTCATGATTTTATTTATTTGGGTCCTTTCTCTTTTCATTTGTATAAGTCTGACCAGGGATTTATCAGTCTTATTAATTCTTTCCAAGAACCAGTTCCTAGTTTTGTTGATCTGTTCTACTGTCCTTTTGGTTTCTATTTCATTGATTTCTGCTCTGATCTTAATTCTCTTTTCCTGCTGAGTTTAGGCTTTATTTACTGTTCTGTCTCTGGCAACTTTATGTGTAAGGTTAAGTTGTGCATTTGAGACCTTTCTTTTTTTGAGAAAGGCTTCTTTGCTATATTCTATACTTCCCTCTTAGGACCGCCTTTGCTGCATCCCAAAGCTTTTGAGCAGTTGCGTTTTCATTGTCGTTTGTTTCCATGAATTTTTTAAATTCTTCTTTATTTTCCTGGTGGACCCATTCATTCTTTAGGAGGATGCTCTTTAGCCTCCAGGTACTTGAGTTCTTTCCAAATTTCCTCTTGTGTTTGAGTTCCAGTTTCAAAGCATCGTGGCCTGAAAATATGCAGGGAATGATCCCAATCTTTTGGTACCGGTTGAGACCTGATTTATGACCCAGTATGTGATCTATTCCG
This sequence comes from Potos flavus, assembly GCA_028534135.1. Classification (NCBI taxonomy): domain Eukaryota; kingdom Metazoa; phylum Chordata; class Mammalia; order Carnivora; family Procyonidae; genus Potos; species Potos flavus. Next base: position 23,497,683 of record CM052890.1, read on the forward strand.
GAGAATGTTCCACGTGCACTCGAGAAGAATGTGTATTCTGTTGCTTTAGAATGGAGTGCTCTGAATGTATCTGTGAAGTCCATCTGGGCCAGTGTTTCATTCAGAGCCCTTGGGAATGTGAAAATATCTTAATGTACATATAATACTTTATATATGTTGCTGTATTTGGTTTGCTAGTCTTTTGGTTAAGATGTTTGTGGGTATATTCCTAACCAGCACTGGTGTATTTATTTTGTTTTCTTATGTCTTTTTTTTTTTTTTTTTAAAGATTTTACTTATTTGACAGAGATCACAAGTAGGCAGAGGCAGGCAGAGGGAGAGAGGGAAGCAGGCTCCCTGCTGAGCAGAGAGCCCGATGCGGGGCTTGATCCCAGGACCCTGAGATCATGACCTGAGCTGAAGGCAGAGGCTTTAACCCACTGAGCCACCCAGACACCCCTGTTTTCTTATGTCTTTATCGGGTGTTGGTGTCAGGGTCATCTCTAATAGAATGAGTCAGGAAATGCTCTCTTTTTTCAAAGAGTTTGTGAAAAATTTGTATTAATTCTTCTTTGAATTTTTGGTAGAATTCACCAGTGAAGCCATCTTGTTGGTAGTTTCTAAGAATTAATTCATTTTCTTTACTTGTTGTAGATCTATTTGTATTTCTGATTTTTTTCCTGAGTCAATTTTCGGTAGTTGTGTCTTTCTAGGAATTTGTCTGTTTTATCCAAGTTAATTTATTGGCATATAGTTGTTTATATTATGCCCTTATAACTCTTTTTATTTTTATTTACTTGTTATTTTTAAAAGATTTTATTTATTTATGTAACAGAGAGAGACACAGCGAGAGAGGGAACACAAGCAGGGTGGGTGGGAAAGGGAGAAGCAGACTTCCCATTGAGCAGGGAGCCTGATGCAGGGTTCAATCCCAGGACCCTGGGATCATGACCTGAGCCGAAGGCAAACACTTGACTGGCAGAGCCACCTAGAAGACCCTAAACAAGTGTTTTTTTACACAAAATATTTCCAACTCATTGAAGAGAATGGCACAGAAGAAAGAAATCAACTGCCAGTAAGTAATGTTAGTATTTTTCTATGTGGCTATAGAATTATTAAACATAGAAGAAATTAAATAAAACATTCAGTATTAATTGAAGCTTACTTTACACCTTCCACAGTCTAATTCTTTTTCTTTTTCCAGAAGTAGCCTGAATCTTGAAATTGACATGTCTTTACCAGCATGTTTTTTTTATACTTTTTATCTTTATATATGGAAATCCACACGGCATTCTTGTTTTAAAATGTGACTTGAGTTACCCCTGCTTCTTCCTCCACTTTCTTACCTGAAGCCTTTTGTTTGGAGATTTTTTATGTTGACACATTTGAATTTTTGGTTTAGTGCATTTAGGTAAATGGCTGTGTTTAAAAGTTGTCTGAAAGGCATATGGGTCGTTCTCCTTGTTTCTCTGGAGGCTTTAATGTCCATCTGGCACGTGGTGGTCTGGGGACAAGGGTGCTTCTCCAGGATGTATACCAAAAAAGTGGAGTCACAGAGTTTGTATCTTCAACTTTATTAGGTGTTGTAAAACTGTTCCGTAACTTTTTTTTAAAGATTTTGTTTATTTGTCAGAGAGCGCGAGAGCCCACAAGCAGGGGGAGAAGCAGGCTCCCTGCTGAGCGAGGAGCCCGATGCGGGACTCGATCCCAGGACGCTGGGATCATGACCTGAGCTGAAGGCAGACGCTTAACCAACTGAGCCACCCAGGCGTCCCTGTTCTGTGACTCGGGCTTCTAGATGTGCTCAAGGGGCTACAGAAGTCACAGCCCTGATAGGCAGTGTTTGATTGTGAGTCACTCACTGTGTGTGGCCAGCGAGGCTCATTCATGACGTCCCGGTCTTGTAATCCCGGTTGTGGCCGGCTGACTTAGAGCCCTAGCCTGAATGCCACACACCATTCCCAGGAACTAGCTGCTTTGTAACAACGTGTGACGTGGAGACTTGGGAGACACCCAGTTGGGGGTGAACCTCATGACGGATGTAAACTCAGCCACGATTGGTCGAATTTGTAACATAGCGGAACGGAGATGAAGCGTTGTATGCACCGATTCTGCAGAAATGGCCTGGGTTCTGGGGCATCAGAAGCGTGGTCTCACGTCCAGGCTCTGCTTCCTTTGTAATTTCAGGCAAATCATTCCCCTCTCTGTCCTCAGGTGCCTCATCTGTAAAATGGGGGTAATAACAGTTCTTAGCTCATAGACTTATGGTTCAGTGAGGTCGTGTAGAGTGTTTGGCGCAGGGTCTGGGGTCTAGCAGCACTGAGTATGTTTCCGTCCCTGGGTGCCTTCCCGTTTGCTGGTGCTGTGTACTAGGGGTATGGGGAGAGGGGTAAGTAGCTTTTGGCTTTTTTGGTCTCCCTATTGTGGCTTCTGTATGTCTCGTTGAATGTGATGTCCTGGCCAACCTTCAAGTTGTTTGCCAGACATAATTTAAGTAGAGAACGTAAAGCTACTTGTCTGAACGGCTTTGCAGACCTTTTCTAGTGCTTTCAAGAAGTACCGTCACAAAACCACCGTGACTGTCCTCTCGGTCGAGCCAGCTTCATGGGCACAAAGCTTCGTTTGCCGTTCTGCTGAGTGTGGACTTGAGGACCATCCAGCTGTGGGAGAAGAGGCAGAGAGCCAAGCTCTCAAAGGCCGACATTGGAGTCTCTAAAGGGAAGCACTTGACCTTCTTAACTATGAGCCCGAATACAGGCCCCTCCTCGCCATCAGTGTTGGACAGGACCGTACCAGCCTTTGTTTTTTTTGGGTTGTAGATGCTTTCGAGTCTCCTGTATGCGTGGCCCAGGGGTGAGTCCGCTGGGGTGACCCTCCCCCCGGAGCTGGGCCATCGTCAGCGGTCCCCACCGGGAAGGATCTGTGACACAGTCCTGTGCAACAAGATGGCCTTCCCAACGTTGAGGAGCATCTTTGTTTTTTTGTCTAATGACACAGTACGGGTTTAATTTTAGTAACTTGCCACAGACATTAGAGAAGACGGGCAGGGTTTCAAGATGAGGTTTCTTTCGGAAAATTAAAGTAGGTTCAGATGAACAGCTGTCAGACTTATCAGAAGCTACGCTGTTGGTGGAAGGAGGGGTGAGGGAAGGGTCATGAGGGGACGAGAAACCTTCAGGAGGATCGTGTGGCCACGTTAACTGGTCGGGGACGTGCGGTCCCCGTCTGTCACGGAGTCGGTCCTCCCCTGGCCCGGTGCTGGTGTCTGATTGCCCCGCGGATTGGCTCCTGCTCATTTCCCATCGCTGGGCGGGTGGGCGTGTCTGCGTTCACAGTGATGGGAAATTCACCTTGATTCTAGAGCCAATGTGCGGTCGGGGGCTGGGAAGATGCCGAATGAGGACTGTGTCCAGTATCTGAAAAGCTTTCCAAGGCTCGGTGTTACCCGAAGGTAACAGAATTCTTGACAGAAGGATCTGAGGCCCCTCCGGGCCTGGGATCCGTGCAGACCTGGTTTCTCAGACTTTGTGCGTGGAGGGGGTCCCGCAGCCGAACCTCAGCATCTAGCGTGTGGCTGGGCGCACGGCAGGGCCTCGGCCCGAATCGCTCGGTATGTCTGGCCCCCCCGGCCTGTTCTCTCTGCCTGGAACGTCCTTTCCACGTGCACACGCCATGTGGGCAGCGCACCTTCCCTAGAGCCCCCTGCTCTGTCCGCGGCCTCTCCTCCAAGCGGGGCACTTCCCCTGCTCCCTCTGACAGCGTTCTCTCCCCCCCCCCCCCCGGGTGGGGACCCTGGCTGGTGACGTGTGATGTGACAAATGTGTCAGGCCCCCGGGAACATCATGTACCCGCTGATGTGCTGAGGCTGCTGTCTCGGTCCCTGAGCATCACAGGTACTGACCATGGGGTCGTAGTTAGGTAATCCGTGATCTTTCTTTTCTGTCTGTGGTTGACACGGCGACACGAAAGGCCTGGCTGCCAATCCAGTTTACTCATGGCCATCGTATCTCACCAGAGCAAGGAGGAAAACAGAACGCTGTTTTCCTCAAAACTTTATCTTCACCATGGGCTTCTAGATTGAAAATTAAATGCCATTTTAAGAATACCCAATTCTAAAGACCATTTTGTATGGTCGATAAAAACACCTCATATGGTTTTTTGAAACCTGGTTACATTGAGGGAATTCTCTGGGTCTCTGGGGAATTTTGTTGGTGGCTTTATTGCTACCAAAGTGTGCGTGTTTCCCCGGCATGGATGTGCTCGGCATGCTTTATCACACTTTCCCCTCGGGGCTTCCTTATGCTTGTAGGAGAACGAACATGACTTTGGTGTCAATCTTGTCGTGTTTGAGTTCAGCCAGTCCCGGCTTCTCTTTTGTATCCCGTGTTCCTGGGCTCGGGGGAGGGCGGGCCCCTTGCCGTGTGAGCTACCGAGCTCGCCTCGGTGAGGCTACCGGTTTTGTCTGTGGCCAGCTGCTGTGGGGTGTGTTCTGAAGGTGGGGTCTCCTCCGAAACCCGTGCCTGTGCCCAGCTCCGCCGTGGGCTGCCCGACCCGTAGGGTGTGGTCCGCCCTCCGCACAGCAAGACCGTGGTACATCAAAATGTTTTTTTTATTTGAGACACAAAAATGCAAAATTGCTGAGATATCAAACGTTTCCCGATCGGCTACAATACTGCCACTATGTACAAAAGATCTGATGATAAATGTGCACACATATAAAAATACGGTATGCATTACTATGTACAGTACATGTGCAAAATGTATGGCATCCAAACATGATACGGAATTGATTTCAGGGGTGCAAACAGCAAATACAAAGGCATCATGGTTTTCTTTTAAAAAACAACATAAAGGCAATACATGAATGGACCCCCGATTGCCATAATATTTTTGTTCATTAAGCTAGTGCTTTAGTAAGTGGGGCTCGGTAGGTTGGTATCTTTCTCCTTGTTTTCATAAAGTGAGATGCTAAGACATAATGTGACCATGAAAATAAGAAGAGAAACACCTATCACGCTGTGTTTCGATTGCAAGCAAGAAAAAAGGAAACTAATCTGCACTTAGGAAGAAACTCTGTATTACTACTAAGTATGTATTATTCTTAAACCAACAAAACAAATCTATACTATTTTACATGAAAACAACAGAGAAATATCTACATCTTTGTGAGACTTATAACCTTAAATGGATAATACCTTTTTGGGACTGACTGCTGAGATCTCGTTAGTCTCAAATTTTAAATAAAAAGTGCCTCCTTTTGGCAAATACTTGGCAATGCCTTTGGTTCCTTTAAAGCAAGTTTGCATTACTATTGGTTACTTGAGGTTAAGTACTTTCGGTCGATACTAAACCCTTTCCTAAATGCTCCCTCCTCCTCCCCAGTCAGCCAGTTTCCTTACAGCATAACGTCGAGAGGTAATTGTGAACGAGTCGCGGTGATTCTATGAACTTGGTTAAAGCTTTGTCTTAGTAGTTGGCACAAAGCTCTGTTGAACATGACGAGCTGTGCGGATTATCGCCAAGGACCTATTTTGATTCCAGACAGCACCTTTGGTCTGAGATGGCCATCCTGTCGTCGGGGAGTGGTGACATTGCCCGGTCACGGCTCACAGAGCGATGGGTTCGTGCGGCGGGGGGCGCGCTCTTCTGTAAACACGTGCAGCTCTGGGCTGACCCGGCCTCGCATCCGAGACCGCAGGCGCTCCTCGGACACGCAAGGAAGGGGGAACGGGGGCACACGCGGGCCTCTCTGTGGTCCTGCAGACAGAGTCACTTCACAAAGAGAGAAGGTGGCCCGGACAGGCGTGTGCGCGAGCGGGGCTGGGACAGGGCGGAGAACGGCCGCGTCTTGTTACTTTCCAGTTGTGACCGCAGCACCTAGCGGGTGAGCCGGAGCGCGGTTAGGAGGCTCTGCAAACACACAGACCTGCCCTCGCCAGCTCTGCTCCCCGACGGAGCGGCCCTTCCAGTTAACGCGCTTAGATCCCCTGGGCTCATTCCGTGGCCTCCAGGGCAGTGGACAATGGGGTATTCTGCTCTGTCACCGGGGGTGAGGAGGACGGATGTGTGCAGAGAGGGGTGACAAAGCATGGAGGGTTGCGTGTGGACCTGGAGAAATGGGCCGCCGGCAGGAGCCTGATGGGCGGGGGCCTCGCCGGCCGGAGGGCCTTCACCCCGCACTGCTCTCGGCCCCGCCTGTTTGCGGACGGGAGAGGGACTGTCCCATCGATGGTGGGGCCAGCTGCTGCGGCTGGTTTCAGCCTGGGAATTCTGAACGGGCGCCGAAGAAAGAGAGGTGGCCTGGAATGATCTGGGGTGGGGGGGCGAGGAAGCTGCAGAGGGAGCTCGAGTCCACTCCGGTGAGCAGATGGGTGACAGGCTGCCGACCCATCGCTCGGGGCTGCTGACCGCACAGTTCCGGGGCGCCATCGGATGACCCTGACTTTGCTTTCAACGGGGAGCAGCCCGGGGGCCGCAGCAGACTGCCTTCTGAAATCGCGCTTCCTAAAGTGTCAGTTACACGGATCACAGAACCGGCAGTTTTTAAAAAGGAAACTTAAATAAGATCTCTCTAGTATTATAAAAATAGTCCTATAAAACACAGAGTATCTGAGCAAGAAATCCCACGAATTGAGAACATATCTATGTACAAATATGTGGCAAATACTGTACAGTAGATTGCACAATTCAGGAAGAACACATGCGGAGGGGCTCCCGAGACACGCGCTGCTGAAATGTACGCGGTGGCCCCAGGCCCCTAGACTCGCGAAGCCCAGAGAAGCTCAGGGGCGACTTGCCCTTCCTCCCACCCCCGAGGACAGGAGCCGGTACCTGTGTACCCTAGAGAGGCAAGCTTGATGCAACGGTGTTTCTGGAATATTCGGGGAGGTCAGCGTGGATGGGAGACAGCGCATGTCCGGGAGCTGGCTATGTCCTTGGCAATGGGATGCTGTCTACACCACACGCACGCACCCTGGCCATCCTGCTCTGGTGGCTGTGACAATACAGACGGTCCTCTGTGCTGCACGCCTTTCCCGTCGCTTACCCTGTGGACAGCGAGTCAGGTCAGAGGGGCCTCGAGGGCAGCAGGGTCTTTGGTCACGTCACCTGCGGCACACGTCTGCGTCCTCACGCTAACCTTGAGCACGGCGGCCCCCCTGCCCCGCGTGCCCGGCCTGCCGCCCAAGCCAGGATGGGAGGGCCTGACGGAATGGTGCGAGTGGGGGGCCGGTGGAGTTCGGGTCGGGAGGCTCCTCGCCTTCCCTTTCGAGGAAGCCCCGTACGTGAGGGTCTGGACGCGTGCGTGAAGGTAATTCCTAGTTGCAAGCAGGCTAGTGAGACAGCATTGTCTGCGCTCGAGTGTGTGTCTTTGGAGAGCACCCTTCCTGGGGCATGCTTCCGGCCTTAGTTTGGAAAAGCAACAGGAGAGCTGAGGGCTGGGAAAGCATCTCAGTGCACAACTCAGGAGGGTGGAAATAGCAAGTCCGGGAGAGTCCGCGGCGCTGGCTGGTCACTTGCCTCCCACCGTCCCGCTGATATTTGGGGTTCACTTGAGAAGCCGCTGAAGTCTGAGTAAGGATGATGCCCGGAGTCCAGGTGCGGAGTAGGTAAGCCCCAGACAAAAACCTACGGCCAAGACCACCCCCAGACGAGTACCTGCCCAAGCAGGCAGCCCGTCCCGGAGACGGGCCCTTCTGGAAGGGCCGCCCTGGGGCCGCACGTCCCGCCCGGGGCGACACTGCCGGGCTTGCTCCCACGGCGGCGTTCTGCTGAACCAGGTTACGGGATCCCAGGCGTTGGATTACCAGTTTCTAAACTTGAAACTGCTCCCTCAGACCCCACTGAGCACCGCCGCTCCTGCCCTGAACGCGCCAGAAGTCTTTCAAGTTGGGAAATGCCAGTTAACAGAGGGCTCCAGTGTTCTGGGCGGCTGAAGACTGGAAAAACCAACTTTCCTCACACGGAGGAAAATCTACAAACCAAAATAAGGTCGGCTCTTAGGCAAAGCGCAAACCCAGCCGTGATGCCCAAATTCTTTCCAAACAATGGGTCAGGTTGGCTCCGGCGTGTCACTGTGGGAACATCACCATCTCAGGACCCGGAGAAAGCAACCTGGCCCTTGGGTTTACTGGACGTGAGGTGTAGATTATTTAAGGAACACCTTCATGCTTTTTTGGTAGATTTCAGGTTTTTTTTTTTTTTCCTTCGGTTATTTACATTTTGTCCTAACCTTAAATGACTACCTTGAAATAATTCGGGAAGTCCTGTGGTAGTTGGCATTTTAAAAAATTCTTAAGAAACTACTCAGCAAATGGGTGATAACTTCTCTTCTATACAAAACAAGGACTAGTAAAACCTCCAGTTTTTCCCTCTTCGGCTTGATAACCTAGTGAGAGCTCGGGTATGACATCCAGTTACAAGCCTGAGAAATGACCGTCGGGGAAAACGGCAGAGAGGAGGCGGCCAGGCTGCCGCGGGTCTCACCCGGCACCCCCGCAGGAATGTTCGGGGCTCCCGGCACACTTCCCCTCGGCCCTCTCTTTGCAACTCAACAGCTCAGAAGGATATTTTACACTAACGCCTTCCTTGGTTCTTTGAGATGGGTCTGGTTACCTGAAATCAGTCAGCGTTTCTTTAGATACGGAAATACACGTGGCTCAAGGACTCTAGAAACAGTCGAGTTAGGAAAACAAGTAGGAGCACTGGCTACCCAGCCCCTTACCCCGTGGAGGCTGTACGTATCAGTGTACACACACACGTCTGATATACACAGTAAAACCCACCGAATGAACCCCCAGGTTGCTAATAGAATTTTCAGTGTTATCAGTATACGTGGACTTCGTACAGTGGATGGTTGAGGACAGTATTTTGGAGACGTCGTCTGGTGACGGTGAAAGATCTCCCACTTAAACTGACATCTGGGAAGCTACGGTAAGATTCCCCAAATCACAAAACCACGACACAAAAAAATGACGTTGGTTTCAGAGTGGAAGCGGAAGTCTGCAGCGCCCCCTGCGGCCTCCACCGCCCTCGGCCCGGCTCCGGTCATCGCTAGGACGGACCGCATGCAGGGGCCGCTGTCCTGTCATTGGAGGGGAGCGGTTGGCCTCGAGTGTCGGGTCTGAAGGTGACCGCGGAGGCGTAAATGTAGTTCAGTGGGTGACCAGAGAACCCTCGTGTCACTCTCCCGGCACTCGTCCCTCTGCTGGATGTCTTTATTCGTTCTTTGCCCAAGTCTGGAGAAACAGGTGAGTCTTCTGTAACCAGTGATTTTTCAGAAGGCCCTGTGCTGTAAGTCCGAGAAATTCACTGCTGGGCACCGTGAAATGTTTTCACACTCGGTTTCCAGGCTGTGACCGTCCACCCGTTCTTCCTGTGACAACATACTGTAATTGCAACAATGCAACTATGGATCTGTCTCTAAAAACTGACCTTGGAGAATGATCTTCATCTTCTGAAACGTCCTAGGCTCGCGGAGAAATCTGTGATGTTAGTCCCACGGCAAGGGCAGGTCCTGCGGGTCTAGAAAGTCGGCGGAGAACATGCTGGGGGCAGTGGTGCCGAGGGGCGTGAGTCCCGACGCGGCGGGCATGGTGACGTCCAGCCACTCCATGGTGTCCAGGTTTGAGTCCGAAAGGTCCAGCGACAGGCAGGGGGTGCCGGCCGCAAACTGGGCCTCGGACGTCTCCATGGGGGAGTGTGAGTGGTCCAGCACACCCGGGTGACTCAGCAGATCGTTCTGGAGGTCCTCGATCAGAGAGAAGGGCTCTCTGTCTTCACTGCTGCTTTGTAGTGGAGCAATTTCGTTGGCCGAAGGTAAAGTTCCGTCTAAGAAAGCTTCTAGCTGGTTCTCTAAGCTGGCGGATAAACTGCTCATGGGTTCTAAGGAGATGGGTGGCGCCATCTGGATTTGGGGCGGTGGCCGCGACACCACGGTGTTGACTGGCATGGTGGTGATGCTGGCTGTCACTGGTCTCATTTTGGAAATAGGCGAAGGCTCTTCTTTTATAGGGAGGGAGATCTCTGTGCAAAATAATTGAAGCGATCAGTAAGTAACGATTCACTACTCTGTAAACACGTCTGTCAAGTACCGGGAGAGTCGTTTCCTCCTGGGCGAGGACTGAGACACAGTCCATCGCCGGGGGAGGACGAGGAGAACGCTACTGGTCAGTATGGTCCTCGGTGACCTAGAGGAGGGTGGCTCATTTTAGTTAAACATTTAAACTTCCCACATTCTGATACATGTTCTCTCCTTTTTAGTAAGAGTGATAAGCGTCACACGCGGTTGTATGTCACTAGGTAGGAGTCGATGGTTTTATTTATTTGATTATTGGACCTTTGGGTCCTTGTTCTCAGTTACTTCAGGCTTCAGACAGGGAACCACGGATCTGCCATCACCGTGGTCGCCACCCGTAAAGTCAAAATGTGTGTCCCGTCTGTGCAGACGTGAAGTCCAGGCTGGTACCACGAGGTCTAACGATATTTTTCCTGTTACTGTTCTAGCTGAGCCGTATGCCCGGTTCGGTCATATACGTTCTGCAGGAAGTTCTAGAGAGCTACCACGCCATCTTATTTTATTCCCAAATTAAAGCTAACACACAGCTCCTTTGACCTTCCTGACCTTATTTTTCTGACCGTTTTGTCTTGTTTTCTGAGTTTACCTAAAATCTCGATGATCCGGCAGATGTCTTAATAAGCACTAATTATGTGTTGTGCCTTGCGGGACCGCGTGGAAAGGGAATGCACCACCATCTGCTCTAGATGCCAGCTGTCACTTAGATACATCTATTTGAATAAAGTTTCTTTTTTACTCTCTGGTGGGTATCTGGTTTCGTTTCTGTGCAGATACAGGAGGAGGAATGGGTTTGCTAAGAGCGGTGGGAACTCAGTGACTGGGATGCAGAAGGAAGTGGAGGAGCTTCCGCGCTCCTTCGTGTGGGTCGTCGACCGTGTGGACTCGCGGCTGCTTCTCCCTGCCTGCGTCCTGAGTCCGTCTGTCGCGTGTCATTTCCTGCGCTCGGTCTAGGATTGTTCTGACGGCTGACAGTGCTAGGTGACTGGGCTCAGAATCGATTCTTTACATCTCTGTTTTTATTATCACTGGCATTAGTTCACCATAAAATAATGTCCTCATTGGATACTTTGCCACTAAAAAAAAACCTCCTTGTAGAAAATAACTCATTGGATGATGTCACGGTTTAATTTCTAAGTTTAGACTGTAAAAATTATTCCTTTTAATCATTTAGAAAGTCTTTATTTTCACCAGATTTGGCAAAATGCATTTAAAAAAAAACAAACCCTTAAAATCGGGCCATGAAACGTCTATTTCTTTTATTTCCATAGCATAGATATAAGTTATTTGGCGAGGCCAATGTAGTTCTTAGAAAAAAAAATCTCTCTGCACATGTGAAGCTACAGTTAAACATGAAGAATTTCTCATGTCTTCAAAACCAAATGGTAAAAAAAAAAAAAAAAAAAAAAAAACCAAAAAAAACCAAATGGTACCTGCTATGAACGGAGAAATTTTGATCACTGTTTAAAAATCGGAATAAAACTCCTTTCATCAAGGTGACTTAAGAATATTTTATTCCAAAACAGCGTTTTCAATTTTAAAATACTGATTTTTATACTTATTTTGACAGATACATTTGCTGAGGTAGAGAGATCCTTGATTTTGTGTGTGTGTGTGTACGTGTGGTTAATACCTTTATCCCTTTCTAAGATGACACACTATAAAGTCTAAGATTTTCAGTTATATGTAGAAAGTGCTTTAAAATTGCTTTTATGTTTTCACCCAGATACTCGGGCCTGTGTGACGTAAAGTGGTTGTCGTGAGGTTAGTGTGTGCAGCAGAGTGCTCTTAGCCCTCACTGTCACCTACGTAGGGGACAGGTTTTGAAGTTTTTCAATGTGGAATTTAAATGTGGCTCTACTTGGCTGTTTTGAGATGGTCTGCTGTTTTCAGCAGGCAGAGATCTACGGATAAAATCTAACATGATGTTATTGGTTTAAGCTGAAAGAGCGACTTTCCCTCCATTTATAAGTTGTTTTAATGTCCTAATTGAACAGATTGAAAACAGTAAACTTGGTTGGAATTAGAATACATTTCTCACTACTCCAAGACAGGCCGTGAGCTCTACAGGAAAACGTTCATAAACTTGGCGTAACAGGTTACTCGGATGGGGTCTGATGGGATTTGTGACCTACCTCCACTCTTGATGAGGATATCAAAGAGGTCGTCCATCTGCTGACTGTGTGCATTGGAAATCTACAACAAAGGAGAATAGAAATTAGCCTTCTTTCCTACAGACGCGGAAGCATTGTCCAATGGGGAGCTCTCAGAGACCTTATAGACCATCTAGTTCTACTCTGTCATTTGACAATTTTGAGAACACTGAGGTCCCTGGAGACAGCAAGCCATTTACCCAGGGTGTCACAGCTGACAGCAGGGACGGGGCTGATACCTAGATCAGCCGACCTGTACATTTCCCTTACTTTTTACGACTGCATTTTGAGAGGCCACTAAGACTTGCTTTTAAATATACTTTATTCATTTGCATGTAGGTAAAAATAGAAGGTAGGCATAAAGGTGCTCATACTATATTTTTTCAGCTTTACTGAGAGTTACCGCACCTCCAATAAAGTACACTTACACAGAGGGACAGTTTTAAGTTTTGACATCTGTGTACTCCCATAATACTGTCCACAAAATCAAGATAGCCAACATATCCACGCCCTCCAAGTTTCCTCAGTGGCCTTTTGTAATAGTTCCCTCATCCCCACGCAACCCAGTGACTGCTTTTTCTGATTATAGACGAGTTTAGTTTACATTTTCTGGAGTTTTATAGCAATGAATCTATACAGTATATGTATTTTTGGTAGTGGATGAGGCTTCTTTCATTTAACATAACAATTCTGAGATTTATGCATGGTGGAGAGGATACTTTAGGAATATTGCCCAGGAGGTTTGTTTTGGTTGTTTCCATTTTTTTGGCTCTTACAAATAAAGCTGCTGCGGCATTTGTGTACAAATCTCTGTACTGGGCACATGTCACGGAGGGGCAGGCTGGAGTCCTAGGGTGGTTATGGATTTAACTTTTTAAGAAGTGGCTGTTTGGCAAAGTGATCCTATTTTTCCATTTCCACCAGCAGCGTATGGGATTTCTGGTCGTTCCACATCCTTGTCAACACTTGGTACGGTCAGTCATTTTAATTTCAGGCATCTAATAGGTGTGCAGTTGTATTGCATTGTGGTTTCAATGTGCATTTTCCTAATGACTCATAATGTTGAACGTCTGTTCATGCGCTTGTTGGCCATTCATGTATCTGTTTTTGATGAAAGGGCTGTTCTAATCATTTGCCTCCTCCAGACTTCCTAGAGGTACTGTTTGCATGGAGTATTTTTTTCTAATTATCTACTTTGAACCTCTGTCTTTGCATTTAAAGTATGTCTCTTCAAACCAAGAAAGGGACTCTTAGCTATAGAGAACAGACAGATGGTTACCAGGAGAGGGGTGCGTGATGGGAGGGCTGAAGTAGGCGATGGGGATTAAGGGGTGCACTTGTGACAAGCACAGGGTGACGTATGGAAGCGTTGAATCACTATGTTGTGCACTCGAAACGAACAGTACATTGCAAGTTAACTGGAATTTACATAAAAATGTAAAAAATAAAAATTTATATCAACTAGGGGCGCCTGGGTGGCTTAATTGGTTAAGTGTCTGCTTTCGGCTCAGGTCATGATCCCAGGGTCCTGGGATCGGGCTCCCTGCTCAGTGGTGAGTTTGCTTCTCCCTCTCCCTCCGTGATGGCTTTTGTACTCTCTCCAATAACTAAATAAAATCTTTAAAAATTTACATCAATGAAAAAAAAAAAAAAAAGGATGCCTTTTACAGGTGCCTGCATTAGTTCTCTATTGTATTACACATTACTCTAACAAGTTTAGGTGGCTTAAAATGCCAAAGAATTATCATCTCACAGTTTCTGTGAGTCAGGAATTTAGGCAAGAGTTTAGATGAGTAGTTCTGGCTTGGGGTCCTTCAGGGGGACGTAGTCGATATTGATCAGGCTACAGCCGTCTTCAGGCTTTGCTGGACAATGTCCTTATAAAGATGGCTCACTCCAGGATGGCCATTTGGTCCTGGTTACGGACGAGAGGCCTCCGTTTCCCTTCGCCTGGGCCTCTCCGGAGTGCTGCCCATGGGGCAGGACAGCTGCCTTTCTCCAGAGCCAGCGAGGTGGGAGGGGCTTGCCTTTTATGAACTATATCAGGAGCCCAACACCATCACTTCTGCCGGCTCTGTTGTAAGCGAGTCACTCAGCTCAGGGACGAGAGTCAAAGAAAGTACAGACTTTTTTTTTTTTTTTTTTTTAAAGATTTTGTTTATTAGAGAGATCACAAGTAGGCAGAGAGGCAGGCAGAGAGAGAGGGGGAAGCAGGCTCCCCGCTGAGCAGGGAGCCCGATGCGGGGCTCAATCCCAGGACCCTGAGATCATGACCTGAGCCGAAGGCAGAGGCCCTAACCCACTGAGCCACCCAGGCGCCCCAAAATTGCAGACATCTTAAAATATAGTTAGTTGGGTCTGTTTTTAGTTGTTCTGATAATTTCTGCATTTTAATTGTACCATTTACTCCACTAGCGTGTCTTGTGCAATCAGGGATAGTGTTAAGTTTGGGTTTACCATTTTGCTTTGATTTGCCCTGTTGCTGTTGTTCCTCCTAAGGTTCTTGTCCTTTAAAAAAAATAAAATATTTGATTTATTTTTGGAATTCTACCTTAATCTTTCTCTTTTATAAAAGCCGTACTTCTTTAGTTGTTACTGTAGGCATATGATATACATCCTTAATTATTCGTAGGTCATTTCATGTTGTACTGTTGTGTATAAAATATAAAGCCCCTGAAAACATAAAGATCCGCTTCCTCCATCTTTTATTAGGTATTTTATTTTTTATAGTGTGGGTTTTCTGGTGATTAATTATTTTTTCTTTATCTGAAAATATCTTTAGTTCACTTTGATTCCTAAAGGACATTTTTACTTGATAGAGAAAGCTGGTTTGACAGTCTCTTCTTCCCCACTAAGAATTTTTAACTGACTTCAGTAGTTTCTGATGAAAAGTCAATCATAAAACAAATTGTTACCGTGTGTGCATTGTGTTTCTTTTCTTTTCATGCTTTCAAGATCTGTTCTTTAATTTTGGCTTTCAATAATTTGACTATGATATGACTAGGCCTTCTGTTTATCCTGGTTGGTGTTCAATGAGCATCCCAAAGTTATAAACTTGTCTTTCATCACACTGGTGAAAAATTTGTTATTAGAATATGTTATCTTCCTCATTCTCTTGGTCCTATCATACCCATCTTAGACTATTTGATATTCAATAACAGGTCTCTGACATTCTGTTCTCTTTAAAAAAAATTTTTCTCTGTTCAGACTGGATAAATTCTATTGATCTATCTTCAAGGTCACTGACTTTACATTTTACTTACTACATTTTTATCTTTTTCACGGTCATTTCCGTTCTGTAAAGACCATCTATATATTTTTTTCATTTTAGAGATTTTTTAAGTTTCCATTTCATTATTTTTCATTCATTATGAATGTATTTTCCTTTACATCATTGTTATAAGAGTTGTTTTAAAATCCTCATCTGCGGGGCGCCTGGGGGGCTCAGTCGGTTAAGCATCTGCCTTCGGCTCAGGTCATGATCTCAGGGTCCTGGGATCGAGCCCCGCATCAGGCTCTCAGCTCACCAGGGAGCCTGCTTCTCCCGCCCCCCCAGCCCTGCCCCGCCTGCCTCTCTGCCTACTTGTGATCTCTCTGTCAAGAAAATAAAATAAAATCCTTATCTGCAAGTTCTAACATCTGGATTAGCTGGAGTTCATCTTAGTTGACTGCCTTTTGCCCTTGAGATAGGGTTGCATTTTCTTCCTTATTTGCACATTGCGTGCTCTGAATGGCTATTACGGATATCAAATTGTGAAGCCTCTGTATTGTTATTTTTCTCAGATGAGTGTTTTTTTTAAAGATTTTATTTTTTTGACAGAGAGAGACACAGGGAACACAAGTGGGGGAGAGGGAGATCAGGCTTCCTGTGGAGCAGGGAGCCCCATGCAGGACCCATCCCAGGACCCAGGGACCACGACCTGAGCCCCAAGGCAGACGCTTGAGGACTGAGCCCCCAAGGTGCCCTGAGTGGTTTCTTTTGTTTCAGCAGGCAGTGGCCTTTCAAAATGTTTTTTGGGCAGAAGTTCCAATCACAGCTCACATCTTTTATCTGTAGCTCAGCTTCCATGACCCCTCAATACCTATGTGGCCGCGGGGTCAGCTGGAGACGGGGGCAGACAGAATTTGGGGATCTCCCCTCCAGTTCTTTCCCTCTTTCCCTCAACTCCACGCTCTGACTTCCCGGGGCACAAAGGCGATGGTTTTTCTACCAGTAACCTCACCACTTAGCTTGATGCCAGAGAAAAGCAGCAACAAGAGGGAACGGATGCTCTCTCTCGCCCTTCGTCTGCGGAGGACTCAGCACCGGACTGTGACTGCATCTGTCCCCTCTGCTTTTCGCCACCCGCGGAGGACCTCCTCCACCAGTAGTGGAACTGGAAGTCTGAGTAAGGTATCTGAAAACCCTCAGGATGCCCGGAGTTTGATGCTTAACGGTGTCTAAAGAACCCCAGACACGGATGTAGAGCTGGCTCCCTCAGCCTACGAGCCAGAGAGAGAAGCGGCAGGGGTGCCCATCACTGTCGTAGGGTAAAGCGAGGCAGCCGTTCTCTGTTGTTGCTACACGTGACCGGGCGAGTGGCACACACTAACCTAGACATGAGCACCAGGCCGGCAAGGATGAGCGCTACCTCTTATTTTTCTTAAGGATCACAGTTTAAGCTCTTTGCAGTTCCCTTCATCTCTGTTCCCCTCTTAATGCACCGCGGGGGATGACGGTCGACCCACACCATCTGTTCCCGTCCTTCTGTAAATGTTTACAACTGTGTCTGAGATTTGGTTCTTCCCTCCCAGAGAAGGGCCCCTGCCGAGGACGGCCCCGAAGCAGCCTTTCGCAGCCGCCCA
>CM052890.1:23515231-23585622 GCA_028534135.1 Potos flavus
AAACCATGAAGGTTCTATTAGAAAACATAGGTAATAATTTCTTGCATATCAGTTATAGAAACATTTTTCAACATATATCTCCTCTGGAAAGGGAAACAAAAGCAAAATTAAACTCTTGGGGCTACACCCAAGATAAAAAGTTTCTGCAGACTAAAGGAAACCATCAACAAAACAAAGAGGCAACCTACTGAATCAGAGAAGATATCTGCAAATGATATATCTGATACATATATTTGCAAAATATATAAAGAACTTACATAATTCAATACCAAAAAAACCCAATTTCTCCAAAGAAGACGCACAGATGGCCAAGAGACACATGAAAAGACGCTCAACATCACTCATCATCTGGGAAATGCAAATCAAAACCACAAGGAGCTAGCCCCTCACACTTGTCAGAAGAGCTAAAATTAAAAACACAAGAAATAACAAGTGTTGATGAGGATGTGGAGAAAAAGGAACCCTGTGTCCTGTGGGGGTGGAATGCAAACTGGTGCAGCCACCATGGAAAACGGTATGGGGGTTCCTCAAAAAATTAAAAATAGAATTACCTTATGATCCAGTAACCTCAGTACTGGGTATTTATACAAAGAAAACAAAACCCTAATTTGAAAAGAGAGATGCTCCCCTGTGTTAAGTGCAGCGTTATTTACACTAGCCGGACTATGGAAGCAACTCAAGTGTCCATCCACAGACGAATGCATAAAGAAGGTGCGGTGTGGATACACAAGGGAACACTACTCAGCCATAAAAACAGAATGAGCTCTTGCCATTTGCAACAACATGGATGGACACAGAGGGTATGATGCTAAGTGCCGTCAGTCAGGGAGAGAAAGACAAATACCAAACGATCTCACTCATATGTGGAATTTAAGAACTGAAACAAAGGAAAAAGAGACAATCAGAAAACCAGACTCCTAAATACGGACAACTGGTGGTTGCCAGAGGGGAGGTAGATTTGGGGGGAAGGGGGGATGCGTGAAATAAAGAGGATGAGCACTGATAAATGTATAGAATTACTGAATCCCATATTGTACACCTGCAACTAATCTAACACTGTATGTTAATTGTACTTGAATAAAAAGAGAGAAACCTGTATAAAATACATGCCTGGGCCATCATCACATCTATCCTTAATGCGACTCATCCCCCAAGGTGCAGTTAAAAGAAAAACCTTGAGTTTGAGTAAGTAGGAATTGCAGGTTACACAGCTGCCCAAACTGTCTGGGAGTCTTCACAGGGCATGGTATTTTGATTTAAAGTAGCATTTACAGGAGAAGCGTGGGAAATGGCAGAGCGGGAGGATCCTGAGCTCACTTCCCATGGACACATCAAGTGTGTAACTAAGTATAGTGAGACTCACTCTGCCAATGACCTGAAGACTAACAGAACCTCTCTCTCCCACGGCTGGAGATAAAAAGAAGGCCACACAGAGAAGGGAAGGAGGGGCAGGGATGTGGTCAGGAGCCAAATCCCTGGCATGACCCATATCACCTGTGAGCGTGGAAGTCCTCCATGAGGATCGAGGGGATCCAGCTCCACAGTGGGCACCCCCCACCCTGGGGATCTGCAATGGGCAGATGAGCCCCCCAAAACCTCTGGCTTTGAAAATCAGTGGGGCAGGAGCCGGAAGGCTCTAGGGACCTGAGATTCCGCTCTTAAAGGGCCAGTGCTTTCCATCACTTGGTCTGAGACCCGGCACAGAAGCAGCAGTTTGGAAAGTGGCCGGGTTATTTGTGAAGGAGACTTACTTTTCAGGGCAAGTGCTGGGAGAGCAGGGATCTGGGGGAAATTTGTGTATGAATGTAAATAGTGGGGGGAGCCAGCTCTGACACTGTCCGTCTATCTTTATCTTGCTAGTGCTGCTTGCCCTGCCACCAGCACACCCACAGAAGTCTTGGCCCCGGCACGGCAGCGGAGCGCACACAGTCCACACAGAGGACACCCCTGGAGTGACTGGTCCTGGTGAGCAGGGGGGCTGCATTCCTGGGCCTCACAGGACGCCTTCTACACAAGGCTACTACCTTTAAGACCAGGAGATGTAGCTGGCCTACCTAATACACAGAAACAAATCCAGAGTCAGACAAAATGAGGAGACAGGGGAATATGTTCCAAATGAAGGAACAACACAAAAGCTCAGAGAAAGGGCTACATGAAACAGAGATAACCAGTCTGCCTGATAAAGAATTCAAAGTAGTGGTCGTAAAGATGCTCACTGGATCTGAGAGA
The DNA here is from genome assembly GCA_028534135.1 of Potos flavus. Taxonomy (NCBI): domain Eukaryota; kingdom Metazoa; phylum Chordata; class Mammalia; order Carnivora; family Procyonidae; genus Potos; species Potos flavus. The sequence continues at coordinate 23,517,461 of CM052890.1, forward strand.
AGAGTGGGTGAACTCAGAACTTCAACCAAGAAGCAGAAAATATAAACAAGAAGCAATCGAAGCTGAAGAATAAAATAAACAAACTGAAAAATACAAAAGAGAGAATCAACAGAAGATTAAAGGATGCAGGAGAACAGATGCATGATCTGGAAGATAAGTTTGGATGATTTCCACTACCCTAACAGCCAAAAGAGAGAGAGAGAGAGAGGGAGAGAGAGAAGAGAAAATGGGGATAGGTTAAGAGACCTCTGGGACAACAAGTGTACTGACATTCGCATTATAAGTGTCCCTGAAGGAGAAGAGAGAGAGAAAGGGCCAGAAAACTTATTTGAAGAAAAAATAGCTAAAAACTTCCCTAAGCTGAGGAAGCAAACAGCCAGCCAGGTCCAGGAAGCACAGAGAGCTCCAAACAAGATGAAGCCAAGGATGTCCACATAATAATTAAAATATCAAAAAATTAAAGATAAAGAGAGCCTATTAGAAGCAGCAAGAGAAAGGCAACTAGTTATGTACCAGGAAAGTTGAGGCTATAAGCTGAGTTTTCAGCAGGAACTTTGCCAGAAGGGAGAGGCATAATATATTCAAAGTGGTGAAAGGAAAAAAAATCTACAACCAAGAATACTCAGCAAGGTATCATTCAGCATTGAGGGAGATATAAAGAGTTGCCCAGGCCAACAGAGGTCAAAGGAGTGCATCACCAATTCCTCCTCTCTCTCTCTGCCTGCCTCTGCCTACTTGTGATCTCTCTCTCTCTGTCAAATAAATAAGTAAAATCTTTAAAAAAAAAAAAAGGATGTGACAAAGGAGTGCATCACCACTAAAGTGGCCTCACAAGAAATCTTAAAGGAACTTCTTTAAGCAGAAAAGGCCATAACTCGAAGTAAGAAAATTATGAAAGGAAAAAGTTTAATCCAAGCATAGCATCAAAGAACATCATCTAATCACAAAGAAAGAAAGCAAAAGAAGAACTATGAAAAGAAATACAAAAGAACCCTTCCCAGAAATAAGAGGACAGAACAACTGCAAATATCTATGCACCTGACACAGGAGCCCCTACATATGTACCTGTAGGTGTGCATGTGTGCATGTGCGCGCGTGCGTGCGTGTGCGTGTGTATCGGGCTCTATCCATCTATAGCAAATATTAACACGCTAACAGGAGACACTGACAGTAACACAGTAATAGTAGGGGACTTCGACACCCGACTTACATCAACTAATAGATCATCCAGGCAGAAAATCAGTAAGGAAACAGTGGCTCTGAATGACACATCAGACCAGACTGACTTCATAGATACATCTAGAACATTCCATCCCAAAACAGCAGAATACATATCTTTCCAAAGAAGACATCCAGATGGCCAACAGACCTAGAAAAGATGCTCAACATCACTCATCATCAGGGAACTACAAATCAAAACCACTAGAGACCACTTTGCACCAGTCAGCATGGCCTATATCAAAAAGACAAGGGATAACAAGTGTTGGCAAGAATGTGGAGAAAAGGGAACCCTTTTGCACTGTTGGTGGGAACGCAAACTGGTGCAGCCACTGTGGAAAACACTATGGAAGTTCCTCAGAAAGTTAAAACTAGAGCTACCGTGTGATCCAGCAATTCCACTTCTGGGTATTTGAAGAAAGCAAAAACATTAATTAAAAAAGACAGATGCACGCGTATGTTTACTGCAGCGTTATTTACACTAGCCAAGATACGGACGCAGCCCCAGTGCCCACGGACAGGTGGAGGGCTACAGAAGATGTGCTATGCGCGCACACACTCACACACTCACACAGAGGAATATTACTCCATTATAAAAAAAGAGTATTTTTCCCATTTGTGACAGTAAGGATGGACTAAGAGGGAATTTTGCTAAGTGAAATAAGTCAGAGAAAGACAAATACCAAATGATTTTGCTTACATGTGGAATCTAAAAAACAGAACAAATGAACAAACAGAACAGAAACCGACTCAAAAATACAAACACTGGTGGTTGCCGGAGGGGAGGGGGGGTGGGGGGATGAAATAAGTGAAAGGGATGAAGAGGTACAAATGTCCGGTTACAAAATAAATCACAGTGACGTAAAGTACAGCACAGGGACAGTCTGATCTCGGAGCAACTCTGTGTGGTGACAGATGGGAACTATGCTTAGCTGCTGAGCCTTCCATAAAATGCTGAATCACTGTATCGTATGCCTGAAACCAACATAATATCATATGTCACCCCTACTTCGATTAAAAAAAATAGCATTTAAAGTGCAAACGAGGCTCCTGGCTCTGAGATTTGTGTTTCTGTCGCGGCAAGTACATCTTCAACAGAGGATCCCGTGTGAGGCTGACCCCCCAGATGCAAGCCCGTGGGTGTGGCCACTGGCCCCACTTACCTCTGGGAGGGAGGACTGGGCGCTGCGTGTCTGCTTGATGGCCTCCTCGTAGCGGGGAGGGTCTTTCGTCTTGGGGACCGGGCTCCCGAATAGGGAGTGCTGGACGACACACGGCTGGGGTGGCGGGGGCGAGCCGGGCTGAGGCAAACAGAGGGAGGGACCCGTCAGCTCCGGGCAGCGAGCTTCCTCCAGCCCGGGCCAGGCCGGGGGAGCCCCAGGACCTACGACCCGAGCGGCTGACAGGGCGCCATCTTGTGTGGGAAGGGCCACCTGTACTGTGCTAACAGCTACGCTGCCCCTTGTGGTGGCGGCTGTCACCACGGCAGTCTGGTCTTCTGTCCCATGCATACTGCTAGCCCAGGGTGAAAGTGCCGGGCTCGGAATGCTCTGGGCCCCAGGAAGCACGCCGTGCTGCTGCTGCTCCGTGCTCACGGCATTACCTTACTGGTGGTGGTGGGTCCGTTCTGCAGGGAGGGGAGTGGAGCGCTTCTGGGCTGCAGGACGCTGGGGGGGGTCTTATTACCAAAGGGCTGCTGGACCGCCGGAGCGGGTGCTCGCGGATAGGGCAGAACGGTGCTCGATGCCGAGGTTGTGAAAACCTGTAAAGAACCAATATTTTCCGTTCAGTGGGTTCTTTTCCTCTTCCTACCAAAGAAAACCACGTCTCCACACCGGAGTCGGCAAACATTTGCTGGAAAGAGCCATCAAGTATTCAGGTTAGGGCCTGCAGGCCACGGGGTCTCCGAGGTTACTGCTCTTCTCCTGCTGCGGCCCAGAGGCAGCCTGGACAACACAGAAATACACGGCAGGCCCTGGGTTCCACGAAAACGTTATCCACAGAGACGGGCGGGGGCTGGACGTGGCCCTGAGGCCACCGTTTGCCAACCCTGATTTTCGAGCGTCCATCGTCCCTTTACTCAGAGGCCTGCCTTTGATGGTGGCGTGGACCACACCTTCTGGGAAATCAGCATTTGCTCAGTATAATTTTTCTCTTAAGCGATAACTTAATTTCCCCTCTTCTTCCCCAGGGTGATCTCATCTACTCCCGTGGCCTTAATGTTCACGATTAAGCTAATAATCCCCCAAACCACTCCTCTTTTCCAACCTTGCTCCCAGGTGCCACAGCCACATTTATAACCCTTATAAGCATAAATTTGGGACGTCTCAAATTTAATATATTCCAAACTAAACTTTCCCCTTTCCTCCCACCACCTCCAGCCTCTGAGGAAAATAATTCTTGGTTTTACCTTCATTTATTTTTAAAACTTTGGTAAATGGAGCTGTCAGTCTCCCCTGCTTTCTCCCCTCAGCGCTCGCGGAGCTTCGGAATGCCTCCTGAATCAGGCCTCTGTTCTCTTTGTCCTAATCCGGGCCCTTGCTATCGATCACTGGAAAACTGGCACGGCCTCCGCGCTGAGCCTCCCTCCCCAGCAGCCCTCCGCCACAGTCACGGCCTGGACGCCCACACCTGATGGGGCTCCCCCCCACTCCCTGGCTCCTCGGTCCTTCATGGCAAACCCCTCCCCTCTGGCTGGCACGCAAGCCTGCTACCCCCACCTGGCCCCTTTTCTAGCTGACCGCAACGGCCACGCGGGCTGTGGCCACACTCAATTTTCCAGTTTCTTGAACATTTCTCCAGATCCCTGTGAGGCCCCATTTACAGTCTGAGAAGCTAACTTCTGTCGGGGTGCAGTGAGGATTTCCTCCTGTGGGACGGCTGAGTGTGTGTCTGGCCCATTATGAGCCGAAGCTTTTATGGCCTTTTACAGAGGTGTGGCCACAGTGGGCTTCTGCCACTGTATTTCACAGAACTGATTTACTCGTAAAAAGATCTAATATACTTTATACCACGTGTTCTGAAAGAGAAAAACTTAGCCCTGGATTTCTGTCATAAATATACATGTGTATTTCTCAAGCTGGAAAGTATATTCACGCGTGTGTCTATATATCCCTGCAAACGGGACCACCGCTCTGGTAAGTATAGTGTACTCCTCTTTGAAAAAGTTGAATTTCCTTATATTTGGTACGAGAATTTCTCCCTTTACATTGGAATTAATGACCCCTAATTCTGGTATTTGGAGACTTAATGAATAAGCCCTTATTTATCCTGTCTATAGCCTGTTTTTCTCTCTCCTCCCTAAAACAGTCTGGACATTTGAACATTCACTATGCTTATCACTACATTAAAATGTTATTCTGAGCCCAAAGTCAGTAATACGCAGCTCTAACTCCTGGCTCACTACGTTTCCCAGAAGAGATTCCAGAAGAGAGCACAAGTGGATGTGACTCCTGATGAGCCCAGGCATTGTCTCTGGTGCTCCAGTGGTCTCAGCCCAGCCAGGTCACACCCCCCCGGGCCATGTCTATATAGCGACACCTAATTATCCAAGTTCTTTTATGCTGAAGATTAAGATTCTGAGACTAAGAATTCTCAAGTTTTAAAATAGTAAGACCTGGGGCAACTGGGTGGCTCAGTCGGTTAAGCGTCCGACTGTGATTTCGGCTCCGGTCATGATCTCAGGGTCATGAGATCGAGCCCCATGCTGGGCTCCACGCTGGCCATGGAGCCTGCTTAGGATTCTCTCTCTCCCTCTTCCTCTGCCCACTCTGAAAAATAAGATAAAATAGTGAGACCTATTTTTGAGGCCTTTAAGAGTTTCCTGGCAGGGAGATGTGCGCATAGCTCCACCTACTGGATAAGAGGGAATTTTGGTAGCTTTTGGGGCTTTCACATCGGAACTTCTCGGTAGGAACACATGCAGAAGTTACTGAGCCCTACATCAACACCGTCATTTCAAAGACGAGGAAAATAACACTCAGAGAAAGTAAGTGAATTTTGCACAAGGCCAACCATGTAGGAAGTGGGGAACCAGAATGAGTGGACCTGGGCCTTCTGGCTCTTAATCTGCCAGATGGCAAACTCTTAAATACAGAAAGATCAAGGTAAACCTTTCAGAAAGTATCATTTTCATCTTCAAACATCTCTTCCCAGGGAAGAGCACTTCTTCCCCCCTCCAAAAAAATTATTAATTTGAAAAGAAATTTATTTTAAACCCCAGAAAATCCTACATGAGGATAAAAACATATTTTTGAAAGGGGGCTTACCTGTTAAGACGAGCTATCTTTCAGTAATAAAGAGCTCTCCTCCCCAAATAACTGGGTAATCCACAGCCAGAGGCCCACCCAATGGGAGGCCCACCCCCCAGCACAGACGGGCTTCCTGCGAGGAGGACTGCTTTGTGGACGCTTGCAAGATGGCTGAGCAGATGACAGTTCGCATCAGGGACAGCCTGTCACCCGTTAGCCTTCACCCACCTTTCTAACTTGCTGAGGCTGACTGAGCACATGTGGCGTGAAAGTGTCTTGCTTCTGAGGTACAGTCTGGGCTAAGCCCGAGGACAGGGCGGCAGCTGCTGTCTGAGGCTGAGTCTGGATTCCTGCTTGCGCGGGAGTCTAGGAAGCAAAAAAAAAAAAAAAATCAATTTAATTGTCAAAATCAATCTCAGAATTAAGAGTTTAAACGTGGGGGCACCTGACTGGCTTAGTCGGAAGAGCGTGCGACTCTTGATGTCAGGGTCGTGAGTTTGAGCCCCACAGTGGGCGTGGAGGTTACTAAAAAAATATATAAATAAATTTAAAAAAAGAGCTTAGATGTGGAATAATGGGTCATGTGGGGATCATAACTGAAATAAAATATTTACAGATACAAACCTCATTTCATTAACACATGGATTTGAGCCTTAATTCTAAACCAGAGAGTGAAACACCAGACCAGTTCTCTTCACGCTCTGATTGTTTCTTAAGTGGCTAAGATTTTCATTAGAAATTGTGAGAAAAGAGAAAACGGAAATAAAAGCCTACAAGAGCTCTACACATACTAGGTCAGCTGTTGTAATAACTGGAACAGCAGCAGGGAAATCTCTGGGGCCCGAATGCCCAAACTCCTGCTTTTGAGCTGCAGGCTGTGCTCCCTCTGGGGGCTGGCAGCCACACGCTCGGGCACACACAGGCCCGGAATAAAACACAGTTCTTGCTCTGAGAACATCAACTCCACTGGAAGATTTGGGTGGAAAAAAAATGCTCAGACGAGCTATATGACAGAGTAGAGCTTCAATTTCACAGACACTGTAAAGGTTAAACAGGGGAATTAGAGTTTTTGCACATGCCAAGGGCCTCGGGTCATGCTTCCTAACCCCGGGGGGACAGGATCACTCTTTTCTGCTCTTAAGAGAATCAGGGGTGTCAAAATTGAGGAGCACTGCCCCACTCTGCTTACTTGTGGCCCACACATTTTGTTGAAACCTACTAAAACGCATTACATAAAAATAGCTTAAGGTCAATACATGGGTTACACAGGCATAAAAGGAGATTTCCTGCCCACCAGTGTCTGATCGCCTCTCCCAACCACATCCTAACTCCTAGGTTTGCGGTCACATTTCCCTTAGATGCCCAACGTGTCTTTGGCATCTTCGCCTCACTGGTGTCTTTCAAGAATTACATTTAGGAGGCAGAATATAGGAGTGGGCGTAGAAGTGAGAGCTCTGGTCAGAATTACCCAGCTCTGGCCCGGAGCAACTTGCCGAACCTCAGTTTCCCTATCTCAAAGTGGGTATCACCCCTCAGATCTCCTGGAGGAAGGCAGGGCCAAAGGGAGCAAGCCATCTAAAGTACATGGGGCGCCTGGCTGGCTCAGTCGGAAGAGCGTGCGACTCCTGATCTCGGGGTCATGAGTTCGAGTCCCACACTGGGTGTAGAGATTAGTCAAATAAATAAATAAATAAATTGATAAAGCACTTGACGCTGTGCCCCGCACACAGAGTGCCCAGTGACACTAGCTATTCTCATGATACTGTACCTAGTATTTAAAAATGCCTGCACGTGTGATACTGTGTTCACTAAAGATAAAAGGTATGGAAAGTAGAAAAGCAGCCCTTGTTGGTTTTTACCATACGGAAACAGTGTTAGCTATTAACGTTTTTGAATTTGATTCTACGAGCCCCCCCCATTTCCCGGCACCCCGCAGCCTGACGTGGAGGCATCTGTGAGAAAGCGTGAGGCCAGCTTCCGCTCTCGGCAGGCTGTAAGGCAAAGGAGTTAGAAGACACACTTCACACCTGGAGTTTGAGGCTGCCTACGGGGAGCTGCACTGAGGTGACGCTGGAACCCTGGATGGACAGCGGCAGCAGCAGCTGGGCGGTTTGTGTGGTCAGTAAAGCCTGAGGCGGAGCGACAACGGCAGGCGGCGGCTGTCCCTGCGAACTCACGTAAAACTGCGGGACGATGCTCGGTGGCTCCGCCTGGGCCACGGGGACCTCCTGCTTGATCACCACGGCCTTCTTGGCCCCCAGGGCCTGGCCCCCCGTCGAGAGGGGCTGGCCGACGGGCTGGCCGGCTCCCGGGCCCGGCTGCCTGGAGCTGGAGCAGTCGCTGAGCGAGGTCTCGTCCTTCACGGAGGAGCCGGCGCCGCCGAGTTTCTGATCTAACTTGCCTGCCGAACCGGCTGCGGTGCCGGGCTGCGGTTCCAGCGGTGGCTGCTGCCGCTGTCCCCGCTTTTCCACCTCGAGCTGCATTTTCAGAACTTCCACGAGCTTCTGCTCTTGTTCCAGTTTCCTCTTGAGCTCCTCGATCTGCTTCTCCTTCTCCTGCAGCTTGCGGTCCTTCTCAGCCGCGTCCAGTTCCAGACTCGACAGCGTGCTGCTGGTGGGGCTCGGGCTGTCCTCAGGGCCCGTCACCCGCAGAGGGGACGAGCACAGGAACTGCGCCGGCGACATCATGGTCATAATCTCGGTGAAAGTGTCTGCCATGTTTGTGTCCTCAGTCCCGAGACTGGACTGTTCGGAGGGGGACGGCGAGATGGGCAGAGGGGAGTTGACGGTCTCAACGTGGGCGACGGTGCCGGTGCCGGCGGGCGGCAATTCTGCCTTGAAGGAGGAGCCTGAGCTGGTCACGGGGTTGTGTAGTGCTGTGACGGGCAGTGCCACGGTGACTTCTGGGTTACTGGCGACGATGGCAGAAGCGGGCACTGCCAGGACGCCCCCCGCGGCGACGCCGCTGCTGTTCATTTCCTGGTAGGGTTTCAGGCGTTCAATGAGGTCCGGTTTGGTGCCTGACACTGGAAGTCCCCTCAGCTTCAGTTCTGTCTTCAGCTCTGATACCTGCAAGTACAAACAAGTCACGCCTCTTCTTCCGGCCCTGCAACTTCTGACAAATCTACGGGACACTTCGACGGGAAAGGAGCCTACGTCTGTCAGCTCCCTATGACCACACACCGGCAAGCGGGAGGGTTTCTCTTCCTAACCCATGGACACGCATAGCGACAGACCCCAAGTACTGCAAAGGCCAGTGATCCAGCAAGGATTTATGTACAAGGATTGAAAACCAGAAATCATGATGATAACCATCACATTCACTGAGTAATGACCATGTGCCAGACACTGCCAGACGTGCTTTACTCTTTCAACTCATCTTCACAGGAGGTGTGGGTATTATTATTACAATTCCTAGTTCACAGAGGAGACGGGGGCAGGGAGAGGTTGACTCACGGTGGTCCGAGCTACCACGGATAACCAAAGGCCGAGCTGGGGTAGAAACCCACGCAGGCTGGCCTTGGAGATCAGATGCTTGCCTGCTACATTTTTCCTGCTTCTCCTGAACTTGGCAACAAGCAGGGAAGGGAAAAACCTGCCTCTGCAGTCAGAACTGGTCTGATGTCTGCACATGGTATATGGTCAATGAATGAGAGTCATTAGTGGTCATTTTAAAAGAAACTTAACGGACATAAACAGAAAGTGCCTCTGTAGAGGTTATTTTATGTTGGTGAAGTTGAATGTCTACTGACAACTTACCTACACATACTAGACAAACCTGGCAATCATTTACCTTTCTGTGGTACCTATGGGTGAATAAACTCTACGGACTTCTCACCTTTAAGTCATCCAAGCTAGAAGGCAGAGGTCCCGGCTTTCTCACAGGAGCCGATGTATTCTGCCTTGGAGTGTTAGGTGTGGTACTGTTCAGAGCGGAATTCCCACTGTTGTTATTTTTGTCGTTAAGTGGCCTTCAAAAGAACGAGAAAATGAGAGAGTTTATAATAAAATAATTTCTGAATTTGACATTGTTTCTGCTAACAATTTGACTGTTAACTTGTGAAGAGAAAAATGCCATGGTCATGGGTTGGAAGACTCAATATTTTGAAGATAGGCATCAAATTAGATTGCAGTGAAAATCCCTGCAAGTTTTGTTTGTTCGCTTGCTTGCTTGGTAGAAATTTAGAAGGTAATTCTCAGCTTTACACAGAAATACAAAGGACCAAGAAAGGCCAAGGCATCCTTGAAGAAAAGCAGAGTTGGAAGAGTCATACCACCAGATATCAAAATTCATTACAAAGCCAGTTATGAAGATGGCGTGGTGCTGGGGGGAGAACAAATGGGAGAGAACAGAGAATCCAGAAACAGACCATCGTATACATAGCCTCTTGAGTTATCAGAAAGATGGCACTGTAGTGCAGTAGAAAAAGGGTGGTCCTTACGATATAGTGATAGTCCACACTGGATAGTCATAAAGGAAAAAATAGGGCCCTTGACGGACCCCTTCCTCACACCATCTCAAAAACCTAAATGTTAATTATGAAAACAATAAAGTTTTTAGAAAACTTAGGATAACATCTTCATGTCCTTTGGGCAGCCAAAGATTTCTTAAACAGGATACAAAATGCACTAAGAGGGACACGTTTAAGAGTCAAAAGTCAAGCCATGGAAAAGATATTTGTAATACATATTTCTGACAAGGCCTCATATCTAGAATATACAAAAAAAGTCTTAAAATCAGCCAGAAAAAGACAAAACCCAATGGGAAAATGGGAAGATCTTGAATAAGCATACCACAAGAAAGTATACCCAAATGGTCAATAAATGTGTGAACAAGGCCTTAGCCTCAATAGACATGAGGAAAATGAAGAAAAGCACAAAACAGGACTGCATACCCAGCAGAAGTGCTGTATAATGACTAAGACTGTGGATACCAAGTACCCGGAATGACCCGAGCTCTCGATCGTGGCTGGTGGAAGTGCGAATTGGCAGGACCACTTGGGAGAACTGTTTTATGCTACATACTAAAGAAAAACCTCCGCCTCTCTTTTGACCCAGTGGCATTCCTAGAAGGACACCTGACAAGATAGACATATGTGAACCAAGAGACACAGGGGAGAATGTTTATTACGGTGTTATTCCTACAAGCCCTGACTGGAAACAACCCAACTCTCCACCAAGAGCATGATAGGTGGATCAATTATAAAACACGAGACGGAATAAAAATTAACTGCTGCTCTCTCTACCAGGAAGGATGCATCTCACAAACACAGTGTTGAGCAAAAGCAGCCGAACACATATGGGTACTCTAAGGTTGCATTTATGCAACGTTCAAAAACAGGCAAAACTAATCTATGGGATACGAGTCAGGTAGTCGCTGAGAGGGGACGCAAGGGGGCCCTCCTGGGGTACTGAGGATGCTCTATTTCTTGATTTAGGCGTCTACTTGGCATTGATTTTCAGTTATGATGTATGGGCCTCTCCACAACCTATACTTCATTGAAAAAAGTTATTAAAGAAATGTAGGCGAATGTGTTGTACTTCTGTACTCCTTTTCCTAAACTCCTTTCCGTATCCAAACCGGGTCCCCATCTAACTTCTTCCCCCTGTGCTACTCTTGGCAACAATGGCTTTTCTCTTCCGGGGGTTGATATCCGTTCGGGAAAGGTCCACATGATGCTTGATACTGTAGAGCCAATTTCATTACAGCTCCAGGTTCTAGTTCTATCAGCCTTGGTGCTGCAGCAAGGAGACTTCGAATTCCTTCTCCTGAGAGAGGGAGAGGTCCCCAGTTAGAGCAGCTTCGTCAGGCGAGTTTTAGGAAGATTGTGTTTGAAGCCATTTCTGGCCCTGTCAACAGCTAACTCTTGGCATCCATTTTGGGCTCTTTTAAAATCTGCCTAAGTTCTGTGGCAGTTAAATATTTTAAGTATTTGAGATGAAGTTTGGATGGAATGACAAATGTTTTATGTATCATTTTTTTCCTTTCTAAAAATTCAGTTTTAAAATCTTATATTAGAATTATGAAAACGTTTAATGTAAATCAGAATTTCTCAACCTTATTTTCATTACTTTCCCTGCAAGGAGCTTTTTTAGATTTCGTTTTTCCTAATCAGCCTCCCAGTGAAATTTTAATACCACAGATGTACTGCATAATTACCTATGTACTGTGTATCTGGGCTTTCTTAACTAAAGAGTGCAAAATTCCCCCCCAAGCAGCTTTTGTTCTCTTGTGAATAATATTATCTCCTTGAGAAGGCACGATGTAAATTAATTTTTCTATTTTATGCTGTCTTTTTGGTTGAGATTCTCTAATACCCTACTTGATACTATGATTAACAGTTCAGTGTTTACTCTGACCTTTGAAATAGTAAGTTGATTTTTTCCCCCAAATCGACAGAGAAAGAAAAGGTGGTGTTGTGGGGGGACCCTGCTGAATGTGATGACAGTGTAGATGAGAAACCCAAAGTTCAAACACACGAAGGGACCTTCCGGGACCCTCCTCCAGTGTGTGGCTACGCTGGGACCACAGCCCCATCTCCCAAGGCTCCGGCTCTTCCCGAGGTACCGGAAGGCTGTGTCATCAGATAAAATCCCACTGCGTGGGTGCCGTAAGACTTCCACATTGCTCCCTGTGCTGGAATTCTGGGGAAGAGAAACACCATAATAGAAAACAACGCTTCCACTTTCAGGACGTGGAAATTACACAGAGGTGATGCTCGGTCTTTGTGTGGTGAGCAAATACAGAACAATAAGTGATCTTTCCTCCTCGTTCTTTTTGGGGGATGCTTTCCTTGGGTGGGAGGCTTGGCGGCTGCAGTGGTGGGAATGTTTACAGAGGAGAGGGGGACCGTAGCCTTCACGGAAAGACGAGGAACTGTGAGAGACCAGATCCTCTACACCCTCAGATGTCCTCTTCCCATCTACAGACTGGCCCCACGCAATTTCTTTCCTTAAAGAAAACACTATTTCATAGATACCCTACACAAAAAGATCCTTTTATGGGATTTTCGAGTTACCAGGTTTCCTTGCCTGGGAGTAGGGATCAGTCATTCCAGCTCTTCCTGGAGTTACTGTGAGGAGGAGGGTGATGTCACGTGCAGAGCACGCTGCTCTGTGCATCGTAAGGAGCACAGAGATGGGAGCCAGGGTTCGCGTTCGCATCCCTGATGCCCGCTGCTGGAGGAGGGCGGCGGCAGGGGAGGACGCCTCCCTGGGCCTGGACAAAGCTGTGAAGCAGCGGCCGTTTGCCTCTGATACTCTTCCAATTCTCTTTGGTCTTCCCTGGTGCCCGTCCAATGTCAACATCTCACTCAGGCCTGCTTGCTCTTAAAATAATAACATGCTACACAAATTCCTTCTTTCTTCATCTCTGCGTCCTGATGTTTTAGATTTAAGTACTTTACAGTAAGGTCTGAATGACTAATAGGTCTAATCTTCTTCAAGATATCAGGATCTTCAAAGAAAAAAGTGAATTGATAACTGTTAGCATATGAGGAGATGGTTCTGAACAGAGGAGCTTTCAGTGGGTCTTACTCCTTTTCTACTCCTAGAGAATAGGGCTCCCTGTGGAGGAATGCTTAGCAAACGTGTAGAAAACAGGAGTCAAGTTTCTACAGATCATAAACTCAGTGGCTTGATCACCGAAAACATTTTTTTCTTCTAATGCAATTTTACGTCTTTTTTTAAGTTTCTTTCTGTGAGTTGAATGTAAATATCCCTTTCTCCTAAAAACTGAGAGAAATGAAAGATAAGGTCTTTGCATTTTTATCTATGTTTCCCAGCAAATGCATACTGAGGATGGCTATCTAGAAATTTCTATTAGCACATAATTAAAATTTGCAATGGATGTCTTGCTACGGATTCAGTCTTGGAAGCTGGTGGAACTCCCTCCCATCTGGGCTCAGACTCTGGAAACGTGTTCCTTCTCCACAGTTGTTGGTCACCAAGACCTTTAGTTGTCTTTGAAACATCTCTCATCTGTTCTTCTCTTCCCGTTATCAACGCCCTTTCATCTTCTCACATCTACTCTGTTGTGAAATTTGTTTCTCCTATTTCCAGACTCCCCGTCATGACCAGCATCAAACCGTTCTTCCTCGCGCTTTGATCCCACCGTGACAGCCTTCTGAATCACCTACCACATCAAGATTCAAGGCTGCCTGGCTGCAAGTTCCTCCAGACAGCGGCTCAACTGAGTTTTGTCTTCTACTTTTCTTAAAAAGCTAACCACGTTCTTTATTCGGGCTCTTTTTCTCATCGTCCAACAACCAGACATCACCCAGTCCTTCTTCTGTTTGGAAAGGGCCCTTCCCTCGTTTCAGGCTCTTTCCCATATAAATATCCTGCCTTTTTCATAAAGCTTTCCTTGACCACTCCAGCTTCTACACTCGTCTTTTTTTTTTTTTTTTAACTGTTTACGAGTCTTACACTTTTATGCTTTTCTCATTGCATCTAATACTACTTGGGTGAATAACAGGCAAAAACTTCCTGGGTGGGGCATGGTGAAAATCGCCTCTACCGTGCAAGGTTGGAAGGGATTTCAGAGGACAGAAAGTGGGCTGGCCTGCAGGCCGCTCTCGCGGGGACCAGGGCGAGCCCCTGGATGCCAAGCCCTGATGACGCGAGGCACCGGCAACCCCAAGCGCCGACCTCTGGAAGCGGACGGTCCTGGTGCCAGGACCGGGTGCCCGGCCCCCCCCGGCCCCCTCGGCCCCAGCCCGTACTTGAGCGGCGCCGGCAGGATGGTCTGGTAGTTGTAGTGCTGCTGCTGCTGGCTCAGGATCTGGAGCTGCAGGAACAGCTGCTGCTGCTGGAGCAGGCGCGCGTAGTTGGAGTCCATCTGCGGCTCGTTCTTCTCCCCCTTCTGATCGGGGGGGATGTACTGGTGGTACTTGAGCTTCTTCACCCGGGGCTTGGGGTCTTTGCACTTCTTGCCGCGGTGTTTGTCGTTGGGGTTCTTGGGATGGCTTTGCTAGTTTCGAGAAAAAGAGAAGAACGTTTTCAGAGATGCCATCACTGTGTGCCTGAAGGACCCGAAAGAGCGCGGCAGTGGGCCTCAGAAGCCGGCGAAGCCGCCCGGGAGAGCAAGCAACTAAATACGTTTCCAGCGCGAGGAAAACACGGGTACGCTTCCTCTGACCAAGAAATCTGGCTCCTAAGAACTTACTTTCTCCTGTTGCCTTGTTCCCTTGGAGTAAGGGAAGGCTCTGCAGCTCAGCCTTATCTATTCAAGTTCAGCAAACGGTTACTGCGGGCGTCTCGTGTAGACACACTTGGAAGGGCTCACATAGAGGATCTCCTAGTAAAAATAGGCTGTGCGCTCAAGCTACAAGTGGGAGACGAGAGATACTTCACTGTAACTGTGTACTATTTTATAGTCATTAAAAATACATTCTTTAGGGGACATGTACAAACAGAAAAAATGCTTTAATGGAATAGAGCAGACTATAAAGTTATGTATTTCTTTCTTTTTAAGTATTTTTTAAAGGGGAGAGGGGAGGGGCAGAGGGGGAGAAAGAGAATCTTGAGCAGCTCCATGCCCAGCGTGGAGCCCCATGCGGGGCTCAATCTCATGACCCTGCGATCATGACCTGAGCCAAAATCAAGAGTCAGACACCTAACTGACTGAGCTACCCAGGCGCCCCTCAAGTTACGTATTTCTAAGGAAAATACACACAAAATACTGCAATCTCACAGTATTAATCAATTCACTGTCATCTGCTTATGGTGCTATCAATAACCAATTTTATTCCTGGTCTTTTCAAAGTGGTTACAACAAGGGATGGGGTCTGGGTTCCCGAGGTGGCACGCTGTGATGTAGTGATGAAACCACCGATCCGGCTGATCAGGAAGGCGCCTACGGGAGAGGGGAGGGGGCAGGCACACAGTAACCAGTAGGCCTCAGACTAAATCTGCTCTTACCTAGTCACTGGCATGTTCTCCCACGAAGTGAGGGAGGGGAACAGCAGCTTTCCTCACAGAAAGCCCCCTCCAGCACTGGGGTCTGTTTCCTCGTGTGCGCCTGTCTTTTCCTCTCCCAGCACAGTCCTGGGATCCCCGACCGAGCCTCTCAACCTCACCTCCTTCAACGATGCCTCCTGCCCTACAGTTAAAGCCCTCCTTACAGACACTCCAGCGAAGAGGAGAGGTCCAGAGAACAGGAGGGGCTGAGGACTCAGCACCCACAGAGACAGATGGGTCGGCATCCAGACGCTCTCTGTGCCATCCGTGGCACGCGGCTGGGGATGTGGGCAGGGGAAGACAGCTGATGTTATTAGCTCAGCTGCCACGTGCCACACTCGGGAATTTCTGGCTCCAATACCAGGTGATGGAAGATGGTGAGATACACTGACTCGTGCCCCGAGGCCACAGACTGTGGGCTGCACACAGAGAGGCTGGAGGAGAAAGAGAGCCTTGTCTGCAGGAGGGCCGAGGACCACGACTGTGCCAGATGGTGGACCGAATCTGGGGAGGCAGCGAGAAGGCTCGCCTGCCCTTGGGGAACCTAGATCCTCCCCAGCCTTGTTACTTCTTCTGGCCTCACTTCTGGAAGGTGCCGGCAGGGTTGGCTAGCTCTCCAGAGCCCTTTTTGAGTTCTCAGTGTTTGACATCAGTGTTCTGCTACGTGTGGCAAAGCTGTATTTGAAACGATGACACTATTCTCTATCGCTGCCCCCCATCTAGCAGTTCTAAATACACTTAAAAAAAAAACTTCAAAAGTATACTATATATTAAGAATTCTGACCTTCCATGGGGCTTGTTCTAACTGGATTATTTGCGCGCAGTCAAATGTAGGGAACGGTGCCACCAATCTGCAGCTTATTTGGAGAACAAACCCAGCTTCGACAGGCCAAATCTGCTAAATCAAAAAACGCAGCCGCTTTTTAAAGCCTTTAACCTGTCATGTAATACATCTGGACTAGCGCTGACACTGACCTTGTGTATAAAGTCCGAAATTATGTTCCCATTAAAGACATCTGTTCGTGAGGCTCCTGACTCCCCAGCACTGCGCTAAGCGGCTCGATCTTACTCCACTCCCACTTCTTTCATCCTGGCAGCCTGGATGGTGGCAGGATGGGGAATTGCTGATAAAATGTATCCTACAGCCTTTCTGCAGGGCTCCGGGAGTTTCACGGAGACCGAATGCGGTGCGGTTCTTCTGGGACTACAGAACAATAGGGCATTTGTGGAAGGTGGTGGTTTCCAAGACCGAGGCGTGATCAAGCAAGTCTGCCTGTGGTTTTGTTTTCAAGGCTTCAGACGGAAAGCCGGGCTGGGCCAAGCAGACATGTGCCTTTGTGTTCCCACAGACAGGCCACCGGTAAAGACCTCGAACCAGCGTGTGTGCGGGAACCCACCTTTACCAGCGCTGGCCCAGGCTTCGCTGAGGACACGGCGTTCGTGGGGGCGACAGGAGCTGTGGACCTGGTGGGGGGCTGATCCGTAGGAGGAGTTTTCAAGAATTCAGGAACCGCAGGGGACACTGAAGTAAACTGGTGGAAAAGGCAGAAAGGAACAAGTATGTGTACTCAATGACATAAAATTAGAAAAACCAGAATTAGAAGGGAATGACCTCATTTTTTTTTTAAGTCCACCAGAAAAGAAACAAAAGAAAAATATACTATTATGTCTGAGCCCCAGCTGGTGGAATAACATGCTTTACCTCCATGAAGCCAATTCGTTGGTCTTTGCCCCAACGGCATCGAAAAGCTAAAGCTAAATAAGGTTCGACGGACTCCACTCTAGTAGTGTTTTCTCAGAAGTACGGTCAGAACTGCCTTGTTTTGGCAGAAAAGAAGTCCAAGACTCTTGTAAAAATGATCAAAACAATACATGACACTCGTAAGGCTCTCTTGCCGTATAGATCACAGCAATAATCCTGCTGAATCCCAGTATGATCTTTAGTCTTTGTTACACGGTCTCATCAATACTCTGCAGCACACCCTGGGTCCAGGGCCTGGCAGCATCTGGTGAGAGAGCTCCCGGTCCTTGGACGCCCGCTCCACCTATGGTCCCTGACTATGCTTCACAGTTTACGTGCCCGTGTCCAAGCCTGACTAGTCCTCTCCTCTGCCATCCCTCCCCCCCACTTCCTGCAACAGGAGGGCACCTGCCGAATGTATTCTGGTAACATCAACTTGATTCACTGCTGGTGCTCCCTCACACCTAAAGCAAGAAGCTAATTTGTTACCAAGGCCAAATAAGCAACCCCTAAACCTCAATCTGGAGTCGCGTTATTAACAAAGGAAGCTACCTCCGGAAGGCCTTGATAGCTTTTATCCACAACCCAACAACCCATCTCCAGTAACGATCTCCTTTAAGTAGATTTTAAGTATTGACTTACTGGAAGGAGATCTTACTATTATAACAAATCGGTTCAGTGTTGCACAGTGATTACTACATGGACTTCACTATTAGCAGCCTTGTTTTAAGGAAAAATATCTTCCTTTATCACTCCCACTCCCCCACACAACTCTCGAATTCATTACAAGAATCAAAGTCAGTTCCTTTGCTGATGTATTTGGGTTTAGGAATAGCACACTGTATTTTTCCTCCTTAAAATAAATGACCTGAGAACTCAGAGGCTATTTAGCAGCAAGAAATATGAAGCTTGGCACATACTAGTTACTCAATAAATATTTGTGTAATGGGTGAATGGAAATTCCTTGTGGCTTTACTCATGCGGGGTGAGATTCTCAAGGCCAGCTGGGACTGTGAGTATGTGTGTGGGTGTGCAATGAACTGGGCTTGCCCATGTGGGCTCTGTCCCCGAGCTCGCTTTTCCTTTTTGCCACCGATTTTGGCTTTTAAGTAATTATAACTAACAGTCGGTGTTGATAAAAAGATTTGACTTTTTAAAGATGGCTACATGGGAGCCCCCTCAGCCACAGCTGATGGTATTTTCAGTGACCCGTGAGCATCTGCGGTCCTGAAGTAGATGACCCTCCTCTGACCTACGGTCATAAGGTCAACGGCAGCCTAAGCCTACGTCACGTGCTGCCTACCTCATTCACTTCGCTTCATCTCATCACGTAGGCACTGTATCCTTTCCATCATCACCACCAGACAAAGGAGGGCGAGTATAGGATGGTTAAGATATTTTGAGAGTGAAAGACCACATTCGCATAACTTTTATTACGCTATATATTGTTAGAACTGCCCTATTCTGTTATTATAGTTGTTGATCTCTTACTGTGCCTAATTTATAAAGAGCACTTTACAGTGGTTGGTACATACAGGAAAAAACAGTCCACACAGAGTTGGTACAATCTGTGGTTTCCAGCATCCCCTATGGATAAGGGGAGACTACTGTACTCAGTTTTATTCAAATAGACGTGAAAGAAAGGGCCTTATCCGAGTCTTGACACCTGTGTTCCAGGCTGACTTCTGTCCCCAAAAGGCCCTGAGCCAGCCGCCTCCTCAGGGAACCTCTGACATGAAGTGGATGGTCAAGGCCAGCTAATCAGTGCTTTAAAGGATGTGGTTTTATTTGTTTTCCTTTCACTTTGCACATTTTTTGGAAGTGAGGATATTTATCTCTGGGTCAATTTTCACACAGGGAGAAACATTCCTTGGCTGTGAAATAATTGCCATATGAAGAAGAAATCGCATATTTGAATATATATATATTTGATATATGAGAAATAAATATATATATTCCTTGTAGATAAATTCTATGAACATGGCAAGCTGTTTTACCAGTCCAGCCCCCACTGACTGATAATGATGGCAATGATGCATGTGAGAACAGTGTTAATAATCTGAAAAATAATCCAGAAGCATGAATGTGGTATCAATTATAATATGTATGAAAATGTTTCTCCTTGATTTCTAGACTTTGCCTAATTGACTTCAGCCTTGACTACTGATACTCTCATCCTATTAGCTCTTGTGGTATTTCAGTGTGACTTTGCTACCCAGAAAACCACAGACCCTAGTGAAATGCAAGATTAATAACAACTGAGATACAGTGATTATTAATATTACCTACTCTGAAGATAAATTATGGTTAAAAAGGGAGAAATGTCTAAACTCTTCTTTACATTTTGCCAATCTTTTTCATGTGCTTTAGAAGTGACCCCTCAAACAATCTTACATCCTATCTAGATGTTATTAGGATCCTGGTGGCTAGAGTTAAAAAAAAAAAAAATCTAAATACCAGTACTTCTGAAATGACAGTATTCCAAAAGGATGAAAAGAATATCCAGGCCATAAAGAATACTACACTTATTTTGTTCCACAGTAAAGTGAGCAATATGTTAAAATCTTAAAAGAATGCTTTACATGTTTAAATTTCCACTGAGCCCTAAGTTCACCTTTTGTACTTTCAAAATTTAATCTCAAAATGATTCAAAATCTTTTCTCCAAGAAAACAAAAAAGCTGCAAACTTTGCTTTGTTTTATTGGATCTGACCACTGTTCCCAAGCTACAGGTCTCATGACCTCCAATTCTTCCACTGTCACCACGACACCATGACAAGAAATGTCAGAAAAACATTGTTGTCTAATGATGAATATTTAGGCTTCAAATAAAACTGACAAAGAAAGCACTTTGAACCTTAAAGACTAACTTTTCTCTTCTTAGAAATTGCTAAGGGAAAGTTGTGCTACAAAGAAAAACGAAGTCAGAACAAACTTTTGAGCTGATTAAAATTTTATAATGTATCAGATGTCTACATTGGTTCCTTCTGTAAAGATACACTTGTCAAGGACCAATCACTGTTCTCTGGTAAGTTCCTTTTTTATTAGATTTCTTTATGCGATCTAGAGGGGCAGAAATTAGATATTTAAAAACAAAGCTTTTTTGGTACTGTAGATTTTAAATCTAAAATAAATGTGTTTTTAATTTAGGATGCAGCAGAGATCTTAAGATGGGAATATGCAAATAAGAAATTCAAAATGCAATTATTCTTTAAATATTGTTTCCATATTCCAATCCCCAAATAAAATGAATACTAGTATGAATGAGTTGAATACAAATCAAAAACACATGCTTTGTATATTTAATGGATGGATCTTTTATGTAAATTCTAGTTTTGTTAAAATCTATCCCTTAGCACTGACCACTCTGTTTATGTAACGCACAGTTAAAAAGTTTAGGCATTTCATTTTTAGTACAAGCAGTTGAACATTAAATTAATCTTTTGGCACAACATCTGGTGGACATTTAGCTGGTACTTGATGACCTGATTAGTGAGGATTTGCATGTGTCTCGCATTTAAAAAACCTGTTATTTAAAAAAACTGTGGTAAAATAGATTTAACATAAAAGTTACCATTTAGACCATTTCAAAGCATATAGTTCTATGGCATCACGCGCATTCCCATTGTTCTGTAGCTGTCACTAACGCCCATTTCCAGAGAACTCTTTCATTTTTCTCTACCCGTCAAACGATTCCCGTCCCAGCCTCCCACCCACCCCTGGCCACCACTCTGCACTCTGTGCGAGTCTGACTAGCCTGGGTAGCTCGTAATAGTGGAATCACACAACATTTTTCCTTTTGTGTCTGGTTTATTTCACTTAGCGTAATGTCCTCAAGGCGCATCCATGTCGTCGTGTGGGTCAGAATCTCCTTCTTTTTTAAGGCTGAATAATATGCTATCACATGGATGTACCGTGTTTTGTTTAGCCTTCATCTGTCAGCGGACGTGAGGGCTGCCTCGACCTCTGGCTGTCGTGCGTACGGCTGCTCCGAACACGACTGTACAAACACCGGCTCCGGTCCCTGCTGTCAAGCTTGGAGCCATATGCCCACAAGGGGACTTTCTGGATCACGCGGTAATTCTAGTTTTGGCTTTCTGAGGGAAGTACCACACCATTCTCTATAGTGTGTGTACCGTTTCACAATCCTACCAAGAAGGAAGAAGGATTCCAATCTCTTCACATCCTTACCAATGCTTGTTAATTTTGTTCTTCGGATGGTAGCCATTCTAATGGTGTGAGGTGGTATCTTACTGTGGTTTGGATTTGCATTTCTCTAGAAATGCAATCTAGAATCTCTAGATTCTCACGATTCGTGCTGTTAAGCATCTTTTCATGTGGTTACTAGCCATTTATCCTTCCTTCCTTCCTCCCTCCCTCCCTCACTCCCTCCCTCCTTCCTTCCTTTCTTTCTTTCTTAAAATTTTAAGGGCAGCGGGGCAGAGGGCGAGAGAGAATCTTAAGCAGGCTCCACACTCCGTGTGAAGTCCAATGCAGGCCTCCATCACACAACCCTGAGATCATGACCTGAGCCAAAATCAAGAGTCAGATGCTTAACTGAGCCACCCAGGCGCCCCTTGTTTCTCTTTTTTCTTTCTTTTTTAAAGATTTTTATTTGAGAGAGAGAGAGAGACAGAGAAGGCGAGAGACAGGGAGAATGAGCACGAGTAGGGGGGAGAGGCAGAAGCAGAGGGAGAAGCAGACTCACCACTGAGCAAGGAGCCTGATGTGGGGCTTGATTCCAGGACGCCGGGACCCTAACCTGAGCCAAAGGAAGATGCTTAACCAACTGAGCCACCCAGGTGCTCTTATCTTCTTTTGAGAAATGTCTATTCTAGTCCTTTATCCATTTTTAAATCAGGTTTGTTATTTTTCTGTTGAGTTGGGGGAGTTGTGTATATATTCTAGGTATCAGCCCCCTATCAGATATGTGATTTGCAGATATTTTCTCCCATTCCATGGGCTGCTTTTCACTCTATTGACGGTGCCCTTTGATGCACAGAAGTTTTCCATTTTGATAAAGCCTAATTATTTTTTTTCTTTTGTTGCCTTGGTGTCATATCCAAGAAGCCATCACCAAATCCAGCGTCATAAAGCTTTCTCCTGTTTCTTCTTCTAAGAGTTTTATACTTTTAGTTCTTATGATTAGGTTTCAGTCAAAGTGACTCTGAGGGGCCAGAATGTGGAAGCAAAGTAAGTATTAGAATTACTATTATTCATTTTTGGTAAATGACTTACGGTACTTGCGTAGACCGTACGGTTGAGGAAATAATGTTATGTATGTATTTATTAAAGAATTCAAATAACAATTGCCATGATGAGTTATAAGGGAATGACAGGACGCTGTGCTGAAAAAGGGTCTTAGGAAGAATCTCAAACTGTTGGCTTAAGAAGAACAAAGTCATTAGTTCAAACCCTGGGCAGGCCAGACAGATGCTCTCTTGATGACACCTGCTCCGGGAACACGCATCAAGTAAGTAGCTCAGGGTTAGGCCCAAAGGAGCACTCAGCACGTGTGGACCAGTATTTTTTTTTATCCCTCATCTCAGTTATATTCAGTAAACCTTGATTTATGTATAAATAAACAGGAAAGGCCTATTCTGTCGAATGTACTCTTCAGGCAGGCACTTTCCTACTGGTCCCGGGAGAACGGAATTAGGTACTAGGATGGACCACGACTTCATGGTTAATGCTGGAAACCAGATCAAAATCAAAGCATTAACAGCAACAGCGTCCTCTTGGTATGCAAGTTACAGGCAGCTAGACTGAAAGGGTAACAGGAGAAAGTAGAGCCAGTATCTTGGATGTCCTCCTTCAGGCCTTTACTAATAAGCATTAGAGATAAAACTTAGTCTAATACTAATTATGTGATATACGTGTACGTGGCCTGTGTGTTAGACTTTGCTCATCCTCTTCGTTCACTTCACCCCAAGGTTTCTATGTTATTTGGAAAAGGTCAGTAACCTGAAGGTTACTAGATACACTGGGAAGAAAGTACCCCAAGTTCCCCTAAGCTCGTCTTCACGTACGCACATGAGTAAGTGACCCACAGGGTTTTTCCTATCAGCAGCACTATTTCCAATTCGGCACAGGGGTTGTCCCTATCGCACAGACTGTGAAAATGAACACAGATCCTGTCGGGTCATGCTCACAGGTAAGCGTGTGGGGGCTTAACGGAAATGATTAATTAAATGGCTTAAGAAATCATGGAGAGAAAAAAAAAAAGTCTTCGGATTAAAAGCACCAGCGGAACAGCCCCTGGTGCCCACACGTGGCTAGCTGTTTGTAATTTTCGGCCGCTTTCCGTTGTTCAAGAATCGCTTAGGCATAAAATAAATTGAGCTCCAATATGTGATGTGTGTTCCATTAATGTTCTGGCAAATTCCTTTCCAGCTGTACTTTGATCAGAATTGAAAAGAAAAAAGTCCAAGGAAAGGCAGTGTTATTAGTCTCTTACAGACCACACAGAAATACATATTTCAAAGAAGAATTTTTTTTTTTTGGATTAAAATGTACATTTTGAAGGAAGGACATGGTAGTGTATTATACTGTCCACAGTGTGAAATCATTAACATTTTAGCACCGGGACTGAAAGAGAAGAGCCTGGAAAATCCGTTCTTTACCTAAATATTATGTGTTAAATTTTTTTTTTTTTTTGGTAGGGAATGTGTCTTTTACTTGAATACTTTCCTATAGGACTCAATCCTCTGGTATTTGTCTGTGTGTTCTGAAAAAGAATTCAGGAGATGATATGTCACAACACATTTTGGAATAAAGCCAGTCAGAAAGGTATCTTGAGCCTAATTTTCTCTTAAGTAATTATCTGTAAATATAACTTTTATTTTTTATTTTTTAAAGATTTTACTTATTTGTCAGAGCGAGAGAGAGAGAGAGAGAGCATGAGCAGGAGGAGGGGCAGAGGCAGAGGGAGAAGCAGACTCCCAGCTGAGCAAGGAGCCTAATGCGGCACTCGATCCCAGGACCGGATCGTGACCTGAGCCCAAGGCAGATGCTTAACCGACTGAGCCACCCAGGTGTCCCTGTAAATATAACTTCTAAAAACCAAAAAGAAATTTCCAGCACTGGCCCTGAACTTTATATTAGGCCAAATATTAAAAAAAAAAATTGAACAGGGAAATTAGAAAAATGTTTTTAAGCCATGGAATTAAATGTGCAGCACAAAATGATGACTAATTAGCATATGAAAAACCTTGGTTCAGGCAAACAGGAAGCAAAGGGAAATCTGTGACAGAGTTACTCCAGGTGTGATCTACAGACCTCTGCGAGCTGCCTGCAGTGGAGATTTGATGCTACCCCACTTTTTTTTTTTTCTTAAGTAATCTCTGCACCCAACGTGGGGCTCAAACTCACAATCTGAGATCAAGAGTCCCATGCTCTGTGGCTGAGCCAGCCAGGCACCCAGCTACCCTATTGTCTCACTGTACTTCGCAAGATTAGCCCACAATGAGTTGGAAATTCAACTACCTAAAAAGCAAACACATACTAGTCTTTCACTACAGGCAATTTGAGGACCACTAGTCTACAGTAACTAAATTCGCCATTATACTCTTACAGTGAATTTCATTATAAAGAGGGATAATTAAGAATCTCTTCTTTTGTTATCCTGTCTTTGTAGGGTCTGTGTAATAATAGTGAGGAGATGGACTTTGGGGGCGGGGGGTCCAGTGATAATTCTAAAGCAGGAAAAAAGAAATTGCAGAGATCACCTCCTAGGGTTTTTCATTCATTAAAGTAGTAAGTGCTGGCTATGTGCTGGGCCCTGTGCGGTCAGGATGAGGTCACTAGGATAAAATGAGGGGATATCTTGGCCCGTTGGAAACTTGATGTCTCATGAAAAGCAGTGTTTTCAGCTATTCTCCCCTTGAACTACAAATGTGAAATTGATTATATTTAGGGAAATAAATACATTTTATATATACGAGGTGAGATGCCTGGACAAATTCACTAAACAAACACTAGATAACAGTGAAAATAATTAAAGTACAAAATGTGCCCAAAGAAACTCTCTTATCACTTCTAGATGACACACAAATCCCCAAGACTTTATAGGCATCACAAAGTTGGCCTGTGCAGTTGATTACAAGACCAAAAATCAAAAACCTACAACTTACCTATGATCCTCCTCAAGGATCCTCTTTCTTCTACATCAATACAGCACAGTTAGTGGGGAGATGCTTCTTTAATTGCATGAATACAAGTGTAATAATGGGAATCTTTGTCAGATTCCTCACTTAAAAATACTAACACACTTAGTACAAGGGAGTTTTATAAAGGGCACTCAATTTAAGAAGGTCTCAAGGTATATGGTACAGACATCACGTCCCAGGTAAGCTGAGGCAAGCCAGCCCTAGCTAGGTTCTAGGTTCCTTTCCCTGAGTGCGTAAGTGGGCAGCAGACCACTCTCTGCAGTGGGTCTCCGCCATAGGCCTGGCCGACAGATAAAGAGCAGACCGCCAGCGGTCAGCACGTAGCAGGTGGAACCTGGGTTCTAGCAACATCAGTTATAAAGACTAGCGTTGCAGTTCTGGAATGACCCAGGGCTTAGTGTGCATGGCACTGGCAATGAGCAGACCATATTTATTTGTCAAAAAACCCCACTACTCCTTTTTTCCTTTAAGGACTTTGGGAATGTCAGCCCACTGGGCGGGACTCCCTCCAGTTAAAGCTTCTCACTTATAAACTTAGCTGGAGGCCAAGTTTTAAGAGCAAAGTGACAAACCTAATACAGGCGAGGCAGGGAAAGGGAAAACGGCCATCTCCCACAACACAGGAGGCACCGTCATGACGCCAGCACCAGGCAGGCGGCCGACGTGACGGAAGGCCCGCGTAACTGAAAGCCAAGGCCACACGAACACCTGTCTGGTACCCTGACCTACTCAGAGAACCAACAACCGAAATGGCAAAATAGAACTGTTTTTTGATGGTATTTACTTGCAAACTTGGCAATCTTCTTAGCCCTATTTTTAAAGCTCAAAACCAGGGAGCAGCACGTACGTGAGAATACAGTAAGGGCCGGTCTCCCGTGCTCGCCCTTTCCGCCGGCTTCGACCTCAGCCCATGGGAGGTCGCTGACCCCACCTCCTTTCAGACCAGGTTCCAGCCAAGCCAAGGACCGGTCCCTCTTGCCCTGAAACTGACGGGAGAATACGAACTTAGCTACCCACACAACCTCTGATGATCCCAGCGGGAGAGGCTCTTCTCTCTCCAGTGGAAGCACACAAACACGGGCGGCCTGGCACCAGTCGGTGCTTGTGATGCTGAACCGTGGGGTACGTTTTCCACACCAAGGGCCTGTGCTAGATGTTGGAGACACACACACATGTGCGCACACACACACACACACACACACACCACACTGAAGTAGCTCGTGTCCTCCAGGAGTCAAAGTCCCTCTCCTCATGGGCTCACACTTTATTTAGTTGGAGGCACAGATACAATTAGCAATTAATGTATTTCAGATCATGGTGGGAAGGGCAATGACGAATGTAGTGCTGAGACAGAGACCTAGTCCCTACCCAACAGATATTCACGAATAAGAAGAAACGGTGCAAGACAATATACAAACATTTTGAATCCCCAAATTTCTGTACTGAACCCAGGCCTCATCTGGTGTAAGGGTTAAGGCAGATAACTGCTGAAGTCCTTCCCAACTCAAAAATTCTATGACGCTTGGTTTTACCAAGAATATTGTCCATTGAACTTAACCAACTCCATAAAGTAGTTCAGTAGCTCTGAATTTAAGATGACTAAATAGTATTACAATTTCAGTAAGTCGAAAACAGTATGAGGAGATGAAAAAGAAACTAAGAGTTCTTCTATAACCAAAAGAAACAGGAACAGGAACACCCACTGAAAAATAAGAAATGGGAATTTCCAATCCAATTATCAAAAAATACTTGTTAGATTCCTTTGCGTGCACTAGATTTTCAGTTCCCAACACAATCTGACACATAATAGGTGCTCAGCAAATATCTGTTGAACAAACAGAGTCAATGTAACCAAAATCAAGGCGCCAATTAAAACTTTCAAATCTCCAAACAGTGCGCAAGGTTTCAAGTAATCATATTACCTGCTTGTGGAAAAGAAACAGTGACTGTGGAAACCCATATTACGTTCCTGGAAGGCAGTTCAAGTGCCTACCTTTTATCTAACGAAAGGTCCAAATCCATTTCAAAATCTGGTAATTATCCAAAGAGAAAATCAGACAAGTGCCCAACAACGCACGTATAGAAACAATGTATGTGGCAAATATGTGGGAATAAAACAGGGGCTCTTACTGTGTTTCTAAGAGTGAAAAACAGAGACGAGCAGAGACAACCTACGGCACGGAATTGCTTAAAAGAGGAACTTAGCTACCGGCTGTTAAAAATGAGATTAACGTGTATTTATTGACAAGAAACACTATTAGGATTATGATTCAGGTATAAAATAGTATTTAGACCTAAGAGTTCCTGCATGACCCAGCAGTTCCACTCCTAGGTAAATACCCAAGAGAACTAAAAACACACGTCCACATAAAAACTTGTCTACACACATTCAAAGCACCACTATTCGTAAGAGCCCCATGTCTGGGGGGTAGACTCGGGATTAGAACATGTGACTACAGAACAGCCACAGGCCCAAAGTGAATGTCCCTCGAGTGATGCACAGATACGCAAAATGTGGTCTTATCAGTGGACTATTATTCAGCCCTAACGAGGAATGATGTACTAATACAGGCTCTAACATGGATGAACCTTAAAAACATACTAAGTAAGAGAGGCCAGTCACTAAAGATCACATATTGTACGATTCCATTTATATAAAATGTCCAGAATAGGCAAATCCGGAGACAGAAAGGAGACTGATGGTGGCCTAGGGCTGGTGAAGGGGATCCCGGGGAATGACTGCTAATGGGTATGGGCTTCTTTTTTGGGATGATGAAAATGTCCTGGGCATCAGAGAGTGGTGAGAGTTGCACAGCTCTGTGACTATGCTAATAACCACTGAATGAGACATTTTAAAAGGGTGAATTTTCACGGTGCCATTTTTTTTTTACAGAAATAGAAAAATCCATCCTAATATTCAGATGGAATCTCCAGGGACACTTCTTGACTTCAAAATTTACTACAAGGTGACAGTAATCAAAACAGTGTGGTCCTGGCATAAAGACAAACATATAAGCCAGTGCAACAGAATTCAGAGTCCTTAAATTATTATGTATATGGTCAAGTGATCTTCAACACAAGTGCCAAGGGGAAAGGACAGTCTTTTCAATAAAAGATGCTGGGAAAATTGGATTATCCACATGCAAAAGAACAAAGATGGATCCTTCTCTTACGCCGTATACAAAACTTAACATGGATTAAAGACCTAAATGTAGGACCCAAGACTATAAAAATCCTAGAAGAAAACATAGAGAAAAAGCTTCATGACACTGGATTTGGCCATAATTTCTTAGTAGAATACCTAAAGCACAGGTAAAAACCCCAAAATAGACAAATGGCACTACATCAAACTTAAAAACTTCGGTGCCTCAAAGGACACTATCAGTAGAGGAAAAAGGCAACACAAAGAATGGGAGAAAATGTTTGCTCATCATTGATAAAAGATGGGCAAAGGACTCAAATAGATATATCTCCAGAGATGACATACAAATGGCCAGCAAACATTTGAAAAGATGCTTAACAGCACTAATCATTAGAGAAAGGCAAATCAAAACCACAATGAGAGGGGCGGCCTGGGTGGCTCAGTCCTTAAGTGTCTGCTTTCGGCTCAGGCCATGATCCCAGAGTCCTGGGATCGAGCCCCGCATCAGGCTCCCTGCTCAGCAGGAAGCCTGCTTCTCCCTTTCCCACTCCCCCTGCTTGTGTTCCCTCTCTCACTGTGTCTCTCTCTGTCAAATAAATAAGTAAAATCTTAAAAAGAAAAAACCAAACCCAAATGAGATATCATCTCATACCACCAGAATGGCTAGTATCAAAAGAACATAAATTAGTAAGTGTTGGTGAGGATGGGCTGAAACTGAAACCCTTGCATGCTGTTGGTTGGAGTGTGAAATTCTCCATACTATGGAGAATAGTATGGAGGTTCCTTAATAAATTAAAAATAGAATTCCCGTATGATCCATCAATCCCACTTCTGGGTATATGACCCAAAGAACAGAAGGCAGGGTCTCGAAGAAGTATTTCCAAGCCCGTGCACCTAGCACCATTATTCACACCAGCCAAGACATGGAAGCAACCCAGTATCCACTGACAAAGGGATAAACAAAATATGGTATATCCAAATAATAGACTATTATTCGGCCATAAAAATGAAGGAGATCCTATCACAAACTACAACATGAACAAACCTTGAAGACATAAGCCAGTCACAGACAGGCAAATATTGTATGATTCCGTTTATATGAAATATAAACGTTTATATTTCCGTTTATATGAAAGTAGTCAAATTCATATGTATGTATGTATGTATGTATATATGTATCTATTTAAATTCCAGTATAGTTAACACTCAATATTATATTAGTTTCAGGGATACAATATAGTGATTCAGCAATTCTATACTTGGCTCAATGCTCATGGTGCTAAGTGTCCTCTTTAATCCCCATCACCTAGTGCAACCATCCCCCCACCCTGAAGTATTCAGATTCTCAGAAATGGAAGCAGAATCGTGATTGCCAGGGCCCGGAGGAAGGTGCTGGGGGCTGCTGTTTAATGGGTACAGTTTCGGTTTTGCAAGACAAAAAGGTTCTGGAGATCTGTTGCACAACAATGTGAGTGCACTTAACACGAGTGAGCCGCCCATTTTAAAATGGTTAAGATGGCAGGAAAAAAAGGGGGAAGGTGTATTTTATAGTATGGGAATTATATCCCCAACAAAAGTTACGAGAAAATTTTTAAGAAGCAAATTACACAACCATTTGTAACATAAAAAAATGTGGATATAGAATAGAAAAAAAATGTTAAGAATCTACTTAAAAATGTTCACAGCGTTTTTATCACAGATGAAAAAAATCTCTTTTCCCATACTTTTAGACTTTTCTTCTGGAAGAAGAAGAAACGCAGTTACCCTTCTATATAAAAAACAAGGCACTGTCTCTGTTTAGGGGGAGAAGCAAGAAAGGCGCTACCTGGGCTGGAGTGCTTGCGGTCACAGGAGACGGAGATTCGCTAACTTTGGGCTCACTCGGGGACGCGGCTGAGCCCTGGGACTCCTGGCTGGCCGGCTGGTCTGGAGACAAGGCGTCACTGCTGTCTTCGTCAAATGAGAAATCGCCCTGAGTCTGGGGATAGTCCTCCTTCCCAACGCCTAAAGAAAGAAACGATTTTCAACTTATCTTGGCCTTGGAATACCAAGCTTAAAATGATAAAGAAGGAGAAACATTGTTTATTACAAGAACAGAAAAAGCTGGCTAATAAAAAAAAAAAAGAAAAGAAAAGAAAAAGAAAAAAAGAAATTGAACACAGTACTCCCCCAGGGAAGAACACACCGCTACCTATGATGAATACTTGGGGAAAAAGTCGGACCTGAATCAGATCAAGCCTTTGGATCCAACTCCCGGTTTCAGGCAGTCCAGACGACAAGTTTTTAGTGACACTGGGAATGCTAATGCATTCAGTGAGATCCAGCATGTGGATGGGCTAGCGGACACAACAAGGCCTGCTCACCAATACATACACAGTAAGAAAAGAGAGGACGAAGAAGACCCACGCAGGAGATTAAGACTTCAGAGAGACATCAGCCAAAGACAAGGTGTGGCCCTTGTGGGGATCCTCATTTGGATACAAGGGTTAAAAAACATTAAGAGGAGTGGAGAAAATGGAGCCATGACTCGGTATCTGTTGATGAGTGCTACTTCTTGGAGAGGCTGAGTTATACTGATGCCCTACCTTTTGGGGCTCCATTTCTTTGAATGGAATCATCACTGAATGTATACTTAGGATCACTGACTACAAACTGCCTAAGATTTAATCTTATACTAATGCAAAATATCAAGTCCCCAGAGTAATGGAAACTATAATAGTTTTTATAGTAGGATATTAACTTTTCAAAACTGCTTGCTGAGTAAGTGGTATTATTTCAGATTTTTTTTTTTTTTCCTGCTAAAACTTATGCCAGAAAAGAGTATGTGTGTGTTGGCGGGGGGTGGGGGGGGGAGAAGGGTAGAGTTGGAAATATTAGTAACTAAGTATAAGAAGATCAGGATAAAATGGACAGATATTATTACCCTTTTTAATAAATACATCTGTACTCATGTGCTATTTACTTTGCTGAACTAACAATGAACAAGTTATTTATCTTTCCTAGAAGTAAACAGAATTGAAAAGTCTGTAAAAATCTTAAACAACACAAGAGGAATTAAACAGTGTAATGTAGTAAAGTTAACTTAGAAAACATCATGAAATCGGAACCTAAGGACATCAACCTCAGATGTGACAAGAGGAATCTCTGTGTTAACTGGTAAGAGATGCCAGTCTTGGCAAACACAAAGAAATAACAATAATAATGGGAAGTGGTGCAAGAGTTAATCAATTTCTACTTCATGCAAACACAACACTCATGATTCGTGCTGGTTTTTAGATTAAATTTGTTTTAAACTTCCAAGTTCCTCTTTCTCCCAGAAAATAGTAAATTTCTAGGGTCTTACCTATAATTGCCTCCTTAACACTGGAGTCTACAGGAAGGATGTTTTTCTCTACCAGTTCCATAGGTCCAGGTCTTTGAGCTATCTTTTCATTCAGATCATCAGCTAGTCGAGCTCTTTTCAGCTTCATCTGAGTGGCCTGCAGGGACGGCTCTGCAAATGTCTCTAAAAGAATAAACACAGTTTTAACCATTACTTGAATCACTCTATTCCATAATGTTATTTCGGGCCAACTGAATTTAATTTAAACTGGCTTAAACATATTTTTATTTATGTGTTCTCAATGTATTTATGGAAAGAGAAAATGACCATTTAAGAATGCTCTAGTATACATTTATATATTTTTAGTCCTGGATACTTTATATTGTCTATACAATGCCCTCGGACTCAAATTAACATGAACTGAAGCCAAAAACTGGGGTGCTGCTATTGTTCATTTTTGGCAGGAGGGTCACACTGACATTTATTGGTATTGGAGATATGGAGGATGGACAAGGGAGATGTGGTCCATGGCTCAAGAAGTACAGTTTTAGATTTGGCTGCACTGCAAAGCCAATGCCTAGAAACGGGGGCACTGGATCTTACTTAGGTTATAAGCTTCTCTGCAGGAGTCAATGGGAAAAGCTACAGATCATATTCTTAGATTGATCCCTGGGTGTCTCAGAGTCAGTCATCATCATTAAGAATCTGGGTTTAGTTCTGAATATGTAACTTTGAAACATTCAATTACAGGGTAACTAGTGGCCATAAAGAAGGCTCAACTCATCTACTTACAAATGAATGAAGTTGTACAACAGATGAGAAACTAATGTAAATATCATAACTCATTCATTTGGGCAATTCTGTCAACGACTTGCATTTCTGGTATCTCTCATTAACATTTTATAATATTGTTCTCAATAATGTTTATAACTGATAAAAAAAAAATTGGTGAGGTGTTAACCCGAAATTCGGAGTTGACCGTTGCTTGCCTTGTAAATTATAGAGTAGAAGGTCTTTTAATGACATTCCCCATAAATAATCTCAGGATCACTGATGTTCTTTTTTTGGCAGGTAAAATGTCCCAGCTGAAGCCCAAAGCTCGCCAAAAGCCCATGGCCTATAGACTACTCTCCAGCATATCTGAACACTTTTCTTTCCATCAATTGAGTTATATGCTTATCGAAGGTCAACCTTGATTGTCCACAAAACAGTTCCTATCAGTTCATATCTGATGTCAATACATAATTGAACTAAATGTTATAGGAAAATGATAAACTTCAAAAATAAAGTTATTTCTTGGGAACCTAATTTAAATGCTTTGGGATGATTTGATAAAGGTGAGTCATTAAAAAATAAATTGCTATCAAATTAGGGCAATTAACAACTAAAATGGGAAAAATGATAAAATCTAGGATTTTCAACTCAGATTGCTTTTAAAAGTGTCTTTCTGTTGTTTTTTCTAGCCCGAATGGAAACTGTAGATGATTTATGACAGCTGTGGTTTATGCCGGAAAGATGATGATCACGCAGATCACTCTCGGGTTGATGTTTAAATGCTTTGTTAAGATCTAGGTAGGACAGTCTTTCTCCTCTCCCCCATCAACACGCCCAAGTGATACCAGCAATATGTCTGGAATGAGATCATCCCAAAAGCAAATAATGAGAGGCTGGCATTTTGTTATGTTTCTGTTCTTGGTCTTATCATCTCCTCATCTCCCTGGCTCTGAGGCTGGATTTTAGCTGAACTTCAGAAAAATAATTTAGACTTTTGCCTGCCAAACGTCCAATTCAATCAAAATTGGGATAATGTTAAAGCAGTTTGGGGGGTGGTTGGAAGTTATTTTTTAAATTACAAATGATACGTTCTTTCTTATTTCAA
Organism: Potos flavus; assembly: GCA_028534135.1. NCBI lineage: Eukaryota > Metazoa > Chordata > Mammalia > Carnivora > Procyonidae > Potos > Potos flavus. The sequence goes on from CM052890.1 coordinate 23,551,139, forward strand.
AAATCCCAACTTGAGAACAGATGTCCTAAAAACGTCACTTATGGTTCATTCATATACATGGTTAGGTTTTTAAATGTTGGGTTATCTTTTTTTAAAAAAGCAAATATGATCCAAACTATTCCTTTGGATAGTTAAATGTATTTGCCTTGGTTTTAATGATATTAATAAAGCCTGTTACGGTTAGAAGGCAGGTTGAAACAGACAGCATTGTTCCTTCAAAAATGTCCTTTATAGGTCAAGTAGGCACAGAAGGAGCCACTTGTCCAGTTACTTAGCAGTACATTTGCCTCTTAAAGATTCATCTGTCCCTGACAGTGGGTAGCTGTTCCGACCCTACCACTGCAGTTCTGGAAAAGCTCTTAGTCCGACGGACTTCTGAGAACATAACCGAAAGTAGTGAAAGGCATAGACCTCTCACCTCCCACCCCAGATATGAAGATTGTCCCATAATCATAGATTCTTTGGAGTAGAAGAGACCCTACTTCGGGCCATAGATTCCAACTCTTGATCCTTGGAATTTCTTTACCATGTCCTTACTGCGGTGTCAGCCTGTGCCTCGTGTCTATCACAGGAGCCTGTTTCTTGCCTATTGAGCACTTCTGACAATCTGTAATTCATTTGTTTTGCCTGTTTATTTTCCGTCTGTGCCACCAGAACGTCAGCTTCATGCGGGCAGGCATCCACTTGTTGGGTCTCTGGTGTCCAGCTCACTGGCCAATGAACCACTACTTCAAATGAGGGCAACCTTATTGCTTCCAGAAGATTTTTGGACATGTCTGACCTTTAGGATATTATTTCTTATGTTGAGCAACAATCTAATACTTTACTTTGTAATACCAATCTAATTCTAATATTGACTCTATCATTAGACCAGAAGAACAAATACGATATTCCTTCCACTTGAGAACTATCTCTCAATCTTTTGAGAAATTTTCAGATTCTTTCTGTATCGTCTCAGGGTTGAACACACTCAAGACGATCACAGGGTCAAGTTTCTGGTCTTGATCAATAAATCAGTCAGAGAAGCAAAACAACAAAAGAAAATATAACTTGGGAACTTACGGTGGGGAAACCAGCTTTTAACAATGGTCTGTCTTAGAGAGAAAAATATCCTGGCCTGAGCCACATGTCTCACCAGAGATGGAGCAGAACTGTCCCTACCATCACGTCACAAGTGATGAGGCCAGACCATCGAGAAAACCTGGGGGGCTGAGTGGAGGGTATTTATGTTAATGGTCAGATCTAGCAGGACTGTTGTGGGTCACTGACAACAAACAGAAGACGTTAAGTGTGGGCACCGCACTGGGTACATAACAGGGTCTAGAGGCTGAAAATCTAGGGTTAGACTCGTGGCCACTATACCCTTCATGACTTAATGGACAGATGTTCCTCACTCATGAAGAAATCCTCTGGACCAAAAATGTTTTTCCAGAACAGATGGTAGAGACATCTATGGCGCCAGATGGTGGGGGAAGAGTCAGTCCACAAATTGGTTATTTGGAGATTCAAACGCCCCTTCCCCATGTATCTAACATAACATTTTAGCTTTGGGTCTTCATGTTGCTATCCAATTTGGAGGATGTCAGCCTGTGCGGTAAAAAGTTACTGAAGTGGGAAAAAACAGCAATGGTGGAATTCTCACTTCTTTTCTTGAGAAAATGAAGCAAAACAAGCAGAAATAAAAGTTTTACCTTCTAAAATGTGCATCCTGACAAGTTCAGAACGATCTGGTCGGCTCCGAATCTTATGCTTCAAAAAGTTTTCAGTCTTTAAAAAAGAGAAGGAGGGAGAGAGAGAGACAGAGAAAGAGAGAGAGAGAGAGAAAGTCTTACCATAAATTGTTTATGGCTTACTGTGGTTTTACATTTTTCTCTCAAGGTACTCCATTTAAATCAATTGTACACTCTTTGGTCATGATTTTGGGAAGTAAAGAGTAGAAATTAGTACTTTGAAAAGCTATTATCCAATACATAATTTAAATTGCAGCCTTCAAAACTGTACAGGGATTTGAAGTGCATGCTGGCATAAAGTAAGCACTTTACAGACTTGGAAAAGGCAAAAGCTCATAATTTGAACAGACATAGGATTTTGATCACTTAAATAGCTAAACATCTACACTTCAGGTCACATAAAAATCCACCTAAATTACAAATTGCTTTAAAATCCTAACGTACGTTTGTTGGCGAATTCATATCCTTGATCATATTTTCTTATTCAGAACAGTTCTCAACTTGAACGATAAGGCTTTCAAATGGGTTTTATATTTTATAAGATTCTAAGAGATTATTACTGCATTCTGGGAAAATTCCTATGGAATTTTTGGAACATGCTTATTTTCATATTGCATGATAGAAGTTTCCCCTAAAGGAAAAAGAACAAATGTGCACGAGGGTCTTTTTAGAGAAAAATGATAAACACAAAATCGATGTGCAAATAGGATGGAGACCTCCCAAAGAGTAAAGCAGAGCTGAACCTAGCAACATTCTTTTATTCAGCAAATCCTCCTGCCCTTCAAAGGTACAGCTACCAAGGACCCAATCAAGAAACTACCTAAAGATGGGGGTCAGGACGTGACTGGGCTGTTGGTCTGCAGGGGTTGCAAACGGCAGAACTACTCCATTATTAGTCTAAAAACTGTCGGTATGCTCCGAAAGCAACAAAGCGAGGTGTGATTTGTCCTTTATGTACAAAACTAGTTACAAGTTTTAAAAGAACAAAATTTGAATGTCATGCATTTTCCACAAACTCCCAAGATAAAACTACCCCAGAATATATTACTCTATATGCCGCATGTCCTGAAAATACACTGCATTTTCTCTATTGACCATATTTAGGAGTTAAGACTGCTACTTGCCCACCGGTACTTTAAAATAAAGGAGAGAAGCAGAGAAGTAGAACGTTTGAAACTCAAATTTCTTACTCTGGCTCGTTCCAAGCTTTTTATCTGCTCATGGAATGCAGCTGGGCTCTTCAAAGCTGTGAGAAGAACAGGAATCATTTTGGGAGTAGAGATACAGGCGTTAATGTTTCAGTCAAACGTTAGCATACATTATGTTGATGTTCCCTCCTCATCTTATTAGTTTGTATCTACGGTTCCATTTATTCCTAGTTCCTTTAGGAGATTTGTGAAATTGGAAACCTTAAATGTTTCAGAATTAAAACTACATCTTCACAAATAAAACAAGTGAACATTTAAAATAGAGTTGTACACACAAAGACAATGCAAATGGCCAGGTCAGACGGTTCCAGCCAATAGTTGGGCCAAGTTACCATCACCATGGGAACTGGGTGGTGATTCCTTGACAGGTCTTTGCTCTTAGTGGCCCTATAAGATGCTGGAAAAAGGCCAAATGTCCTCAGGACATTTAGCCTAGGGGTGCTCTAATCTGGAACACAAAGGCACTCTGCACTTCCTGTCTAGCAGAGCTGAGTTACCATTTACAGCGACCCCATATGCCCCTAGCCCGATGTGCTGTGGCCCATCACAATTACACAGCTGTTGATCATCACAGCGACCTTGCAAGGTAGGTATTCGCCCCAGTACAGATAAAAGGCTCAAAGCGGTTCAGTGAACTCTTGAAGTCATACAACTAGACCACATGTGGTCAAAGCAGAACTTAAATCTAGAATTGTGAATTAGAAAGTTTCATGCTCAACTTACTCTAAAGACATAATGGTTCTTTAACATGTTAACTATTAGTACTTTAAATATTCCAGAATCCCAGAGTGAGGGTAAGCAGTGTTTTGCTAAAGCATCACACACTACAGTATTTGTATCAATTATCTTTGCAAAACCTTTTGTGTGTACATCCACTTATAACTCCGGGCAGTCAGATAATGTCGATGGGATTTGGGCTATGCTTACTTGGTTTGTCACCTCCAAAACTTGGCCTATCGGCTCTTGGCAGAATTATTTTCAGCTCTGGTACTTGAAGCACTGCAAAGAGTCCCAGGAGCCCAGCCCAAACAGGTCTGACTAGGGACCAGCTCCCAACGATGGACTAGTGGTGGTGTCTTAAACATCCTAATTTGATACTATCTGACTCTTCATCGTCAGGAATGTAGTGGTAGAGAAATTTGGCAGATCATCAAACCAGCTTGTGCGTCTATCATAATACCAGATTTAAAATATTTAGATAATAATAGTCCAGAAAAAAAAAAGTTTTACTGAGAAAAAGATCTGCTGCAGAGAAAAATTGTTCTAGGAACCAAAAAAAGGTAATATCAATGAGTCAGATGACAGGGAAGCATAAGTATGTTTTGTAATTTCTCTTTAGTCTTTTAAAGCCAAGTAAGTTACTTTTTGGAGAAATCCATTTTTAGATAAATGTTCATATAAATAATCCTAACACCAAACCAATTAGTCTTCCCCTCTAAAATATAAAATCACCTCCAAACTTAGTGAGTAAAAGGTAAGAAGACAATGGGCAAATATTCTAAAATTAATCAACTCTAAAAAATGAAGGAAGGAGGTGTCAAGATACTTGCAAATTAGGTGTACTTGGGCAAGAAAGGGTTTATTAATTTTAAGTAGAATGCTTATTAGTCCTATAACTGAGATGCACTTCATTATAGACCGCACACTATATTGTATCAAAGATAATTACTTTGAATTAAATTAAAGAACAAGGTTTCTGAATTTTATCATCCTACTTTTGCAAGTCTAAGTAACAGCGGACATATTACGTAGAGATGTCTTCAATTATTTCAAAACTAAAACAAATGTTCATGCATGAACTAATAAGACCCGATCTTAACCCAGTTTCCCAGTTGTCTTTATGTAATACAGAATTCAGGTCCATCTTTTAAGCTGCATCTGGTTTTCAGAATGTATTTGAGAGGACTGTCTGAGGCTGGCAATGCTGATGCCTGGTTTTCCTTCTCGGCTCATTTGGTAATCGTATATGGACCCAATGGACACAGCTCAAAGCAGAGCGCTCCAGGGTCTCCTCGGACATGTGCATTTTGCTACATCACCCTGGAGGTGACAGTGGCGCTGAAATCTTACGTGGCATGATGCCCTGGTCCACCAGTTGCTCCCTGGTCCTCCTCTGCTGCAGCCTCAGCTGGAGCACTGTCAAAAGGAAAGAATCACCATTGGAGTTTGTAAGCAACAGCAGGAGCCAACTTACCAAGTCCCAGGGGAGATACGACTAAGCTTTATTAAACATCTTCTATTCCTAACTGAGTAAGGGTACTACCTGGCACCATCCGACTGATAGAAAATCGATGTGCAGTTTCTACCTGTTTGGTGAACTCAGAAGTTCTTTTAGCGTATTTTTTATTTAGTTAATAACCTTAATTTAACGAATAGAGCTAAGCGTTGTTTAAATACAATCACAAAGTACTCAGCCAATAAACCAAAACGGTTGGCCTATACATTAAGACTTCCTAATAAAAAAGTCTAATTGGTGGAAATAGAAATGTGAGATTCCTTGACATTAATTAGCTTTTTTTTTTAAAAGCAAGTTAATAACAAAAATTTATTTTAAGATTGACTTATTCGGAGAGACTTGTGCCATCTGGAAAAAGTTTTAAATAGCTTTAATGAAGATCAAATTTGTAATAAAAATTAGACCTGTGAGATATTACTAATGACCCAAAGGAAAATTTCTACATTAAGAACTTTAATAATCTTTGCACAAACATAACATCATGTCTCATTCTACAAGTTCTCAAAAAGCTGAAATCAATTGATATCGTTTTAATGAAGAAAGGATAAATGAACCATTAGAACTTGCAGGGAATGAAGAATACATCACAAAATGTAAAAATCTATTTTGCCAAATTTAATAAAAATAATTTCCCCCCTCGATTTCTCAAGCAGCTTCCTTTCCTAGAATCTATTTTTTTAATCTGGAAAATGAGCCAATTTCACACAAGAGGAATACATGAAGTAACTCTGAAAAATACTTTCCTTGGTTTACCTTACATTCAATTTTAAGTTTCTATTTTTATTATAAAAATCAAAGGTTTCATCTGTGGATGAAAACCAAGGTTAGACTCCTTAAGGGTCTGAGTAAGGGCTGCTAAGATGCTAAAAAAAAATTACCTTTATGTATTTCTTGAAGAAAGAGAGAGAATGTTCTAGCAAGGGGGTGATGGCTGCAACAAGAGGCTAGCTCAGACCAGTCTCGTACCCAGGCTCAAATGCAATGAACACGGTGGCTCCTACTTACAATAAACCTCTGATATCTGAAGATGCAGGGTCCACGGCCCTTATAGCCTTGCTTTTTGCTTGCCCTTGTGCCGACTACAAAGCACAAGCCTAGATATATTTCCAAAACAGTCAAGACTGTCAAATGGCTTTTAAACACATTTTCTTATTCATTGCTAAATATGAATGTCATCCTTTATTAAATACTGAAAAAAAATTGTTTTGCTTCTTCTGGGGATATGCCATATGATCACAAAGCATCACTGACATCCCATTTAGAACCGAAGCAACTGACCCAAGATTCTATTACACGAAGCAAAAGAAAAATTGAACGGGTCAAAAAAATATACACACATGCTTCTCACATTAAAATGGTCTGTGATACTTTGAATCGATTGCGCTCCAACACAAAGATTTTCTCCCTGATAACTTACAGTTTACTGAGGATACTATGTTCCCATCGCCATACTTTACTAGGAACGAAAATAACCCCAGGAGATGACCCGTGAAGAGGAGAGCACCCAGCTGCCTGCACACTCTAACGTTCTTCTGTGAATGCTAAAGCCAAAGCTTGGCTGAGTTTGAGACGGTCACACTCAAGAGGCAGAATCCCAACAAGAGGAATACTGAGAGGAGACAAGGGTGAGGACAATGTCCAGTTCAAAGGCTGACACTTCTGGAACACGGCGGTCCATGTCTGCTGATGCATCTCCAGCAGGAGTAGCCTTCCTTTCTCACAAGGGAGTCCTCAAAGAAAGGTGTAAAACAGAAAGGGTAACGAAAACATCAACAGTCCCCTTCTTTGGTTTAAAACAAACAAACAAACAAAGAACTATACTTGTGAGACAAATGTATCAAACACAATACATATTTTTAGGGCGAATGGCATCTTGGAATGACGGATAGGTTGGCGACAACTTCATGGGCAAACCAACAGTGATGACAACAGCCCGTTAGCCTCGAAGCGTCTCCTGACCGGACCCCGGTCAGCTGCACTCATGCACGGTGATGGCCGCCCCGGCAGCTAGAGCATCTTGGACTAGAAATCACATTCTCATGCTGACATGCGAAGCTTTGTGCTACCACGAGGGTAACGCGCAGAGCGAATGCATGTCACCAACTATTCAAGTAAAACCAACACTGAAGTGGACCACTTGTGTTTTCCATCCGGTTTTCTATGTGGCAAAATCAGCTTCCTTACATCGCACTGCTTGAAGGTAGGAGAAGACTCTGCCCAATCACTTCCCTCCTCGTTGCCTACAGAACATTCCCAAGACGCAGCATCATCACACTGCAGCGTTACTCAAAGCAGCGCGGCAGGCAGCCCCCTGCAGGCACGTCCGCGGGCTGGGGCCCACGGACTCGGGGTCTGTCGCTGGCTGCAAGGTGCATGTCTGGGACGTGTGGCCGAGGGCAGCAGGCGCAGCAGCTGTGAATGGAAGGTGTGCTTGAAAGCAAAGCCATCAGCAAGAACACGAATGGATGAGGAGGCAGAGGCGCAAGTAACTAGCCAGGCCGTTAAGACTGATGACCCGGCCTGATTTCCTGTTCACCCGCAGCACGAGGCGGGCGGCGCGGGACACGTGATCCCGAGTACCGGGCACGAGGCCCTGCAGAGAGACTCGGGTACACTGCCACTTTGGGTCGGTGTCAAACACAATTACCGTATTGGCCCATGCGAAATACAGCCAGTCACTCACAACCTGGTCGAAGTTCCCCTGAGAATAACTACTGGTTATAAAAAGTACACACAGGTGCAGGCTCACCGTTCTGGGAAATATCAAACTTCCTTTTAGTACTTGCCGCTCATCAAATCAGTACACGAGTTCACGTTTAAGATGTGACACGCAACATCTGCACCCCGAAGGCAGAGTGTCCAGGCCAGGGAAGACAAGGCCGCGTGACTGTGCTCTGACACCGGAGCTGGGAGAAGGCAGCGGGGCTCAGCCCGGACAGTGAAGGGGCGCGGGGCCCTCAAGACAGAGGACCTGACCTTGCTAAAGCTCAGAGAGCCATCTGCGGTTGTGGGACCAAGATGCTTTCTCGGGTTTCTCTGGGGCCTGTATGAATTGAGCCTGGAGACCATCTCCCCCCGGGCAGGCTGCAGACTCGCGTCCCCCGGAGCCAGGGAAGGCCCAGGCCGCTGACCACCGCCGGGCCTGCTGCTCAGTTGTCGTTCTTAAGAAAAGGAGGAAACTGTTACGCCGGCTGGTCTCTGGAAAACCTGACACACTCTGCACGTGTCGGTAAGATTGCATTTCTGTGGCCACAAATGTAAGCCCAGACGCTGGTCCAGCCGTGCTTTCCTGTGGTGGCGGCAGGTGGTCGTACAGCTGCCTGAGAAGCCAGTGACCCAGGCAATGGCCTCGTGTCTGAAAACCAAACCTGACGGCATGCTCCCCGGTGCTGAGGTGAGCTACTGGGCTGACGCCACGGCCTCCATCCTATTAGGAAACTGACCAAAATCGAGGTTCTCCATGGCCATTTTGCAAATACTACATACAGGATAAGAAAACATGTAAATCGAGAGAATTCTGAAGGAGAAAAAATGGTTCAAAATAGTGAGTGGCTCATCCTGTCAGAAAACAGAGGACATCGTAATAATAGAGTAAAACTGAATTCATGTTACAACTGCTCATAGGTGAACATTTTCAAAGAACGTCTTTATCTTTGAAAAACGTAGAAATGAAATAATCCAACACATGGTCCCAGGAAGTCCGTAAGCTGAAACTCAACGAGTTTCATTCCTAGAAGGAAGAATATCCTTACGTGGTCCATACAAGGTAAACCATAAAGTAGCGAGACTAATCTTTTCGTGCGCCAACCAGCATCTTTTGAAATTACTGAAGATGCGCAAGGACACAGATACTGACTACTTTATATCCACTTCATTTAGAGAAAAAAACATTTTCATCAATTACTGAATTTTTTCAAGGTGCATGGGTTTTAATACTTTCTAAGGCTAATAGTCATAGTTTCCTCTTTCATTTCAACAAAGAAAAAAAACACACACAATTTTGAAAACTCTACTTCATGTTATTCTTTGCCACAACAGATAAAAACAATACTGATTAACAGATGTTTGTAACTTGCTCTTTTTCTAGAAAAGAAATGTAAAAATTTGATTTTTAACCATCATTCCAAAGAATGAAAGGTAGCTTATCTAATGTTAAAGAGGAAATGTCCATCTAATTCAGCATCACAAATAGTTTACACATTAAAGAGCACTTTCTTTTAGTTCCTTTTCCCTACTTCTTAAATGGAATAAACTGCCTTTAGAACAGAACTTCAGGATTAGTTTCCTACAGAAAAAAAAAAAAACTTAAAATGAAATGATATCTTTCACATAATACTTATACCCCACTTCAAGACTTTCAGCTGCTTTTTGAACCAAGGTGATATGTCCTTTCTCTTTTGTTTCTATATGTATGATACTTGAAATGTTTCTATAATATGACATAATCAAAGTGCTTTTTCACTCTAAAGGAAAAAAAAAAACCCACGTTATGCAGCATTTTAATAACAGACAGCAGTTTAGCACAAGTTGAACAAGCCAAAGAAAAGCACGGTTTTGGTGCACAAGCTTTGCAAGGGGACATCTGAGGACTGTATACTATAAAAACAAGGCAGAAATGACCCTTTCTGGGAAGCGGTGTGGCAGTCAGCCATGGTCTTGAAAATTATAAATAGCTGGTTTCAGTTATGGGGTATGAAGGAGGGTAGGCTAAGAAGGGGAGGGGAGATGAGCAGCTGTCTGAAAGTTAGAGGACTCAAGGTATGTTATTTGATTGTAGGCCATCAGGCAGAATAGACTGCGGAATCATGAGGGCTGAAAGAAAACCCCAAGATCCTGAGCAGTCAAAGTGAAGGCCGGGGAAACCAGGGGCAAAAGCACTAATGGAAAACCAAAGAACACTCTGGAACTGATTCTGTCTTGACTCCAAAGGCAGTACTAGGCAAAAAAACAGGGCCCTGTTTCTGTTTTTAAATTTAATTTTTTTCAAACAGATGTTTGAGTAAAGAGAATAAAGTGACTGGACTTGGCAAAAATTGATTAGGTGTTGTTTAACCTGCATTAAATTAGGGGCCTGATCCTATAAATACAAGACAATGTTACCATCATGTATTATCTTTTGAACAGATATGGGAGCGACTAACGGGCCCCGTGTAATATCGCAGGACAGTGAAGTCTGAGGGCCCCATCCAGTCCGGGTTGCAGTGGCTTATTAAAGCAGCAGTTTCACAGTGAAATTTACACCTGCATTTGCTTAGTCCAGGTAAGGCCAAAAATTTGAAGTCTTGAAAAAATTTATATTCAGAGAGCAAAAGACCAATGAACTTTTCCTTTTCCTTAAAAATAGATGTTTAAAAAGGTGGTGGTGGTTATTAATACTGTTACTGTGACCACTATTGCTTCAGATACTTGGTAAACGTAACTACTGCTTTTTTCCAAATATAAAACTGTAAGTTGTGTTTTTTTTTTTTTAAGATTTTACTCATTTATTTGAGAGAGAGAGTGAGAGAGAGCATGAGAGGGGAGAAGCAGACTCTCTGTGGAGCTGGGAGCCTGATGTGGGACTTGATCCCGGGACTCCAGGATCATGACCTGAGCCGAAGGCAGTTGCTTAACCAACTGAGCCGCCCAGGCGCCCCGTAAGTATGTTTTTGAAGATTTTATTATTACTTCTTAAAGCAGTTTTAGGTTTATAGCAAAACTGAGAGGGAAGTACAGATTTCCCGCATACGCCCCAGCCCACATACACGCAGTCCTCCCCCACTATCGGCAGGACTAAAATAATTTAATTCCACAAAGATTCACATGCTTATAGCTCTTTGCTGTGGATGGGTTTCTGTAGTCAGAGGGTAACAGCCACTTGCTGAGAGGTTTCCTTCCAGGCCTGGGTCTCAGAAATATCTCACCAATACTTCTATTAAAAATCCATGTTTTATGATTTTTTTTCTATTTATTTGTTGAGATAAAAGTGACGCACACCCATAAAAAAGGCATTAGAAAAGTGAAAGTCAGTCCATCCCGCTCCACACCTCTCACCCTTCTCTGCAAAGGTAACCACTGTGAAACTTTTATGGCCCCAGAGGGTGTTTTGTGAATACTCCAGCATATAAAATATGCAAAGGAGATACACAGGGTAGGATCATACTATTCATGTAGGTTGGTGATTTGTTTGAAAAAAAAGCCTCACAATATCTAGCTCATTCTTCTTACTGGCTGTATGAATGTACATGTATACATATGGATGTATCATCGTATACATGTAAGGTTCCAGATTTTTTGCTATTATCCACAATGCTGCATTGATTGTCCTCATTCATTTTTGGGTATACTTCCCATGATGATGATGATTATAAACATAAAATGTCTGTAAAATAAACATTTTATATTTACAATCATGCATTTAAATTTCTGATAGGGGCACTTTGCAATCCAAAAGGTTTCAGCAATCTATATTCCCACTTACGAGGTAAGGGAGTACCCTTCTGTTCATCCCTCCCCCACAACATACATCACCATGTTTTAAGGTAAATTTAAATTCAAAAACGAAGATCACTTCTACTCGCCCAAGACTAATGGCAAACATCATGCCAAAATAATGGTGAAATTTGATATAACTAATCAGCAGTGAGGGACCAAAAGATATCAAAAGCATGAATGAGGGTGATGGGGCAGGTTTTTGACTGAATGGGGAGACATTTATGGTGGTTGTCAGAAGCCCTGCTCAAGCTGTCCCTTGCACACCTCCTATTTATTTATAAACTTGGTAGAATTTTTCTGATGTTCCTGTGTAGAAACCTTAAGCATAAGACATCTCATTTTTTCCCCTTCAACACAGCTGAGAGATGTAACAGACAGATTTAAGATATATTTAGAATAAAATCAACAGTATGTGGTAAGGACTGGATGTTGCGTTTCTAGGAGAAAGAGACAAGGAAGATGACGCCTGGGTTTCTGGCTTAAGCACCTGGGTAGACCATTTATCGAGACAAAGAGCCCAAGTTGGCCATTCGGGAGCTCAGTCTTGGATGTGTGTGAATTGGAGGCAGAGAGGTCAAAGCGACAGTTGGCTCTGCAGGTCCAGATATCAGAGGGGAGGTCGTGGCAGGAGACTGAAATTTGAAAGTCGTCACTCAAGTGACATTTGAAGCCATGAGTGTTCGCTGAGGTAGAAAATACAGAAAAGATAAGGCAAAAGAAGCCCGAGACTCAGCTCCTAGGCAAGTTAATAATGACAAGCCCACGTATGGGTCAGCTGGGGGGTGAAGATCCAGCAAAGGAGGTCGGAGGAAGTGGTCTATGAAGAGGAGCCTGGAGAGTGTGTGTAGAAGTGTTTCTAGCAGGGGGTCATGACCAACTGCGGTTTCAGCGCACGAGGAGCTAATGCTTAGAGGGATGGATGGAAGTCAGACCAGAGCAGGTTACAGAATAAAGGAGGGGCATGGGTGTGAATGAAGTGACTGGAAGCAATGTTTTCAAGATGTTGCCCTGAAGGGTAGGATAGAGGGCGAAAAGCTTGAGACATGTGGAAATTTCAACCCGGAACACACCCGAGCCAGTTTATAAGTGACCATGATCAAGAGACAGGAATGGGGAGGGGAAGGACGGGAATGAAGACTATGAATGAGAACACACAGGAGAGGAAGAGACAGCAGGTACCCTGAAGGGAAGAGGATTCCAAGCACACAAAGACAGCTTTTGTGATCCTTCCTCTAGGACAACAGGAGGATAAAGACGACTGGGTAAAGCTAGGTATCTAGATTTGGTCTGGGATGTCCAGGGATTTCCCAATGATGGCTGTTATTTTCTCAAAGAAGGAGGAAAAAGTCAACTTGCTGAAAGTGAGAGGAATGAAGGAAAAGTTAGTTTGAGGCCAGCGAAGGAGGTTCGAAATAATCACTGCAGACTGTGAAGAGCAAGTTGGAAAGAGAAACAAAGTTATTTGTTACTGAAATGCTCCAATTAATAATGGCAACAGCTTGGGGGACAGAAGTCAGTCAGGAAGCTGGCAAGTCACTCACTGGCTCTGAACTTTATCATTTTGATCAGAGAAAAGACCACAAGATACAAAATTAGAACATTTGGCAGTTCTTCCTAAAGCTCATTATACAAAGTTATAGCGAAGAGTCGCAGCCTGGCAATTCCATTTCTAGGTGAACTGGAAAGAATGGGAAACGGGGGCTCATACTCACACACGCGTGCACGCGCACACACACATGTGCAGAACAGCACTCTTCCCAGTCACCAGGGGTTGGGAACAGTCCAAATATCTGCAATGAATGAACGGTAAACGCTGTGGCCTGTCCACACGATGGAACGTTATTCAGCCATAAAAACTAATGCGGCATTGACACCTGCCACGACACAGATGAACCTGGAAAACGTTATCCTCCGTGGAGGATGCAGACGCAAAGGCCACACGGTAGATGGTTCCATGTACATGAAACATCCAGAATCAGGAAATGCCGAGACAGAGTTCAGACTGGTGTCAAGCAGGAACTGGGTATGGAGGTGGGGGGGGTGGGAGTAACTGCTTAATGGACACAGTTTTCTTTAGGGTGATGAAAACGTTTTGGACAACGCGGTGAATATACTAAATGCCTTTAAATTGTTCACTTTAAAATGGCTAAGTTGTGGTTACGCCAATTTTACCTCCCCCCCCAACACACACACAAACACACACACACACACACGTTAGCAGAACAACAGATTTTAAGAAACCAGTAACTCAATAATCAAATTTCTCATTTCTCGCTCACCCCTCACCAGCACTCCACCACCATAATTCCAGGGACCACCAATGGCGACATCACCTTTCTGTGGTGTGGTAACTATAGCAACAGCCACATTTTATATTCCCTATCATGGTGAACTCTAGGTTTTGTCGGGGTTGTTTTGGCCTCTATTTCCCCCTTCTAGATGACCTCCCTATATTCTAGCACCTTCTACAACTGTCATAATATAGAAGTTTTAATAAACATGTTTTACTTAATTTTGTGGTATACTTACAGTATATAACAGAGTTACATTTTCTAAAGAAAGAATATCATGTCAAATTTAAGAATAAGTCAAGGGAAGAATTTTCTATGGGCAAGTGCTTATCATGGGTAGAACCAAGACTGTTTCACTTTGTTGCAGGAATTTGAGGCTTAGGGTATTTTTGAGTTAATATTGGTGCTAGAACACAAAACAAAGTCTAATTATGTTGCTTTAAAGGGTTTAAGAAGACAAATAAGGGAAGGTGAAGGGCAAAGGAGTAAAGAAAACCATGAAAAACTGGCAGACACTAATTTGTTTTCATCTCCACTCACAATTAATGTAAAATTCATGATGCATTAAAGAAGAGAAAAAGCACTTAAGTACTCTCACAAATGATAAAGATTAGCAACCGAAGATCACAGACCTCTGGTGATATTTTCAGGGGTCGAATTTGCCAATTATAAAATAAGGTTCTTCTTTAAGTGATTCCATAAAATAGAACACAAAGAGGCCCAAAATGAAATGGCGGTGTGTCTCGTAAGAGCCACGCTCTCTGCGCTGATGAAGCAAGCTTCCACTACTAGCACTTCCTTTCTGGAGCGGAAGCAGAGCCACACAGCGTGCCCATAAATCCACCACCTCGGACGGGACGAAGAGCAAACAGCACTTTGATCAGGAATTTTCATATTATGATTGTTTCCCACTTAAGTAAGGGAGACAACATCAAGTTAACTTAAAAAAAAAAAAAAAAAAAAAAAAAACTATGCAAATTCGCATTTGAAAAAGGGCTTAGACCACATAGGAAATACTGCCTTTCTTTCCAATGTCAGAAAGCCTACTACTGTATCCTTAGGAAGTCCACCGGGCTGGGGGACGTGCAAAGAGGCAGGGGGTACAAACTTTGGAATTCTACACTTGCTAGCAAGGAGGTCACGGTCTAAAAGGCACCATTTACCCTCTATTTGGAATTAAAAATGAAGTCAAAACGAGAACACTAATGGTCCGGGCTCACATACTATAGCTTTCCTGAATTAATCTGCAGCATGAGGTCAGGAAAACAATGTTTCCAACACTCAGCCTTGGAAATTTACAGGCACTTTGATAACTCCATGGTTGGCTGCTGCTTCTGTTACCATGGAAACAGACTGCTAAAAATGGGGCATGTTTCTTTAAACTGATCATACCTTCACACAAATTCCCTTCTCCTTTTTGTCAAAAGTTGGAATGAATTTAAAGTATGCTTCTCGTGGTGTGACAACGTGATGTCAAGCCAGGGGGCCTGAACAGATCGGGAGGGATGACATTAGTTAGTCTGCAGCAAACGTACAGAAGGATATTATACATATATGCATTTTAAACATCTCGTTTGGTTAAAAAGTGATGGAAATAAAGTACACAGTGGCATAAAAGCAAGTGTAACACAAATAACAGGCACTTCAAAAGCAAAATCAACCACTTAACTGCTTCATCACCAGCAATGTAAAGAGGTTAAAACAATACTCAATTTGTTTCTTTGAGACAATTGATTTTTAATCTGTAGGACAATGCTGGCTCTGCACCCAAACTTCTAGATTTCTTACCATCTATGGTCCCGAGAGAAGATACTATTTTTCTTATTTTGGGGGCAATCGGAAATTCTATATTTCACCACCACGTCAGAATTTCAGAGTGCAGCTCTAGGTAGAGGTGCTAACAGGTAAAAGCTCTTTCCTAATTCCTCTAAGATGGGAAGATGCATGTGGCATAAGAGACTCTGAAGCGTGTTAATGTAAATGCCCCAGGCAGCCTCTCTGAATAAAAGGATAATCAACAATGAAACAGGAAAACTGTGGAATATTATTTACCTCCAATTAGCAAGTGCTACTCTTTTGAGATCCCCTGATCCTGGCTCAATAGCTTGGCTTTTCTGGCCACTGTGTGGATTCAGGAATGGGACTGATACGCGCGCGCGTGCGCGCGCGCACACACACACACACACACACACACACACACACACACACGGTAGTTACCCGCATACGCACACGTGCACAGCAACCCGCTCACCAACACAAGAAGAGAACGGAGAAGCAGGCTAACCTGTGTGCTGTCCTCGTGTCACAGCGACTGTACATGACCGTGCAGAGGAAGGCACGAGGTGCAGCCCTTCAGGCCAATGGACTAGCGTGGCGTGGGGAGGGAGAGGCATGCTGGGAGAGAAGAGCGACAGAGGGACACAGAAGTGCAACCTGCTTTTGGACACAGGGGCACGGCCTCCCTCATGGAGGGGTCTGAGTGTGTGGGGTGAGACTGGGAGGCAGCTCTACGTCCGCTTGAGTGAAGACCCCTGTAAAGGCTGTATTTGAGGAAGGGGACGCAGGCAAGGGTGGTGGCCGTGATGAAACAATGCTGTGGGTGAGAGAAAGATTTCTGAGGTCGAGCTGACAGATCTGGTGACAAGACCTGGTGGCAGGTTATGAGGAGGAGGTCAGGGATCATCAGTCCCATTTAGGTTCCGAGCAGGAGCCAACGGGTGGACAGAGGTGCCCTTAAAGGTGACAGGAAACTGGAGGAGTCTGTTTCCTAGGAAGAGGAGGCCCACTGTGGCCGTCAGGGACGTAGAGGGCTGTGCAGGCCTACAGCACATGACAGAGGGCTGGCCTGCACAGGTGTCACCCTCTCATTTGGACCAAAGCTTACATGGGTTTCTTCTGTGCTGTTACGTGTGTGCACGTTTTCACTCCTATGTTATCATTCAGTTGCTCACTGTTTAGGCTGTGAGCTCCTTGTATGCTGGAATGACGCTGAGTCCACTCAAATTTCTGCACAACGAAATTATTTCTAATAAAAAAATAAAATTATATAACTTCATCTCAAAAAGAGCATTCACCCATTTTTTTAAAAACACTGACTCATGCCTGGGAAGAGGGATCTTTTACTTTTCCTTCATACCTATACGTTATTTTAATTTGTTATAAGGACCATATCATACGCTTCTAATTTATTTTTTAAAAATGTTAATTCAAGAGGGACGCCTGGGTGGCTCAGTTGGTTAAGCGACTGCCTTCGGCTCAGGTCATGATCCCGGAGTTCCGAGATCGAGTCCCGCATCAGGCTCCCAGTTCCATGGGGAGCCTGCTTCTCCCTCTGACCTTCTTCTCTCTCATGTTCTTAAAAAAAAAAAAAAAAAAAAAAAAAGAATTCATGGTATTTATTGCTATCTTCACCCAAAGCAGCTAATAATTAAATTCTCCCACTACACACGTGGATTGGTATTTATCAGAAAATTTATACAAGCATTAACAAAACTGTGAGGGAACAGGCTTTGTTATCCAAACAATTCTGTGGTATGGGATGACAACTATTCAGAGGCTGTTGACACTTGGAACATTTTCTTCTTAAATTTTCAATAGGTATTACTAAATTTTCTTGTTAAGGTGCCACACAGACTTCGGAAGCCTATGACTATTTGCTAATAAAGTCTGTTTTCCCCCTAATAATAATTCTGGCTAACTAGCACTGTCAACAGTAACAGGAATTCTGAAATATCCCAACAGAAGTCAGAAAGAGAGCACCTACTTGAACAGCAGACTGGACTGCCAACCCTTACAGTAGACACACGTCAGAAACACCAGAGAGACCAAGCGGTGTCCACGCGGTTAGACCTAAATGGACCAAAATTTAGCCTTCCTTCACTACCTGGAAACTTACGTCCTTGATATTAAAAAAAATCGCAGGGGTTGTTCTTTCAAACAAACCCAAACCAAAACCAACATTGCCAAAAAGGAGTGGAGGACTAAACACTACTGATGTGAAATATACTGAATATTTCTGGCCTCTCTTAACACATGAGGCATCAACCATTAGACACTACTAATCACTGGTATATTTGTCTCTTTTGACAAACAGCATAGGATCTAATTAGACTCTAGGGTGTTTAAGTGTTTCAACAACCGCTGCCACATCGATCAACTTTCATGGGTTAATACAACTAACGTACGGTCCACAGCCTAAAAGCGGATGAAGCTTCACCGAGGACTGTCCCCAATCCCAGCGTTGTGTTCTACGAGTCTGCTATGCTGACCACTGCTACTCGTCGCCAGGCAGTGATGGTGACACACTCGACTACAGGAGTCCCATCTTGCACAGGAATCACCTTATTCTTTATGGCACTCCAAATTTAAAAAGTGCTTTCTGCAAAATTTCTCCTATTTTTTCTGTTCTAATTAATTAGAACAGGTCTAAGCTGTTAGACCCAGGTCTAAGCTCTCTTTCAGCATCACTAACGGGGAGGTAACAGATCATCCTTGATATCCATGGGGTTTTTATTTGTTTTTTTTCCCTCGGCCCTATCTCTAGCAGAAAGTGGGTAGAAATACAATCTGTGGAGGTACATGAAGCAAAACCCCGGTCAGAGTGATTTCATCCAACCATTTCTGTGAAGTGTTTTAAAATATGAAAGTTCTCTTCCCTTACCTCTTTATATGTATGAATTTATTTATCTATTTAAAGATTGTATTTATTTATTTGAGAAAGAGAGAGAGAGAGCATGGGGGGCACAGAGGGAGAGGGAGAAGCAGACTCCCCACTGAGCAGGGAGCCCGAAACAGGGCTCGATCCCAGGACGCCGAGATCATGACCTGAGCCAAAGGCAGACGCTTAACCGAATGAGCCACCCAGGCGCCCCTACGTATGAATTTATATGACAGTAACATACAAAATATTTCTCTATGCTGTAAATATACAGGGAATTTTAAAAATGAAAATTTAAATAGAAGGAAAAAGTAACAAAGGGCTGAAAAAACGACAAACAGAGGGACGACAAAGTGGCATCAAATCGGGCATCTCACAAAAACAGTATGAAGTACGTGTTGCTCCTTGTTGCACAAATGAGGAGATTAAGGCTCAGAGCAGTGAACCTGTCCGGGGTCACGGAGCTCCAGAATGGAGCGCCTGGGACCTGATCCCCAGTACCTCTCACTTGAGAGCTCACGCTCCTGCCCTTTTGACACTCCGCTATCACACAAGCATAAATGGAAGGCGCAGTCACAATGGTTAGGGAAACAACCCATACGTTACGTAATCGTGTGGGCTCTGCTCTGCTGTGCTTGCTGGTAACGCTGCTCCCCTGCTTCCCTATTTTTAATCCTTGCTTCTGTGCTCCTTATCCTACTCTGCGCTGTGACGACTCTATTTTCCTCACTGTTTCTAATGTAAGGTATGAGCGGGAGCTTAACACCTGGACGTGACTTAAATGATACTTAGATAATTAACTCCTTTTTTTTTTAAGCTAATGATTTAAAAACTTCAGCCTCCCTCAGTGAATCCCCAGAACATGTCCTAAAAACCCCGCTAGTATTGATTTTATAAGAATCTACAGTAAGGCTTGTTGTGAGCAAGGAGAGGCGACCCCATTGTTTGCTTCCTGGCAACCGCTATTTATACTTCATTGTGTGTCGTTTGTTTGGACCTGGAGGTTTTTTCTACCCATACCCAAAAGTAGTCCAACACTAAAAAGCCCAACTATTGTTTCTTCTTCTTGTTTTTCAAATCTGTAACAATCTTTATCATCACATTCTCATAGTCTAAACGTCTGAGCAAAAATAAAAGGAGCAATATCCTTTTGGAAGAAGCTCGAGCTGCCACGAAGGCAGGTAGGTCTACATTTGCTCTCTGGGCCTCTAAGATGAGCAAGGGCAAGTGGAGAGGTGAGGGGTGGCTGACGGAGCTGAAAGCAGATAAAATGAAAAGAGGTTACTGTGGGTTTTTGTTTTCCTCCCACGGAACCCTAGAAAATCAAACTCCAAAGTAACCACGCATTGAGAGGGGTGACCTTCCTTATCTCAAATTCAGGAAAAACTTAATCTCTGTAGATCCTGAATTTCTGAAACCAGGGCCCTTGATCTCCAGCTGCTCCAGTACAGCACGAAATGAACTGGTGTGGCCACTCTTCAGTATACGCCAGGGCAGGGGACAGCAAAGCTTGTACCTTTGGCCATTTTCTCCAATCAGTCAGGGAGGTACTGTGCAGGGGTCACCGACGGTAATGGACAGGATCCTTAAGCTTATTTTTTGCCTCGTTAAAAGACCGCAAAACCATGCAACGTGTTTTTAAGAGCAAAGCAAAACAAAACAAAACGATGCAACGTACATTACAACCAATGAAACCAACCATTTAAAGGTATCATTAAGAAAGCACTAGCCACCTTCCTGGTTTTAAACAATAAAACCCATAAACATGTCAATTGGAAAAAAATTAATTTTCCTGGAATGACGTGTTTGTAAACCTAAAGCAAACAGCGTTCTGAATGCTACTGAAAAGGAAGTGGCCTTTTCCAAAAGGGTAGGGAGTGGGGGCAAAAAAAAAAAAAAAAAAAAAAAAAATTTGGGAAGAATGAGAGAATATACAAAATGAACCTGGAAAGATTTCCCTGAAACGAGGACTGGCCTCCTAAGTCCCGTTCCTGTATTAATTATTGCAAAATCCCTAGAGTTCTATCAGTTAACGAACCGCTAGAAAGAGCCACTGAGAACAGTGTTAAGCTTTCATTTTAAAGAACTTGGAACGTGTGAGGTACACGAGTGAACAGAGAGAGCAGACACACGGCACGGTGAGCAGACAGACACGCTCAGCCCGGCTGACGGGGACACGGAGGGGGCAGTTGTGCCCCTGTCCACGGACAGACTGACCTTCCTTGAGACTTTTCTGGTTGCTCCCCTCAAGGCATTCCTTTTCTTTTAATGGCTCGAAGTCCCCAGCAGTTAAAATCTCTGGGAAGCCCTGTTGCTGCTTCTTGGAGCTATCGATCATGGTGAGAGGCTTCGGGAGACACGCAGCATCAAGCAGGAGCAAAGCGCAATTCGCGAGGCAGCAGAGACCAGCGCTCAGCACACTCTGGTCCCCGGATCCTGGGTCCTGGGTCCTGGGTTCCTCCTCACAAGACCCCAATCACCGGGCAATTAGGTCTTTAAGCAGCTGAAGGTAGCCATTCCCCTTTAGTTCCCAGCCTGACCTGCAAATACACTCGTGCTGCTGGAAGCCCTAAACTCTCTCCCACGTTGGGAGGCAGAGCCCCGGAGGCACGATGCTGAAATCCCACCCCTTTTCCCAGCCAGCCCCCTTCCCCTTGCCATTCCAGCTTCCCCCGCGCGCCGGGTACTTCCAGCTGCAGTTTGATGGTCCGAATCATCTGACAAACACTGAGTCAAGCAGTTAAAAATAAATCCCGTAGTTGTTAAAAGAGAAGACTTTGCTGATACCTAAGAAGACAAATTGCTGCCTGTGGTCTCTCTCCGGCTCTCTATAAACACACCCGCAGGCTGTGGAAATACTTTCTATCAGCCAGACGAGCACATTCATTACTCATTAAGTTCTCCAGCTAAACAAACGGCAGTCTGGGGCGTCCGAAGGAAGCGGGTCTCCTCTCGGCAGAGGGACCACACTGAGTAAACACGCTACCAGCAGCACTGCCTAACGGCCGAGGCACTGGACTCCCCAAGTTCTTTGGCGGCGTCCGGCTCTTCCGGGCAGAGCCAGTGCTCTTTGTAACAGGGACACGTACCGCAGTTGCGGCTTTCTGCCGTCACCAGTTCAGACCTGAGCCGCAGTTTCCCTTTGTGCCACTAGTCGGCCGACGGAGTTAACATCGCCATGATTGTTCTAAGGAAAAATCTCCTCCCATGTATTAAAAGCAGAGACAGCGAGACAGCTTCTCTTTCAGAGCCGATTCAACCGGCCACCAGCCCAAGTTTAATCTGACGTGAGCTTTCGGCCACAGGCACCTCTCCTGCCAGCCACGGACCGCTGTCCCCCGAACACGAGGGAGGCTGCTGGGAGGAAATCTCTAGGGACGGCAATGCTGGGCAAACATGGACACAAGCCTGTTTGCAGACATAGCAAATATATATCCACCCGTAGCTAGAGCCAAAAAGAAGCTGTTTTTTTTTTTTTTTAATGGCTCAAAGTATGCTCCTTTGCAAAGGGTTCCCAGAAAAGCCATGAGAGGTTGAAAGAGCAGTAGATGGACTCCTCTTCCATGAGGGCTATATTGTGTTCACTTTTTTATAACTAGCAGAGTGCCTGGAATATTAGTTTTCAATAAATACTTGTTGCACGATTAAGTAAATGAATTAAACAGGAGAAGCCGCAATAGGAAAACTTGTTTTCATGATGCTCAAAATTCTAAAGTCCTCCATCAATGCCCAAGAGTCAGTGATTTTAGATGAAATGTTCTCTAAAGGAGGCACATTTTCTCTTCGAAAGAGAAATGCACATACATTTTGAATGAGCATCTGACATGATCCTTCTGTGGGATAAAGAAAGGCTTACGTTTTCAAAGCCAGAGAAGCCAGTATTGTTGTCACCACTGAAACACAGATGGGGACTGGATGAAGATTCTGCCCTGGTTCCGGGGCTGGTGTGCACTCAACCCAGACTGTTCTAGAAAGATAGCTATCTACTCTTCTCCAGCGTCTCTTGAGAATGGGATTACACAACACACGACACGGCTCTTGTTAACTGAAATTCCTCCTGAAGCAGTGTGAGCCCAGGGTTGGGAATGTGTGTGTGTGTCCCCGTATCGTCCCCCCCCCTCCCCCCCCACCCCCGGCAGGAACAAACAGCGCTGAGCTTATCACACTTCTCGAAAACGCGCTCCAATGCTCTGCTACTATTTCTGATCCTGAGGCCTCTGTTCTTCTACATGGACTGTTCCTGCATCTCTAAAGGAGGAAGAAAATGTCTTTTGAGGACATTTTTAGGTCAGTCACCTTTTTGGCAGTCTGGTGAAGTCCATCTCCCTTAACCCCCAAGAGCCCCTCCTGACGGCGATGATTATTGGTACATTCTAGCCATTTTACAGACCAGGACCAAAGTCACGAAGCTTCCACGGCAGGGCTGGAGTTTAGCCAGTGTGGGTTCTCCAAAGCCCGAGCCCTCCTTCCACCACGCTCGCTGTCCTCCAGAGCATGCTCTCTCCCCAGACTTTAGTCTCATCTCGGGACAGTTTTTCACAGCAGAGGCCACAACTTTTATGGCCTCCTAGTAATTGAGGGAGGAGGAGAGCCAACAGAACCATACTAAATTGCTTTCATGAAAGCATTTCCACTTTTCCTGAAACGAGAGCAGCAGCGGCCAACTCTATTTAGCGCTTGCAGGGTGCCCCAGTCTAAGTGCTTTTCATTCGTCACCTCATGTGTCCTGCTGCCAGGCCTGGGGGTTCAACATCATCACAATCCACAGATGAGAAAACCGAGGCCTAGAAAAACCAACTATTTTTGTCAGAGGCGGTCACCTATCGTATACGTGGTGGCCAGGATTCCCAACAGGCGGCCTGGCTCCAGACCCTACATTCTTAATTACTTTGCAAAAATAACAACAAAAACAACAAACCCTAATGTTCTCTTTCTCAGCATGCTACTTTTTAAACCCCACTCAACTGTGTTTAGGCCACGAGTTTAGAAACCCGGGTAGATACAGAACTATACCAGCCACTTCTATTTTTTTAGAAGAATGGCTATGTGCATGTGTGTTGAGTATGTTAAAAAAAAAAAAAAACAGTTCTCTTTTAAGGATCCTCTGTAAGCTTAACATTTTTGCATCTGATAAATATAAAAAAATTTCAATAAGGAAACACATTGTCCTGCTGTGGGTTTACATCTAAAGTCTTGTCTCTGTAGTTTTGAGAGAAAATAATAATTTCTTTAGTGGTGAATATGTCTAAAAGAACATTTATTTTGATATTCTTAAAAATGTGAAATAATTTCAAATTCACAGAGCATTTTTTTCCTGAACCATCTGTGAGAAGTCTCTGACATGATACCTCTTTACCTTAAGTGCTCCGGTGCGTAATTCCTACGAACAAGGACATTGTCCTAGAAAACCCCAATATAACCATCAGTATCAGGAAATTAACTCCAATTTATCACCATCTAATCCACAGACTCCACTCAAGTTCCACTAATTGTCCCAACAACATTCTTTAAGGCAAAAGGATCTAAACCAAGGATCACATATGGCCCTGAGTTATTTCAACTCTCTTTAGTATTCCTTCATGTGAATAGATCCTTAGTCTCTCTTGACTCTTTCCTTAAATTGTGAAGATTACACACTAGTTATTTGTAGACTTGCCCTCAATTTGAGTTTTCTGGTGTGTCTTCATGAGCAGACTCCAGTTACCGCAGGAATACCACGGGGCGGGGGTGGGGTGTGTTCTCTGCATCCTATTGGGTGGGGCACAAATCCAATTTGTCTGATAACTGATAATATTTGTTTTGATGAACTGATTAAGACGTATTGGACAAGTTTCTTCATTGTAAAGTTAATTTTTCTCTTTGTAATGAATTACTTTGTGGGGTTGAACTATTTATTACTAGGATGGTCACCAAATGGTGACTTAGAAAATGCCACCATTCCTTCTAGGTTTATTAGAGGCACATCCTTCTGTAAGAAGAAGAATCCCCACTATGTGGTTTACGGTACTACTTCTCTCACCGTGGACTCACGGATTCCTATTTTATTCGGTGGCTGACAGCATGTCCCTACCATTTACTTTGATGCCCGGATTATTCCAGATTTGACAAGTGGGAGGCCTTTCATGCTGGCTTCAGTTTCTTATTGCTGTGACCCATTCTCTGAGCACTTGGTTACTTTTCGGTACAAGGTATTCCAGGCTCATCTTTTACTTTTCCTGCTCCGTTGAGAAAGCGAGGACTCAACAGCAGGTGTCCTCACTGCTATGAGGGTGTCAGTTTTCCCAGGCCTCCTCATAGGAAGTTAGGGAATATGTCTGTGAGTTGATGTGTGTGAACATACACGCACACACATACTTACGGCTCTGCGTTAACAGATGTAAATGCAGAACTATATTTAAGTACGTAATCCCTATTTACATATATATACACAATGAAAACCACGAGTTCACCCTGATGCCTCCAACTCCAATCCAACGCCAAAGGTTCTTTCTCAGCTTCTCTTACGTATTTGCAACCCTTTTCTCCTATAGCGAGAATCTTGTCTCCCACAGTCTCTGCCACCCCACTCATGGATACCCTGCTCACCCCACTACTGTCACTGCTGTACCAAACCCTATGCAGATGTCTCCTCACCCCAGGTGGGCTCTGAAGCCCTCCCCACCTCGTGCCCCCACTCCCACAGGGCAGCTGCCTTGCTCATCCCCACATAATGTCTTTGGGACTGAATTAGGGAAGAAGGGAGGAAGGGCACCCGAGTCCTCTCTGAGTGAAAGTGGCCCACAGTTACCCCAGGAACTGCTTGCAGTAGGTCTGTCCTGGCTCCACACTCTATGTACTTCATCTTCTTCAGTGTCGTCTGGCTCTGCTGTCACAAGGGACATTTAACTTCAAAGGATAGGTGATTAACGTCACTTTGGCTAGGATAAACCTACTTCCACGGTGTGTGTGCATACACACATCCAGAAGAGCTGTTTTCGTATGAAAGAGAGTTCCATAAATCAAGTCAATTTTCCCAGTACTCCAAGCATAGATATTTAATAAGCGTGAGAAAAACTGTATGGCTTGGAGACTAGGAATAATCCAGGAAAGGCTACAGGGACTCAGAACAGAAACAAACACGGCTCAAGGGACCTACACAAAAATTTGGCAGTCTCAATATATGCTCACAAATCTGCTGATGAAAAAGATATGGCTGGGATGACGCTGCACTGGTGTAAGCACAGACCCGAGAATATTACCAACTGTGCAACGTTTCACCAACGTAAAAGCATCCGAGGGGGATGGAGACGATAATTAGTAACAGCACGGAGACAGATTGCTAAATACTGAGCTGTGCTTTTCCTATAGCATTCCTGACACCTGACTTTTCATCTTTCTTTTCATCTCCCGCATCTTGGTACTTGGAACTGGGCCTTCCAGTAGCCCTCCCGGCGGAGCAGACGTGGGCCCCTGGTGGGGTTGTCTCCACAAGGCCCGAGCCCGTGTCGCAGAAGCCATGCAGAGGAGGGCAACTACACCGGACGCATTTAGGGAGAACAATGTCAGTCCACGTCACGCCTCAAGTTTTCCCCAACGGTACCAGATTTTTAGTAAAATACGTATTTGAGCCTTAATTTCCCTGCCTTTTGAAATTATAAAACCACTATAAAAATATTCTATCTTTAGACAACTACTAAATGGTTGTGGTAAATCTCAACAATTTAATAATTATTAAGCCCAACTTAAGAATCCTGATGTTAAAGCTTCTTTTTTTTTTTTTTTGTAAAAAAGGACAAACGGTGAGCTCTGAAATCAGACAGCCTATCTTAAAAGTCCTTCGTTTTTATTCCTTTTTAAATACACGGGTATCAAACTGTAGTACTTCTGGTGTAAAGAGATGAACAAATCAGCCCTATGGAAACCGCTGTTTCAGGATTCTGTTATTCCTAAGAGAATGAGATTTGGAAGGACCATCAATGATTGAACGACTAAGTACTGCAGCATAATTGAGTGCTGCAACAGGGCCAAAGAGTCTGGTGACTTGTCCCTAACGTGCACTTATTATCACCCTTCTGGCCGGCACTGCCGGGTGAGCTCTCCCCTCTCCGAGGACCGGAGCTGCACCTCGGCCAGGCCGTCCAGGATTGGGGTGGGACCATCCACGGTGTGCCGAGGAAGGTGTACGACGAGAACTTCCTGTGGGAAGGGGCAGACGGCCAGGGGTGGGGGGCGCAGACGAGCACGTCTCCCCGCTCCTTGCTCCTTCTCAGTCAGCCCGCGCATTCCGACGGCACCCCTCCATCACAGGGCTCCGACTGCACGCCAGTGACCGGGGCCGTCTGTCTCCCCGCCCCCTCCCGCCACCCACAGCCACAGGACGGGTCAGGAAGACATGACACAACACACTTTGTTAGCGTTAAAGGAGTCCTTCGAATCCTCTCTCCGTTTCTAAGCTTCGTCCATTTCTCCCTATGAACACATGCAGATTTACAACAGAGGGCTGTCCTTCGATTATGTCTCTTTGGAGTCGTCTTCCTTGGACTCCGAGTTACAGAAGACAAGGGAGAAGGACAGACGGAACGGAGGACTGAAAAGTGGGAGGGTCACATCCCAGCAAAGACGGGAAGACGTGTCGCTAAGTCACGGTCAGTGTGACGGTAGGATAAGAAAACTGTAAGCGGGAGCGTCTCTCCACCTTTTTTGCATCATCGTCCCTATGGCCCGATCCTTTCTTACAGAGTTTTTTCCCCATTACTTTCCACGAAATTTCAACACCACAGATTGACTACACGTCCGTTTATGTGTTATATGTATATCTGTGCCTTAGATCTTTCTGCCTCTCCCCCAAGAACCAATCTGTGCTCCTGTTGAGAATGCTTAATCTACCAGAGGGAAAAACCAACGTCTCCTGTTTTGCTGAGGAAGAAACAGTAAGGTAATAAGAGTGAGAGTGAACTGTAGGCAGGAAATCCTCCATGAGAAAATAACAAATGTTCGCCATCTAGGATAATAATTTTTTAGATCACAAGTGAATTTAACGTATCTTTTGTGGATCTTGAAGATCTTTTGATCCTCAGCAGCTCTGAGGTATGGGAAACATGTACTGACATTTGTTTTATTAAAAAAAGAAAAAAATAAAAAAGAAACTGCAGTTCAGATATGAAATAATGTATTTTGAAGTCACCCTGGTGGTGAGCACATATCCTTAATCCTGGCTTTCTGATTCCAACATTCTTTTCCCAAAAGTAAAAACCTGTATGGTTTTTCTTTCTTTTTACTAAATTCATACAGGATTTTCAAAGGCACGTAATTAAGAAAAACCAGTAATTTAATTTCAGGGGGTGATAGCATCCCAGATGGACTTACAAAGCATAGCGGCAGGACGGTTTTGTGGAAAGAGCACGACTTTAGAGGTAAACATGATTCGGTGGTGAGAGTCACGAGATGCTGGAAAAGCAGCAACATCTCTGAGCCGTGGCTGCCTCGTCGGCAGAAACGCGATGACGACACCGATACGACAATAGCGGTTTGCTGTATGAAAATTAGGGAACAGATGCATATAAAGTACCCAGCACAAGCACGGCGCACACTCCCCAAATGCTCAAGTCTGGCCGGACTCCTTTCTGGCACGATCTCCCTCGTCTGCCACCTTCCACCGCTGCGCGTTTGCTGGGTTAGGGTCCCTCTGGCAAGACACACGTGTGACGTAAGTGTAGAGCAGCACGCTAACCACACCCAGGTTCTCCATTTCCTACCACCACCCTACCCCCCCAGGCCGCCCCGGGATGCGGATAAAGTTCACAGATCTTTGGTTTGGCACTTAATATCTTCTGGTGACTTCCTACCACTTTAGATTTCATTTATTAAAGTTGAAATTTCTATACACACAGAGAACCCTGCTGATGGGTTTTCAGTTCACTCGAATAATGAAATAGAAAAAGTGCCCCCAAGGTGACTGACCCCAGCCACGCCATCGGCCACAGGGTCTGAGAATTGAGTGGAACCAACGCTAGGACATCATCTCGGGGATGCAAGGATGTATTCTTGGATGCGTTCTTTATGGAAATGCAGGCCCGGCCCGCAGCGGCGTGAAGAGAGAGCGGGTGTTGGGGGACATGCACCCACGGGGCCCGTGGCGGCCCAGGCCGGGAGCCCCGCTGCGGCAGCCAGGACACGGGGGCAAAAACACATCGAGGCACAGCAATCGGACACTGACGGCAATTTCGTGAGCTCTGTAGATTTTTTAAAATAATACGCGGAAGTGTTTCTGTTTCGTAGGTGTGTGAAGTGCTCCTAAGCACAAGTTTATCCTTCACCGATAGTTGTGTGTGATTCAGCAATGTGAGACTAATAAAAATTAAGTCTTCTAGTAATTGTTTTAAACTTAAGTTTGTGAAACACTGCTTCATCATTCAACTCAAATGGGGTGAGGGGACCCATTTACTCTGCTGCTTGGCTTCCACTACGTCATCCTGAGCAATTAAACATCTGCCTTTGTTCACCTCATCTGACTGGGTATCCTGCTTGGCCATCTTGGGAGTCCTGACAAAGGTAGAGGGGATAAAAGAGGGAAGATGACTACCCAAATCTAATATAAAAGCATGTCATGCCCTCACGCATGCTCCGTAATGTTTCCTTTGTCTCTTATTGAGTCTCAACTGTGCCACTGTTTCAAATCACTTCCATTTTCCTCAAGATCCCACTATATTACCACCCTCATACCTTTCTCAGCAAGTAGCGCGGGCCCCAATCTAGGGGTCTTCAGACATACGCTCTACTCCACCTTCCCACTCCCCTTCTATCTCCTGACTTTGGTGAAGAAGTCATCTTTCCTCTTGCCAAGCGGTATCCAGACACTTTGCTCAGGGCTGTAGTTCCTTCTCACATACTTACAAAACTGATCACTTAATTATTCTTCTCCTCGAGATACTTGCACTTCCCCTCATACTCCTCCTAAGATTTTGACTCTTTCTAAATGTTCTCCCTTATTAATCTCATCCTTTGCACTGGTACCAACTATTAACTCCGAACACCCACCAAGGCACACATGAACACAAACCCTACCTCCAGATCATCACGCACTTGCTTTCTAAATGGCACTTTCTAAGTGAGTTTTCCTTGTGCAGTTACAGTATCTTGATTTTAAGATTATGCGCTATACTCAGGACTAACTCACCTGTGATTCTTATAAGATAGTCTTTGCTTGACTTTAATGGAAAAACAAAGATTAAAAAAAAAAAAACACAACAAAAACAAATGGCAAGTGATGAGCTCGCCGAGACCTCAGCGGGATCCAGCTCCAGACAAGGCACCTAAAAGCCAACCCACGCTGCCGTACTCATCTTTGCAGCCTCATGCCCAGGACAACATGACTGCTGATTTAATGCTGCCGGAATAAACAAATCAATGTCACTGGACCAAATGAAACTCATCCGGGCCTCTCCTCTACGTACTAAATTCTGCTCACATTTCTTTGCTTGGCATCAAAGTCATCAGGGCTCCGTCTCCTGATTTCCTGAGCAGCATTACTAGCCCTGAGATGGTTCTTACACTTCAGCCAAATCAAATTACTTAATATCCCCTAAAATGCTCTGAGTTTTTCTTGTCTTTATTCAGGTTTTTTCTTCTTCCGGAAATTCTCCATCTCTGATGGACACTGTCCTCAGGCAATCTTCAGGAACTAGCTGCAGTATTGATCACTTTCAGAAGCTTTCCAGGATGTGTCTCAACAGCCCTGAAGAGTCAGGTCTTTTTCCTCTGCTCCCTCTAAACGCTCATAGTACCCGTCACAGGAGACTTCGCCTTCCGGAATGAGAATGAGATGCTGCCACGTCTGGTCACTAACGGTGATAGATCACGGACTGTGTCCTGAGCACGAGCGTCAGGCACGATGCTGAGGGCTTGAGAGGCGCTCCCTCAGATCACTCTTCTCCAGAACTCCATCCACTACTGTCTCCAGCTTACAGGGAGGCACCAGCAGGTGAAGCAGCCTGTCCAGCTACACAGCTCTTAAGGAGTGTAAGAGAGATTTTTAACGTAGGCAGCAGGCTTCAGGCTACTAGCTTTTCTCCATGGGTTCTGTGAGAGAATTAAGCCCTAATGCCCAAAGGTGTCCACTGTATTAACTTCTCTCCTAGGTATGGAAAGTGGCATTAGCTATGTCATCCTTGGGATAATTTCGGAAATAGTCACTCTAATCATATTGCTAGGAATTCATCTTCTCACAGAACTTGGTTGAGAAAGACTGGGTGTTTTTAATTACTGATACTGTGCACATTTCTGATATACCATCCCCGTGTTAGCAGATTTTACAAGCCCTCAAAAGCTGGAACTTGATCTCATCCATCTTTTTAATTCCTATGAGATGTGTTCTGGTGTTTTAATCATGTTCATATGGTCAAGCCTCTCCTTAACTGACTAAATTCTTACATTTAGCAGCTGAGACTGGATGACGAGCATCTTCCTTAAAATAGACTAACACTACCCACTACATTTCTTTGGTTGTCTGACAGACACTTAAAAATCACTATTACTAAGATATAAAGACAGTAAGATACATCAATTTAAAGTGCGTATTTGTGGCAAATTTTGATGGAGACTTAGGGCTATGAAATTATGGTCACATTTGAGATACAGAGCATTTTCGACGTTTCTGCAAGCTTCTTCCTGCCCCTTTGCAGTACATCTGACTGCCACACCCAGCCCCAGGTAGTCACTGATCTGCTTCCCATCACTAGAGATTAGTCTGCCTGTCCTAGAACTTCAGGTAAATGGAATCATACAATATGTAGTCTTTTGTGTTT
This sequence comes from Potos flavus, assembly GCA_028534135.1. Lineage (NCBI taxonomy): Eukaryota > Metazoa > Chordata > Mammalia > Carnivora > Procyonidae > Potos > Potos flavus. The sequence goes on from CM052890.1 coordinate 23,582,517, forward strand.
GAATCCTTTCACTAAGATATGACTCAGATTCATCCATGCTGTTGCATGTATCAGCAACCGGTTCCTATTATGAAGTAGTAATCTAGTGTATGAATTGATCACATTTTGTTTAAACATTCATCTGTTGATAGACATATGGATAGTTTCCAGTTTTGAGCTACTAAGAATAAATTTGTTATGAACATTTATATATATATATATCTTTGGGTAGATATTTGTATTCCCTCCCCCCTCTTTTTAAAAGATTTTATTTATTTGAGAGAGAGAAAGAGCACGAGAGAGTGAGCAAGTACGAGCTGGGGAGAAGGGCAGAGGGAGAGGGAGAAGCAGGCTTCCCACTGAGCAGCCTGACACGGGGATCGACCCCAGGACCCTGGGATCATGACCTGAGCTGAAGTCAGATGCTTAACCGACTGAGCCACCCAGGTGCCCCTGAATTCCTTTTTTTTTTTTTTTTATATAAAGGCTTGGTTGGATAGTAGATGGATTCTTAGCTTTCGAAGGAACTTTATTGGCAGCTGTATTTTTATTTATTTTTTATTTACAACAAAACCAAAAGACAACCGACAGAATGGGAGAAGATATCTGCAAATGACATATCAGATAAAGGGCTAGTATCCAAAAATCTATAAAGAACTTATCAAACTCAACACCCAAAGAACAAATAATCCAATCAAGAAATGGGCAGAAGACATGAACAGACATTTCTGCCAAGAAGACATCCAAATGGCCAACAGACACATGAACAAGTACTCCACATCACTCGGCATCAGGGAAATACAAATCAAAACCACAATGAGATACCACCTCACACCAGTCAGAATGGCTAAAATATTTTTAAACATTTTTAAAGATTTATTTGAGGGAGAGAGAGCACACGTGTGCATGAGCAGGAGGGGCAAATGGAGAGGAAAAGAGAATCCAAAACAGACTCAATGCTCAGCATGGAGCCCAAAGTAGGGCTCGATCTCATGACCCAGAGATCACGACCTGAGCTGAAACCAAGAGTCATACAGTTAACTGACTGCACCACCCCGGTGCCCTGGCAGCTTTGTTTTTAAAAGCCCAAAACTGCAAATAACCATGCATACGCAGGTGACTGAATGAATAAATTTTGGTATACAATGAAATACTACTCGACAATAAAAAAGAGTAACACACAACACGCATGAATCTCAAAATAATTATGCTGACTGAAAGAAGCCAAATGAAACCGAGCACTTTATCTAGGATTCTATTTCTAATAAAATTCTAGAAAATGCAAAATAATCTATAGTATCAGAAAGCAGACAGTGGTTGCCTGGAGACTGTGGTGGAAAGAGGAGTGGATCCCAAAGGGGCAGGAGGAAATTCTTAAGGGTGATGAAAATGTTATCTTGATTGCGGTGGATTCAAAATTCCTTAAGTTGAATACTTGAAATATGTGCAGTTTATTGTACATCAATTACATTTTGATAAATTAAAAAAAAAAAAACCCACAATGGTACTTACGGGACCAGAGAAATTCCTTCATGTTGATGACAATTTTGAAAGTCTACCTTTACAAAACTTGAATGCAACAGATTATTTACGTGGGTGTCTAAAAACAACTGAGCAGCAGAAGTGCTCTAAAGAATCTTAAAAACAACAACAAAATCCTACATACACCAACGGGCCCTTTCATCCGTTAAAATCAATAAAATGAATCCCGCGTGTGATCACTGATTTCTCAGACGTGAGCCAGTGTGCCGAGCTCAAAGGCATGTGTGAATCTCGGGAACTGGTATGTGTTACAGACCAGGATGGTGGGGGGGGGGTAGTGACCCCGAACACAGAAAACACAGAATTCAAGTCAGAAACACCGCACGTGACAACGAGGACACCTCTTAACGCAAAGTGCCGTCATCGACGACCCGTCTCTAACAGCTGCGACGGCACACAGAACAACACAGCTACCGGCACAGACTAGAACGCACAGGGGAGCAGTGGGACGCCCCAGAAACGCACGAGGAAGAGGAGACTGGGCTCTGCCTCTCCCGGCACAAGTCAGGTAAGGCAGACAGAATATAAGAAAGGACATACAGCATAACCAGTAAGGAGACCTCACTGCGTCGTAGTGAACTTTTCCCCTGGCAACAGAGGACACACCTTCACAACTACACAGGGAATGTTTTTTAAAACTCACAGATTAGGGCATGAAGAAAACTTCCGCAAGTTCCATAATATTAACAAATATACACAGAACTCCGATCTCAATGTAGTTGTACCAGAAATTATGAATAAAAAAACAAAAAAACAAAAAAAACAAGAAGGCCTTGTCTACCTGGAAACTAATAACATCTCCTAATAACCAGTAGAGAAGAGGAAAAACACAAACTGAAATGAAGGGACTTCTCACCAGAATCTATGGCTTTTGTTCAAAGCAGTGATCAGAGAAACATTTAAAAATGTCAGTAAAAATGAATGGATGAAAATAAACTATGTCCCTCGGAGAAAAAAAAGATTTTAAAAAACAAAGAACAAAGCCACCATGACCCACAGATGATATCAGAAGGTCTACCTTGTGAGTGACTGGTGTTCCAGACGGAGGGCAGAGAGAATGAGGCAGAAAATGTACTTGTAAAGATAATGTCTGAAAATCCCCCCAATTTGATAAAATACATAAATTTACAGATTCAAGAAACCTGGCAAAATTCCAGTAGCACACACGTGAACACACAGAGCCATCGCCAGCCTCCAAACACACAAGCAATAAGCAGTTAGAGAACGTAAGCAGAGGACACACATCAATAAGAGCAACAAAGAAGTTCAGGAGTAAACTAAAAAAGTGTGTAAGACTCCTGGAAAACCCCAAAGTCGGCTTGAACAAATAGATATTCCTCATTCCTGGACAGCATAATATCACATCATAAAAATGCCATTTTTCTGTAAGTTAATTCACACATTTAATGCAATGTCCGTAAAAACACCAACGCGCTTTTTAATGGGGCTAGGTAAGTTCATTTGGAAAAAAATGAAAACACCCAAGGCACACAGAGAAAACCCAGAGGAAAAAAAGTACCACGTAGGGGAGGGAGAAAGAACCTTATTAGATTAAGATAAACTCAAAGTAGATCTGGGATAAAAA
>CM052890.1:23586122-23684714 GCA_028534135.1 Potos flavus
AAAGGGCTGATGGCAGGCCTAGGGCAGGAAAAGTAAAAGTTGAGTGTGGAACATGTTGCTGTGTCAGAAAGCAAGTAAGCACTCAAACAGTGATGGGAACCTGCCAAAAGGACACAGAAGGCAGCCTGATGGAGCCCCCAACTGGCCAAATCTAAGATAATTTGAGCATCAAAATAAATAATAATAGTAACAGAATTACTATTAGCAAATAGTATTATTTACTAATAAATAGCATAAGACTCCATGATTCCACGCCGATATAAATTCATAAATACAGGGGGTAGAAAGGAAAGCTTGTCTTTAAAGTAAAATGTCACCTAATAAATGTAAGGAATGAGGGAATTAGAAGGCACCAGCATGATGGTTGTAGGCAAGAATCACCAATGATTACCAAAACTACTTAGGACAGGTGCAAGCTGGTCCTAAAGGAGCAGGATATTCATTTAATGGCAGAATATTTTCTCACATTATACTTCTTACAAAATTACAAACAGAGCAATAGTAACTTCACAGCGGAGGAACCCGGAAGACACTCCCTTAACCATATGCTGAAGTTAACATCACCAATAAAGGGTCAACCTGACATCGCGCCTGCTACTGCGAAGATACAACATCTCTTCTGTGGTCTTCTGGCTGAAGGGGCATAGTCTAACCTCATAAGGAGGAACCAAGAGAGGAACCCAAATTGATTGTCATTCCACAAAATAACTGACCTATACTCTTCAAAATAACCCATACTCTTCCAAAATGTCATAAAAGACAAAAGAAGCAGCAGCAGCAGCAAAAGCAAAGAATAAGCCTTCAGAACTGTTCCCATTTTAATGAAGACTGAGTGACCTGACAACTAAATAAATCCCACTGGGCCACGAAACAGGGAGAAGACATTTTTATTTCTTTTGCTATAAAGGATATTACTGGGACAAGTAGCATAATTTGAATAAGGTGTGGGGTTAGTAAACAGCATTGTATCAATGTTAATTATAGATTTAAATAATTATACCATGGTTATATAAGACAGTATTTTTATTTTTAGGAAACATACACCAAAGTGTTTGGAGGTAAAAAGGCAGTATGTCCACAACTCACTCTCGAATAGTTCTGGGAAAAACCATCATGTATGGATATGGAAAGAGCAGGATAAAGCAAGTGTGATTAAGACATTATCATTTGGGGAATCTGGATAGACGGTATTCGGGAATTCTCTGCACTATTTTTGCAACTTTCCTGTAAGTCAGAAATTATTTCAAAATAAAGTTTTAGAAAACGAGCCAAAGTGTACATGTTAGATCTGTGCATTTCAGTGTATGTAAAATACAACTTAACCTTGAAAAATTTTAATGACAAAGATTTTTCAAATAGGAGAAAGCTGGGAGTACTGTCAAACCCTGCCAATAAATGCATCAACTGGTTTATTTTAGAAAGCCACTGGAACTATGTTAAAGAATCCAGAAAGAGGTCTAAACTGTTTGACCCTGTAATTCAATATCTAGGACTTTATTCTAAAGAAATATTCTAGAACATACAGATAAACAAAACAATTTATGTGCACTGCTCTCCATCCCAGCATTAAAAACAGCCGCAAAGACATGATCCAACTGTTAATAAACAAAGGAGTGAATAAATTACGACAAGTATATAATGATATCTTGTACAGTCACTGAAATAATGACCTCAAAACTGGAAAATAATTAATCGAGTGCTTACAATGAGCCAAAGAAGTAAAAGTGATTTTTTCCCAGAGGAATATTTAATAACATGGAAGATACTCACTATAAGATGAAAGGAGAAAAGGAGGCCATAAAAATGCACGTTCAGTGTGGTCCCCATTTTGTCTAAAATTTATATGAATGGAGAAAAGATCGGGACAAAATACCGCAAATGATAGGACTTATAGTCTACTTACACACTCTGCATTTTTTTTCTGAATTTTAAAAATGGTCTAAAATGAGCATGTTTTACATTTATGATGAAAAAATACTAAACCTTAGTAAAATATTTTCTATGGTAAAATATCCTGAATGGGCAATCCAAAGTGTCTCATCATAGTAACAGTCTATATATAATTCATTTAAACAAATTTTAAGTATCATAATTCTAGATTAGCAAATATAAAAAGAGGCAAGACAGTCATTGAGAATGCACTTAACAATTTTAAGGCATTTCTATAAATTTCAAATTGAGAAGAAATGAGTAATTTATTTTATCAGAACGGTCAGCAAATCATGATATTCTGACATTTTGCAAAATAGGTATTTCCTTATTTCATGATTCTGATATTGTTCTAGGAAATGACTCTCACATATTACACACTATTGTCGTTCTTTGTATTATTTGGCAAAGAAGTTAAGCCTGACATTTCTTTTTTTTTTTCTGACATTTCTTTTACAACATTAAGAATGAAGCCACTTGAAAAGAATTAACAAAACTAAAAAACAAAAAAAACTTTCCACTTAACACATTCCACCCAGTTTGAATGTCTGAGGGACAGTCAGATGACATAATACACTACTAACCTCAAAGCCACATTCTGGTAAATCAGTCTAATAATGCTAATTAGAGAAAACCATTTTAATGGAGTCCATGGTATATGAGTAATTCCAAAATTTCAAACTATAAAATTAATTTACAAGAGGACTTTTGCCATCTCACAAACTGGAATTGTCTCATTTACCATGTACACATATTTCCATGAACCACTCAAATACACAGGGGACAGCATTTTAGCTCTAAGATGTAAATGAGACTTAATTTCATTTTAACTCCTTTATTCCTATAAAATAAAACCAATTCAGTAACAGTTACTATAGATATTTTACTGAGCACTAACTGTGTATAAGACACTCTGCTAAGAATGTTGTTTCATTTACTCAACTCCCCTGACAGATATGAATAGTTAGCGTGCTTTCATCCCACTTGACAGATGAAGAAACCAAGACACTTGTAAGGTAACTGGCTAAGATTCTTTTTTTTTTCTTTAATATTTTACTTATTTATTTGACAGAGATAGAGAGAGAGAGCACAAGCGGGGTGAGGGGCAGAGGGAGAAGCAGACTCCCTGCTGAGCTGGGAGGACACAGGGCTCCATCCCAGGACTCTGGGATCATGACCTGAGCTCAAGGCAGACGCTTAACTGACTGAGTCACCCAGGCGCCCTGCTGGCTGAGATTCTTAAACTGAGACGTTCTGTCCAAAGAGCCCAAAGTCCATTCCCTTAGCCAGGATACATCTTAAGACTCCATGAGTTAACTAAAGTAAGAAATACTTGAAAATAAAACAAGACGAAATCAGAGAGGGAAGAGGCAAACCATAAGAGCCTCTTAATCACAGGAAGCAGACCGAGGGTTGCTGGGGCGAGGCGGGTGGAGGGATGGGGTAACTGGGTGACGGACATTAAGGAAGGCACATGATTTAATAAGCACTGGGTAGTATATAAATTTGACGAATTACTGAACTCTACCTCTGAAATCAATGCATTACATGTTAATTAACTGAATTTAAATAAAAAAAGAAAAAATGTTCCCTAGCCCTTCCTCCATTTTGCATTTAATAAACTGACATGCTTGTTACACACATATACACACACACATACACAAGAAATATTTGAACAGATGGAATTAAATGTATTCTGAGTTACAAAAGTGGTAATGTATTATATAAAAAGATTCTAGTCTATGACAAAATAACTAACTAACTAAAAACAATTCAAGTGTCCAAGAGTTAGGATATGGCTAAACTATAACTGATCTAGTCACTTGAGCCAATATGCAATAAATTGTTGCTTATAAAGCAAAAAATAAAAGAACTACAAAAAATATATTAAATTGAAAAAGATAAAACAACAAAACAACCCAGGAAACAAATTTACATAATCGACATTTTAAAACCAAAACTAACTACAAAGAAAAAAGATCAAAGAGCTACTACAGAACTTAACTGTGATTATCTGAGATAATATACATGATATACATCTGTATATGTATTAACCTTTTTGTCTCTCCTTTTCTTCTTTCTCCTAGGTTTGCTGTAAGTATACGTTACTACCATTTTTAGAAGAGTCAAACTCCTTTTAAAAGAGCTAGTAGGCTAAGTATCTAAGCAGCATAAAAAGACCAAAGAAAATGCAAAACCAAACATAAGAAGTACAAACAATGGCTGACAATGAAAATATTTCTCATAAAAACCGATACTAGCTATTTATTTACATATGATCACAATGGTTTCTGTTCCAGACTATTGTGTTTGTTGTAGCTTCTATTTTTTCCCCTAAATATTAATTTTGGATACATGAAGATTTTTTTAAGCCTCCGAGAACATTACTAACATGTTAACTTATGAGGAGTCAGGAAGTTTCAAAGAGGGGGGTGAGAATGTCTAGCGAGGAAGAAAGAAACAGGAAAGGAAATAGGAAGTAGTAAGGCAAATGTACCTCAAGCGTTGTCAAGGAGAAACATTTTCTTAGTCATAACATTAGAGACTATACATAGAAAACAAATATGAATAAAGGAAATTTAAAAAGAAAATGAGAAGTGGGATATTAGATGTATTCAAACCATATGCAGGTTTTACACATACACACTTCCGTAAACGATACTTCCTAAGGAAGGACAGAAAGCCTTGGGAACTAACACAACAAAGTACACTTCCATTGTTTCTATGAATATTACATACAATTTCAAATGCACCAAGAAAACAAGGCTGGGAAACCAAAATATTCTAGAAACAGTCTTAAAATAACAGGGCAAATTCCTGGACACGGAGATCTGTAAAGCACGAAACTGCATATACCTAATTAAATGCAGCTTACAACAATATTAGCATCACCAACAGTCAACGATTCCTTCAAAGGGACATTTATTATCACTTCAGGACATTGCTAATAGCATGGAACTTTATGCACATCAGAGAGCCTAAATGGATGGAGGGGCCCTTTAAGGCCTAAGCAGGGTCGTTTGGTTTCCAGATTCTGGTCCCAGTACTCTAAATCAGAGGCAGGGGAAAAAAGGGTAGATTTCCTGAAGTATGTGTCAGCTCAGTGACAGTAATTTTCAGTCACAAACGGCAAGGCTGCTGGGAGGAGATGCTCACTTACAGTATATAGTAGGTCATACTTACGCACGGAGGCAAGTTAAAAAAAAAGAAAACAGTGTAAGTCAGTAGTATGGAAGCTCTATTTTTATCAGACAAGAAATATTTCAGAAACATGGGTTTTTCTTGGATTTCTTTATATTTGGTTGCTCTGTTTCTATAGCAAATACAACACCAATAAACACTCATCAGTGACTGTGGAATGAGCTAAGCCACTGGGTTTTCCTTGAGAGAAGAGACTGTAGCTTCCCCCTGTGCAGCGGCAGCATTTGGCACAGAGTTCAACACTTAACAGAAACACGCTGCATCAATAAACGATGATCACAAAACCAGTGAGGTCAAAAGGTATCCACCCACAATGATGGTAACATAACCATCACCTACTGTCACTTTCTTTAAAATACACATACGTACACACGTGCTTACGCAAGACCATCACATAACACACAGGCACAAGTAAACTCGCTCCGGGGAGTTTCTAGCAGTTCTGGTGAAAATAAGTCCTTATCTGAACTGAGGCAGAATGAAATGTCATTTAAAGGGGTTTTCACCTTACACTTCACAAAAACATAGATTAGTATGGAACAATTAAGAAAGGGTTATTAAGAGTCTACAAGATCATCAGCAAAGTAGAGCAGAAAGATAGGTTTAGGTCATGAAGCCAGAATATGTCAAATAAAATTTAAAAAATAATTTCATCCATAGCACTGTCAAGAAGAGATGCATGCACAAGATTGTGTGTGTGTGTGTGTGTGTGTGTGTGTGTGTATGTGTGTGTGAGAGAGAGAGAGAGAGACAGACAGACAGGATCCCAGGACCCTGGGACCACGACCCGAGCCAAAGGCAGATGCCAACTGACTGAGCCAGCCAGGTGTCCCAGACGTAAAAGATTTCTATACTAAAAACTAGAAAGCACTGCTGAAAAATTAAGGAAGGCCGATATAAATGAAGAGATATTATACTGATGGACTGGAATTAAAATGTCAGTAATTATAAAATTAATCTATAGATTCAACAGTTCCAATCATATTCCTGGTAGGTTTTTGTTTGTTTTTAAAGCTGACTCTAAAATAGAAATGGAAATGCAAAGGACCTAGAATATCTAGAGCATTCTTACAAAAGGAAAACAAAGTTGGAAGACTTACCCCACCTGATTTAAGACTGCCTATAAAACTATAGTAATCAAGACATTATAGTATCAACCTAAGAATCAAGAAACAGATTAACCGAACAGAAGAGAGAGGCAGACACAGAGCCACACTTAAATGGTCTTTGGATTTCAGACAAAGGTGCCAAAGCAATCCAATGGGGGAAAAGGGGGTTTTTGAACAAATGGTGTTGAAACAACCAGAAATCCATATGGAAAAAGATGAGCCTCAACCCCTACCTCACACCAGACATCAAAGTTAATTTGAAGTATATCACAGACATACATGTAAAATCAACAACCGAAAAGCCTTTAGAAGGCTTTTTATAAAGGCGAGTACTTCCATGGCTTAGGGGTAGGCAAAGGTTTCTTGGGGGCGGGGGGCAATAATCATAAAAATTGATAGGTTAGACTTCATCAAAAATGAAAACTTTTGCTCATCAAAAGACACTTTAAGAAAATCAATAAGGAAGGCACAGACTAGGAGAACATTCACAAAACACAGTTGAAAGTATCAAGGGCATATAAAGAACTTCAATAATTTCATAATAAAGAGCCAGCTTATAACTAGACAAAGGTGTCTTGGACAGTATTATTTTAAGAAATTTTTAGAATCAGACCTGAGAGAGACTGATGGCGTCTCATAGTACAACTGGGCAGAAGGGCAGGCAATGGATTGGGGAGAAGAAATGCAAGAAGGAGAAGCACAGACGATGGGCTCTCAAAATAAGGTCGTTTTAAGTAATTATTGAACTCTAGTGATATACATGTTGACATCTGCAGCGAAACGTGCACAGATGCTTACAATTTTTTTTGAACTGTCAAAAACAAGCATGGTGACAGATTAATGGTAGAACTGAGGTGGTAGGAGGAACAGATCAGAAGTCATTTATTTCCCTGTGGTTTCTCAGATAATCCTTATATTATTTATTGTTTTATTTTTATTTTTTAACTTTTAAATTTAATATACATGCAAACAAGGCACATGTCACAAGTGGACGATTTGCTGAATGTTTACAAACTGAACACACTCACGCAACCAGCGTCAGGAAATCACACATTTCCCGTACCTGGCGAGCTCTCTCATTGCGCTTCCCCTCCAGTCACTCCTCTCCTGACAGTGGGAACTGCTGTCCTGATTTCTCAAACTCCAGCATAGTTTACATGTCTTTGTACTTCACAAATGGAATCAAATCATACGTGCTCTTTTGTGACTAGCTGTCTTTACTCAGTGTTATTCTCGTGAGAGTCACACATATTCTCGCATGTAAGGGGGGGGGTGTGCTGATTCCCACTGCTATATGGCACTGGATGATACGGCACAATTTACTGAGCCATTCTTCTGGAGATGGGCATTGGGCAGCCTCCAGTCTTTCCCTATAACAAATAGTGGATGAATGGATAAAGAAGATGTGGTTCTTATACACAGTGGAATATTACTCAGTCATCAGAAAGGATGAATATCTACCATTTACATTGACATGGATGGAACTGGAGGGGATTATGCTGAGTGAAATAAGTGAATCAGAGAAACACAATTATCATACGGTTTCACTCATATGTGGAACATAAGGAATAGTGCAGAGGACCATAGGGGAAGGACAGAAAACTGAATGGGAAGAAATCAGAGAGGGAGACAAACTATATGAGGCTCTTGACTCTGGGAAACAAATTGAGGGGTGCAAAAAGGGAGGTGGGTGGGGGGCTGGGGTAAGTGGGTGATGGGCATTAAAGAGGGACGTGATATGATGAGCGCTGGGTATTATACTCAACTGATGAGCCACTGAACATTATATCAAAAACTAGTGATGTACTATAACTTGGCTAATTGAATTTAAATAAAAACAAACAAATAGTGTTATGAGCATTCCAGTAGACTGAACCATATGAAATTGCTCATAGTGCCTACAAAAAAATGGCAATTTCATATCACTCAAATTAATACACCATCTTCTGATGAACACATGTATACATTTCTGCTGAATAAAATCTAGGGGAGTGGACTTGCTGAGACTTAGAATTATGCACAAGTTTTTGAAATGGTTACACCCGTTTACATTTCCACCAAATGTTCCATACACCATGCTCCTTGATATACCTGGTGTTTTTCCATTTTGCTATTCTAGTTGGCACGTGGTAATACTCATTGAGGTTTGCATTTGCACTGCTCTGATGACTAATGAACACATATCCGTGTCCATATATATGGGCACCATTTGGATTTCCTCTTTTGTGAAGTTTGTGTCAAGGCTTTTGTCTGGTTCGTTCTATTGGCTTGTAGGAGTCCTTTATATGTTCTGGAGAAGAATCTTTTGTTAAATACATGCATTAAGAATTCTCTCTTCCCATTCTATGGGCTGCCTTTTCTCTCTCAATGATGTCTTTTGGTGCACAAGAGTTATTAATTTAAACATAATGCAACCAATCAAGTTTTTCTTTTATGACTCATGCTACCTGCGTCCTGTTTAAGAAATTTTTGTTCACTCCAAGGTTATGGAGATGTTTCCCCCTAAAAGCTTTACTATTTAACCTTTCATAGTTGGCCTTTTTCTGTGTGTGTATGAATTCCAGGTAAATTTCTTTCCAGTGGATATTTAATCCAGAACCATTTATTAAAAAAGACCATCCTTTCCCACTGCACGTATGTGTTACCTTTGTAGTGAGTTAAGTGATTAAATACTATCTCTGATTTCTCTTCTGTTCCACTGGTCAGACTGTTTATCTACTGAAAAGGCCTAGAAGCAATGACACCCAAGTAACAATGAGTGTGCTTAGCTCTCAGATCTTGGTTTCTAAAAACTATTCCTCAGTCATTGGAACCAGGGATCCTTAGAGAAAGGGCTAATTCCAGGACGAGGGCCATGAAAGTGTAAGAAGATCCTGAAATATGCTTTGCCAGAAAGTAGGTATGTGCTCAAAAACTAAGGGGGATGGGTCAAAGGGACACAAAAATCACCTTGAACTGGCTCTCTGGCCAAATTTGGGATCATTTCTGTATCACAAAGGATGACGGAAACAGACAGTACCTTTCCAATAAAAAAAGCAATCCAGGAGTCTGTAACACTTCCCTTAGAAAAGAAGGTTCTTTTCAGAAGAATGTCAGCTACTAGAGAAAGAATGTCAGAATTAGAAAACCATCAATTTCGAGTACCTATTTGATAACTTATTTAAACTAAAATTGTCATTAAAACCATGGCTGAAAGATGGTTGGGACCCAGAACTATTCCACACACTACTTTGTAATTCATTATGTTGTAATTGATTATTGTTTACAAAGAGGAAAGGGGACATTTACATAGGAGAAACAGGAGGTGAACATTACCTTACCCAAGTAATCAACCTGAATATCACCACTAATTGAACCGTCACGTGATGTGATTCACGCATGTCAACTGTGTAATATTCCCACCGAAATGTTTAACTTGAACTGATCACAAGGACCTAAACAGACAAATCCAAACTGAGGGTCATTTTGCAAAATAACTGGCCTGGACTTTAAAAAAATGCCAAGTAGTGTAAGATTAAAAAAAAAAAAAAAATGGTTGTGAATGCAAAATGGTACAGCCACTTTGGAAAATAGTTTGGCAGTTTCTTATAGAAGTAAACTATACATATTCTTACCATACAATCCAACAATTGTGCTCCTTGGTATTTCCCAAAGGAATCAGAAACTTACGTCCACACAAAAACCTGCATGCAAATATTTATAGCATCTTTCTGCATAAATCACCAAACTTGGAATCAGTGGAGATATCCTCCCGTAGGTCAAATGCTAGTAGATAAACAAACTGTGGTCTGCCCAGACAATGCACTGTTATTGAGCACTAAAGAGAAATGAGCTCTCAAGCCATGAAAAGACATGGAGGAAACTTAAATACATATTATTAAAAGAAGCTAAGTCTGAAAAGGCTACCTATTGGATAATTCCAATTATATAGCATCTTGGAAAAGGCAAAACCAAAAAGATGAGTGGTTGCTAGGCTGGGGGGTGGGGTGGGGATCGAAGAAATGAATAGACAGAGTGCAGGGGATATTTAGGGCTGTCAAAATATGGTGAACGCATGGCATTAGACATTTGTCCAAACCCAGAGAATGTACATCACCAAGAAAGAGCTGTGAGGTCAACTATGGACACTGGGTGATTATGACATGTCCATGTGGGTTCATCCTTGGTCAAATATGGGCCATTCTGGTGAATGATGTGGATCATGGGGGAACCGTGCATGTGTGAGGGCAGGGTGCATATGATAAATCCCCGTGCCTTCCTCTCAATTCTGTTGTAAACCTAAAACTGCTCTGGAAAAATACATAACATTTAAAAAAATGTAAGGAAAAAAAAAAAGAAAAAAAGTCTTTTAAAAAAGTAGAGAAACTGTTCTAGATTAGGGGAGATTAGGGGACAACTAAATGCAGTAAATGATACATGAGATCCTGGTTGAAAAAAAAACAATAAAGGACATTATTGGGAGAAGTGGGCAAATATGAATATGGGCAGATATTAAATATATGCTATATCAATGTTAAGTTTTTCCGGGTCATAACTATTGTGGTATATGGAGAATATATTGTTAGGAGTTGCATGCTGACATGTGTAGGCACGCCTTCAATTTACTTATTAAATCGCTCTTCAATAAAAAGCTAACAAACTGCTCTAAGTTCAGGATTTAAAAAGAACATGTAAAAAGATTATTACCCTACTATAGGAAATCAGAAAAATATCCCTTTATATTATATTTTATTTTTATATATTTTCCATAGAAAAGAAACAAGAAATTTATAGAACATGTTAAAGGAGATTTTTGTTTTTGCCTTTAAATACCAACTACTGGGGCGCCTGGGGTGGCTCAGTGGGTTAAAGCATCTGCCTTCGGCTCAGGTCATGATCTCAGGGTCCTGGGATCAAGCCCTGCATCAGGCTCTCTGCTTGGTGGGGAGCCTGCTTCCCCCTCTCTCTGCCTGTCTCTCTGCTTACTTGTGATCTCTCTCTCTCTCTCTCTGTCAAATAAATAAATAAAATCTTTCTAATTAAATAAATAAATACCAACTACTTTATTATGAAATAAATTGCCATTAACAGGATGATCCATTATTAGGCTCTCAATTTTACTCGCAAACCTGAAAATATATTTGTTTAGAAGGTTAAAAGAACAAAATGACTATTTGGATATCTTCCATTAGAGGAATTTTTTAAATGTCTCCATTCATTTAGCTGAGTACCTTTCAAAGTACAAGGTTAGAAAGAAGAGACACACAGAACTGCCTCTGTTCCGAAGGAGGACGGTGCCTGGTCGTAGGGTCACCCTCCCGGCGCGGAAGCGCCTAAGAGCGTAAGGTGAGGTATGACGCGAGAAGAGGGTGCTGCCCAACCCCAGGGTCCCCTCGTCTGCGCGCTTCGTGCATGTGGGGAAAACATACGCACAGGGGGCAATCCTGGCAGACTCGACAGGGTTGATGGGGACTGCAGAATGTCGTCATCTTCGACAGGCTTTTAAAGTAAAACTATTCTGCTCAAGCAAGATCTTAACATCTTTAATTTTAGCTTTCTACACGATTGTATTTTCACCTTTTGTACCTATTTTTCTGTAAATAAAACTTAAAACAGTCTGTCTTAAAAATACCTTTAACTTTCCTTCTTCCAAATAAAATTTATCTTTCCTACTCTAATATGTTTATACCCTTATATAACCTTAGTACCCTTTATAACCTTAGAGGTGGTGTTAAAACCAACCATATCTTTAAAACTTTGTGCCTTTTTAGCTGCTTATCCCTGTGTTCTTTAATCTCTGCCCTTCAGTTTATATTCCTATAAAATGAAAACACTTCAGACCCGCCTCATAAGGAAAAATGACTTTACCTATTCAAGGAACAAACCCTCTCCCTACTGGCACAAGTTAGTACTTTCACTTGGCTATTTGCCAGTTTGGGCTCCAGGCCTACTGTACGGGCAAGGGGAAAGAACGTAGTAATATGCAGAAACACATGGAAAAACCTAACACAGGGCCTTATCTGTAGATGGATTAAAAAAAAAAACGTGTGTTGGTTGGTTACTTCATAGAAAGAAGCGAGCAATAAAGTGTTTTTGTTTTTGTGAGAAGACACAGAGTAAAACAAAAAAAAAGAGAAGACACAGAGTAACTAAGAAGGTCAGAACACAAGTGTTAGGTATATAATCTACATGATTATATTCCTAAAAAAAAAAAAAATGTAAAGGAAGGGAAGAGCACCTTATAAAAAGCATTTGGCTTAAAAATAAAAATTCTATTGGAAAAGATTCTGCATTAGTATATTTAGACCACTTCACACATTAATGCAAGTATGTTTTTCAAACATTTGGGCTAATCAAAAGGAATCTGTATCTGGAACTAGACAAAAAACCAAATAATTCTAAATTGCACAGTTTGAGTATATATCGATGATTCTCATTTCCAAAAACACAATTAATCTTTTTACTTTTCATTTGGTTTCCTTCTGTCATTGTCGACACATCAGCGGGACAGAACAAGACTGAGAACCCACCTGACGGCCTTCTGACAGACCTGAACACCTGCTCCGGGCTCTGTCCTTCTGGGGCCGTGGGGCCAGTGCTGACACCTACGCCTCATTCACCCCGCCTGCTGCTAGTGACTTCCATCTGTTCCTTGTGCCCTAAGCTGCTCTGTCTTCTCGGCACCGGTGGGACAGCCACATGAGGGCACAGGTGGGCAGCCAGAGAGGCCACATGAAGTGAGGTGGGGGCTGTCAGCCACTGGGCCCAGGGGTAATGCAGAAGTATGGACCGTGGGACCCAGATGACAGAGACTTTGACTGAACTGTGTTTCTGTGATCCCCACACGATCTCAGTAATGTTCTACTTCGTTTCTATTACACCATGCAAAATTCTCAATATAAATTGTCTGTAAAGCTCTGTCCACAAAGGATGAGAATCTGGTACATGCTGTGAATGTTCAACCTGACATTTAGTGGCCTCTGAGCAGAATCTAAGAATTCTAAGTAGAATCTAATTCTCAGGAGAATCACCCCAATACCATAATATAATCACGAGCTATCAAATTACTCTAACATTTTCCATTATATATGTGGCATTTTTTTTTTGGCATATTTTTTTAAAAAGGCTTTTTTCCTTCCTTGATACATAAGCACTGTATACGTATTACGAAAAATGCACACTACAAGAAAGAAGGTAGGTGAGAGTAGGATGTATGTACATAAAATGCCAAAATTAATTTGTTTTTTGGAGGGCACGGTAGAGGCTGATGGGACAATGTAGAGGATGGTGAGTTGCATTCATGGCAAATCTGCAATTCTACGCTTTTTCACTTAATAGAACCTAGATTTCTTGACAAGAAAATTCCCATTAATATACGTGTGAGAGGAAAAATGTACTCTTTCTATTTTCTAAATCTTCTAAAGGCTGACTCTTTTGCCAAATTGAATCCAATTCAAATAAATACTGAGGCAAAGAGAAGTATTTTCTGAATTTCAACATTTCTGTGAAGAGAAAATAATATATAATCATTTCCTTATTAATGAAGAATGGATTCTGCCAAGGCGTGAATCCTGTCCTCCTTGAGGCCCCCCACCGAAGCATGCTGACTTCCTGAACAGCTGAGCACCGCCACCACTGGCCCCAAGTGATCCAAGAGGCCCTCACTTGATAAGCCTGCTCACCATCCTGCGCCGACAGCATAAGCTGGAAAGCTGGCTGACATAAGCGCCCCCATAACTATCAGCCTCAGCCTTGAGCCCACAAGCCGGCAGCAGCTTGCTGCAGCCAGCAGGGTCTGAGTGTTTGGTGGGGAGGGGGGGCCCAGACACACAGCGGCACCTCAGCAGTCCAGTCAGAAGGCAGAGGTGCAGGGCACACGGGCCGTGTGTTAAATCCCTAATTCCAGACTCTGGTTCGCAGCGATGATGGGATAACAAGAACTGCATCTAGCCTCTCATCATAGGAAACTAGACAACTGGACAAGATGCATGAAACAATGGCTTTCCCGCACAGGGACACAGGCAGTGCGGCACTGTGACTCCTAGAGAGAAGGAGACAACTGAGATGAGCCTCTCAGCCGCCCTGAGCTTTCCGCCTGGAGGCAATTTCCAGACCGCGAGTACAAGCCCTCCAACGGCTAGTTAGGCCTGTGGAAATGGGGAGCGGGAAATGAGAGCTAAGGGGAAGCGACGACAGCCGGGACGGGCAGGGCAGATTTCGGAACAGGCCGGCCTACGCTGAGAGAGGGCTCCGGACAGCTACCCAGGGGCGCCCTGGAGTCCCTGCTGAGTCCTGAGCTGCGTGTGCACACGGCAGTTTCACAAGGCGGGGTAAGACATGACCAGGGAACTGGAAGCTAAACAACTTCCGAAGTGCACAGGAGCCTGGGAGATGGTTCGAGCTCTAACTAGCCAGAGCAAAAAGATCTCCCCAATGTCCCATTTAGTGGGGCATTCGGCAGAGATTCCAAAGGGGGTCAAGGCCTAGTAGTTAAGGCACCACCCCTGGTGTGAATGCTACCTTATATCTTTCCTAACAAAGCTCGAAGACGGCCTTGAGAGTGATCCAAAAGTCCAACACTCTAACCAAAGCAAAGCCCCAACGCTTTAAAGGAAGACAACGAAAAGAAAATCCAGCCACTCAGCAATGTAACACTCACAATGTTATATCCAATAAAAAGGTAGTAGACTGCTTGCCAAGAGGGAGGAAAATGTCTTTGTAATAGGAGAAAAATTTGTCAATAAAAACAGGCCCAAAATGACAGAAAAAAAAGAACAGCCATAACTATGTACAAGTATTTAAAGGAAAACATGAATATAGTGATGAGAAACGGACAATGTAAAAAAAGAACAAAATGGAACTTACAGAGATAAAAATAAACTAAGATAAATATTTTATTGGATACAATTAGCAGAATATTAGACCTTCATTAGAAAAGATAAGTGAACATTTGAAAAAAGTATAGCTAACAGGATGCTACAAAAATAAACAAAATACTAAAAAAAGAATTAACAACAACAACAACAAAAAAAAGGCAAGAAAAGAGGAATAAGGAACAGACTGAACAAATACAACATACCACAAAATGATAGATTTAAACTCAACTGTGGTAGGTGGCCTCTACTAATTTCTGCCTTCTGGTATATATGGTCTCGTATAGTCCTCTTCCCTTGAGTAATTTGCTTCTAAACGATAGAACAGGGCAACGTTGAGGAAATGTTGGGGGAAAAAAACAACTTTTGTCTTGCTGGCAGACTTCTCTCTTACTGGCTTTGACAAAGTAAGATGTCATGTTGGAGAGGCCCACATGGCAAGAACAGCGGTGGCCTCCAGCCGGGAGCCAGCAAGGAAATGAGGCCCTTGGACCAACAGCCCTCAAGGAACTGAATCTTGCCAACAACAATGTATCGAGTGTTACAAGTAGGTCCTTCCCCAGTTAGACCTTCAGATGAAAGCCCAGCCTTGGCTGACGCTTGACTGCAGGCTCATGAGAGACGGTGAGGCAGAGGTACCCAGCTAAGCTGTGCCTCAATTTCTGACCCAAAGAAATGATGAGATACAATGGGCCTTGTGTTAAGCTGCTGAGGTATAAAGTAGTTTGTTACATAGCTACAGATAACTAATGTGCCAAATAAAGTAACAATTACCTTAAATGGTAAACTTAAACACTGCAGTTGAAAGACAGAGACTGTTGGACTGGATGAAAAAAAGAAAGATCGTGCTCTATGCTGTCTATAAGAAAGGTACTTTAAATATAAAGGTCAGAGAGGTTAAAAGTAAAAGCTGGAAAAGATATATCACGCAACGTGGAAGAAACTTAGAGGGGTTATATTAGTTCCAAACAAAGTAGACTTTGGGAAAAGGATCATTACTAAGGATGGGGGGATTTCATAATGTAAAGGGATCAATCCACCAAGAACACATAACAGACCCTCAAAATACATGAAAGAAAAAAAATACTGAAAGGAGAAATAAGCAAATCCACAAAATTAATTGGGGTTTTCAACATACCTCTCTGAGCAACTAATAGAACAAGAAAAAAGAAAATCAGTAAGAATATATGACTTGAACAACCTTATAAACCAACTGGACCTAACTGACATTTATATACCATTCCACCCTCTAGGATATATGAAACGTGCATGGTCATTTAAGAAAAGTATACATTTTTATGAGAAAGTACACATTACATAGAGTATACTATTACATAGTGTAATAGAACAAAAACCAAAGCACTGTCTAAAACCATTAGATTCTGAAATCCATAGTTTAGGACTAAGTTCTTGGACTTCTTTAAATTTCAATTTTTCCAATCCTAACTTGATCTGCTTGGTGTGAGTTTAAGTTCTTTGATCTGGAAAATCCTCCAAATTATACTTGGGTGTCCAAATAAAACCTTCAAAAAACAAAAACAAAAACAAAAAACAAATAAAACCTTCAAATTTTTTAAGGTGTGAACATTTTGTTTCTGTTGAGGGTTCTAAAAGCATCCAACAAGCAAGCAATCAAGCAGCCACTCTAATTCTATGCACAAATAAACAAGCACACAATTATGCAGCCAGAGATTTCACTAGTTCATCAGCAAGTTATTTAATCGAATTCCACTTTTTTGAAAGACGCAGAGACTAATTGAAACTGACGATGAGAGACAGAAACATCTATGTTAGAAAAATACATTAGAAAAGTAATACTTTCTCATATTAAGAGTATGTCTAGTAAAATATCACTTTGTTATTCTTGGCCTGAGAAAAACAGTAATAAGAGCACATAGATCTTTTTCATCACATATATTTTACACATCAATCAAGAGGCACATAATTCTTTGGTACATTCGATAACTACTTATGACCAATTACTAAGCACCTTATTATTTCACTTTTGTTTCCATTTTATTTGACCAAGGAGACCTCTAAAATACCCTGGGTTTCTGATGAGTTACTACAATATGATAAAATGAGTTTTATTTATCCTGACACTAAGAAGCTTGGGTGAAATCAATACCAATTTACTTCCTGTGTCCCATTTTAAAATTTGTTCAAAATGTATTATAATCTGACACCAGAATCAGATATCAAATGATAGGAAAGTTTTGATTGTGTAGGATTCTTTTGTTTAATACTTAAAGCTTCGTAGTTTCACCCAAAGGATTAATTCATTGAAAAGAAACGCAAAGAAGGAAAGAAACCACACAACCCCCAACCCCCAACAAACCTGCCCCTTCAAATGCAGAATGCTGTTCAGCCCTGGAATTTCATACATACTATTCATAGACCCCAGACTGGGGCAACCACAAGGCTGGTAGCATTTAAGGCCAACTAAAAACCCAATAAATCCTA
Source organism: Potos flavus (assembly GCA_028534135.1). NCBI lineage: Eukaryota > Metazoa > Chordata > Mammalia > Carnivora > Procyonidae > Potos > Potos flavus. Next base: position 23,603,677 of record CM052890.1, read on the forward strand.
ATTACCCATTTCCTTAGGTTGTTCAGGCTCTAAATCTCTTGGGTTCTGCCCTTCTCATTTATTTTTCTTGCACTATATTATTTTTGTAAAGAAATGTATAATAATACACAATAGAGTATTTTAAGAGAACTCAGATGAACTGAAAAACAACTTATTGATCTGCCCTCCCCCACTTAAGTGACCTTAAAGCATCATCTAAACAACTGCCATCACACCAAGATTTCATAGAATAATATTCTACAACACTAGAACTGTTTGTTTTCACACATGCCAAAGGTCCTTGGGAAACAAGTCATTGTATACATATATATTTATTTTGGAAAAGGTCATTCCCAAATTTAATCAATTTCTTTGTTAAATAATTGGGTTCAGACTGAAAACATTTTAATTGCGAGATGTGATTATGACACAGATTTCCTGGAATCAAAACGAAAAAGAGGAAGAATTTAAAAGTCAACTCAGAGCAAAAAATCTCTTTAAACATAGCAAACAACTGTTTTATTACTTCAAAATACCAGAAGTCCTCTGTATAATACTTATCATATACATCAAATGCCTTAAAAGCGTCTAAGCAGCCATATCTACTATCTTAATCTCTTCAGAACAAGTACATAAGAAGGAGAAAAATCGATAAATCAGTCCTTGATGACAGAGGGTTTGTTTAGGAGTTTACCAAATGGAATGGCCCTGCTGGAATTCCTTCAAGCAGCCTGTGAAAATGTCAGAACAGAGTCTGTTTTGGAGGTCATAGTCCCTAGAGAGCTCTGAGTTTTGGCCTGTTTGTCTTTTCACATGCTTTAATATTTGAAAATCATTCCTTGTAGACACTGACTGATGCCCAGGGAATGCTAGGATTGTGGGAACTGGCAGTACCAACGAGAGAGACAGACTTCATGGGAAACCAGTGCCTACTACGTTGGCCCCTTTGCTCTCATCACATAAGCTGCTCTTCAAATGTTATGAAGGTACGCGGAGAGACATTAAGAAACCGCATGTCATTTTGACATCTTTAAAGAGAAATACTTGTGGAAAATGGGGGCAAAAATGACTGGGCCTAACCCTCAGTTATAAAACGTCATGGTGGAATCCTGAAAAACCGTATTCACTTGGTATGAATTCAAAGACAGAATGGGGGTCGAAAATTCATGAGTAACTTTTGACTTCCCCCAAACTTAAGAGCCTCCTGTTGACTGGAAACCTTAGAGACGACGTCAATAGTCAGTTCACACATATTTGCTAAGTCATATATATTATATGCTGTAGTCTCACAATAAAACCAGAAGAAAAACAAATGTTATTAAGGAAATCATACAGAAGAGAAAATACATTTTCAGGACTGTACTGTATTTGTCAAAAACGATCTGCACACACGCGGACCCATGCAGTTCCAACCCATGCTGTTCACGGGTCAACCCGTACCGCGTTCTCAAGACACATATGACCGTAACAAACAATTACAACGTGCTAATTACTTTGCCCACGTTGTTCTAAACGCTTGACTTACATGAACTCATTTCATCCTCAAAGCAACTCTATGGAGCAGGTGCTAGTATGATTCCTGTTTTGTAGATGAGAAAAGTGAGGCAAGGGGAAGAGGAGTCATTTGTCTCAGTCTGCAGGCAGGGATGGTGCAGCCAGGACCTGGACTCAGACACGGGGGGCTCCGGGGTTGGTGCGTTTCACCGCTGTGCACATTGCCTCTTTCGTGGTGTTTTTACATCAAGCAGGCGGTGCTGGGTACCTGGGACTGAGTGCTTATGACGCACCAGGCACATGCTAGTTAGCGGAAGAGCTTTATTGTTGTAAGCCTCTCAGTAGCGTATGAGGTGCATCTAACATGATTCCTGTGTATGGATTGAAGACATGGGCTTTGTGTGGCCCGACACCACACACCCAGTCCAAGAGAGCAGGCTCTATGCTTGACCCCACAGACCTCTTTTTCTCTTTTCTCTTTTTTTTTTCATAGCCCTCCTCCTTTAAAATCAGGTTCTCTCCCTCTCAGTTATCTGCAAGAACCATCTCTAAATTCATTTTCTGTATATAGTTGAAGGGATTACTTGCAAGGATCTATGCATCCAACAATTTTAGGCGAACGCACTACATTCTGAACTGCCAACATTGCACCAGAGGCTTAAAAATCTAAGAATTAATCTAGGGTAGGAGACACAATGATCACTCAGTAAATATTTTCTAATAGTAAAATCATCCTGATTTCCAACTCTTGAAATACGGATTTTTAAAACCATTTTGGAGAACCAGGCATTCGGAGATGGCAGGCTTTCCCCAGATACACTACATGCTGGCACTCTGACCAAGCAGCCCAGTCAACAGGCTTCCTCACCATGTCAGGATCGTGGCTTCTGTCAAAGAGAGTCTCCTATTTTGTCGCTAGGAATCTCAAATCTGCAGAGAACACTCACAAATTCTAGTACTTGTTAGCTTTCTAACTAGCCGACGAGAACCAAACGCAAGTTGTAAATCAGACTTTTTGCTTTTCTTGTTGTATCTTCACTAAACACAGAGATCATCTTTAAAAACTTAGGTTTTATGAAACAGACACCCAACTATTAGCATTTCCTTAATGAAAACAACAACATAAATGACCAGAAAGGAAAACGAATAACTTGGGCTTTAAAAAAAGCTAAAATACCGTCTTTTGACAGCCTGGTGCTATTACAAAAATGTTAACACATACCTGCCAACCCTTAAATACCAAGAATTGGGAGATACTGCATATTCTAAATTAGATACAGGTTTTTGTTTTGTTTTTTGTTTTTTTTTGATAACACAGTTGAGTCAATTTCTCTTTCTTTTTAAATATGGGGGGAAAGTCTGACTAATTGGGCGAGCTGGCATGTATGTTTAATAATAGATCTGCGAGGAACGTATTAAACGGCGACATTATTAATCTGTATCTATGGAAAATTCCATCTGTTAACTGAGATGGAAGTTATCTTCCATTCTTTCTGGTTCTGCTGCCTGATGAACAGCACAAGGCAGAAGTGATAATGAGATATAAGAACACATGATGCAATGAGGAAGGGCAGCCAGAGAGAGACACATGGGCTGAAAGCTACCATACGGATATTACGATGGGCATACCGTGACACAGAGAGCTTCCGAGACTTACCCATGCTCACAGACTGAGTCAGCAGAGGAGACTGGAGTCCTGACTCCCAAAAGACTACACTTCCTGTTAATAATAGTGAGGGCAGCAGGTGAGGGTAGCCAACAGTATGGATTAATTTTAAGGAGTTAGAAAAACATTGGGTACGATATTTGCGAATTAGGGCGATTATTAACTACAAACCAAAGAGAAAATTTCAAAACATTTGTTATTCCAACATATGTGTCTTGTTGCTTTGTCCCGACAGTGCCTTATAACTGATATCTTAACATAAAATAACAAAGGATGAAAAATCACAAATCACTTCTTCCCCCGTATACTCCCTATATTTATCAGGCTCCTTCAATCTTGGTAGAGAGCAGGTGTCCAACATCTATCCTTCCTCTTCCTTTTTGGCTAAAAGAGGTCCCTGTGGTTGGGCTAGGTGGAGCACACGGGCAAGAAGGAGCCCCACTTAATTTTAACAAAGTCTCTCGGCCTACCACAGGGTCTAATTATAAGCCAACTATTTAATTACAAGTAGCCTTAAAAGGTCTAAGTAGCGAGGGTGTTATAGTTGAGTGATATTTATTAACTAATCATTTATATTATATATGTCCTCTTTTAAAATTACTTTCTGAGGGACAGGAAAGACTGTTTCTTAATAAATTAGTTTCAGTTTATTTGCTGGACCAGTGCCTAATATAAGTCATACAAAAATTATCTCAAATAATCTATAATGATGTACTTCTATGACTCCGGTAACTTTAGGAAACCGTTGTAACGATTTTAGGCAAACATTTTATAATATTAAGATAATGTGGTCTCATACTAGATTGAACTGATGATTATTATTATGTTCTATAATTTACTTTTAATAAATACGTTAATTATTGACATTCAAGAGCATTTCTGTAAGAGGACACAATTTAAAAACTGGATAAATACTGGATAAGTAACTCAAAATGGGGCTTCAGGTGCTAGGCTGGGCCTACAGGCTTGCTGATGCACTCCTGAAACCGTAAGCTCCATCTACCTCCTCAGCAATAACCAAAGTAGGCCTGTGGCACTGTTATGACTCGCCGGCGGCAAATGGGAGAGTGGAAATTAATGCCCAGCCCCCTCCCTGCCTCCACCCACACGCTGCTTGGGTGTGTTCAGCAATGCACTGAAGCAGACTAAACCTCAGCAACAGCAAAACTGTCTAAACAAGAAACCCAGAGTACAAAAAAGAAGGTGGATGGGGTTATAGGTGCTTATTTACATTGTGAAACAAAACACGCTATTTAATAGGAGACTTGGTAAAGACCATTGCGAGAAAGAGAGTACCTCCCCTTTAAGCTACTTATATGACTTCGTTTTCATTTTGAAAGGTTCAAGAGATTGTCACAAACAAAGAGAATAGGAAAGCTGCTGTAATTCATCAAGAATTTCCTTTGCAGCTATCAGGGTGTTCACAGTTGGCTTTTAAACTTCCTAATTGTGTTTAGTATTAACATGTAAAGCCTAATTTTTAAAAATATATTAGAAACGAAGGAAGATTAATTAAGGAAATTGTATATATTTCTCTTCCCAGTCTAAGTGCTCCGAAGTAACTCCTGAAAGCAGAAAAAGAAATTATCTAAATGTATCAGACTGTTTATTAACATCATTGAGAATTTTAAATATTCAAGATCCTAAATATGTAAATAGTAAAGCCAAGGAGAAGAGAATATTACAGAAAATTATTCATTTCTATTTCCTCCAGTTATAGAAAGGGAAAGCAAGAATCCTAGAGTTCCATGTCGTGGTTATTTAGCATCTATTCATTTCCTTCCCATTTATGACACTCTGAGAATATTCCGTCTGGTTGTCTGCTCCAGAGAAAAGCAGAAATATTCTCTCTTCCTCGCCAATCTCCAGTAGGCCATACCATCTGGCGTACACGCTAAGGAACAGGGTTCTTTTTCAGACAAATGCTCATCACCTTTGTACATTTTCAAACACCTGGAGTGACCGTAAACCTAACAGGCTAACGAGGAGTGGGGAAACGTTTTCCAAGTAAAACATCAAGAAAACACCAGCCGTGAACAAATACCGTTGCTTTTCTATGGTACGAGGCAAGCAATTCTCTTTGGCTGGGTTCCATGGCAAGGCAAAGTTCACCTGACCATCTGCAAATGTATTAATACCTGTACTGAATCCGATGCAAAGAACTACCTTGTGCTCCCTTGTATGCAACAAACTTGTGAATGAATTATTTTCCCTCTAGTATGATCATTCTAGAACAGAAAAAGAGATGGTCTAAAACTGTTCATTGTGATAAATTTAATGGATGGAAACCCTTAGGAACAAAAATTCAAAATGGGACATTAACTCAAAAACCCAACCACTGCAGTAACTAGAAATACCAACGTTTAAAATAAGAATAACAACGAAGTTTCCTCTTTTCTGAGGCCTAAGAACACACTATTTCAAAGCAAATACAGTTTCAAAAAGCCTGCTAATATAAGAAGGGAAAAGCGGCCGATACTATTTTCCACCTACTTGATATTACTGACAGCTGGCCTGTGGTGCATCTGCGGTCACGTTAACATGACTGAGCCTCACCTTCAGAGCTGCACCAGGAAGTACTAAAATACCAAACTGTTTAAAAAAGGGGGGAATCTATGCCGACTTATCTGCTTTACTGCAAGATAAAGCTGGCAACGACTTAAAAGCTTAAATTCACCAAACAGCATACTTCTTGGTCTCGCAAATGACCTCAAGACATACAACTATAAGCTTCCTTCCCGTGGTCTCCTCTAAGTGGGGGCACAAGGCAGAGCTGGGGCTCTTTCAGGCATGTTGTTTCCATCTACTTTGTCTTTCCTTGCCTTTATAAAGCTACATTCAACTTATAGCACCTGAGCTTTTCCTAGTTTGGCAATAAAAAATAAACATCCCTTGGACTGATTTCCCTTTTACTGCCTGTGTTTACCATCTGAAGGATGCTAATATTGTGTAAAACATCCAAACAGAGCTCAATTTTCCCGTGTACGCATTGTTCTAGTAAAGGTCCATCACTGTATATCCACACTTCCTTTACTAAGGACTCCCTTGTTGGGAAGAATTAATGGTCTAATTGGTTGTCCTACTTTTGAGGTACCACTAGCTATGGAATTACTTTGGCCATGTTCAGGGGTCAAGAAAAACCCTAGCTTTTCTTTAGTAAACATCTTCCACATTTACTGCAATAGTAGAAACAGTCTGCTATTGTGCTACATTACCAACATAAATATTGGTCAAAAATAAGGAAGACCCCGGTGTCACTGCTTAGGTGTCAACCTCTCTGTCCTCGTTAGGTTTATTTATAAACTATTTGGTGACAGGATCCTTCTACACACTAATCCAAACTGAGATATCTTCATATTCCCCAACTGGAAAAGGAAAGAACTCAAACAAGTGAAATTCAAATGCTTAGGACTAAAAATGAAACACAATAATCTAAACAGTACTTTGTATGAATACATTTTGAGGCCAAGATCTACATGTATGATACTACCTAAACATGGCATGAAGAATACTTAAAAAATGAAGAATAAACATAAAAAAAAATCAGTAAGGTAAGACAGTTATGGTTCTTTTATCTTCCTATTGTTTGATGTAATTCCACTCTACTCATATAACTATCAAAAAGGTAGATTTCTCAGGTGCCCTGGGTGGCTCAGTCCATTAAGCATCTCCCTTTGGCTCGGGTCATGATCTCAAGTTCCTGGGATCGAGCCCCATATCGGGCTCCCTGCTCAGCGGGGAGCCTGCTTCTCCCTCTCCCTCTGCCTGCAGTTTCCCCTGCTTGTGCTCACACTCTCTCTCTGTCAAGTAAATAAAATCTTAAAAAAAAAAAAAAAAGGTAGATTTCTGATAGCCGTACAAGGATTCCACGTATGCCTTGGAATATATATGCAAATCAGGCTAATATATCGTAAGCTTGAAATTAGAGTGTATGCCTGAATATAAGGTAAGGTGTTTAACTTCCTGCAGTCACTTATTAGAAAAGAGGAGACTGCTATTTGAGTCTTTACACAGCAGCTCAGATTATAAATTATATCAGATTATATAACAAAAAAGTACCTGAGGAAAACATATTTGCTTAAAAATTAACTTCATTTAAAGCTAGTTTTAGGATGTTTATAAAAATATCTTAGTAGAATCATCAAAAGGGGGGAAGAAAAAGCCAACACATTAATTAGTCCCAGGTTATAACCTTAAAACTGCAAGTACTGAGTGTTGTTATAAACAAGACTTTGAAAAACTGCTTTTAAAAAAGTAGTCAAATGCTGTTCTCTCAGAAAGGATACAAGTAACAGGAGTTAATTCTGAGGAAGTAACTAGGTAGCTAAGGGGAAAGACTGGGAGGTGATGTACTTTTCACAGTGACCCATTTGTCCCCTGTACATTTTAGGGCAGTGACTGTGTTACCTACTCACACAAAACAGATAATTATATTCTAAAATAGGAACTAGAGCCCCATAAAATGTTATGACCAATCACAAATCACATGAATGATTATGCTGTAGAGACTGTGAATATACAACTCCAAGACACACAAGGCACGCACACACGCACCCAACCCCACTGTTTGGTTAATGGCACTTGTAGTCTAGACGTAAAATCTCCAGTGTCAGATCATGTGTGAACTCAAAACCACTCTAACTCAAGACAAAAGAGACAGAAATGAAGACACACCCTACATTTTAGTGCTAGATGGATGATGCCAAGGGGTTTTGCTGATGATAAAAAAAGCACTTCCCACAAAGATTCATGGATAAAGTCTGAGCAAGATAGTTCTATGAAATATGAGTGTGAGTAAAGCAATCCTTCTGTATTATTGCACTGCTTCATGAAATGTGATTTTAGTTATGTACACGTAACTAAATTACTCAATTAAAATTTTACCTTTCATTCCATCTTCCTAAAAGTTTATACAGGGAGACCACCTAATATTCGGGCTAACCTTTTATTCAGGCATACATATTTAAGACGACATTCTTGCAAGAGAATGTGGTGTGCTTTAGTAGGTAAAACACCACAAAGTATAAAGCTTCCCAACTCACTTCCCTCCTCTGCTACATATGACCATTGTCCTGAGTTACTGTATATTATTGCAATTTTATACCAGTGCAACTCATACTTTTTTTTTTTTTTTTTTTGAGGATAATCTGAACATTACACAGGTCCAAAGGTACTATGTGAATTTGACGACATTTAGTCATGCTTCAGTAAATACGGTGATACTCTCAGCCACTGTCTTAGAAAGGAAGGTCCCTAATTGATGGAAGGTTCTAAAGCCATTGGTCAAGCATAGCCTTCTGAAATGTCTGACAGCACCTAAGCCAAAATGTTGCTTTAAACCACTCACACTTGACAAGGGTCATGCCCAAGAACAAGTACCAGAGACGCTATTTGAAGGGAGAACAAGTATACTCTGAATACACATACTAAAGATCAAAGAATCACAGCATATCATTTTCCTGCATAAGATAAGGCCAATAATGAAAAGGACTGGGAAACAGAACCCAGAAAAATAAGTAACAAGGTACATAAAGAAGTATTCTAGAAAGGAATGGTTTTATTTCTTCTGGATTTAAAACCAAAATTTTAAAAAATCTATTTGTAAATGTAAAACTTATCAGAACTGTAGAAAGCACAATAAGTTCAGTTGAAATTCTGAATGTGGCCCTTTTAATATATATGCTTGATGTGTTTCTAAATTTTAACATTTTACGTTTCTTAGTTTTTGTAAGTATTAAAATTAAGTGTATATTACCTATTCTTATTTATTTACATTGAAAGTGGACAGTACTGTGTTTTCCAGAGACTCTGGAAAGCCTCTGTGTTCAAAGAAAATTTCCTGAACAGATATCAAATGAACAGAAAATATTCATTTTGTACACAACGACAGGCAAATACTGACAATATGATCATATCCCGTACCCACTCATAGAAAAATACTCAAATAAGAAATTCTTGCTTCCTTAGTGATCATGAAAATAGCTTAAATTTTGTCAATTCTGAAATTAAGGTACAACACACTGGAGGCGGGAGAATGGGAGGAGAGTCTAGTCCAAGCCTCAGTCCGTCTTGCCTGGCATCAGGGCAGCAAGCTACCCTCCAATGCCATTCTAGCCTGAAATCTGGTGCTAAAATGGGTGCATCTAGAGCTTGTTTGAGAGGAGACTACCACTACCAGATACTTACTGGGGAAATAATGAAAGAACTGAATGCGAAGTGAAAGTCTGCCTGTTACTCAAAACCAGTCATTACCCCATGAGGCTCTCCCCTCTGTAAGATGCTGCCCAAAGTAACTGACCCAAAAAAAAAAAAATAAAATAAAAAAAAAATTTACTACCAAACAGTAATCAACTGGGCTCACAAAAAGGGGAGTCTTTAAACCCAGGCCCCACCGCACATGCCGAAGAGCTCACCGTTCTTCCTCTCATTCAGAGGGGGCAGGTGCTGGCTGGGCTGCAAGGACAGCTCCTGGAATTCGTGGGCAACAGCTTCACTTTGAGGACTCGGGGCAAGATGGGCTAATGGCCCCAGCTCATCCTCAGCGTCTAGTGCCCCTGGGGGATCCATGGTGCTCCGGCCACTGGCGACGGGCGTCTGAGACCTCTCTAAAATGTGGCCTGCCGAAGAGACTGTCAAATAAAAACGTGTAAGTAGATGGTACATTTATTTTTCTCCAATTTACACAAAAATATTAAAATGGAAACCCTGGGTTCTACTCCAGCTTCACTATTGTGTAGCAACTGCCAATTCATTTACCTTCTCTGGATCTTGGGTTCTTTGTCCAACACACAGGAATAATAGACTTCCCTTCTAAAATAGCACTTACCAGGTCAATACAAGTTGAAAGGTATTTTATATAAGTTTTTGTACTGTGGATTAAAGAAAGGTATAGTTATTGGTATCATTAAAGATTTTTTTTTTTTAGATTTTATTTATTTATTTAACTGACCGAGAGAGACAGCAAGAGAGGGAACACAAGCTGGGGGAGTGGGTGAGGGACAAGCAGGCCTTCCGCTGAGCAGGGAGCCCGAAGCTGGGCTCGACCTGGCTTAGGGGCTGAGCAGTGGGCAGCAAGAAAGCTTACTGAAAGCTGAAAGCTAAAAGGATGGTGGTCCACATTATGCAGGGGTGAAGCATTTCACCAAACTGTTACCTGCTTAGTAGCATTCCCTATCACAGTTCATTGACCCACTCACCTAATGATGGGCATTTGAGTTGTTTCCAGTTTCTATTACAAATAAAAATGCTATAAAGATTCCTGTCCAAGTATTTATATGGATATATGCTTTCACTTCTCTTGCATAAATACCTAGGAGTAAAATGAGTGGATTGTACGGCAACTGAGTATTTAAATTTTAAAGAAACTAACAAAGTATCTTCCAAAGTGGTTATGCCACTCTGCATTCTTACTAGCAGTGAAGAAGAATTCCAGCTGTTCCATATCCTCGCTGACAATTTTGGTCAATCTTTTCCATTTTAATTATTTCAATGGGTATGAAATGGTAAACTCAGTATGGTTTTATTTATTTATGTGTTATTTTATTGAATTATACTTGAGATATTATACCAGTTTCAGATGAACAAGAAGGTAATTTGATATTTTTATATATTACGAAATGATCACCACAACAGGTCTGGTAACTATCTGTCACCATATAAAATCATTACAATATTACTGACTACAGTCCCTATGTTGCATATTACGTCTCTGAGACTTAATTATTTTATAACTGAAAGTCTTTACCTTTTAATTCCCTTCAGCTATTTTGCCAGTCTCACCTTCCCCCCCAACCACCAGTTTGTTCTATCTATGAGGTCTGTTTCTGTTTCGTTTTTCATTTTTAGATTCCACATATAATAAGTGAAATCATACAGTGTTAGCCTTTCTCTGTCTGACTTATTTCACTTAGCATGATATTCTCAAGGTCCTGCCATGTTGTCACAGAAGGCAAGATTGCATTCTTTTTTGTGGCTGAGTAGTATTATACACACACACATACACACACACAACCTTCTTTTTATCGATGTATTATCTATTGATGGATATTTGGATGACTTCTATGCCTTGGCTATGGTAAATAATACTGCAATAAGCATAAAGGTAGTACATATATATTTTTTCAATTAGTTTTTTCATTTTCTTCAGATAAATACCCCAAAGTGGAATTCTTGATCATACGGTAATTCTATTTTTAATTTCTGAGGAACCCCCATACCATTTTCCATAGTGGCTGCCCTAATTTACATTCCTGCCAACAGTGTACAAGGGATCCCCTTTCTCCACGTCTTCACCAACACTTGTTATTTCTTGCCTTTTTGATGACAGCCATTCTGACTATTATTAGGTGATATCTCATTGTACTTCTGATATGCATTTCCCTGGTGATTAGTGATGCTCAGCATCTTTTCATGTGCTTGTTGTCCATCTGTATGTCATTCTTCGAAGGCTGTCTATTCAAGTCCTCTGCCCATTTTTAATGGGGCTGTTCTGTTGTTGTTGTTGTTGTTGTTGTTGTTGTTATTGAGTTCTATGAGTTCTTTATATATTTTGGATATCAACCCCTTATCAGATATATGACTTTAGAAGGATCTTCATTCAGCAGGCTGCCTTTTCATTTTGTTGATGGTCTCCTTCACTCTGCGAAAGCTTCTTAGTTTGATGTGGTCCCATTTGTTTATTTTTTCTGCCCCTGCCTAAGGAGACATATCCAAAAAAAATATATATATATATCACCAAGACTGGTATCAAAGAGCTTACTGCCTAGGTTTTCTTCTAGGAGTTTTATGGTTTCGGTCTTGCATTTATACCTTTAACCCATTTTGTGTTTATTTTTGTGTATGGTATAAGAAAGCATACCAGTTTCATTCTTGTACACATAGCTGTCCAATTTTCCCAATACCATTTATTGAAAAGACTGTCTTCTCCCCATGGCATGTTCTTGTCTCCTTTGTATAGGTTAATTGACCATGTAGGTGTGGGTTTATTTCTAGTCTTTCTATTCTCTTCCACTGATCTATATCTGTTTTTGTGCCAGTACCACACTGTTTTGATTACTACTGTTTTTCAGTACAGTTTGAAATTCCAGAGTATGATATTTCCAGCTTTGTTCTCTTTCCCAAGAATGCTTTGGCTATTTTGGGTCTTTTGTTGTTCTGTACAAATTTTAGGACTGTTTGTTTCACATCTGTGAAAAATGCCATTGGAATTTTGATACGGATTGCAGTGAATTGGCTGATTTGTAGACTGCTTTGGGTAGTATGGACATTTTCACAATCTTCATTCTTCCAACCCCAAAACACAGCCTATCTTTCCATTTTTTTATGTCATCTTCAATTTCTTTCATAAGTGTTTTATAGTTTTCAGAGTATAGGTCTTTCATTTTCTTGGTTAAATTTATTCTAGGTTATTTTACTGCTTTTGAAGCAACTGTAAATGGGATTATCTTCTTAATTTCTCTGACAGTTCATTATTAGGGTGTAGAAATGCAACAAATTTCTGTATGTTACTTTTGTATCCTGTAACTTTACTGCATTCATTTATTAGTTCTGATAGGCTTTTGGTGGAGTCTTTAAGGTTTCCTACATAGTATCATGTCACCAGCAAATAGTGAAAGTTTTACTTCTTCCTTACCAATATGGATACTTTTATTTCTTTTTCTTGCCTGATAGCTGTGGCTAGGACTTCAAATACTATGTTAAATAGAAGTGGCAAGAGTGGACATCCTTGTCTTGCTTCTGATAAAAATATGAAAAATTTTTCATATTTTTACACACTGAGTATGATGTTTAGCTGTGTGTTGTCATAAATGGCCTTTATTATGTTGAGGTGTCATCTCTCCATATTCACTGTGTTGTTTTTTCATTGTTAGTAAGTGGTCTATTCAGACTTTATCTTCATGATTCAATTTTGGAAGACTGTATGTTTCCAGGAATTTATCCATTTCTTCTAGGTATTCTTTGGTATATAATTGTTCACAGTACTTATTATTTCTGCGGTATCTGATGTAATTTCTTCTTTTCCATTTCTGATTTTATTTGGGCCATTCTCTTTCTTTCTTGATGAGTTTGGCTAAAGGTTTGTTGATTTTATCTTTTCAAAGAACCGGCTCTTAGCTTCATTAATCTTTTCTACTTTGTGTGTCTGTGTGCACATATATTTCATTCCCCCCCATCTGTATTATTTCTTTTCTTCTATTGACTTCAAGCTTTGTTTGTTCTTTTTCTAGTTTCTTTAAATGTAAAGTAGATTGTTTGATATTTCTCTTGTTTCTTGAGGTAGGCCTGTATTACTATAAAAATCCCTCTAAGGACTGGTTTTGCTGCGTCCCAAAGATTTTGGAATGCTGTGTTTCCATTTTCATTGGTCTCTAGGTATTTTTTTGATTTCCTCTTTGATTTCTTTGTTGACCAATTACTAAACAATAGCATGTTGTTTCGTCTCCATGTGTTTGTGGGTTTTTTTCCCCCCCAGTTTTCTACATGTAATTGACTTCATGTATTTGACTTCTAGTTTCGGGCTTTTGTGGTTGAAAAGATGCTTGATATGATTTCAATCTTCTTAAATATATTGGGACTTGTTTTGTAGCCTAACGTGATCTACGCTGGAGAATGCTCCGTGCACTTGAAAAGAATATGTATTCTGGTTTTGGATGGAATGTTCTGTATGTATCTATTAAGTCCATCTGATCTAATGTATAAATTTTAGGCCACTGTTTCCTTATTGATTTTCTGTCTGGATGATATATCCATTGATATAAGTGGGGTATTAAAGTCCCCTACTACTGACTAAGGAGTGTACTTGTGATGAGCACCAGGTGATGTATAGAATTGTTGAATCACTACATTGGACACCTGAAACTAATATAACACTGTGTTGACTGGAATTAAAATAAAAAGTAATTAGGAAAAAAAGTCCCCTACTATTATTGTATTACTATTTCTCCTTTTATTTCTGTTAATATTTACTTTATATATTTAGGCTCTCCTATGTTGGGTACATACATCTTTACAAATGTTATATCCTCTTGTTAAATTTACTCCTTTATCATTATGTAATGCCCTTCTTTGCCTCCTGCTACAGTCTCTGTTTTAAGTTCTATTTTGTCTGATATAAATATAGCTACCCCAGCTTCCTTTTCATTTCCATTTGCATGGTATGTATCTTTTTCCATCACTTCACTTTCAGTCTGTGTGTGTCTTCACGTTTGAAGTGAGTCTCCTATAGGCAGTATATATTCTTGGTCTTTTCTCTACATTCAGCCACCCTGTCTTTTGATTGGTGCATTTAGACCATTTACATTTAAAGCAAATTATGGGGCGCCTGGGTGGCTCAGTCAGTTAAGTATCTCTTGATTTTGCTCAGGTCATGATCTCAGGGTCCTGGGGTCGAGCTCCATTTTGGGCTCTACACTCAGTGGGAAGTCTGCTTGAGGTTCTCTCTCTTCCTCTCCCTCTGCCCCTCCCTCCCACTCATGCACACTCATTCTCAGCCTCTCTAAAAATAAATAAATCCTTAAAAAAAATAAAGCAATTATTAATGAGTATGTACTTATTGCCATTTGTTCATTGTTTTCTGGCTGTTTTTGTAGTCTCTCTCTGCTCCTTTTTTCTTCTCTCTTCCCTGTAGTTTGATTATTTTCTTTAGCATTATGCTTAGATTCCTTTCTCTTTTTCTTTTGTATATTTAAGTTTCTTCTTTGTGGTTACCATGAGGTTCACACACACCATCTTATGTATATACAGTCTCTTTTAGGTTGATGGTAACTTAATTTTTTAAAATTCTTTATTTAAATTCAATTTAGTTAACATATACCGTATTATTAGTTTCAGGGGTAGAATTTAGTGCATATAACACCCAGTGCTCATTATATCAAGTGCCCTCCTTAAAGCCCATCATCCAATTACCCCTTTCCCCCCTCACCTCCCCTGCAGCAACCCTCAGTTTGTTTCCTAGAGTTCAGCATCTCATATGGTTTGCCTCCCTCTCTATTTTCACCTTATTTTTTTTTCCTTCCCTTCTCCTGTGCTCAGCAGCTTTGTTTTTTAAATTCCACATGGGTGAAATCATATGGTATTTGCTTTCTCTGACTTATTTCACTGAGCATAATACCCTCTAGTTCCATTCATGTCGTTGTAAATGGCAAGATTTCATTCTTTTTGATGGTTGAGTAATATTCCATCACACACACACACACACACACACACACACACACACACACACACCCATGTTCTTTATCCATTTATCTGTTGGTAGACATCTGGGCTCTTTCCATAGTTTGGCTATCATGAGCATCACTGCTATAAACATTGGGGTACATGTGCTCCTTCAGATCACTATGTTTGCACCTTTTGGATAAATACTTAGTAGTGCAGTTGCTGGGTCATAGAGTAGCTCTATTTTTAACTTTTTGAGGAAACTCCATACTGTTTTCCAGAGTAGCTGCCAACCAACAATATAAGAGGGTTCCCCTTTCTCTGCATCCCAGCCAACATCTTGTTGTTGTTTCCTGACTTGTTAATTTTGATAGTAACTTAATTTTTAATGCATTCCAAGTCTTTATATTTTTACTTCCCACTCCATGTTTTACATATTTGATATCACACTTTATATCTTTTTATTTTATATATCCCTTAACTAATTATTGTACCTTTAATTAAACTACTGTTCTTTTAACTTTCACACCGGCTTTTTAAGTGGCTGATTCACTGCTTTTATTATTTATTTACCTTTTCTGGTGGAATTTTTACTTTCATATATTCTCTTTTCTTTCTTTTTTTTAAAGATTTATGTACTTTAGAGAGGGGGTGGAAATCTTAAACATGTTCTTCACTGGGTGTGGAGCCTGATGCAGGGCTTGATCCTATGACCCAGAGATCACTACCTGAGCTGAAACCAAGAGTCAGACACTTAACTGTGCCACCCAGGTGCCCCACTTTCATATATTTTCTTATTAATTAGCACCTTTCCTTCAGAGTTTAGAGAAGTCCCTTTAACATTTCTTATAAGGTGGTGATG
Organism: Potos flavus; assembly: GCA_028534135.1. NCBI lineage: Eukaryota > Metazoa > Chordata > Mammalia > Carnivora > Procyonidae > Potos > Potos flavus. Next base: position 23,619,831 of record CM052890.1, read on the forward strand.
AATCCCTTCAGGTTTTGCTTTTCTGGAATACTCTTAATCTCTTCTTAAATTATGAATGATAACCTTGCCAGGTAGAGAACTCTTGGTTGGCAGTTTTTTTTCTTTTCAGCACTTTGAATATGTCATGCCACTCCCTTATGGCCTGTAAAGTTTCTGGTGAAAAACCTGCTGAAAGCCTTATGGGGATTCCCTGGTATGTAACATGTTGCTCTTCTCTTGCTGCTTTTTAAGATTCTATCCTTAACTTTTCTTTTTAGAGATTTATTTATTTATTTGAGAGAGAGAGAGCAAGCGAGCATGTGCGGGTGAAGGGGAGGGGCAGAGGGAGAGGGAGAGAGAGGATCCTTAAGCAGACATCCTGCTGACTGTGGAGCCCAACCAGGGTGGGGGTGGGGGTGGTGCTCAGTCCCTAGGACCAGAGATCATGACCTGAGCCGAAATCAAGAGTTGGATGCTTAACTGACTAAGTCATCAAGGTGTCCCACTTCACATAATTTTTTAGTCTTTTTTCTCTCTTCTCCTTCTAGGACCCTTACAATGTGAATGTTAGTATGCATGAGGTTGTCCCAGAGACCCCTTAAGTTATCCTCACTTTTCACAATTCTTTCCTTCATTTTACTGCTCTGTTTTCCATTTCTTTGTCTTCCAGCTCACACAGCTGTACTTTTGTTTCATCCATTCTGTTGTTGAACCACTCTAGAGTATTTTCCATTTCCATTATAACTTCTGTGTGGTAGTTTCTTTATTTTCTATCTCTCTTTGTTGAAGTTCTCTCCGTGTTCATTCACTCTTCTGAGATCAGTGAGCATCTTTATGACCATTACTCTGAACTTTTTATCGGGCAGGTTGCTTATCTCTGTTTTATTAAGGTCTCTTTCTAGGGATTTGCCTTGTTCTTTGGTCTGGAACATATTCCTCTGGCTTCTCATGTTGCCTGTGTGTCTGTCTATATGTATTAGGCAAAACGAATACCTCCCTGAGTCCTGAAAGCATGGACTTGCGCAGAAGCTTTGCCATGTGGCCCAGAAGCACAGTCTCTCCTGGCTACCAGAACCAGGTACTCTGTATGTGTCCCTTACATGGGCTGTGAGTGCCAGCCTTTGTTTCAGGGATGTGGTTCCTATGTGTGAAGGGTGGAGCTCAGGGCACTCACCTGGCCTGGGTGCAGTTCAGCCAGTGCACAGGGAGGGAGGGGTTTGGCCGCTTGCCTTTCCTAGTTGTGGCTTTGGTCTTTGTGTGGGGTGGGTGGGGCTCAGGGCGTTCACCCAATCCTGTTGCTGCTGGGATGCTGAGCAGGGTGGGTGGGGCATGGGGCACTTGCCTAGCCCAGTTATGACATGGCGTAGGGAGGAGCACACCCTGTAGTGCTAGCAGGTTACAGAGAAGGCACCAAAAATACCAACAGTCAGCTCAGTCACCAGCAAGTTAGGATGAAATTGCAAAAATGGCATCCACCAGTATTTCTGTCCCCAAATAAAGTCCTGCAGGTTCCTGCCTCTCCAGCAGCTGCTTTAAAACTAGTAAGTGGCTCTCCTTCACTTATGGTCTAGGTGCTTTTCAATCTGTTGCTTTTGTGCTGGATCTCAGAATGAATCGGTTTGCACACAAACTGTTTAGGAGCAGGATCTCCATTGCCCGTGGTTCTAGGATTCTCCTGGTCTTAATTCCTATTGATTTTCAAACCCAGACATTTTGGGGGCTTGTCATTCTGGTGCTTGCCCCAAGGGTTGGCGTGCCTGGTATGAGGCACAATCCTTTCACGCTTTGAGGGAGTGTTCTGCACTTGTGGGTTCCCTCCTACTATGGGGTAACCCTGACTGGCTGCTCCTCCCACCCTTCTTGATGCATCTTTTGTCTTTTGTTGTGGAGGCTACTGTTTATCTAGTTCTGAGGTCCTTTTCAGAGGAAAATTATTCCCTATGTAGCTGTAAACCTGTTGTGTCTCTGGGAAGAGGGGAGTTTAGGGTCTTCCTATGCTACCATCCCGAGCCCCTTATCATTGTGATTTTAATTTCTATTTCCCTAATGAAGCTGAGGATCTTTTAACGTGCTTATTTGCCATCTGTGTATGATCTTTGGTTAAATATCTGATCGAATCTTTTGTTCTTTTTTAAAATCAGGTGGTTTATTTTCTTATTATTGTTTTGAGAGTTCTTTATATATTCTAGACAAAAGTCTGTTATCAGATATATGATTTGCAAATATTCTCTCCCAGTCTATGGCTTATTTTTTTTATTCTCTTAACAGTGTTTTATAAAAAGCACGTTTTTAATTTGATGAAGTCCAACCTATCAATTTTTTCTTTTCTGAATCATGTTTTTAGTGTTGTGGCTAAAAAAGTATGATTAACCTAAGGCCACAAAGATTATCTACCATGTTTTCTTCTAGATGTTTCATAGTTTTGTGTTTTACATTTAAGTCTATGATCTGCTCTGAATTAATTTTTGTATATGCTGTGAGATATGAATCAAAGTTTTTTGTTTTTGGCATAAAGATACAGGACTGTTCCAACACCATTTGTTGAAAAGGTTATCTTTTCTCCATGAAGTTGCTTTTGCACCTTTATTGCAAACCAGCTGACTATGTATATGTGGATCCACTTCTTGACTCTGTATTTAGTTCTTTTAGAAAAGAAATAGCCAGGAAAGAGAAGGTCCTAAATTCTGTGTATGAACTCTGCCCAAGTCTCTGGCTGACTGCTATATGATGCACATACAATGAGACTCCCATTGGAGCTAAGGGAAAAACAACAACAACAACAACAACAAACAGAACTGAGATTTCAGTTGCTGCTCACCACAGGAAAGGGAGTGTGCAAAAGTGAGTTCAGCAAAGTTAATTGCTAAAATAAAACAAGACTGTTAAGAGGAAACCTCACAGAATCCAGAGTCTACAACTGTCCATCCAGAGTTCCATATTCAACAAAAATATTCTTTAATAATGAAGGCAAAATTGTCACCAGCAGACACACACTACAAGAAATGCTAAAAGAATTTCTTCAGGCTGAAGGGAAGTGATACCAGATAGAAACTTGGATCGGAGGAATGAAAAGCATTAGAAATGGTAAACATGTAGATAAAAACCAAAGACTTGTTTTTCCTCCTGCCTTCTTAACTATTACTACTCAAAGTAATATTTATAGCACTATGTTTTGGGGCCTATAATGTACATATTTGTACTATATACGACAATAGCATAAAAGATGGGGAAGGGTAACTTTCACAACATTACATTTCTATATAGTATAAGAGAGGTATGCAATTTTAACTTGAAGTACACTGAGTCATTTAACTTATATATTGTAATTCCCAGAGCAACCATTAAAAAAATATAAATACTTTTAGCTCAAAAGCCAATACGGAAATTAAAAAGGAACTCTAAAAATACTCAATTAACCTAAAAAGAAGTAACAGAAACAAAAAAAAGAGATGGGACAAACAAGAACAAAGAGTAAAATAGTAGAACAAAATCTTAATCAATGGTTATATTAAATGTACATGGACTAAACATTATGATTAAAAGACAGAGACTGACAGAATGGATTTTAAAAGTCTAAAAATGTCATGCCTATAAGTGACCTACTTTATTTTTTTTTTAAGATTTTATTTATTTATTTGACAGAGAGAGATCACAAGCAGGCAGAAAGGCAGGCAGAGAGAGAGAGGGAAGCAGGCTCTCCGCTGAGCAGAGAGCCCGATGCGGGGCTCGATCCCAGGACTCTGAGATCATGACCTGAGCCGAAGGCAGAGGCTTTAACCCATTGAGCCACCCAGGCGCCCCAGTAACCTACTTTAAATATGAAGGCATAAATAGGAGCGAGGTAAAGGGTTAGAAAAAGGTCAGGCAAACAAGAAGCCTGAGAAGGCTGAAATGACTACATTAACATGAAGAAAAAAAAAATGAAAGCAATAAAGGAAGCCAGAAAGAAAGAAAGAAAGAAAACTAAAAAAGATGTGTTAGGTAGGTACACTTACATGTAAAATGACTTATTTCAATACAGAATATTAAAACATGGCTCCTAGATTTTTTTCAAAATATGAATTTCATTTCAAATTATTTATTCATATAAAATAAAATCTGTCCACAGTAAACTAATTCTAAGATACCAGTACCATATTGCCCTTATAACAGTAAAATGTACAAACTCTGAACATTAGTGTTAATGACTTGGAAGATCCTTTAGGCATGAGACTTTAAAATATTTTCATGCAGGTTTATTTTTTCTTCATCTTGAAGAATTTTTTTCAATCTATTATTCCTTGACATTATGATCACCTTAAACTCCCACATGTTCCTCCAAATTAAGAAAATTATAAGCTAAGAAAATCTTTACAAAATGTAGCAAAAGGAAAAGAATAAGTGCTCAAAAATTTTTAACTTAATATTCATGAAAATTTTTGATTGAGCATAGACTGTATCTATTCCCACATTCTACTACCAAATTTGTAAGCTGTCACCCAATATCCACTTAACTGCTTGATAATTTTCTTTTGAAACTGGAATGTAACATCAAACATAAAAAAAACACTGTCCATCCAACAGCCTCTAATTGAGATGTTAAAGAAAAGGCATTAGAATGGATTCTTTCATTGGGTCATAATTTAGTTATGAGAGTAAAGCAATCATTTAGCTTTAACTAGAGAAAGTGTGATAAAATACTAACTTGTCTATAACTGACAGAATGAATGAATATGGAGTTAGTACCCTACACACCCATATAGCAAAATGAAACTAATCCAACAATTATCCAGCACCAGGTCAAAGCACAACACACCACTAGTAAGATCAGCCTGGAATATAGTTTCTGTTCTCAAAAAACAAACCACTTCATTGTCAGATACTACATCAGAGACAGAAAACAAAAACACCAAAAAACGAGAGACCTCTTGTTCATCTATGATTCATTCATATCTTTTTTTCTGAATGGAGAAGTCAAGATCACACCAATAATAACCTTGTATTTTAAAAGATGCTGGGCTCTTGGGCTAAGATAGTCTCAAAATCAATGCTAACATCTACTTTGAACTGAGTGAAGTATGAAGCCAAATCTCTTTCCACTGTACCTTACTGTTCCTAACGACTAATGCACAAGAAATATTAGTAAATAAAGGGTAATAATCAATGCTATATAAAGTAAACTAATAAAGGAGTCCAAAGAATATCAATATCAAAATTAGTAAGTTTAATATAAAACAAAATGCAGACAGATAGAATATCCAAATACACTCAACAAAAAATGATTCAGCAGCAGTAAAACTGTTGTCCCTGCCCTTTAAGGCTCCCCTGAATTATAAACGTTAGGAAAACACCTGGCTAACAGCCAGTAAAAACAAATTTCTAAATTCAGACAAGATAAAACTTGAGTCAGGAAGTTCAAAGACAATGTTAATTACATACACAAAGTAATTTCCTACATCAGAAGCATATTTACTATTAAGTCCCATGATCAAACAATTTGAAAATTTCAAATCGAATGCACTTTTGAGAAACAGAATTTTGTGTGGGGTTGGGTAAATTAATGATATCAATGCTGGGGTATTTTCTATTACCTATTCTCACTCCGAAGCTCCTGGTGCCAATTTGCTAAATAACTAATGTTAGAGTTCAAAATTTATTTACTTATTTAAGAACTCTCGCCAACTGTATATATGACAATACTTTCTTAATAATATATTGCTGTTTCTGTATTGTCTTATAAATGAAATTTCTTAAGGATATCAAGAATTCAGAGTCAAACTGTTTACATTTTTATATAAACAACATTCACCTCCCAGTTTCTAACTGGGAGAAAAACTGATGAAGGAAATACTTTATCCAATCTGTCCACACTCAGTTTAACAATCAGGATGGAACTAGAAAATTAGAGTTCTAAAACTACAAGTTTCGTACAAACATTACTTCACTACATACTACTTTGGTTAACTCTTACCATGAAAAGTATTTTTGTTTCTGTATTTTTTTAATCTAATTTAATTCCTGGTTTGATTACTTGAATGCTCTTATAGTTAAAAAGACTGCATAAGTTCTAGACTAACAGAGTATTTTAACTGAAAGTTACCTTAGAACTGACGTCTAGTATAAGTACTTCTCAACGCTCCTCACAATATGATAATTCCCTTGAGGGACTTAAAAAAAATCCTGGGGGGGGGGGGGCGGTGGGGAAAGGGAGGATCTCCAGAGATTTTGACATAACTGGTCTTCAACAGAGTTACTCTAATGTGCAGCCAGTGCTGAGACTCACTGACCCAGTGGAACCCTTTATTTTAAAGAGAGAATAAATCATTTGCCCAACGAGAGGGAAGAGACGTCGGGAGGGCATTAGTACAGCAGGTGTGAAAACGGAGACTATAAGTAGGTAGAACAAGAACTTGAAGAATTAAATGTCTAACTGCATTTGGGTAAGTGAGGAAAGTCTTCAAGGATGAATAGGAGTTTGCGGGTACAGACGTTTTTTTCATCAGTAAGAGCCCTACGGCACAGACAGCGCACACGGGCGGCGCTAGTGCAGAACTAGTGCAGAACGCGCAGGCCAGGGAGTGGCAGAAGACAGGGCTGGTGTGGTAAGTCGGAGCACAGCTGTGAAAGAATGTGCACCGTAAGGGACAGTGATAGGATCAGACTTGTATTTTAGAAAGATAATTCTGGCACAGGCTGGTTACTGATAAAATCTCACGCTGAAAGAGGGATGAGGTTAAGACAGTGGAAATGCAGAACGGGGAATAAGTTCAAATAATATTTAAGCGGCAAAACGTCAAGGCTTGATGACTGGCTCATTTGAAAGGTAAATAACAAGTTGAAGGTGGCCGAGATTTCCAATTTGGGCCGACAGAAAAGCTGGTGGTATCATTCAATAAGGCAGGGATGAGTAGTGATGAAGAGTGTTCACTCTGAGAAGGGACAGGCCCCTAGGAGGGAACCTGGCTACAAGAGGATGGGGGGTACTAGAGAGATAGCTATTGGAATTTAGGCAAAGCACTTAACTTCTCAGGGATCCTGTTTCCTCACTTATAAATGACAAATAAACAGAAGAAAATGGAAGAATATTTCCATTTCTTCTCCTCTCGGCATTAAATTTATGCTAGACTTTCCTTAATTTTACCGTAATGACCTTTCTGTTGGCAGGCAGTGTTCTCATTTTACAGATGAGAAAACCCAAGCTTAGAAAGATGAAGCAACTGTGAGAGACCAGGGTCAAAGCCAGGATTCCACCTTCGAAGACCATATTCCTTCCCCAGTAACGTGACATTTATGTGCCAAAATGTGAGTAAGTCAGAGCAAATAATTGGGAGGGACCCATTACGTTGGGGGAGGGGGGGTGCTGAGGAAGAGGGAGATGGGGCTGTCTGGACAATTCTTCAGCACGCACACTGAAGGCCCAGAGCTGGGCACCGGGGTTCCAGTGACAACTCAGTCACAACCCCTGCAGCTCCTGGAGGTAAAGACCTTGCCAATGGGGCAGTAACAACACGCCATTAGCGCTGGGCAGGAGCAGGCGAAGCATGCCTGCCTTGTAGCAGATGAAGGAAACCTCCTCCTACTGTTCCATTTCCGCGAACACTGAGAGCGTAACTGGAATTGAACTCCAGACCAGAAGAAAACGAAACCTACAGTCGTGGATGTACTGCAGAGAAACACGACATGCTTTTGACATCAGCTTACAATTCTTTCAAATCAACAACTTTTCTAAGCATGTTTTTTATTTGTAGCAGTTGGATTTTTATGTGTAGTCATTAAATATATAGCAAAAAGATACTATAAATATACCAAATACTGGCAATACACTGTATAGAAAAAGTTATATAACTGCTTTTCTATGCTTGAGGTGGCTCTTACAGCTCGAGATATGCCAACGGGAGGATTTATTTTTTAACTTGTTTACTGAAGATTTGTTCCAATTGAACATAAAATGGAGCAAACTATATCCTTAACAGCCCCCAAAATGATGCATTCTTAAGTACTGTAACTAATACTTAAGTAAACAGTGTTTCTGAAGTATTCATTGCAATCCATTTATAAATCAAAATTTGAATTAGCAGAAGTTTAAAACACATGTGGCTTTAAATTACTATATAAAAAGACATAAAGAGCTAGAAAATATTATTCTCCAAGGAAAATGGCCAAAATGTGTCCTTTTTTTTCTTTTTTTAGTTTGAACAACTTCATTTTCCAAGTTTATTCAAAATGATTCTCAGAGAATAAGAACTGATTGGAAGATTAATTTTAAACTAAGATGATTTCCATATTTAGCAAATATGGGTTAAAAACAAATTCTAATTTTGTTGACTCATAAATTAGCATTTGATTTACATGTTACAAAGTAACTATTTGTAAACAGACTAAACAAATGTTTTATTTAACAGATAAAAAAGATACTATACTCCTACTTCCAGGTTCTATGAGGCAGAGAGGGAAGGAGGAAGGGAAAAGGAAGAAAGAGGGAAGTCTCTTCTATTTTCTAGCTCTTCACTCTTTGTGATACTAGGAATCAGTAAAATTTAAACAAGGTGTTTGACTAAATTCTTCTGAATTTAGTCAAACACACACAAAAAGCTGAAGTTTAATTTACCTGTCTAAGATCTCATGACTATTAAGTAGCAGATGGGACCAAGTAGCTAGTTATCAGGTAGGTAGTTGGTAAACTGAAAAGACTCAGTTAAAAGAGGAGTCGTTGCCTATAAATACAGAGGACGAACGGATGGTTGCCAGAGGGTGGAGGGGAGTGGGAGGTACAGGCTTCCAGTTCTAGAAAGACTAAATCACAGGGACAAAAGGCACAGCCTCAGGAATACAGCCGATGTTAGTAATAGCCTTGTGTGGTGACAGAAGAGAGCTGTACTTGCGGGGAGCACAGGGTTGTTGCCCAGAGCGTAGAATTGCTGAATCGCTATGTTATACGCCCGAAACTCATGTAACAACATTGCGTATTAACTATACTCAAACATTCTTTGAAACGAGAGGAGTCGTTAAAGATGATGCACAGAAATCTTGACACATTTTCTTTTCAATCAGAGCCCATAAATGTCCTCTGGTTTTGCCAGTCTTCCACTACAGGGTCAAGGCCTTCGCTTTCCACAGGCATCAGCTGTCTGGCATAAACCACCACTGTCTAGGATTTTGAGTATCAATTTTTTATAAAGTGGAACAAAAATTTAAAGGATTTTAACTATAGAACTACATTTTTACAATTTTTTTAATTTCTCACACACACCTGATTCAATAGTATTAAGTACATGACTTTGTGTTTCCAAATATTTAACTTTTTTTGCACTCGTATTTCATCACTTCACGTAACATTTAGTTAAACTATACAATTATTACTCCTGCTATTGGCATAAACGGATTTGGGAATAAACACAGCTGATTTCTGGTTAGCATACAACTTCATCGGCGAGAAAAGAAATGCATACCAGACTGCAGTGTCACCTCCTGTCCCAGGACAAAGGGCCTGGAGAAGGTCGGTAAACCAGCAAACTGGACCAGTGGAGGATGGATAAAAGAGGTTCTACCATAAAGCATTTTAAAGATTTATGTTGATGCCAAAGGCATCTCAAATTAGAAACTTGGGCCTTTTTAAGTTTTCTCATGTTTGTTAATACAAATTACAACTTAGGTATTATTTCATTATCGTCTACCTTTATGCAGAATATGTTAATACTGTACTTTGAGACAAATGTTCAGAGTACAAGCCAAATTAAAGCTCGTATCGTTAACAGCACCCTAACAGCTACACAACTATAAACCAATTTCTACTGCCATTGTTAAATAGGAAATCTATTCTCATTGTAGCACAGTCCTTCAAAATACTTGTGAATTCTTCTCTACATTAAACACACTTTGGCACATATCACAAAAGAGCAATTTCAGTCATCTGTGAAAACTTTATTAGTTTTACAACAGTAGTGGATAAGGAGGGGTTTTTATTAATTGAGATATAATTCACATTCCATGCAAGTCACCACTTTCCATGAAAGTCAGTGATTTTTAGTATATTCACAAGGCATTCAACTATCACTAATTCCAGAACATTTTTTTACCATATTTAAATCCCATGTGCATTAGCAATCATCTCCTTGTCTCCTCTCCCTGCAGCTCTTGGCAACCACTCATCTACTTTCTGTCTCTATGGATTTGCCTATCCTAGACATTTCACATGAACAGAATATGAGGCCTTTGTGTGTAGCTCCTCTCACTTAACAAAAGTTTTCAAGATTCAGCCATGCTGTACCACGTGTCAGTATTCCACTCCTTTTTTGAGGTAAATAATATTCCATTGTATGGATTTACCACATTTTGTTTATCCATTCATCAGTGATGGACTTTGGACTGTTTCCACTTTTTGGCTGTGATGAGTAATGCTGCTATGAACCTCATGTTCAAGTTTTGTGTGAACATGTTTTCAATTCTCCTGGGTACATACATAGGAGTGGAATTCCCATATAGTGCCTGTATGCCGAACTATTTGAAGAACAATACACAATTGTCCACGGGGATACACGGCACGCATCATTTTACATCCCGCTCCCCCTAGCAAAATAGAAGGGTTCTAATTTTTCCAAATCCTTTTTTGGGGGGGGGGTGTTAATCATATCTATTTTAGTAGATGTGAGGAGGTATCTCATTGTTGTTTTGATTTGCATTTCCCTAATGACTAATGATGTTGATCATCTTTTCATGTGTTTATTGGCTATTTACGTATCTTCTCTGGGAAAATGCCCATTTAAAAGTTGGGTCACTTATCTTTTTTGTGTTGAGTTGGAATAGTTCTTTCGTGATGTGAGTTTGTGAGGAGCCGTCACACAGTGCTGGTGAGAATGTAAAATGATACAGCTACTTTGAGAAGCAGTTTGGTATTTTCTTGAAGTGTTAAATGTCATTTTACCCTATGATCCAGCAATTCCACACGTAGGTGTCTATTCAAGAGAAATGAAAATAGGTATCCGCACAAAGACTTAAAAGCAAATGTTCATAGCAGCATTATTCCTAATATCCCTAAACTATAAACAATTTAAATGATCATCAACTAGTGAATGAAATTAGCAAAAAGTGGTATATCCTAATGGAATATTATTCAACAACAAAAAGGAAAGAATACTGATACAACATGGATGAAACTAAAACACATTATGCTCAGGGAAAGAAGCCAGAAACCAAAGACCCCACATTGTATGATTTCATTTATATGAGATTTCCAGAAAAGCAAAGCCGAAAGCCTTCATGGCCAAAAACAGTGGTTTTCTGAGGCTGGGGTGGGAACCGAGATTACGTGTACATGGGATGGGTGCAAGGTTTCTTCTCGGTGTGATGAAAATGTTGTAACAGTAGATTGTAGCGAAGGCTGCCTAACTCAGTAAATTTACTAAAAATCACTGAACTTTACACTTTTAAATAAGTGAAACTTCGGGTATATAAATGGCACGTCAATAAGGTTGCTTTTAAAAAAATTAATATGATCTGTATGCACATGTGCATATCAGCATCACTCAGAATTGCCCCAAACTGGAACCAACTCACACGCCCTTCAGTCTGAACGGAACGAGAAACTGGGGTGCATCCATACAACAGAACTACCCTGAGCGGTCGCAGGCCGGAGCTCGTGACACCTGCAACAATACCGCTGCGTCTCAAACACAGTTTGCTGTGTGAAAGCAAGCCATCCCCAAAGGGCTTTGAGAACTGGAAAGCCACTTCTGTGGGAAAGCCAGAGCTCTACATACAGAGGACGCATCGGGGCTGTCAGGAGCAGGGTAGATAACAAAAGGGAAGTCAAGGGGAAACCTAGGGGTGAGAGAACTGTTCTACATCTTGATTGTGGTTGCGGTTTATTTGTCAAAAATCAGAAATGTATGTCAAAAGCAGTGACTGTTACCACAGGTTTATAAAAAATAAAGCCCAAGCAATGATATGGCAAAAGATGATTTCTCACAGTTTAATTTTTCAAGGCAAACAACTAGAAACAACTCCAGTCATGACCCCAGGAGACGGGTTAAGTACACAGTTGTGTATTTACAGTATTAAATACATGATACGTCCATACAGTAAGTACCATGCAGTCATAAGAAAGGAGGAAGCTCTCTGGGGGACACTGAAAGGGAGAGAGATCTGATTCGCTCAGTGAGAGAGTAAATGAGAAAAAGAGAAAAAGAATATAAATATATTCATTTTTGCTACAGTGAAACTCTGGGTGCCGACACAAGAAAGCGGTGGCGCGGATGTCACCCATATGAGCGAGCGCGCTGGTGTGGTGGCGTGGTTGCTGGCTGCGGGGAGAGTAGATTTCCTACTGTTTTACCATTATCTTTGAACATGTGGATGTAGTACCTATGTTTTAAAAAGAAACAAATCAAAACAAAAAAACCTTTTGAATACTGTCCCATCCTCCAATCTACGTATACGCTCTCTCTCGCCTTTGTGTCATCCGCGATTTGTCTTTGTATATTCAACTTAGTCAAGGATTAAAATACTGAACTGAACAGAGCTAAGGCAATCCTTGCAATAAACTAATAAAAATCTCTCTTAAATTGGTGTTAATCCATTCCTGTGCAGTTGTCAACTGCACGAGTTACAAGGAGCATGACTTTGGGCAAGTTACTTTCACCTCCCTAAGCCTCTCTGTAAAATGGGTGTAAACAGTATCTCCCTCCCTCGCAGGGTGCACATTGAAGGAGACAATATATGTTAAGTGCTCGGAGTCCTGCGTGGCACCGAGAAGGCATTCAGCAATCATTCACTGGCTTCCTCTTTAGCTCTGGTTATATCCTGGCTGGTGTATTCACCTGTCATTGTATTCGGCCCATATCACATAAGACCTCTAGGGGTGAAGGCTTTCTTCTCTGTTTGTTGGGCCGCTTGGGTTCAAATTCCAGCTCCAAAATTGTCTAGTGGGTGGGCAAGAACTTTCAAAGCCACAGGATCTTTGGTTAAAAATGGAATGACAAAGGCGCTTAGTTTATAGGATTAAAGGGAGAACTGAAGATATAAGAGATGAGAGATCACAGCAGAACTGTGAGCACACAGTGTATAGTCAATGAATAGTAGCAATTAGTATTATTATTTTGTCTACCACAGGCCTGGTTCCCTAGTATATGAAATGACATAGAGTATCACACTTACTATCTAAATTTTGTAAAAATTTCACGCTAGACTTCATTTCTAGCTTGTCTTAACTTTCTAATTACACTTCAAACTTCAAAAAACAAAAAGTCTATTCCTACCAACTGTTCAGACACACAAAAATATTCTGATGAATAAATGATAATGGGTTTTATTTAAAGTTTTTTTTTGTTTTGTTTTTTTATTTGACAGAGAGAGACCACAAGTAGGCAGAGAGGCAGGCAGAGAGAAAGGGAGAAGCAGGCTCCCCGCTGAGCAGAGAGCCTGATGCAGGGCTCAATTCCAGGACCCTGAGATCATGACCTGAGCGGAAGGCAGAGGCTTTAACCCACTGGGCCACCCAGGCGCCCCTGATAATGGGTTTTAAAATCTCCCTAACACAGGTATAATACAAGCTAGCTCTAAAAGGAACAGAAGTTGAAATCAATATTTATATATTGTGTTGTTTTCTCCAACATTTGGGATTTAACAGGCTTTGGATTTCTAGATAGCTGGCAATATGACATGGGAAAGGGAAAAAAAAAAAAACAACAACTCATTTTTAAAGAAAAGGTACTGTTCTGGGGCACCTGGGTGACTCAGTCGGTTAAGCGTCTGACTCTTGATTTTGGCTCAGGTCATGATCTCAGGATGGTGAGATGGAGCTCACACTGGGCGTGGAGTGGAGCCCGCTTAAGATGCTCTCGAACCCTTTCTCCCACTGCCCCTCCCCCCCAACGTCTCTAAAAATATATATATGAAAGAAAGAAAGAACGAAAGAACGAAAGAAAGAAAGAAAGAAAGAAAGGGTATTGTTCTTATAGTCATTTCTGAAATCTAGGTACCCAAATTAATCTCAGTGGATTACGAGAATCCCAAAGTTGTTTGTTTTTTTTAAGTACAATCAGTAAAAGCTCTCCATGTACTTTTTATTCCTTTTAACATTGTTACCTCTTTAGCTTTTTCTTAAAGTAGCCAGAGAAGTTCAGGATTTTGAATTTAGTCCTTGAAGTAATTATTCAGGGTTACAAGATCTACTGGAAATGACTAACTACTGAAGGGGAAGGCGGCTCAGGTTGCTGTGTTCCACAAGCCCTTTGTTTTTCAAGCAACATTACTTTAATTATTTCCTATAAATACATCATTGTCCTTAAGAAAAATATTTTTCAGATAAAGATGAAAAAAATCTTTAATCATCACTTGGAACATGGACCTTGGAACATCACTTGGAAATGACCTCAGCATATTATAAACCTTCTAAAACAGATTTAGTGCATAAAGCCCACTTGCCAAATAAAAGCAACTATTACACGAAATTTCATTAAACAAGTTATTTTTAAAAGACTCAAGAGTTTTTATCAAATAAGTGGCAACAGAATATTTTTAGAAAATTCTGGGAGATATGGTAAAAAAAACAAAAACAAAAAACAAAAAAAAAACCCTGCCAGCTGGACAGAACCAAGTTGTCAGCCAAAGAGGGCTCCCACTTACCCTCACCCATCTCCGGGGCCACCTTCAACTCTTCTCAGGTTTCCTCTCTAAAAAGAAACCTTTGCCTGGCATGACCATTCTCTGCCAGGCCGAGATTTCCATGAAACCGTGGGGAGGAATTACGATTTCCTTTTGAATCCAGAAGAGACTGGGTCCCCAAGTACTTATCGGCAATGGAATTCTGACCATGAAGCAGTGCTGCCCCCTCTGCAGGGGCTGGGCAGAGGGTGTGCCCGGTGCTGCCGTTACCTACACGCCCTTGCCAAGACGGCTCAAGAAAGGACTAGGCAGCTGCACCCAGCCGACCGATCTGAGATAGAGAGCAGTGGGCAGACACTCACGTTAATGCAACATTCCGGTCTCCATCTTCGCAGCACATTGCACTATTAAAGGCTATAAACCTTAATACGGTCTTTGAGGCTACAGGCGAGTGGTTGGGAGTGTGATGCGAGGTGGTGAGTCTTTCTCTGAAGTGCTCAGGCAATTCCAACGGGTACCAAAGCACAAAACAAAAGACAGATTTCACAGTTTTGAACAACCTAACCCCGTGCGCAACAGCAAAGTATGCAAAGAACATACAGGAAAAAATATAACAGGAAAATGTGTAGTCGTTAAAAAAAAAATACTTAAAGAGAAAAACTGAGAAGAACCTATTGTCCATCAGTACATTAAGTAAATATTGGTACGTTCATTTCATCGAAATTATGCTATAATTGAAAAAGCAAACAGACCTTTATGAACTGAAAGGGGAAATTTCCATGATATATATTAAGTAGAAAAACCTAGCTACTGAACAGAAAGGCTCATGTATACATACAACACGTACGCAGACCGAGCAAGAGGACTGGGGCAGGTAAGCAGAGCAGCGGGCAGGCCGGCAGGCAAGAGCAGGCAGGGTGAGACTGGGCAAGGCAGACTAAAGAAAGAGGAAGACGGCGAGCTGGCCAGAGATGGGGCAGGAGGCAAAGAAGAGCAGAAACGGGCAAGCAGACACAGAGACCAAGAGGCGCGCAGGGACTGACTGCCAGCACACCCCTCCACGGGCGAGTGCTCAGAGCGCCAGCCGCCAGCCACATGTGTCTGTTCAGATTTAAATGAATTTAAATTAAATTAGACAAAAAATTCAGGTCTGCAATCAAACTAGTCACATTTCAAGTGCCCCACGGCCACATGGGGCTAATGGCTACTGCGCCAGCAGACAGAGGAGAACATCCCCGTCACTGCACGAAGGTCTATTGGGTGGTGCTGTTCTAGACCCTTCCGGATTGTGTGAACTTTTTACAGGGAGCATGCCGTACTTGTGTGGTCTGCAAAGAGAATAAAGCCACTTCCAATTGGAAAGACAGAAATACAGAGGTTTTTGGTCCCTCTGCCCCATCCTGCATATCTCTTTTAATAGTTCTTTCTCAAATAGCAGAAGCACCAGAGGGTTCATATGGGCTTAATGATCTATGTACTGCCGATTTTCTAAGTTATCTGGTTCTTACTAAGTCGGTTAACTACTTAACAAGACTTCAAATACCAGCAAAATAAGGAAGACAACGACATATATTTGGAACGTCGTGACATCGCTCTTGTTCTCTAAAATCTAGAGAAAAGGTCATGTTACTCATTCTTAGTAAAGTAAGCGCAGTTGACAGAAATCCCTTGCAGTTTAGACAAACATTTTAGATGGAAGCTTTTCTTCAAAAGAATAATAGCATTTAAAAATAGCATTCATTTTTTTCTGATTCAATTCAGTACAAAGTAGAGAAGAAAAAAAGTAAGCCTGAAGTTAAAAAAAGGGGGACCACATTAACTGTAAAAGAAAATGGCAATGCTAAGAACCCGTTTTTCAAATGAAAGCTGTAACACCAAAGCAATGAAGGTTCATAATAACCAGTTTCCAAAGGCTTTCTCATGTAGGAGAAGTCTGAAGCAGCTGGTGAGGTTTTAAGAAAGTAATACTTTAAAGAAAACGTTAATAGAAAGGTCTCCAGAAAAAACAGAAGGGATATATACAAGTTTGTGGGGAATGTACAAATGGTAACATTTTGAGACCCTTAGTTCGTTCTGAAAAAAACCACTAACTGCTGCTCCAAGATCACAGCCCCAGTCCCTACGGCTATCCCCAGCAGCATCTAGTGACCCACTGGGTCCCGTGGTTAGATCTAATCTGTGCCCTCAAAGTTCTCCTCAAAACCATGCCCAGGATCACATCCATCGACTTGCCCAATACTACCACCCACTACTCTACTGCCAGACCCTAAGTTCCAATCACAACCGTCTGGTCAAAGTTCCTATTGTGAAGCTTTGCATAATATATAAATTTCCAGTAATTAAAACAGTATAAAAACGACACAAGAATGTATGCTAGACCAATGGAGCAGAACTCCTGCACATTGAGCAATGTGAGTACAAGACAAAGTGGCATTACAAATCAGTGGGGGAAAAGATGGACTATGCAATCAGAGATGCTGGCTCATACCATCAGTTTATTCACATGGAAAATTATTCCCTATCTCATACCACACACACAAATAAATTCCATGTGGATTAGACTCATGCTAAAGAGCAGAACAAACTTTTAGAAGAAAATATGGTAGGATCTCTTTATGACCCCAAAGTACTCCGAGTATGGCAGGATTTATTAAACATGATGCAAAGAGCACCAACCATAAATGAACAGACCAATAAATATGACTTGATGAAAATGTAAACTTGCACACAACAAAGCACACCATAAAAGATAAGCCACTGGGAGAACATATTTGAAATGCAAAATATCAACAAAAGATAAGTAGCCAGAATACATAAAGAACTAAAGATACAGAGCATGGGGGTGGGGGTGGGGGGGGGAGCAATCCAACAGAAACACATACAAAAGAGAAACAAGTCACAAAAGAGGAAAGTGAAATAGCCAAATAAACATAAGGAAATGATGCTCAAACACACTAGAAATCAAGAAAAATGTACCACTTCAAATTAGCAAAAAACTGAAAATGTGATAATACCAAAGCCTGGCAAGGGTATGGGACGATAGGAACTCTCAGACATTGCTCCTGGGAGCTGCGCTTTGTACAACTGGAGAATGATCTGGCAACACCTGGTGAAGTCAAGGATGCATGGATGCATATACCCTATGGGCCAGCAATTCTACCTCTGGGTACACTCTCAAGAAGCTGTTAAATGTGCACCAGAAAATAGGTACTGCATGTTCACAGCAACACTGTTCAACAGCAAGGCCTGGAAATTACCAAAACTCCCTCTGACAGCAAATGAACAAACTATTATAATCCTAGAATGCCACGTAACAAAAATGGATAATAGTCATGAATAATAGGAATTATTGCTACATACATCTGTATGGAAATATCTCATACATACTGTGACACGAACAAGCAAGTTGCTGTAATATACACAGAATATACCATACTGCACAAAGTTCAAGATCCACAAACTCAATGCAGTGTATATAAATACAAATGCCTGTACCATGAGTAGAGAGCCATGGAAGGGAGTCACACACCCTCACTTTGGGATGCTGGTTCTTCTGCAGAAGGCAGACGGGTCAATAGCATCTGGCAGGGTCCACAGGGGGCATTAACTCCATGTGCACTGTTTTACTTTATATCATGTTAGGCTTTTAATATAAAGCAAAGGTAGCAAAATGTTAAGATCTGCATCATTCTCCATATTTTTCCATATCCATACGATATTTCGAAGCATAACTTGCATTTTCAAGAAAGAGAGAAAGCAGCAGAGGCTGACACCTACTGAAGTGGCTGTCTCCTAACATCACGCCTGGGGCTTTGGGCAGCTTTTCTGTGTTCTTTTCTCACCTTCTATGATTTTCTACTTCTTTTCTCCCAGAAAGTCAACCCAGATACTTCTAGTCCAATTTCTTCTCCCATCTTACTGCCCAAACATGGTACTTTTTTGCTCTTGGAGGGCCTACTATCTGCATTCTCACATTTATATAAATCGTGTATTAAATGCCTCCCAGGGGCCAGTTCCTGTGCCAGGAGCTGGAGAAACGTACATTGTCCTTCCCTCCACAGAGTTCAGTCGCAAGGAACAGAAACATTAGGTAAGCATGGAAAAAGCTATGCAATTAAAATTGTGAGGAAGACTATGAAGGAAAAGAACAGGTGCTATGGGAACATATAATAGAAAGGCCCCGTACAGCGTAGACTGGATCGGAGGAATAGGAATATGCCAGGAAGGGAAGGGTGGAAGGGCCTT
Source organism: Potos flavus (assembly GCA_028534135.1). NCBI lineage: Eukaryota > Metazoa > Chordata > Mammalia > Carnivora > Procyonidae > Potos > Potos flavus. The sequence continues at coordinate 23,638,635 of CM052890.1, forward strand.
CCGGACAGAGAGACAAACCAACCCGGCGTCTTGTGCACGATGCTGGAGCACCTCAAGGATAGGGATTGCTTCTGATTCCCATCAGCGCCCCTTTCTTCCTCGGTGCTTTAACAAATGCTTCCTGGCTGATTCCAAGGCGGCCTCTCAGCAATCAGGAGATTCTGCGCCTGTAGCTCTACGGCAGGCAAGCAGTCCCTGGGGAATGGCCCCAGAGGGAAAAGGAGTAGTCACCCAACCAGGCAGAACGGAGTCTGAGCCCACTGTGTGTAGTAGTTCGATCCCGCTCCACATCATGAGAGACGGGAGCCTTTTTCAACTGTCCGGCCATCCGTTTACCCCTCTCCTTCCTTGTGCAGTACCATCATCCTCCCTTAGTCATCAGTTTACTTCAGTACTTTTAAGGGGACCTATGTGTGCCAAGCTAGGGCTATGAAGACCCATAGAAGCATGGCCTCTGCCACAAAGAGCTTTCCTTCTGGACCAGTGGATCACAACTAAGGGTGACTGTGTCCCCCAGGGGCCATCTGACAACGTCTAGTTACACTGCGGGTTGTCGCAATGCGGCAGAGGGCAGGGGTATGCTACTGGCATCTGTGGGTACAGTCCAAGGATGCTCCTTCCAATGACAGTCCCCCACCACAAAGATCTAATTATCTGGCCCCAAATGTCAATAATGCCAAGGCAGAAAAACCTGGTATAGATGATTTAGAAACATGTCTAGTGGGCAAATGGCAGAGGTCAAAAGTCAGAGGCCAAGCAGGTCAAATGTCAGAGGCCTACGAGAGTGTTACACACCAGGTCATGAGACAAGCACATCAACAGCGTCAATAGTGCAAGGATGAGAAACCTGGTCTAAAGAATTAGCGATGTAATTCTACCACGATGCAAGAGGAGTATAAAATGTCATCCAAATACAAAGATGCAGCATCTCCTCTAGAACCAGGAGTGAAAAGGTTTCCTTGGAAGTGACACCTAATTCAAAACCTGAAAATCAGACAAGTTAGAAAGGGACGTAAGGACGAAGGCAGGGTAAAGGGGTTACCCCAGACACAAGGGACAGCCAGTGGGCAAGTGGGACTATGAACGGAAGAAATACGTTTGTAACAATGGACGGTGGGAGCAGCTGCTGAAGGCCTGGAGAGGTGGACAGGCCCAGACCATAATGGCCTTGCTTGATGGGTAAGAAATGCAGACGTTATCTTTAGGGCAGTTAAGAAGCCACCGAAAGGATTGACACAGAGGATTGATATAAACGAAGCTTGTTTTAGGACAATGGATTGCTAAGAAACTGAGTGGGAGGGAGCTCCCACGACCCAGATGACAGTCATGGCTTGACCTAACGCTGATTCTGAGGATGGAGGGGAAGCATTCAAGAGATGCTTGGGTATTAAGTACCACACCAAGATGTGTACCTATGCCAGTTCTCTGCCTATTAATTCCAAAGCCCCACAAACTCCAAAACCTAGAAGTTTTAAAATAATTCATCTCTGGCCCAACCTAACCAGAACTATGTGGCAGTGAAACCAGAATGTAGACTTACTTGAGGCTATTCATAGCACATTTACCCTACTGAATGTGAATATTTCAAGGCAGAAGTCCTAATGTTTAATTACAGGGTACTGCCCCAGACCTCACTGGGTAGCGTATTAACTTTTTAAAATTCAAAAAAGTCCAGGGGCACCTGGGTGGCTCAGTTGGTTAAGCATCTGACTCTTGATTTTGGCTCAGGTCATGATCTCAGGGTCGTGAGACTGAGCCCCATATCGGGCTCCGCCCTAGACGTGGAGCCTGCTTGAGATTCTCTCCCTCCACTGCTCCCCGCCCAATACTTCTCTAAAAAAACTCCAAAAACAAACAAACAAACAAACAAAACAGAAAAAAAATTCCCTAAAATTAGAAAAAGCCTGTATTCCAAAACACAGCTGGGCTCAGGGATTTACAGTAAGGGGCTGTGAAGTTACACAAGGGGCTAAATGAACTTTCGTCAAACTCCAGGGAACTGGGCAAAGTAGGTTCTGTGTTCAGAATATTTTTCTAAGTCACTATCCTTACTAACAACAGTATGAAACTTCCAGAGAGCACATATATCCCTACCACGTGATTCACTTTATGTAATTTTTCCTTAAAAACCTAGAAATTTGGCATGTGACCCTAGCAGACACAGCAGCGGGATCTGGGGAAAGAACTAAGATTATTTCCCTGAAATTTATCTATTTACTTCATCATTCTTCCTCCCAGGATGGCAACACAGAAGAAAGAGGGGGTACCATCAGTAACAAGCACCAGATCTTCCATCTAGGTAGAATAATTTCAAACACAGCCAGTTAGGAGTTGAAAGAGTCTGAGGGTGACCCTCCCAATCACCATGAGCACAGCCATAAACACACCGGTGACCTGATGTTTTCACAGCAAGGAGACCTGGCCCCTCTGCACTCGTGTCAAGTGGTCACTAGGCACAGCCGCAGAGACAGGGAGGAAGGACCTGGGTCCCTCTCCCATTCATTCCTTCACTCCTCAACACGTATCTGTGAGAGGTTTCTGTGTCCTGGGCACTGTTTCTTCTAGGTGCTGAGGATATAATGGAGATTGACGTGGTCCTTCAGAGGTTATGGATTCTACAAGGGCACAAGGACATAAGACGTATCATTACAATAAGGTGTAAGAAGTGAGGAAAGGAAAGCATAATGAGGAAAGTATGCAGCAGAGGGACCGAATGAAGTTGGAAGGGAAGAATCTCGAAAGATCTGAGAAAGTGATATTGAAACGGAGACCTACGAGATAATGAGAAATTTGGATCTGAAGGTACTAGAAAGCAAGCAAGCAATGGAACTGAAGTGAACCAGACAGCAGGAGAAAATAATGTTTGAGAGCTAAGGGTGGAAGGTAAAAGGCAGTGAAGCTCAGAGCCAGCAGAAACATGGTGGAACGCAGCCTCAAGTGTAGGCTGCAAAGGGGCTATCATCTATCCATCCTACTGGAAATGGGACTACACTTTCTGATGTTCTAGAAGGCACTTCCTGCCGAATAAAATAAATTAATGTGGAAAATGGGTTTAAAATACTTAAACACTCATTTTATGCTTATTTGGGCTCGAGGAAAACAACTCTTCTAATGTACTACAAGACACCTAAAATGCACTTCAAATGGACAAAACAAATAGTTGTGTACTCAAACATTTAGAACACTTACAGTGAGTCTGAATAATAAATTAGGTCATCAGCAGCATGCTGCCAACTTTGTAAAGCACTATGGTCTGGCAGGGTACTTTAGGATAATAAATTTACCAGAAACATAATTAAGACATTCAGATGTCAATTGAGAAGACTTTGGCACATTAAAGTTTCCAACCACAAATATACCATAGCAAATGATACTCTATATTCTGAACCTATGACAGTTTGAAAAGCAAATGCTAGTATTCTACCTCAGCAATCCCAAGGACTAGCCATTCATAGCCACTATTTTTATTGACAGACTCTTGTTATCTCATGCCAGAGTAACAGACTTTTTAGTTCTGTCTGTGTAATGCTTTTTATCCTAAAATAATTCAAGAGACCTATTAAACTAAAAGAGCTTGTATTTAACTTAGTGCACCCTGGAGGCTTTGGGGGGGGGGGGCGGGGAATGAAGCCTGATGTAAGGGGAAGTAATACATCACAACTGTTACTTAGTTTCTCTGTGGATATGCTTTCCCCCCCCCAAACTGTCTCCTCCTCATCTTTTGTTAGAATCAATTACCAGCCCCTCCTGAACTCCTCAGTGACTGGGCCTGATGTGTGGTTTTTCTGTCTAATCCCCTGCCATCGTGTTAGAGGAGCTGGACTTCTCTCTAATTACCCAGGCTCCCAGAAATTCAGCTTCCTCCACGATGGGAACCTTGCCATCCTCTCCAGATTGTTCTGCCCCCACAGAACGATCCCATCCCAGGCCCCCCTAGGATTTGGTGACCACACCACTGCCTCCTTTCTGCCTCTTGTACCTGCTTGTTCAGCCCGCCTTCCCTCCCTCCAACCACCCATCGATTCTACATTAACTACTATTCACTGAATACCTACCTTTTGCCCAATTTTGTTCTAGGTATCGGGGAAAAAGCAGTCTGAAAAAATGATGACATAATAGCCCAGACAGAAGTGTCTGTCCTCCCGGAATTTACGAATCAGTAAGATAGACTGACAAAGAGCGGGAAGTGTTGCGGAGACGAACGGCAAGGCAGGGAATGGGGAGGTGAGCGCGTGAATTCAAACAGGGCGGCCAGGAAAGCCCTGAGAAGGAGACACCTGAGTAACCCTAGCCCTGAAGGAGGTCAGGCATCAAGCTATAAAGAGGACTTGGAGTACAACAGGGATACAAAAATCGGACTTCTGCTCTCGACTGGTCCCTCTGGCTGTCGCACGCAGAACAGACCGGAGGGAGAGCAGAACCAGGGGAATCCCGAGCCTGGCTTCCTTTGCAGCCCCAGCCAGGGGCGGTTTTCCCTCCCCCAGCCCTTGTGCTCCTGGACTCGGAGGTGGGGTAAGTATCGTGCTGCTCATCATCACTCTTGTTTCCAGACGCTCCCTCCCCCACCGCCCTGGAGGCCCCTGGCTTTAAATGTCCTATCACCAGACTCTCCTCACCACTGGGCTGTCTCCAACACCCCTCACCCCCACGACCATCTGCCAAACCAAGAGTACTCCTCTGTCATCACAATTTTACTTACCTACCCTCTGACCACCACCTCCTGGATTTCCAGCTCCCCTTCTTCCAAAGTCTGGATCCACCGATCCATTCGCCCTCCTGGAGTCTCCACGCCACTGATCCTGCCATCTTTTTACTGTTCGTCCTTCCTTGATATGGCCTCTTCCCTGTTCTACTTAGTGCTCAGTCCCTTAAACTCCATTGCTCCTTGGTGGCTGCTTGGGGCGGGGGGCAGGGGTACGCATGGCATCTTCCTCTTCCAGCTTACCCAGCCCTCCCTCGCCTCTCTAACCAGGGGCGGGGGAGGGGGCAGACCACTTCACCGGGACCAATGTCTAACTCTGGCTTCCTCCATCCAGATCCCTAAAGCCAAGCACAGAGGGACAAACTCAGAAAAAGGGGAGCGTGTCCCCGGTGCACGGTAACTGATTTCAACTGGATTCTCAATGTTTCTCAGTAAATCCTTTCCTCACCTCCGGTAATGCCCATCCCAAAGCCCACAGCACATGAGGATTTCCTTCTTTCCTCAGGTCCCTAGCACACCCTCCACCCCCCACCCCCGTCACTCTGGGGCAGAAGAACCTGGCTTCTGTTTTCTTAAGGACAAAGGCCACTCGATGTGAGTGAGCTTTTTTAAAACTTCCTTTCTCTGGGACTCAAAACCCCTGTATGTTTAACATTCACTGTCCCTCCCTCCTGGCTCAGGAATATTCTTTCCTCTGCTGTATGGCTAATCCCACCTCTGTCTCTACCTCTTCCGTCCCCAATCTTTACAGCTTTATTCAGTTAGCCTACCTTTCTCGCATCTTGAATTTGTTATATTTATAGGTTATGAAGAGAATAAAGTATTCCTGATGAAAGAACGAAAATGAACAAATTCCGTAAGAAGGAAAGAATATGGAATGCTTGTGAAAACGTCAAGAAACCGGTATTATTACATAGCGGGGTGTGCTGGAGAGTGACAGAAGATAAAGTTAGATGGATAGGGTGGGACACACAGTGTAGGTGAATGATTTCTGAACAAGGAAACACTCTCAAGGGGAAGAGCATTTAAGGGAGAAGAGACTCAGAGCACAGGATGGGATGGGATGGGAAAGGAGGGATTTACGCTGAAAACAGGAACCGGATGAGGGGTTGGGGGCAGGGAGGGTGAAGACAAGAGGGTCAGGCGATCATCCTGACAAGTATAAGGACAGCCTGGTCAAACGTGGAGGCAGTGAGAAGGAAGAAAAGACAAAAGACATTTCCCAGAAAGGAAGGGACAGCAGCTGGCGGCCGACAGCACACCCTGGGTGAATTCCAGCCCGAGCTCCGGGAGAGAGGGGCTGAGTGCTCTGGGGTGCAAGGCTCGGTGCTACCCTGCTGACGTTTTTGACAGTCACTGTGCTTGGAGACTGGACGGGCCGGCATCCCAGATCATGTGATCCAGGCCCCGCACTTTATAAATGAGGAAGCAGAGGCCTGAAGAAGTGGAATGATGTGTCCAAAGCCTCCAAGCAAGCTGCTGGGAGAGCTGGCGCCGGAGCCCTGACCCCTGTCTGCCTTCGGAGCTCCTGCCACGACAACCTGCGCTTCCTCTTTGGCCCCGGAGACCCGCAGGGGCCACGCTTCTGCCAACACACTCACACTAAGGGACGGGCCACCGATTCCGGCCCCTGCAGGCATCCCATCCAGAGAGTCAGGCTGCAGAGCGGCTGGGCTGACTCTACCCTAGGATTTTCACGGTGAGCCCAGCTCCAACTGCCACATCTCCAGACGCTGTTTTCAAGTTTCTAGTAGGTCTCAGGGCGACACTGTAAACATGACATAACCCTACTCCAAGGAGCACTAAAGCGACTTTGAAATTAAAGGGCAAACTATTGACCCTTATTGTTCCTTCTGCCCCTCCTGTTCCGACTCAGTGACAGCAGTTAAGATGCCGTTGGCCCCTTCGGTGACGGAAATCTTCAGCCCCGTGTATGATTTCCTGGCAAACACTGCAGTGGTATTTGCTATTCTTCATACCGTCAGCTCACAGAACTCTGCTGGTAACAGAAGGGAGTCTATAATATTTCTAGCAAGGCTTCTGCAGTTTTTCCCAGACAACATTCGTTAGTAAAATAAGGAGTTTCTAGGTAATTTCCCAGGGAACTTTGAGCCTCCACAGAAGTTAACATGAATAGAGCAGCCAGTGTCTTAGGGAAAAAAGCACAACGATTTACACTAAATAAATATGGACAACTTAGCTCTCTCATTTCCTCTGTCGGTGTCAAAAAGGACTTCAACGAGCCAGCACGGACTTCAGCAAGGCATCCATGTTAAGACACATATTTAGAGTGGACTGTCCTGAACTATTTGAACTTATTAATAGCTGCCTGAATGAAGTCAATAGATAAAGCTGACTAATTTTATAACAAAAGAATTCAGTATTATTTTTTTCCTCCTCTTGCTATTCCAAAGAGCTGAAACAATTTTTTTTAAAGAAAGGAAAAGAATTATAAACTATGCCAAGTCCTTCTTTGAAGAATATTGACAAGTCTTTGTCTTGTATTTTCAAGGACAAATTTCCAAATACCAGTCCCCAAATGATAATAGTAATGCGATTAAAACGTACACAATTCAGGTGCTGAGCTTGACCCCACAGTGTACATTTTCTTCTATCTCTATTTCCTCATACTATTTATTTTGAAATGTATTTTTTTTTCTTACCACATGCTTTGAGCACCTCAAAAGCTTATACTGAGTATATCTGTTTGCTTAGCAGCTTCAAGATTCTCCTTTGTGACTAAGCGGCAGGTGCTGTTCAGTTTATTTTCATACACGTAAACTAAGCCCTTGAACTTGGGGTGAGGAAAAGCGTTCGGCTTAAAGTTTGGAAAGGAAGGAACTACACAACAGCTTCCTTTAGAACAGCCTGCTTTTTCAGCTTCCTGTATGAAAATAATATTGTATTTTTATAGGAATTGCTAAGAAACAATGAAGAAATTATATTTTAGCCTTTAGAGAGTTAAGGTTCAAATCCCTTAAACAGCAAACAATTTCCTCCAATAATTTGGATATTTAAATCAAGCAAAGGAAAGAAGAAGAGACTAAGAAAATAAAATAGGAATGTGGCACAAATCTTAAAGTGGATTATACAATTTTCAGATTACTATAAGGAGCTCACGTTTTCTTTCACTAAATGATAGGCATTAAGACTTTCACCTTTAAAAATCCCAAATATCAAGCTACTGCATTTAGTAGAGATGATGAGGAAAGGGTTTTCTTTGTTGCTGTAGTTGCTGCTACTATTGTTGTGAAACTGGTTTGATTAAAACACGTAATCACACACATATGTACACACACACACACACAATCGAGTTCATTATTAAACACAGCTTTTCAGCCTCTAACTGAACCAGAGACAGGTAAGCATTCTCTTTAAAAATAAAATGAAAATGCCTCAGAATCTCGACTCCCAGGGGAGAGAGAAGGCCCCCTCCTCAGGGGGCAGGCTCCTAGACTTGCACAAAGCGGCCACAATCCCCAGCAGTCTGCTCCCACGGCCATCTCTCACGCACGGATTTCAGTAGCTAATGTGTGCCCAGCCAGAAAGAAGATTAGGCTGTTCATCAGCTCTGGGTTCTCTGTGTGCATAATTCAGTATGCTACTACCATGCATTTAGACACTTTTTTATCAAGGGTTGTTAAATGAACTGAAGCTTATAATGAAATTCAAGCTCTCGTTCTCACCGTATTCTCTCCCGAACGCTAACACTCCATGTTACCCAAGTAGTCAGGATTCGAGGTGTGTTAGAGAATTCCATACACCCGGACTGTTCAGAAAAGAGCGGGACAGACGTGTGAAACCATAGACGCTACCAAGTTTCCTGGATGTCACTGAACCTGCCCCGGTCCCACCCCTTCATAGCGCCCAGCATCAGGCCCAGCAGCTGCTCCCAAGCCAGGGCCCAGAGAAGCGTCCGGCCCTGGTCTGGGAGACGGAGGCCAGGTGGACAGCAGCCCAGGTCACTGTGAGCTCCAGCCCTGGCAGAGCCACAGTCTGCTGCTACGTCCTGAACTCCATCAAGTAGGGGGGTGCCTGCAGGAGAGGTCGTGGCGAGGACAGAAGGCAGTGTGGCCGACGTCTGGAATGAGAGGTCACGGCTGCCTGTGCCTGCCTGGCACCAGACGCCTGGGAAAGAATAAAGGCAAGTGTGAGTCTGGAGCCCCCGGTAAGCCCTACCGGGCCCTCGCCCGGGTGCAGCTCGGGCCGTACTGCCGCTGACCTCTCTGCATCTCCTCTCCAGCAGCCGCCACCCTATGTGCACTGCATTCCACCGCCTCTCTTTATCTTGTCATCTGCCCATAATATTCTCAGGTCACCGGGATGAGGAAGCTCATCTTTTCATCTCTGTATTTTCCCCTGGCTTCCAGCAGAGTCGCTGGCGCAGGGCAGTCCTTTAGTATTTGTTCCCGAACTTTCTGTTGTCAGAGACCAAAATGAAGTCTATCTTCCAGTATGTTCACCCCCGCAACTGTGCGGACCTCCTATCCTATGCCTAGTGTTCATTCCTTACATCTGATCAAAACTACTATCGGGGAAGGATATAAAAAATCCCTTCAATCGAAAAGGAAAAAGATAGGCGTTGACGTCCCTTAGTGACCCCGCACCATGATGGGACTTCAACTGCCTAGATGTGAATGGCAGAGAGAGTCCCAGCAGCCGCCCAGGAAGCACGCGGTGGGGCAAGTGCTTCCCTCTCACACCCACCCCGTCCACCAGGCGGACGAGTGCTCTGTGTTGCTTTTTCCCTGAGTTTTTGGCACCGTGGGCTCTGCCTAACTGCCACCTTCATCCTGTCCCCTCTCTGCTAACCTATGCCTAACCACTTGACAACAGTGGGCCACACCAACAACTACACTACTTTGAATAACACACTGAACAACTGCACAGGCAGCCAGAGAGTACGGCTCAGCCTACACTTAACTTTGAATCTGTCCATTTATATTCTCAGCAAGGCTGGAAGCTGCCGTAGGTCAGGAACTACGTACACTTCTTCACACTAGCCCCAGCCCCATGCTGAGCACATGGAGGTGTTCAACGGGGAATCACAAACAAGATTTACAATCCAGCAAGCATGGGAATGTTTTACAAACACGGTATCCTCACTGGTAGTTACCAAAGCATCGAAAATTACCAGAGAGTTGGAATGAACAATGATGAGATTGATGCTGTTAAAAAGCAACTCACATTTCCTTAGAGCTTATTAAACGACAAACTTTGAGCTGTGCCCCTCACAAATAGTCTCTCGTTTAATCCTCGTGAGACTTGGAGAGGTCAAACACCTCAGTTACACGGTCAAGTGGGGCAGCTGGTGAACTGACTGCAAAGTATATTCAACTGGCTCATGAATTCAAATATTTAATACCTGAATATTAAATTATTTCCTAAGAGTATGGCTAAGAAGATGGATAGTGGTTTCAAAAGAAATGCTTTAAAATAACTTCATCTCTTAGCCCAAACCCATGCAGTTTCCTCTGTGGGAACACCGTCTTTGACCCACCTCCCTGGCTGTCAGACAAACTGCACACATCCTGAGAGTCACCTCAAGCACTCCCTAGCTCCCTTCTGCAACACTCCCATTGCACCTCGCGACATTCTGTCGACGGCCCCGCGCTTGTCCCTGTGTCTGATGACTTCCCCCATGAGAATCTGAGCTCCCAGAGGCTGAGAACCTTGTCTTTTCATCTGTGTGCCCAGGTCTCTAGCACGGTATCCACCACACAAGTGTAAGGTCAATGTCTGTCCTTGCAATAGTTGCAGGAGTAGCAGCGTCAAGATTTTTAGTTCGCGACACCGATCTTTCACCGCAGATCTGTATCGAGACCGACATCATAACTTTCAACTCAATAATTTAAATTTGTTTCCATAGCAACTAGGCAAAGTGCTTCTTATAATACTGGGAAAGGCAAGCTCTAACTTAGGGTTCAACCCACTGAAATACTTCACAATCATTTGCTTTTGTTCTTAGTATGAAGAGAAAGAATGACAGCATTTAACTCTCTGTACCTTCGTCTCTAAGAACACTCTAACTTCACCATTAACACTAAATCAAAATTTCTTTTTTTCAAACATAACTAGACTATCATTTCCATTAAGAAAGGGACAGCATCTTATTACTTGCAAATCTAAAATATCTGTAAGAAAACAACACATCTATCTAATCAGGCCACAGCTATATTTCAGACTCTGACAGAGCAAAAGGTATAAACTGTAACATTCTATTTTTAAAGTAAACATCACTTCTTCCTGATAACCTTTTACAAAAGAACTGTCATGGACAATTCTATGAGATTAGAGGAGAGACCTCTGTGGGCTAATTTAAAACACGGCCCAAATGAGGCACAAGAGTAGTATAAAACAACTTCTCAAGACCTCTGTCAGTTCAGCAATTTTAACTCAAAGGAAAGGAAAAATGGATTCAATTGTTTTTTTTAAGATTTTTTATTATTTATTTGACAGAGAGAGAGCACAAGCAGGAGGAGCACCAGGCAAAGGGAGAGGGAGAAGCAGCTCCCTGCTGAGCAGAGAGCCCGACGTGGAGCTTGATCCCAGACCCTGGGATCATGACCTGAGCCAAAGGCAGACGCTTAACTGACTGAGCCACCCAGGTGCCCCTCGACTTTTCCATTTTAATTAGGCTGCTTGCTTTCTGAAAGTTTGCTGATTTCTATGATATTAAATTTCAATTTCTGGGCATTCATTCACATCTTTCCTTTTTTTTTTTTTTTTTTTTTTGTCTTTTTTTAATAGTTGGTTGCTTTCCTTCCTTCCACCCACTCCCTCCACCCCTAATTATGAGACGTATAAAAAGCACTGTGATACCCCGACAGCCCTAAGTTCTTATAAGGATAACAAAGTCGAAATGTAAATAGACCTCATGGATCGGCTAACTATACTAACTATACACTCAGCTATAATTTCTTCAGTATGGATGCCGAAGAAACACAGATGGAACCACACATCCTACCTGGAAAAGCTATCTAGTGAATGGGGGTAAATTAAATCCTTAAAAGATCTCACCTGAAATTTAGTGTCTTTCAAAGCTTACAGTTTAAAAGCCTGTCTTCGTCAAATTTTACTCCTGGAAATAACTGTATATTAACAGAAACAATGTTCATTTCTTCGGTTTTTGATTCTTTACGATGAATGGGATACTCTTTGGTTTACAGGTGAAAGTTCAACAACTTAGAGAATGAGGCCTTCTGACAAGCCTGAGACTACCGAGACACTTAAAAGGCAAGACGCAGCTCCACGCACAGCCTAACGGAAATTCACTCTGCCGTCTCGCTAAGGGCAAAATATACAGACATCAGTCCACTTCGTGAGTTTCACTCATCACTGTCCCTGCTACTTCTGAGCAGCATCTGAGGAACATGAATTTCAGGAATAAGTTAGGAGACCATGTCACGTGGCTTCCTGAAGTCTCTACCAGAAACTCCAAAAAATGGTGAGAAGAATGAGAACATATGCTTGGCCCAGACGTTCAAACAAGCGATCCCTTTAGAGGCCGCTCCTGTCTGAATAAACAGACAATGTTCAGCCCTTGGGGCTAACCTCTGATTCAGGAGCTCATCCCTCAATGCTCTCTACTCTATACCACGTCAAAGTTCATTTGTAGTTTGTCTTCTGCCAGATTTTTTCCATTCTGGTTCAAGAGCACCCTCTGCAAAGACAGTGTCGTCCAGTAACTAGGTAGATTATACACTGATATAGATGTTACGTCATCCTGTGATTTCACGATTTCTTCTTCCAGGAGCGCACCATAGTCCGTCTGCCGGGGCACCCGGACGCCTGGCGGAGCTTCTCCCGCGGGGACGTGACGCTCCGCCGACTGACGGCAGGCGGCCTCTAGCTCTGCCGTCGTCCGCAGCCCAGAACGGGGAGCCAGGGGCCCGCCGCCTCTTTAAAACTGCTACTCTTTCAGGTTCCGTAATTTCCAGTTCAGCACCTCATTTACTGCAGTCTTGCTGCACTGGCTTCCTGAAGGCAGTAAGAGCGCACGGTATCTGTCGCCGACTGGCCTGTGTGCCTTGTGAAAGTGCAGCTCCATCACGGTAAGACCCCATCCCGACCGCGGCAGGGAAAATGGGACTCCAGGGAGTATCCCAGGGTTCCGCCAAAGTCTGTGGACCTAATTAAGCACTGAGGAATATCACGAAGGCTGTCAATAACACAAAGAAAAGCCCTCAGCTCATTCTCCTAGCTCAAACATTCCCTAAGTGAAAACAGAGAAAGAGATTGAGAGACTGGAAGAGAGGAGAGGAAACGCAAGGTGTAAGAGGAAACACCTTTGTTAGATAAACAGTATATTCTTTTATCTTTTTTGGGGGGGCACCCATGCCGGGGTGGGGAGGGGCATAGGAAGGGGGAGACAGAATCCCTAAGCAGGCTCCATGCTCTATTTCATGACCCTGAGGTCATGACCTGAGCTGAAACCCAGAGTGGGACGCTTAACCGACTGAGCCACCCAGGTGCCCTATAAGCAGTACATCCTTACTCTCTAAACATTAGACATCAAACTTGAGGATTCCTGTACAACACAATTTCCCTGAACACCTTTTTAATCAGGAGTCGTGCTGGGTGCCGGGATATGGAGATGAACAAGACCTATTCCCTGACTTTAAGGTTTGTTAGGAAGACCAGCAAACACAGAGTCACAACATGGTGTGGTAAAGAGCATGAGATGAGGGCGAGATGTTATAGGGAGGAGGGCGGTTCTTTAACACAAATGAGTAGGAGGACTGGCAAACGAGCTAAATCTTAGAGTAAGACAGGGAAAGGATAGGAAGGAGGGGGGCAATTCTAGGCAGAGGGAGCGGATATGCAAATGAGCTCTCTACTCCCAAGACTTTTTGTCACCCTCCACCTCACTATTCTATCATTCTCCACCTCACTATTCTCCTTTAACCTGAAAGCTAAAGCCACCAATAGAGGAAAATGCACATTCCAAAGTACCTATCATGAGAAGGAAGAGTGCAAACATCCACGCTACCGGAATGTTTTACAAACCTGTAAACTTTTAACATGAGAAGCATCATTTGTCTTTGCACATACTGTTTGCTGGACACCTTGTTACAAGTTTGAGACCAAATAAAACTACAGAGCTAACAAGTTTTAAAGCCATTATAAATGTATGAAAATCAGTTGCATTTGTTTAATTAGGAAAACATATATGATCCTAAAAGCAGATGAGGTAGATGAGATTGGAGTCACTTTGGGAAATAAAAACTCAGATTCTCATGTGCATGTGACCTTTTAATTATTTCCTTGAGTCCCTGAGAAAGGGAAATTGGTTCCCTAGTCAAATAGTATTAAACATTTATTAAGTGATAAGTCATACATTTTCTCATTTAAACCACAACCAGAGGAAAAGTATCTTCAGGCTAAGCTCCCTGTTACACAGAGTATCAAGGAGGGAGGCAGGACTAGAATCCAGTTTTTCTGACTCAAGTCTGGGCTCTGGTCTGGGCACCATTACAAACTAGACACTTAATCCCATTGTTGCTTCCTCCTCTAAAAAACTAATTTTGAGAAGCAAACTGTTAAAGGAATAGCTTGCTCTTTCAACTACGCTTTTTTTTTTTTTTTTTTTTAAGGCTCAGGTTCACATTGCCCCCCACCACACACACACACCTTTTTAGGAGAAACTAAACTAATACATGTAATAACCCTTTGCCTTCATGGCCATTTGAAAATAACTTCTCTATTTCTTTCCCTCTTGTTTCTTCCCCACAGGTGACCACCAGCTATACTAGTGCCCCCCAGCAAATAGCGGTTATGTATTTTTCAAAATCCCTAAATATACTACCTTCAGATTGGAGAGAAACTCAACCCTCTAATATGGACACTGAGAAAATACCATTACATTGTGCTGGTTTCACTCCATTGATAAAATAATTATAGAACTAAGTCTTTTTAATGATAAAAATATTTTTAAAGTTTTAACATGTTAAGGAGTAATTAGAGAAATACTGCTTACTGAGACTGTTTGCAGCGAGATATTGATGTAAATCTTTTTCACAATCCCCCCGCGTCGCCCCCAGATTTTCCTCCTATTCAGCCATCATCCTGTCAGCAACGCCTGTCACTACTGTTACAGCTGTAGTTACCATGACTACTGCAAACAGTCTCAACAGAAACAAAAAGCAGGTCAATTAAATCCAAGGCAACATTCACTGGATGCAGACTTATTCCTAGAATATTCTAACTCATTTTTCAGAATACAGCAACCGAGAAGGAGATCTATGGCTAATGTAATGTAACTTTAGGAACTAATACTTTGGATTCGGTGTCACAAATTTATCCTAGATTTCAACAGATCCCTCAGTCATCAAATTCTCCAAAGAGGCCCTCTTATCCCACTCTTTACAGGCTAAATTCTCTTTGCTCTCACTTGCTTCGGTCACAGCATTCACAACACTGTAAGATAATAGAGAAAAGGCTATCCGTATTAACTGTTGACTCCCTTAACCTCTCTGAGCCTCAGTATCCTCACTTGCCTTGAGGAGGAGACAGTTTTAAAGGAAGACCTTAACGGAACCATACTGTATAAAATTAGAAAAATTTAACAAAAAGCAAAATAACTAAAACTTCACAGAGAGAGTAAGCAGAAGAAAGGAAATAATGAAGATCAGAGAAGAAAATCAATAAAAGAAAAAAGAAAAAACATGAAGGAAATCAAAAGTTGGTTCTTTGAGATTGTAAGAAAAAAAAGTCGATAAACTTCTAACTGAACTACTCGGGGGAAAAAAGAGAAGATACAAATGACCAGTATCAAGAATGAGAGAGGTGGTATTACCAAAGATTTGACAAATAAGAAAAAGATAATAAGGAACTATGATGAAAAACTTTAGGGCAGTAAATTCAATAATGCAGATGAAATAGATGAAATCTTTGAAAGATACAAAGTACCAAAACTCACTCAAAAAGAAATACTCTGAATAGCCATAAATATATTGTAAAAACTGAATTTGTAGCTTAAAATCTTCCCTCAAAGAAAAGTATGGATCCAGATGGCCTTATTGGGGGAATTCTAACAAAAAATGAAGGAAAAAATAGTACCAGTTCTATACAAATTCTTCCTGAAAACTGAACAGGAAGAAACACTTCCCAACTTATTCTATGAGGCCAGCATTAACCTGGTATTAGACAGAGACATTAGAAGAAGCTATTCTGTCCCTCACGAACACACACTTAGAAATTCTAAACAAAATTTTAGCAAATCGAATTCAACAATATATAAGAAAAATAATACATCATGACCGAGTGGGGTTTATCCCAAGAATGCAAGGTTCATTTACCATTCTAAATATGCTCAATATAACTGACCATATTAACAATCTAATAAATAAAAACCATGATCATCCCAATAAATGCAGAAAAGTATTTAACAAAATCCAAAATCTATTCCTGATAAAAAAAAAATCTTAGTAAACTAAGAAAAGAATTTTCTTCAACCTGATAAAGGGAATCCACGCACACACAAAATTTTTTTAATTTTTAATTAAAAAATTAGCAGTAACATCACAATTAATGGTAAAAGACTGAATGATTGCTAAGACAAAGGATGTCCACTCTCACCTCTTCAATCCAATATTATACAAGAGGTTCTAATTAGTGCAATAAGGCAAGAAAAAGAAATAACAGGCATCCATGTTAGAAAAAAAGAAATAAAACTATCTGTATTCAAATGCAACGTTGCTATTTATGTGGAAAAATCCAATGGACTGCACAAAAAAGCTGCCAGAACTAGTGAGTTTAGCAAAGTTGCAGGATTTATATACAAAACTGAATTGTATTTCTATCCTAGTAACGGGCAACTTTATATTGAAATTTTTATGACTACCACTTATAATAATACCAAAAATATATGAAATTCTTAAGGATAATCTGACAAAAGATGTGCAAGCTCTGTACTTAAAAATGTTGTTGAGAAAAATTAAAGACATAAATAGAGAGAAATAAATGTTCATGGGTTGGAAGACCCAGTATGGTTAAGAAGTCATTCTCTCTGGGGCGCGTGGGTGGCTCAGTCAATTAAATGGCTGCCTTATGCTCAGGTCATGATCTCAGGGTCCTGGATTGAGCCCTATGTGGGGCTCCCTGCTCAGGGGAGAGTCTGGTTCTCCCTCTGTTGCTCCCCCTGCTTGTGCCCTCTCGCTCGTGCTCTCTCTCAAATAAATGAATAAAATCTTTTCAAAAAGAAAAACTAAAGAAGTCATTCTCTCCAAATTGATAATATGAATTCAATATAATTCCAAACAAAATCTCAGCAGGCTATTTTGTAAAAATTGATAAGCTGATTCTAAACTTCGTAGGGATATGCAAAAAACCTGGAATAGCCAAAACAACTTTGAAAAAAAGAACAAAGTTGCAGGACTAACACTACCAAATTTCAAAACTTATTATAAAGCTATAGTAATTAAAAGAGTATGGTACTAGCATAAACATAAACAAATAGATCACTGGAGTAGAGGATCTCAGATTGACTCACATATATGAAGCACTGATTTTGGCAAAGGTGCAAAGGTAACTCAGTAGAGAGAGACATCCATATGCAAAAAAGCATGAACTCTGATCCACACCTTGTACCATATGCACAAATGAAGTCAAAATGGGTCATATATCTCAATGTAAAACCTAAAACTAAAACACCTGTAAGAAACACAGGAAATAATCTCAACGACCTAGGATTAGGTAAAGATTTCTTAAATATGATAACTAAAAACATAACCCATAAAAGAACAAAGTGATAAACTGAACTTTACCAAAATTAAAAACGTCTGCTCTTTGAAAGACACTGTTAAGAGAATTAAAAGACAAGTCAGACTGATAGAAAGTATTTACAGATCATACATCTGAAAAAGAATCTGTATCTAGGATATATAAAGAACTTTTGAAACTCAGTAACAAGAAAATAAACAGTCTAGGGGCGCCTGGGTGGCTCAGTGGGTTAAAGCCTCTGCCTTCGGCTCAGGTCATGATCTCAGGGTCCTGGGATCGAGCCCCGCATCGGGCTCTCTGCTCGGCGGGAAGCCTGCTTCCCCCTCTCTCTCTGCCTGCCTCTCTGCCTACTTGTGATCTCTCTGTGTCTGTCAAATAAAAAAAAAAAAAAAGAAAGAAAATAAACAGTCTAATAAATGAGTAAAAGCCTGGACATTTCACAGAAAAATGGCAAATAAGCACATGAAAATATATTCAACACATTAGTCATCTGGAATATGCAAATTAAAAGCACAATAAGAAACCACGACATGCTTATTAGAATGACTAAAGTCGAAAAGACTGACCAGACCAATTATTGACAGAGATGTGGAGCAACTGGAACTCACATACATTGCCGGTAGGGAACGTAAAAGGATACAGCAACATGAAAAATAATTCAGCAATTTTTAAAAAAGTTAAACATACACCTACCAGAGGATCCAGCCATCCCACTCCTAGGTATTTGCCTCAGGGGAAAGAAAGCATATGTCCACACAAAGACTTGTATATGAATATTCAGATAAGTTTTATTTGTAATAGCCAGAAACTGGAAATACCCAAATGGCCATCAACAGTGAAGAGATATATAAATTGCAGAATATCTATACCCCTCAGCAGTAAAAAAGAAATTAATTATTGATACATTCAACAATATAAATGAATCTCAACATGATTATGCTGAGTGAAAAGAAACACACTAAAAAAAGGACGTACTATTAAAAATCCACTTCTAGGGGCGCCTGGGTGGCTCAGTGGGTTAAAGCCTCTGCCTTCGGCTCAGGTCATCGTCTCGGGGTCCTGGGATCGAGCCCCGTGTCAGGCTCTCTGTTTGGCAGGGAGCCTGCTTCCCCCTCTCTCTCTGACTGCCTCTCTGCCTACTTGTGATCTCTGTCAAATAAATAAATAAAATCTTTAAAAAAAAAATTCACTTCTATGAAACCCTACAATAGGCAAACTAATCTATAGTGACAGAAAGCAGATCAGTGGCTGTGTTGAGAAGGCGGCAAAAAGGTGGGAGGGCAGGTTCCGAAGGGGTACAGATACTTTCGGAGTTAGTGGATATTTCTATTATCTTTATTGTGGCGATGGTTTCAAAGATGTCTACGTGTATCAGAACTGATGACATGCTACAATTTACACTTGTGCCATTTATTGTGTTTCAATTATGCCTCAATAAAGCTGGAAAAAAACTGCCTAAACTTTGTAATATCCATTTTTAAATTGTCCTTTTTTTCACCACATACTAAAAAATCTTTCATTGTAGCAAAGCGATTGATGTAACTGCTTCAAATACACCTTTCCCTTTGACCTTTCCTCTATATAAACAGCAATGTAAAAGTAAATTACTATTGGATGGAAAAGCGAACAAACTGGTCTCCCGGGAGAGCACAGCAGTCTGTTCACTGGCTCCAAATGAAGCCCAAATGTTTAGCTCAACTACCAGTCCTGAATGTTGGTCACTTAACACTGAAACTATTATAACCACGAGCCATCCTAGAGCAATTCATTAATTCAATAAACATTTATTGCACATGTACTCTGTCTGGCACTGTTTTAAGTATTAGATTTCATGCAGAATGATCACCACCAAATTACAAAGCCATTCTGCATCTACTCAAGGAATAATCTGTAAGTTTTTAGTCACTGCATTTAAATAACATAACTAAAGAACATCAGGGGAAACAGGCTGATCCTTCTAACACCAAGTCAAGATAATAAACGCTACCGATGAGATGATTAAAGAATTTTACAGTGACAGCTTAGAATTCCAGAATGAAGGTATCCCTAGAAACCTAAGTGAATTCAGGACAAGTATTCAAAAAGTACTCCCATACATAGCTGGTAGAGCAGAGCCTGTCAGCTACAAGAGGTCCCGCCAGCTTGGAAATATAAAAAGATGTGAAAAACTTAGGCAGACCGAGAAAGACAAAACCGAATAATTTTACTTATATGTGCAATCTAAAAATGCATGAACAAAACAGTCTTAAGTCCAGAGAACTGGTGGTTACCACAGGGGAGGTGGATAGGGGGATGGGTGAAATAGATAAAAGGGATTAAAACTTTCAGTCATAAAATAAGTAAGTCACGGAGATGAGAAGTACAGTGTAGGGAACAGTCAATAATACTGTAATAACAGTGTACGAAGACAGACAGTGACGATACTTGTCACGGTGAGCACTCAACTGTTGAACACCTGAAACCAATGTAACATTGTATGTCAATTATTTGTCAATAACAGTCAGTAAACTTAGGTAGACAGATCCAAAGTGATTTACATAAAAAAATAACAAGGAAGCTTTAAGCAAATTCTCTGTTTGTACCAAAGACAACAAACACTCCGTGCCATAGTGTATGCTTTAGTGTCAATTTTACAGAGTTCTATGCTACCCAGTATCACATCTGATAGAAGATATAAGCTTATTTACTCATCCCAAAGAAAATTCAATAGGTCCACATCTCTTGCCACAAATATAGGTTAATTTACAGCTTATCAAGGCTATCCATTTGAAAACCTTTTACTCTCTTTTTTTTCCCCCTGCAGTGGTACTTCTCTTTTCTCTTAAAGAACTGAATAAACTCATGCAATGGACATAAAAATTAACGAATATCCCTTGTTAGAGGTAACTGTTGATGACATTGTGCTTCACATTCCCTTAGAAACTGTTATTCTGTTCCTAAAATTTTCAGGTTGCCTCTGAACTGTCATGTTCATATTCTCAAAGGAACAATTTCATTAAACCATAAGCTTTTAGTGAATTTTGACTGACATAATGACTCCTTGTCACATGTTCTAAACACATCATACCCAAATTTATATCCACATTAAACATTGCTAATCTTCTAAATATCCTACAACTCCAGACCACAGGTTCTGCAAGCATGATTTGTAAATATTCTTATTCCCCATAGAGAACCAATAACCATTAAAACGAAAGATTAAAAAACCAAACCAGTATTCAGTTATTTCACCTTGTTTTTTTGTTTCTCGGATTTTTAAAAATAAAAATCGTCCTGTTTTAGGTAAAATGGTAGGATCAAAAAGGAGACACCCTCCACTGCCAGCTGTGAACATGAACGCCCCATCGTGGAATTTTCCATCTCACCTGCACTAGTTACTTCCATTAAAATGTTGAAAGGGTACCTGCTGGACACCCAAGGACACCCAAATCTGTGTTATTTCAAGACATCTCCACTGTCAATTATTGCCCTACATTTCCTTTATTACATTTCCTTTTGGAGGAAAATGCTGTCCCGTGGCCTAACATCTACCGGCAATCTATAATGTGCCAGGTACCGTGCTAACACGTTCGTGCAGCACTTCCACTCCCCCTCGCAACAATGCTCTGATGGCGCCTTCTACGGCGAGGCAGAGTATGAAGGACTTTTAACAACCTGCCCAAGGCCCCAGAGCGCTTTCCCATTAGTAATAGCGCAAAGGAAATCTCGAAGCCGTCAGCAGTGAGTCTCCCAAGTCAGGCCTCGAGGGGGACCACACTAGCCTGAGAATGTGGACTCATCTAACCATGAGTACCACGTCTTTCTTTATTCTCAGCGGGGTTAGTTGGACAGGATGCCTTAACAAGGAAGAGAAACAAGGCCGTACCACGACTAGGTGTGCATAACAATTTGTCTTCCATGCTTTGGCTCCCAGTACCCCTGGGGATCATAGTCTAGCAAAGTCAGGCGAGGTCTCTTCTGTGGGAGAAGACCGTTTCACAGCTATGGTGTAGCCTAACTAGCCGCATGAAGATTGCTCCTGACCATGTGTCTAGCGCTGAAAACAATTCTGATTTAAAATCCTATCAGTGTTTATCATATGAGCAAGTAATACAGTAGGAAGTTATAACCAATAAGATACATAAATGAGTAATTCATTCTTCATTCCTCCCAGGATTTGACATTTCATTCACAACAGGGAATCGTGGTTTCAAATGGTACGCCTGGAGCCCCCGGGAGGCACTACTAGTCTGGCCTTCCACAGCCCTCTGAAAATAACCTCTTGTATACACTACTAGGGTTTTGTGGATAATACACGCATAAGTGAAGTCTACAGAACACATACTCTCCTCACCCTTACAGAATTTCTGAACACTACTTTGCTATCTTTAAGATGTCGAGTAAAACGCACTTAAATTCAGACTTCACTAACAGAGGAGCAAGAACAGGCCGAACTGCTTCTGCATTTTCTGTGTCTATTAAGAAAGACTATTTAGTAGAGAACAAAATAAACAAGACCTCTCAGCTACTTAAACTACAATTGAAGCATATTACCTACAGAATACATGTAAATTACTTAGAGTCACTTAACAGATTCTTTGTAGCCGCCAGGCAACATATTAGCCTAAATTCTACACACACTTACTCAGAAGTGCATTTCAATTGTTTTATACTTTCATTAACTCAGACAAATTCTTCCCCTAATTAGACTAAATCTAGGTAGGGATAGGATGGTTAGAGTTCCCTCCTCCCCCCATTATTTAATGCTACTTTTTGAATTACGTTTATCAGTCATCAGAAAATCCAAAATTAAATGAGGGGAAATCCCATGTCTGGGAAAATGATCTTGTCATTTTAGGTGAGGCAACAGAGGAAGGACCCTGATCAGCCCAGAGAGCAACTGCAGGGGGGACGCAGGCCTCCACCTTCGGCGCCACGTGTTTCCCACTATCTGTAAGAGCTGCCTCCTGCCTGCTGGACATCTACGCTGT
This sequence comes from Potos flavus, assembly GCA_028534135.1. NCBI lineage: Eukaryota > Metazoa > Chordata > Mammalia > Carnivora > Procyonidae > Potos > Potos flavus. The sequence goes on from CM052890.1 coordinate 23,661,030, forward strand.
GAACTTTTCTATTCTGAATGATGCCACCTCTGAAGAATTAACTAGTAAAGAATGAAGCTAACTACCTCTTAAAGAATAAAATTATTTCAGAATATAGAATAAGCTATATTGTATCACATGCAGTTTAACTGTTTTTTCCTGGAACTGACAAGGGAACCTCCAGAAATCAACGTTCTTTTATTTCGGCCCCATAAGCTGATTTCAAAAGGGATAAAATTGGCAGGGGCCTAGCGTCTCAAGACAGAAGTTTTTCCATGTAATTAATAATTTTCAATGCAGTTAATAACTTACATGGGAAATCAAACTCATAATACTGATCTCATTGTCATTAAAATCCCAAATGTATCCTTTTCCAGCCTTCTGCAAGTTTGGTAAAATTCAGAATATACAAAGTCTTAGCATATTACATATTTGTTGAAAGTCTATCTGAAAGAATAAGCACTAATCTATAAACCAAAAGAAATTTATCTGCATTATATTTTTAAGATATATATGTATTTCAGTAATTTTAAAAACTGAGATGCTATAAGCTACTCAATTTGAGTTCTTAGAAATGCTCTAGTAAATTACAACTTGCTAGAAGACACTGGCCTACATTTGTAGTCCGGCAAATTTAGTGAAAGTTCTTTGGTGGAAAATTAAATAAGTAAAAATGTTCCTATCTTTACTGTAGGGGGTGAGGGTAGAGAGAAGAATCTAGGCAATAAAGGCACTAATATAGTATCCTGATATATGGCAGAGTGGTAAGAGGAAGGTGTTCAGCCTACAAAAGTAAGACAATTGTATTTATGCCTTAAAATGAAACAAACCATCGCTCCCAAGTGTGAATATAGTATTACTACTTTATATAAACATGACTATGTGTTTCTAACATTTAAATAATAAAAATTATGGCATATTCAAGCTACCAGTGGTGTGGTTTTCCTGAATATAGTGGGAAGACAGAGCTGGAAGCACACTCACCTCAAAATTAAAGGGTAAAAAACCAAAGTCAAATTCCATTTTTAAACTAGTGTTCCAATGGTTATTAAGAGATAGGAATCAGGAGTCAGATTTCAAGATGCCAAGATTTAAAATCTGCAATTCATTTTCTTTTTATACAAAAGATGAAACTAAGTTAACGTCTGCTATCCAGAATATAAAATTTAAAGTCTTGATGTGAACTGAATTCTTACTTTTAAGGTGAACTTCCAGTCCTTTCCATTCACAAATAGGACTTGATTTATTAAGCTCCCTGCTTTGTATCTCCCGAGTTGATCAAAGCACATTTTCTTAGTACAATCTGTATTGTTCCAAGTGTTTTATAAACATCTTTTTTGAGAGTTTACAGAGTGATCTGAAATCATATCCAAGGTTTCATCCTATGAGTCAGCTATTCTTAAAAGGAAATAGAATCTCTGTCTTTATCACCTTTATTTCCCAAGCTATCCCAAATCTAATTCTAATCTGGCACAGAATTTTTAAAAAAGCATTGGTAGGATTACCAGTAGAAATTACTGGCATTAAATACTAAGCAGGGCAAAGGGGAAAAGGGCATAATTTTATCACAGGGACATGAAAATTACAGGTCTACACAGTATCTGAACTTTCATAAAAGTATCTTAGCCAATAAGTGATAACTCCCAAGGCTTGTCTACCATCTAGCCCTACACTGATACCCCCAAATCTCTATTTCTGGTCCTCGTCTGAGACCCAAACTGTCCATCCAGCTGCCTGCTGGACATGTTCACCTGAATTTACTCATTTGTGTAGGTATTTCCTGAACACCTACTACACGCCAAGTACATTATGGGAGGCTCTGGAGATTCACAGCAAAGAAGACAGTCCTGTCTTCACTGGGCTTCTAATTATGAAGGAAGCCAAACCAATGAAATAATCATAAAAACATGTAACACACGAATTGTGATAAGCCCTATGTGCCAGCCTAAACTAGTCTAAAAATGAACTCAGTTTACTTACTGCACTCTGGTCTGCTTGCCCCCTGAGCTCTTATTCTTGGATGGAAATGTTGCTATCACAGGTGACCAAAGCCACACACTTGGGAGGCATTCCTGACCTTCCCTTCCTCCTCAGATCTCCTCAATCTCCGGGTCCTGCCTGTATTCCTAGAGTAGATGGGCATGGTTGGCTCTACCCAGAACGACCCTTCCCTACTTCTTCTGGGAACTCCCAAAGTGGTGGTAGTAGAAAATTCCAATAGAGACATCTTCCAATGAAGGCATAAAACTCAAGGCCAAGAGAGCCCCCGGGATTTTAAAAACTAAAGCTGGAGGGAGAAACTCGTTCTTCCTCTTGGTTGAAGAGTGTGAAGATAGCCCCTGTCCTGTGGAGAAATTGGAGGCAGCAGACATACGAGCAAGAGTCCCTGTTATAATGAGTACCACTCCCCTCACTCCCCTCGGCTATGCCGAACGCTGCAAAGCAACTTTCTAATTAAAAGCTGAAGTGGGGGGGATTGGGGTGTTAGGTTTCTGCTTGGACCTTCTCCAGGCACCTCCCAATTAATCCCCCTTGTGACTTAATGTTTGCGCAGGGTTTCTGTTACCAGGAGTTAGCCAGGAGTCCTAATAGCTCCTAAACCTTTCCAGCCTGTGACTTACCCAAATTCTACTATAAATGCCCTAGTTCGGGTCCTCATCAAATCCCACCTGGATCCACTTACCAGTGTAATGGGTCTTTAGTCCCCATCCTGTCCCTTGCATCCAGCATCCCCAATACAGTCGCCAGAGTGACCATATCACCCTCCCCATGCTGGACGATTCAATGGCTCTCCTAGATATGGACAAAATCTAAATTCCTCAACAGGATACATCCAACTCTCTATAATCACTCTTCCTCTCCAGCCAAGCAACTGCTACTCCCTGCCTCATAGTTTATGTTCTGATTATATGGAATTACATGGGCTTCAGCTTAGACAGACAGACAGACAGACAGACACACACACACACACACACACACACACACACACACACGCACCATGCTGAACCAATTACTAGGAGGACATTTTCCTTTCTGAAAACTTTGGAAACCTGAAGAAATTCAAGACAAGTGGTTTTGTTTGGCTCACTTCTCGGCATCAAGTGATCACACCTATATTTTACGATACAAATAATCCTAACTATGACTGCTACACAATATCCGGTGTTAGGGCACACGGCATATACAGCAGCAAGGAGCTGGAAGAGAGAAGCATCTGTGTGGATGAAGCGCGAGTGTCTCCTCCTCCACGAGGTGGTCTCACCCAGATCCAGAAGAGTCCTCCCTCCTCCTTTCTGCATCTCTCCACTGTCCTCTGCGGACACTCCTCACATAGTACCTGTGCCTGTTCCTTGAGGACGGAGCTGCAATCCACTCCCCTCTGGCTCCCTGAGCCCCGTGAAGCGCTCAGTGCATGTGAAACACTTATAAATGTTCAAAGACTGATGCATGCATTCTGAGCTATGCCGAACGCTGCAAGGCAACTTTCTAATTAAAAGCTAGAGTGGGGGGGATTGGGGTGTTAGGTTAAGAAACTTGGTCTTCTTCATACTGAATTAATGAGAATACCTGAAAACACAAAAGATGTTTAATGCCTCTAACCCACTGTATAGTTAACCAGCTGACCATTTTGCACCAATTTCTTACACGGGAAATGCCTAGAAATAAGTTATGACTTTTTAATTTAATAAAAAAAACTTCAGAGAGAAGACCGCACAAGCAACAAAAGAAAAATAAATTGAGTTTAATCAAAATTTAAAATCTTTTGCCTCAAAGAACAACAAGAAAGTGAAAAGACAAACCACAGGATGGGAGGAAAACTGGACCATTTGTATTTTGATAAGGATACGGGTATGGGCATGAGTGTATCCAGAATACATACAGAACTCTAACGATTTAACAATAAAAAGACAACCTAATTTTTCAAATGGAAAAAGAATTTGGATAGGTATTTCTCTATAGAAAGATATACAAATGGCCAACAAGCACATGAAAAGATGTTCAGCATCATGAGTCATTAGGTGCAAATCAGAAGCACAGGAAGATACCCCTGCACACTCATTGGGACGGCTACTATGAAAACATCAACAACGAGCACTGGGCAGGATGTGAAGAAATTGGAATTCTTCAATATTGCTGATGAGAATGTGAAATGGGACAGCCACTTCGGAAGAGTTTGGAAAAAAGTTAAACACAGAGTTACCATAAGACCCAGCAACTCTACTCCCAGGTCTGCATCCAAGACAAGTCTGCCCAAAAACTTGTACCTGAATGGTCACGGAGGTATTATTCATAATAGCCGAAACATGGAAAACACCCAAATGCCCATCAACGGATGAATAAACAAAATACGGCCTATGCGGGCAATAGAATATTACTGAGCCACAGAAAGGAATGAAATTCTGATGCATGCTAGAGTACAGATGAGCCTCAAAAACATGCTAAGTGAAAGAAGCCAGACACGAAAGGCCACATGCTGTAGGACTCCATTCGTGTGGCATATCCCGACCAGGCAAATTCACAGACACAGAAAGCAGCTCAGTGGTTGCCAGGGGCTGGAGGGAGAGAAGAATGAAGAGAGACTGCTAATGGGGATGGGCATTCTTTCTGGGGGGATCAGAGTGTTCTGGAATTAGGGAGGGAGGTTCGGTGCACAGCTCTGAAGATACTAGAGTCCATTAAATTGTGTGCTTTACACGTATGAGCTGAAATTTACAGTATGTGAATTATATCTCAGTAGAGCTATTATAAAAAAAAAGAAAAAGTGCACAAAATCCTACAGTGACACCTCTGTGCAGGGGCCTTACTGAATCACTCTGCCTGCTGCAGGATAACCTGTTGTAAAAGACACACAATCTGTTCAGAGGAGGAAATGATTTATTCTCCTACCACTAAATCCCCACAGCGACCAACCATAAAATCCAATCCAAAGTAAAAAGAGCAAAGAACAAAAGAACACACAATTTGCAATTTGCTGGCAGGTAGGAAATGGAATTAACCGAAGACTGAACCAAAAAAAAAAAAAAAAAAAAGTTTAGCAGCGCTGCTCGCTCCCCTTTGCTTACACAGATTTAAACAAGTCAAAGTCCTTTTTAACTCATGAAAAAATGAAAAACAAGCATTCCCTCCTGTAACAAAATTAACATCCCACAGAAGGTCTGTTTGTACTTGGCCGTCATGAACCTTTCATCTCCAAGCACTGCTAAATTAAACAAGCCTATGTTGTATTGAACACAGTGAGCCAGACACCCTGGCAGGCTCCTTGCTTCCTCAGTGCAGGCTGAAGAACATTAGAAATAAAGGGGGTGGTGAGAATGACGGTGATGGTAATCATAAAGTAGCCTGGACCTCACTCTGCGGGACACTTCAAGTATAACGAGACATTCTGCCGACTCCGAGACCCCCTTCTCTGCTGGTGTTTGCAAGAAGAGAGCACAGACTTTGGAGCCAGAGAGATATGAATGCAAGTCATTGCTTAGGTTTGTTTCTTAACACACTAGCTGAGCGCCCAAGGACAACTTTCCTAACTAAGGCATTTTATGCTCTAAAACTGGGTGATTATATCTATCCTCCGAGTGTTATAAGGACAAAATGAGGGAATGCCAACTGCTCAAGATGCAAATCGCCGCCGCTCTCAACTCTGCACAGCAAATGCTCATTTTAGAGCTGATATCAGAGTATAAGTAATTGACATCAGCCCTCCTTTTTCTACCCCAAGGACATCTAAACAACCAAAAGATCCTGTAAAGATTTCATATTAAATAAATTACCTCCTCCCATAGAACTGAAAGTAAGAAAGCCATCAATAAAGTCTGTTTTAAATGTATTAAATCAGGGCACGACACAAAGCATTCATTCACCTAAAAGGTATTTAAAAGTACTGAACTGAGACACACCAAGAGAAACACTTACTATCAGAGAGAAATGCCTACTTTTCAGTGCAGTAATTGCACTCTGTAAAGATTGATGCAATCTGATTATAATTCCCAAGTGTCAGTAATCAGTTCTTAAGGTAAAAGAAAAAGGAAGTGGGATGGTTTCAAGCACTCCAGAAAGATGTAGGAGGATATCCTTTCCCACTGACAGCAATTAATGTTTGAGTGATGGCTGCTGGAACATTCAGACTGAAAAACTTTGTCACATTAGAACAGACTGAAATCTATTTAAAACAAAACTTACTAGGTTTAACATACACAAACACAACCCTCACCATGACCTGGGTCTCCTCTCTGAACAAACCAAACGGGCATGAAGGCCAAGTTTGCACGGAACTCCCATATTTACCATCACACCGCTATGACGTGATCAGCCATACTCCCATGATGGAAGTCTATTTAAAGAGGGTATCTGGACACCGCAGTAACAGACAATAGTCAGACTCCCTCGGCTCAGCTCCAGACAAATTTCTATCATGTCCACCACGAGGCAAAGCTTCCAGGGTCAGCAAGCAAAGGAAATTTCTCAAGGAGGATGGAACAGTCAGAGGCTGGAGATTTCCCTAGGGAGTTTCTCTAAACCCTATGCTACTTTGGAACTTAAGCCCCAAGGCTACTGCTCTCCACCCCTCTTTACCTCACAGAGGTAATAATAATGCCTTTGTGAGAGACAAACTCAGGTATGTACACTGCAGAAGTCAGCCCTGGGCGCTTCCTGGGGATCTCTGCTGCACACGGCCACTTAAAAATGTCTTTCCGCTCCCCCTGCAGTTCCACACTCACCCTGATCATGAAACTATTTCATCTGAGTATTCTACCACCACAAATTCTGGATATGAAGACAGAGCTTCTCCTCTTTCCAACTTTCCAATCAAATAACCACTTATACTGCCAGTCTAAACTTTAAGCTTTATGCCTAAAATAGGAAGAAATGGTTACAAATGCACAAAATCCAACCCATACGTAAGAATGTCTTAAAATCTGTTTAAATACAGTACAACAATTTTTACAAATGCAGCTAAGAGGAGAAATAAAGGATGAAGTCTTAATTTTAATTAAGACTTTGGTTTAACTACTACTAGTGATTCCTCACTTTTCAAGAGTATTTTTAGAATTAGGGTTTTAAAGGATGAGATTAAAGAAATTAACTCATCAGTGAAATGAAAGCTACCATATAAGCAAATTCCTATACTACCACAGAAAAGAGTTTCAAGAACCCAGAACTTTGGTTATTTTAGAAAACAAATACAAGGTTATACCATTAGCCACCGAATATTCAAGAGAAAAGTCCAGGAAATCTCATTAATTTAGATCCCACTAATGAAGACTCAATAATTTCCTTTTAGGTCTGCCTAGATTTAACTTTGGACTATTTATTTAGTAAGGGGTTGCTATGGAAATTAAAGTACGAATGAAAATTGCTAGGGGATTATTTAATCAATTTAAAAATTTTTATATGCAAATGACGGCTGCTAAAAGACTAATTAAAACTAGCTCATGCATTCTTTAGAATCCCATATTCCAGTGGAAACAAAACGTATGAAACAAAAGTCTACAACATTGCTTAAATCTATTAAGCGCTTGTTCCATGCGCTCTGTTTATTTTGGCTGTGAAAAACTGGTTTAGGAGTCAGAAAAGCTTAAAAGGCAGGATACTGCACAAAGATTTATACATTCTTCTCAATGGCTGGCAATCTATTTCTCTACTTCTATTTTTAATAAATGCTGAACCACACAATTAAAATATAACTCAATTTCTCTCCATTATAATTTAAAATTTGGGGTATTTACTTGATTCTTGTCTTCAAATAATAGAACTGAAAAATATTCCCAGGTCTATAATACCAAATATCCTAGGACTCCTGAATTAAGATCTAGTATCACACCTACTTACTTTCCCCTTAATTGCAACAATAAAAAACAAAGCAGATTTAAATCACAGCAGTACAGGTGATTTCTGAAAATAAATGGGATATACTCTAAATCAATAATCCAAACAAAATGTCACAAAATGTTATCGTAGCAAGTGTCACCGCAATTACGTATGTCTAGATTTAGGTGCATTTAAGAGTCACAGATACTAATTTTCTTCTCCAAGAAATTAAATTTCTTAATTAAAATTTAAGGCACGTCTCACTTACATCTTAGTTCTAACCTAACAATACCAATATACACCAATCATGAATCCCTTCCAAAACAATTTGAATGTCTGCCACGTACGTGTGAGGTGTCATGCTAGTTGCTGGATGGAAGCTGGTCGATAAAACATACTTGGTCCCAGCCTCAACAATGTTAACTCGGAATGAAAAGGAAAGCACCCACACGAAACACAATCTCCATTATAAGAAGATGCATTTTATACATAGGATAAAATGATAAATTTTAGTTGGCTTTTTACTAAGTCAAAGAACAAACACCAGGACAATGACACAGTTGGTGTCTGTTTTGTGGAAGACCTTAAATAACTCTTACTTGATTGAAATAAAATCTAAAACAAACATTATTAGAGTTCGCATTCACATCAGAAACTGGTAAAATACTCTGGGGACAGATGGTACTCAAAATCGATATTCACGGGTCTACCTTTAAATACTTATTCACATAATAGACAAACTCAGTAAGTATTTCATTGTCACCCGAATTTGTGAATCCCATTCCCTATGCTATTTTGCAATTGGAATCCATGCTCGAAAGATGTTAACAAGTTAGTTTTTTAAAGCTTCTTCAAGCTCTGCTATAAATGAATAAAAAACAAGAGTATTGCTCCCCACAGAGGAAAACCTTCGGTATCCAAAACAATTACTTAGTTGCCAATAATTTAAAAGTATTTATAATGAGGTAATCCGGGCAACAGAACTAAAAACAAAGGACTCAACATATTTCAACATTTTCATCATATTAAAGTCCAAGAGAGTGTCTCACTTACACATGAGAATCACACGTTATGTTCTCAGTAAGAAAATTCTTCATGTAAGTAAGAATACCAAATGAAAAGGGGCTTTGAAAACATAAAAGGCTTATTTCAATCAAAAACCTTGTTATCTCAAAGATACCATTTTTTCCCTCCTATTGGATGGGCAAAGAGTAAAGATTAACAAAACTTCGTGGGGCAAGGGTATGGAACACAGGACTTTCAATGACTTTGGGGGAGGTGGTGATGATAAACTGGTAGTCTTTACAAAGGGCAATTTAAACATATGTATCCACATTTAGAATGTGCATCATCTTTGACTCTGCAGTCATACCTCTAGGAAGATAAACGAACAAGTATACAATGGTGCGAGTACAGGGTTAATCAACACAGTATTATCCACTAGAAACAATCGACATGGTCATAAAAGGAATGATGAAATAAACCATACTGCCTCCAAACCGTGAAATATACGAGAGTCAGTAAAATAATCATGTATAGTTACACGGGCCTTTTACAATGCACGTGTAGAGATATACAAAATACACTGTGCTTTAAAAGACTACCATATGTAGTGTAAACCAATTTATTTAATGATGTGTATATGAATACTTCAATATCCATAGATACATTTCTCAAAGTATGTTCACCAAAATATAAATGGCAGTCATCTCTGTGTGACAGGAGTTAGGTGTTTACTTGTGTCGTTATGTTGTTTCACACTGATGCAAGATTTTTCTATTATAGTAAGAAAATACAACGTTTTTCATTTAAGGAAAGAACTGTTGCTATCCCACCAAAAATGCCTTCAAATCCCTTTAGTTCCCTGTTTTAAGAACAACATTTTCACTGAATATTGTAAGTATATATAACCACCAAGCAGCTTATAGGTTTCTACCTGCTGGATCTCCTTCTCAGCATCAAACTTTAAGACAATGAAGTCACAGGAATTTAAAAATTAGATTCAAAGAAGTAAAGAAAGCCAAATAACCTTGTTCAAACAACCCATGTTCCTGGCATCCACCTTAAGACCCCCAGGTTCCATGAACTTAATATACTCCTAGAACAATCTCCCTCTTACATCTTAAGAAAGCAAGCTGTGGAGAAGAATTTTCACAACAGTGGGGGGTGGGGAGAAGTTTCTTAAAGAAAAAAAATATCATAAAACACTTACCTCAGTAAAAATATCTAGTTATCTTCCTGTCTTACATTCTCTTTCTTAGCACCTTTCTGTGAACCCGAGGAGGAAAAAAATAAAAATTACTTTTTACTGAATACCTACTATATGCCTGGCGGGGAGGGTCAGAGAAAGCCTCCTGGAGAGCATGAAGTTCAAGATAAACTGGAAAGAACAAAACAGAAGCTACTGAAAAGGGATGGCTGGGAAGGAAACTGGGAAGTTGCAAGTGTAATCAAATAACTTTTCCTAAATTGTTCAAGAACCTGTAGATGACGCATTCGACTACCAGTTTATCATGCCCAGCACCAATGGGTTAAGAGCTGGGTTGCTAGAGTCAGAACATCTGCATTTGAATCTCAGCTCTAGCACTTCCTAGCATGTGTGGTCTTGAGCAAGTTCCTCCACCTTGGTGTGCCTTGATCTCCCCATACGTATAATAGTAGTACCCAATTCACAGCATTGCTGAGGGCTGTGTGAGCTAGTCCACATCGCGGACAGTAAAAGAGCTCCAGGAACATAATAAATGTTAATTCTTATTTTTATTAATATATGCTCTTACATAATAAGTCTATTTGCCTCTTACCACCACCATTATTGTTATCATTGTTATTACTGAGAAATGACATAATCCTTGTCCTCAAGGGGCTTACAGTAGACTGGATAAGAGTTACCCAGATACATAATACATGGCTAAAGAAAGATCAAAGTCAATTATTCGTTCACTTATTTAACAAATACCGGAGTGGGTATCCTTTGCAAGGTCTTTTGCTGGGCATTTTTTTTTTTAACATTTTATTTATTTGAGAGGGAGAGAGTGAGCGAGAGAGCACAAGCAGAGGGTACAGCAGAGGGAGAGGAGGAAGCAGGCTCCCTGCTGAGCAAGGAGCCCAATGCAGGGGCTCGATCCCAGGACCCTGAGATCATGACCTGAGCCGAAGGCAGATGCCTAACTGAGCCAACCAGGAGCCCCTGCTGGGCATTTCTGATGGGCGGACAGATACGGTTTCTCTCCTCAGTTTCCAGTCTATCAAGACCCACGCTACACGGCAGACGAGCTGCACAAGGAGAGATACTGTTCCTCCGTGGGTGCAGGGCAGTATGTATCCGACCCTGCAGATGAGGTAGCAGAACATTCTGGGTGGAAGGGATGGCATTATAGGAAACACAGGGCCCTAAGGGAATGCTAAGCAGCCTTGTTGTCAGGGTGCATTTGACTGAGCAATGGGTAGTGAGGCGAGAAAGCAGGAGGGCCCTCAAGTGCCCCACTGAGTTTGCTCCCTGATCTCAAGCACACTGATTACCTTGCTCAAATGGAATCACAGCTTACTTTTAACTTCAATTCTACTACCTTACTGTTTTCCTTCACGGTTTCTTCTTTCCTCTTTCAAAGGTGACAGGGTAAGAGTAGAAAAAGAAAAAAAAAACCAGCAGCCTCAACACACAATGGCGCTGGTGGCAGAAGCAGCACTAAGTGATGAGTTTCACACGTTCTTTTTTAATTCCTCCAACATTCTGATATGGACAGAATTCTTCCTTGTACAGGTGAGGGAACCGAGGCTCAGAGAAGTCAAACGGGATCTCTGAAGACCACAGAGCTAATAAACGCAGACACAGATTTAAACTGCAGGTTTGACTCCCAAAGCTTTCTTTTTCTTAGGCAAAAATGTATAAGGGATTTTGCAGAATTCAAAGTCGGTTAAAAACTACTTATAACTTCAGCGTCTGTCAATTTCTGTGCTTACCCAGAAAAATGGCCTTCATACACAGAGTCAAAACCACTTAGAGAAGATAAAGAGAAGCTCTCAAAAAACAACAAAAAAGATAAACTATGTACAAAAAAATTTAACAAAAAATTGGCAAAACCTATGTAAGACCAACGTTGAAATGCTCCAAAAGGATTCAAGAGTCAAATCAAACCAACGAAAAAATACACAATGTTCTTGGATAGGAAAATATCAGAAAGACATCAATTCTCTCTGTAAAATTAGTTTATAATTTTAACATGATCTCAATTTTTTAAGTGTTTCTTTTCTGGAACTAGACAAAATGATTATAAGTTCACATGGAAAAATAAACAAGGAAAAGTTGCCAGGAAAATGAAGGGCAATGGGGGAAACGAAAACATTTTGTAAAACGAATACCGCATACTGATGTATGACTAGAAAGACTAATGGAATAGAACAGGAAGTCCAGAGATAGGCCCCAATTTACCTTAAGTTCCAAATACAACCCAGGTGCATTGTATTCTGAAACAAATGGTAACGGTAACTGGCAGCTACACAGAAAAAGATAAAGTTCAATCTATATACTATCCTCGAACACCAGAATAAATCCCAAATATATCAAAGATTTAAGTGTAGAAATGAAACCACCAAAGTACTGAAGGAAAACATAAACGAATTTCAAAATTTGTTCTGTGACTCAAAATCCAGACACATAAAAGATTAACTACCTAAAATTTAAAGAAAAATCTTTTAAGCTTTCTCTATACCAAAATACATGAAAGTAAATTAAAAAACAAGTAACAAACTGGGGGAAATTGCAATCATGTCCTAAAGGATTAATCACTCTAATTTATACATTCCTAGAAATTGATAAGAAAAAAGCAATTCAAACGAAAAATTACAAAGGGTATGAACAGATAGTTCATAGAAACAGAAATCATCTATAAGCATATGAAAAGATGTTCAGCCTCATTCATATCAAACTAATGAACATTAAAACCACACTGTTACCATTTTTCACTATCAGAATAACACAAATCTAAAGGTTGGAAAACACTGTTGTAGAGGCTATGGAAAAGCAGGTACCCTGATGCATTACTTGCAGGTGTTCAAAACGGTATAACCCTGAAGAAGGGCAGAATTTAACAAAATTATAAATGCATTGCTCAATGACCCAGCAATCTCACTTGTGGAAAGATATCCCACAGATACACCTCACATTTATGAAATGAGATGTGTACAGGTGTATTTACCAGGACACTGTCTGTGATTGTTAAGAGACTGGAAAATTTTCAAATATGCATCAATGGGGGTTAGTTCAATAAACTACGGCACGGGCATACGGTGGAGTATTCTGAAGCTGTTAACTAGTATTTTCTATACACTAATATGGAAAGATTCCAAAGGCATATTAACTAACTAAAAAGCAAGGGACAGAATAATTTACATGGTGTGCTATATTTTATATACAAAGAAGAAAGGATATATATATACTCTATAGGTATTGGCTTGTGTCTACACAAAGGAATATCTATAAGGAAACAAACAGGGGTGCCTGCGTGGCTCAGTAGGTCAAGTGTCTACCTTCAGCTCAGGTCATGATCTCAGAATCCTGGGACTGACCCCACACTGGGCTCCCTGCTCAGCCGGGAGCCTGCTTCTCCCTTTCCCTCTCCCCGGGCTTGTGTTCCCTCTCTCGCTGTTTCTCTCTGTCAAATAAATAAATAAAATAAAACAAAATAAAAAAAGGAAACAAATAAAAGAGGATATTTATGGGTGGAGGGGACAGGTTAGACTACAACAGAGTTGGAAATTAGACTCCTCAAAATAAGCTGTTTTAATTTTTGAACATGAAAATTTTACGTACACAAAAACACTTTTAAAGTGTTAAAAGTGTAACTCACAGAAAGAAGAGAACTAGTCATAAGCCAGAGTCAAAATCCAATGAGCATTAAGAGTATTTTCTCTGAAATTAGATATTGACAAGAAATTTATTTTTTTTAAAGATTTACTTATTTATTTGAGAGAGTGCGTGCGCGCGCGCGCACACACGCGCACACGCGCACACACACACACACACACACACACACACGTGAGCAGTGGGGAGGGGCAGAGGGAGAGGGACAGAATCTGAAGCAGACTCACGGTTGAGCGCGGAGCCCGTCACAGGGCTTGATCCCACAACCCTGAGATCATGATCTGAGCCAAAATCAAGAGTCAGACGCTTCACTGACTGAGCCACCCAGGCGCCCCAACAAGCACTTGTAGTGGGGCCATCACTCAAAATGATAAAAGACAATGTAATCTTTTTCTTCAACCAATCTGAAGCCCATGATTGTAATAATCTATTTAAAAAAAGAGCTATTTTAAAGGGGCGAGGAATTATGAGAGAGAATAGGAAGGGGTCCCTAGGCCAGCAGCATCAGCATCACCTGAGAACCTGGTGAAAATGCAAATTCTCAGGCGCCAGCCCAGACTTACTGGACCAGAAACTCTGGAAATAATGGAGGGAGTTACAATCCCTGTGACACACACTCAAATCTGAGAGCAACTGATCCAGTCCAGGGCTTCCCACACATTCCTGTGCGTCGCCTGGAGCAGGACTTTGTGAGAATGGAGATCCTAGTTCAGTGGGGCTGGGGGTGGGGGGCGGGGGTGCAGAGTTTGCATTTCAATCAAGCCTCAGGAGCTGCAATGTGGCTGCTGGCTGGGGGAACGCACTTGGAGAAGAAAAGCTGAAGTCCATCTGGAGGGAGAAGGTATGCAACCGCCTGAGTTTCCTGTGGAAACTGCCCTCAGTATCAGATGGAAAAAGTCCATACACAGGTTTGCTGGCTAAGAGATATCATGTAATCTCCAATATAAAAGCTGTACTTGGGGCACTGGGTGGCTCAGCCAGTGAAGGCTCCGACTCCGGATTTCCGCTCCGGTCATGATCCCAGGGTACCGCGATCAAACCCCGCGTTGGGCTCCGGTTCAGCATGGAGTCTGCTTGAGAGTCTCTCTCTCCCTCTCCCTCTGCCCCTCCCCTGCATTGTGCATGTGCTCGCCCTCTCTCTCAAATAAATCTTTAAAAAAAAAAAAAAAAGCTGTACTTAACATGTACTAAGTACATTTTCAAAAAAAAAAAATTTTTTTTTAAACATTTTAAGGAATCTCTGCACTCAATGTGGGGCTCAAACTCACGACCCCAAGATCAAGAGTCACACACTCTGTGGACTGAGCCAGGCAGGCGCCCTCAAAAATACTTATTAAGACAACAGTAACAGCTACAAATTGTTGAAATCCAATTTAAGGATGTCCCATTTGAGAAAACTTTGAATTATGAGTGGACTTATGAGTGATTCAAAATGAAAAAAAAAAAAAAAAAATCCAGACCAAAAAAAACCCATATTCTTATATCTGTCGATACTGTCTGATGAACTTTACCTCATATCCATTAGCCACACCACCTGCTCTCCACGAAAAAGCACCAAGCAGTTTCTTTCTTTCTAAAAAACTGTTCTTATATTTACAAACACTGATGTTTCATTTGCTTTACATGGCGGAGGGGGAGGGTACGTTTTCTTACAGGAGTCTTCAAGTAAAGAATTCTAGTCTAGATGGAAGTATCTAGAAATGTTGTGTACCTTTATTTTGCAAGTCATGCTTTGGATAAATTTTTTCGTGTTAAACATTAATCAGTGTGCTGAAATTCCTACATATTCCCTATTTCACTGAATGTAAGACACCATCAATTCTCAGACACACTATTATTTCATGTACTGCTAAGAAAAGTTGCCAATTAAAACATGACATGCCAATTTTAAGTAGCATTCCATTTTAGATATGCATCTTAAAAATAATGAAATAGCTTAATTACAAAGCTCAAAGATATGTACACAGTAAATTATTCCTTTTCATCTATAAAGGCATGGATTTTTGCCCATTTAACAATGTATCCCTACACCTGAAAACTGGAAATCTCAGTATCTCTGCAATTCATATTATTTGTTTCATTTTTGTACGAATATATATATAAATATATATATATATTTAAGTAGTGATTTTTTTTAAAAAGTATTGAAGAAAAAAAGAGGAGTGACCTCTTTTTACCCTGCAACATGATACTGCTTGCTCAAAGTAATAAAAGTTAATTACTCACAATCTGGATAATTTTCCAATCCGAAAGTATTCAATGTATCTATCTCTAGTCAATTTTAAATACCTTATAGTTCTATTTTGACAAGAGTCTTTACTTGTTTGTTTCCATAGCACCTTTCAAAAGTAACAAGCAATGAACAATAAACATCTCACAGCATCTTATCCATTCAACAAAAAAATAAATTTGCTTTGCAGATTTAACAAGAGTTAAAGGAATGTATAATGTTACACTATAGCCATATATTAGTCCGAGTTGAACTTTTTGACTCAGCATTTTCCTCCTGACGGCAAGATGAACAGTTTCAAAAGAAAAGAAAATTTCTAACAAACCACACTAGGAGGACTGAGGACCTATGTGATTACAGGACATCTTATTTTCACACATCTACATTTTCTAAATTCTCTAATATGGATACTAACAAGAAAAAAAAGATTATTTAATAAGTGGTTACACTAATTTAAATTTTACTTTAACTCAGACCTTTTTAGTTATTCTACACATTGTCACTGTCACACCCCAAATCCATTCCAACCTTCTACTCCTCACTCATTTAGGTGTTTAGCTGTCAGCATTTCTAACAAGAATCTCAATGAAGCAAATTTTTCAGACAAAGGGACATAGGTACTACATCTCCCATCTGAGATTAATCTGAGAATCCCATCTGAGAATAACCAATGAGAGTGTCATGAGCCAAGAAGCCTACCTTTCTGGTATGTCAGTTACCTCAGAAAGAATAGGGGGAAAATTTTTTTCCCAACAAAAACTGTCAAATTCTGCCCCCTTTCCTGTTATAATTGAGTAGAGAGTGGACTGCTGTTTAGAGATCTCAGCGGGGCTGGTACTGTCCCCTAAGAGATACGCTTAGATATAAAAGTAACTGGGGGACAACACTGGCATTTAGTGTTTGGGGACCAAGATGCTGGACTTCACACAATGCACAGAACAGACCCACATAATGAAGATTCATGCTGGTCCTGAGAATCCTTAAAATGTCCCACCAGAGTAATCACCATAAACTGGCATCACTTTAGAACATAACACTGAAAAGTTTTTATAATTATGGGAAAACCCCAGTAATTTAGGAGAAGGCAGCTAATGTGAGACAAGTTGAGATAAAATATGTCTAAAATTAGTGGCCATTTCCTCACATCACACATTGTTAACTCAACGTCATAATACTGAGCATATCTGAACTAATGAGACATCAACACTGAATCCAAAAATTTCAATCTTTTATTCATTATCAATGATAAGGGGTAGGAATCCAGCATTGTGGCTCAAGGTAGCAGCATCTCAACCCTTGTGACACAAAGGTGCCATACAATGTAGATTGAAAATACGGTCCCCTCCATAGGGGCCTCCATAATATATTAATATTATTTAGGTGTTTGAGCCTGTTAACTTATCTTGGCATGTTATCCTTATCTCCAACTAAGCTGTTTCTCTATTATCATAAATAGGTTATCCCAACACTTAGGTGTCAACCCCTCCGCTCCCCTCCCCCTCCATGCCAGGGTCCATCTCTATCTTTGCTCTTTCCTTTTCTTGTTTGAAAACGCTGATAGTTTAACTGCTCGTCAAACATCTTCATTAGAAACAGGTGCAAGCACCCGGTACGCACTCTCCTCTAGCACACAATACGCACTAGCTGTAAATGATGTGGCAATTTATGTCATAGATTGTTCCTGTATTTCTCCCTTACACTTAAATTGGAGCATCATACTGATTTTCAATTACGTGTGTACACTAGTTACATTGCTGATGAATTTCATTCCCGGGTAGTAAGGTGGGCTTTACAAAAAGTTTGCTGCAAAGGGGAGGGGCCTTGGTTCTGACAAGGTTGAGCACCACTGCTTCCAAAGAGTGGAAGCATGTGCTTAACAAAAATCAAACTTGAAAGTTTCCTTTGCTTAAGGCAAACCCTGGGCTCCCATATTTCACTTGCATATTCAGCCTGACAACCCATCCCTGGCGCGCACCGGCTGCTCTAAGCCCACTTCTGGACTTGTGCAGAGCCAAACAAGAGTTCCTGTCCGTTTGGGGGTCAGGAGCCCTTCTGGGAATAGGACAGAAGTCGAAGGCCCTCTTCCAAGAAACATAGCATGCTGCACCCAATTCCAGGGAGGCTCCCACACACCTTCTGCAGCCCAACTGGGACCCTAGGATTGGAACTCGAGCCCTAACACCCTGCGGGTGGGGGTGGGGAGAAGGATGGGAGGCAAGGACCGGGCGTGGGCGCTGGAGTCAGTGTGCCTGGGTTTGAACCCCCCATTCCCCGCTTCCCCGCAGTGTGACTCTGGGCTGGGCGCTTCACCTCTCCTTGCAGCCCCGGGAGCGGCGCAAGTTAAGTGCCCGGCAGAGTGAAAAGGCTCAATAAATTGTGTTGTCGCGGCCAGCGGCACCGCGTCCTGGCGTCAACCCCGCCGCCGAAGCGAACCGAGGCGGGCCCCGGGGTCGCACCCGAGCGCGGGGGCCGGCTGCGAAGGGGACTGGCCCCGGCGTCCGCCCCGCGGCCCCCGCCCGGCCGCCCCGCCCCGCCTCGCCCGCGCGGGTCCCGGGACGGCGCGGACCGGGCGGCTCCGCTGCGGCCGCCGGGCACACCGGGGCGGCCGCCCAGGACGCGGGCCGCTCGCCGGGCCCGCTCCCCCGCCAGGCCCTCCGTCTCCACCGCTCTCACCCCCTTCTCAGCCCCCAACGGTCGCCACCGCCGCCCGCAGCTCACCTCCCCGGCCGCCGCCGCCGCCGCCGCTGCCGCCGCCGCGCGCGATCTCGCGAGACTTCGCTCAACTCGGCGCTCCCCCGCCCTCCCCGGGGCGCAGCGCCGCAAGCGCGGACCCCGGCCTGGAGCCGCCGCGGCGCGTTCCCCAGAAGCCGCACCGCGCCGCGGGGTCAGGCCAAGCCGTGCTCGCGACCCCGCGTCCCGGTTCCTGCAGCCATTCCGCCCACGTCCGTGACCGCGAAGGGTTAAAAGCCAGGTGCGCGACGGCCGACTCCCCTCACCTGGCCGGCCGGGTGCGCATGCGCTGGCCCGGGGCGCCGGACCTGCCAGCCTTTGCAGAGGCTCGGACCACACTGACGGCAGTAATCCTAACAGCCGGTCGAGGAGTGCCTACGGGGCGCAGAGTACTGTTGCAACTCCCCTCACAACAGCCCCGCGAAGCGGGTATTACCAGCCTCCCCCAGTCCAGCGAGGAGAAAACGGAGGCTTGGCTAGATTAAGTAACTAGCTCCGGGTCCTTGTGCTAGGAATTGGCGTCCGGGGTCGTCTGCCACCCAAGCCAAAGTCCCATTTCTTTTGCCTCCATGACAACCCCAGGCCCTGGCCTTGGCCCTCCTTTGCCTCAGGCAGCTGAGTCTCATCAGCCCGTCTCGACTTCCCTCCCAAGGTTCACCAAGGTGAGAGGAGGCGGGCGCTCCTTAGGAGGCCTGGTTTTACAGAGCGGCTGTCCAGAAAATGCTTCTCCCGCATTACATGAGCTCCCTCAGGCCTCCCTGTGCCAAACTCAGTGTAGGGCCCTGAAAACTATGTGACTATTTATATTCTTATATGCAGTTGCCTCTTTAGACTAGTGGCCTTTTGATTGTAGAGAGCACAGGAGAATGGGACACAGGACATAGAACTAAAATACACATGTTAGGGGATGCAGAGAAAGGTATGTCTTCTTCCCAGGGGTAACCTCTTAATATTATATTATTGTTTCTTTTTTTTTTTTTTTTTAATATTTATTTATTTATTTTACAGAGAGAGAGAGAGAGAGAACGTAGGAGGAGGGGCAGAGGGAGAGGGAGAGAATCCTCAAGCAGGCTCCCCACGGAGCTCAGAGCCCTACTTGGGGCTCAGTCCAGGACCCCGAGATCACGACCTGAGCTGAAATCAAGAGTTGGGCACTTAACCAATTGAGCCACCCAGGCGCCCCTATATAATTGTTTCTAAAGCAAAGGGGCTAGCAACCATTAAGGGCATTTCTAGGTTGCAACGAATATTCTTCCAAGTTAATTCTTTTTTTTCTAATATTTTATTTATTTATTTGACAGAGAGAGATCACAAGTAGGAAGAGCGGCAGGCAGAGAGAGGGGGGAAGCAGGCTCCCTGCTGAGCAGAGAGCCTGATGTGGGGCTCGATCCCAGGACCCTGAGATCATGACCCGAGCCAAAAGCAGAGGCTTTAACCCACTGAGCCACCCAGGCACCCCCCAAGTTAATTCTTCATAGGATATATTCTTCATAGGACAACGAAGACTGGGGAAGATGGAGAAACTGGCCTGAGCTCCCATAGTGAGACAGGATATGAACCTAAGCCTGAGTTCAGAGCCCATACTGCCTGGCTCCTAAGTCCCATGAGTGAGCATAAACAGGTTCGTCTGGGCCAGCAAGCTGCTGTGAAATCAAGAGCCTGGGAGGTTCTAGCTCTCCTACTTGCATCAAGGCTGCACGGGCTTACCCAGCCCACCTGATAGTCACATCAACGTCAGGAAACATTGGCCTGCCCATTCTCCAAGCCCGTCCACTCCCGCCAGAAACATGGCCATTCTCTGCAAACCAGCGGTTAGGATGCCCCTCCATGTACCAAAATCATCCAGTCCAGCTGATGGAGGAAGTAAGAGAGGAAGGGGAAATCACATCGGACGCACACCTAACAGGTGCCCAGCACTGCCCTCAGTAGTGGCCCTTCATTCACTCACTTAGTCCTCCCAAAAACCCCATGTGGGAGAGATATGGCTGTCCCCACTTCAGATAAAGAAATCAAGGGGCCGAGAGGGGAGTGAAATTGCCCGAGTACACAGTAGTAAGTGGGAGGGCTGGGGTGGCACCCCAGGTTGTCCTGTCTCCAGAACCACAGACTTTGGCCTCTGCAACTAAAAAGATTCTTCACTGCCCCCAATGCCCATGTCTTCACGAAACTGAAAACCAGGAAATCCCCTGAGATCGGGGCTCTAGTATATAAGACACCGTATGTTCTCCTCTGGATGGACTGTGCTTCAGTACTCTCATCTAAAATAAGGACATAAAGAGGTTGTTGGGAGGATTAGCCCGGTTAATATACATGAAGCATGTAGAAAAGTGCCTTGCACTGATTAAGCTCTCAGTAAATTATAGCTATTATTACCATGGGTGCGATGTCTGTGATGATTTATTCTGTCCCCATCTCCCAGCACAAATTCCCAATCAAGCTGGAGGATGTGACCTTATCTGCTCAGGCATGGGAATAAAATTAGTTTCTAGCAAACAAGAAATACTCTTTAATGGACAAAAATGACCCCCACAATCCACCCCCCCCAGTTGTGGAAAGAGACCAGAGGCTCCTAAACCTCAGAGGCCCTCTCTCTTCCCTCTTTCCTGGGAGGCTGGGAGCCCAGTTTTATAAAAGGCTCCCCTTATAGACAAAAAGCTACCCAAATATTTTTAAGTTGTTGGCAAAAGCAAAGAGAAAAAGAAAATTTAATCTGAGACCTCTTATGAAAATTTCAGTGTGGTTGGGGATTAATAGAACCACAGTGACATCATGACTGGGGAGAAGGTTTTTACAGGAACTGAAGCCGCCACACGGTCAGGCCATTGTACCCCAAATAAAATAAGGTTTTCCCCTGACACAAGGCATGCCACACGTTCCCATGAATGGCAATGTCTTGCTATGGAAGTAAGCCTCATCGATGAAGGGGCGGACACAGCGGCATCCATAAAGCACATTACACTTGGATGGCACAAAAACAAACAAACAAACAAGAAGCCCGGGGATGATTCTAATATGCACACCTCTGAGGGAGAATGTCCAAAAAGCACTATTAAAATGCCTTCCGAGGGGTGCCTGGGTGGCTCAGTTGGTTAAGCGACTGCCTTCGGCTCAGGTCATGATCCCGGAGTCCCGGGATCGAGTCCCGCATCGGGCTCCCAGCTCCACGGGGAGTCTGCTTCTCCCTCTGACCTTCTCCCCTCTCATGCTCTCTCTACTCTCTCTTTCTCTCTCTCTCTCAAATAAATAAATAAGATCTTAATAAAATAAAATAAAATCGCTTCCGGTCCAGGAGGCATTTTATAATGTGATTTGTCTAGCGCTCATTTGTTCAATAAAAACTTATTAAGCATTTAAGCTTCAGTTATTGTATTAGAAGCCATCAGCAAGATAAGCACAGTCCGTGCCCACCTCGCATGTATGGCCTGGAGGAAGAGACAGGTGTCAAATAATTCGATCGATGTGTGTTGGCATACTATGTGATAAATATAAAAAGAAGAGCAAATGACTAAAAAAAGAAAAAAGGGGGGGGAAGGCAGGATGGATGGAAGGGTAGGAAAGAACTTGCTTGAATCGAGTTTTAAAGGATGCATCAAAGTGAACTAGGCAAGGAGGAGAGGGGAGATCATTCCAGAGATAGGGACAGACAGCATGGAATAGCAAGAGGTAGGCAAGTTTTGGGGGCTGGGAAGGCAGGGTGGACTGGGGCCTTAAGAGGCATGCCAGACGTGTGCGTACCATGAGCACATTGGGACAGCAGAGAGTAGGAAACCCAACTGGAGCTATGACATTGGTCCCCACGTACACATCCTGCCCTGCTGGGCAAATCCAAGCTCATTATGGGATCCTACCACCTCTGCCCCAGCAGCGCTCGGTCAAGGATGGGCAGGCAGTAGCAACACAGCTGTCATATTACTAGCCAATCAGAATTTAAGGAAGTATCACATTGCAAGTCCTGACACCCCAGAGTAGAAAGCAGGATGCAAATCTCCTGCCTCCCTTGCAACCAGGACAAGGGATAAGACGTAGGCTCTGCCAGCCAGACGCATCACATGAAGCTGAATCTGAATCATGAGCCTCAGTTCTATTGAAGTGACTGGTGGCCAAAGCGGCCAGTTTGGGGAACAGCGGCTGCAGGGTAGAGATCCCGATGGAGAAGCTGCACCAGCGACAGTGAGCTCACGCAGAGTGGTGCTTAGCTCAAGGGGCCAGCCCTGCGGTGTGCTTTGAGGCATTTTTCCTAGAAGTTTAGCCCCGATCTCTTTTCTCCAGCCCTTGCCACGATTCTGTGGGGTGTGTAACATCCTTTATTATGTTCCCCTCTCTGTTTAAACCAGCTAGCATTCCCACCAAGAACACTGACCCCTCACAGGCCAAAGCCACATGGAGACTCAGAGAGAAACTCACTAGGGCAGCAGCAAAGGGAACTTATTCTGCTGTCAGGGAGCATACCAGAAAGGCAGCTTGCTCTCCCCATCTTCTGTGGAAACTGCGTTGCCACCCGTGGCTTTGCCCACAGCTGCAAGATAAGATAGGGGCTACCTGGCAGAGAAACAGAGAAACCGAAGATCTCGAGTCCTTGACTACATCGCCAAGCTGCTGGACTGCCCCCCTTCCCTGAGCTAAAGCATGTGATTAAATCAACTCGAGTTGGCTTCTCCGTTCCTTGCAGCCCAAATATTCACAGGGGTGCAAGCAGGAAAGGAGCAGCTTATGGGGAAGAGGTGTAGCTCTTCCCTGCCTGTGTCAGCAGCCGCCCAGAATCCTGACCAACTTTTCACCTCTATGCACAATGTCAGTCCCACTGAGATAAGTGCTACCTGAATCCAAACGCTTTAATCCAGAAGACGTGTCCGTCTTTTGCCCTTACAATCCTTTGGCTATCTCGCTGATGGGTACATAGTGGTTCTATTAGTTACCCAGCTCCCACCTCTGGTAAAGTGACGGAGCTCAAGTTCTGGAGGCAATCCAGATCCCAGGCTTCTTTTAACCACCAAGTTTAACACCATGCATCATCCACCCTCATAAGAAGAAAGAAAAGAAAAGAAAAGAAAAGAAAAGAAAAGAAAAGAAAAGAAAAGAA